>OX101722.1:24646912-25846912 GCA_944452665.1 Stenoptilia bipunctidactyla | reverse complement strand
GCCGGCGGAAAAAAACTCTTGGCACTGTTTTTCAGTCAGAATTATGAAATTAGATAATACAAATAGGTACAGTACAAATTGACCGTGACATGAAAAAAAAAACAAGTTCTTTAGTTTGTTTTGTTCAATGGTAGTTCCTTGGTGATTGGTAGGTCCTTTTAAAATTAAAAGATGCACATTATACATTGCTAGAAATAAAGTTATGGGGCCTCATACAATTTTTTTTCAATATTTTGGATTGTTTTGCATATGAACTTTTTAAACCTGTCTAATTTTTTTTTGTTCAATGGCAGGTATTTTTTTTTTCTTTATTACAACCAAGGTGATTGGTAGGTCTTTTTAAAATTAAAAAATGCACATTGTACATTGCTAGAAATAAAGTTATGGCCCCTCAAACACAAGAAAGGGCTAAAAAAAATTTGAAACTTAACTACGCATTGCATTTAAAAAAAATTGGAGTGATAGATGACTTCTGAATTGTTAAAAACATCTCTAAAGTATGAGCTTTCTACCGATATGTAGTTTGTTTAGATAACTTTTTCGTAAGTAAAGTTATTCGATCTTTTCTACCAAAGAGGACCATTTCGACGAAAATCTACTTATGTGGAAAGTTCAATGTTATGCAAAAATTATTAGTGATAAGGTTGAAAAAAATTTAAACGAACAATTAAAATCTGGTATCTTTTATTAAAAACCCCCATTTTCGTATATTTAACATTATGCTGAACACCCTGCATGATCGAATCTTTAGAAGTACACACATCAATGTTCATTGATAAAATCACATGTCCGCCCTAGCGGACTTTGTCGATAGGAAGGAAATAATAAAAGTTAATATTCAAAAATATTTTAATTCAAATAAAGTAGAAGAAAGAACAAATATAATTCTCATTTAAAATGAAAATTTAAAAAACAATTTCGAGGATTCTTCCCCGTAATAAAACACAGCCGAGCGTTACATTTCATGCAATAAACGCAGGTCTTTTTGGTACAATACTTGCAGCGGCCTTCCTGCTTCACTGCTGGGTAATGTGCAACTCCGTCAAAACGCGTACTGTCCGGCGGCCTTGGCTTATACATGTTCTTTAGTTTGCTTTTCTTTGTTCTCTGATGGTTGGCTGTAAATATACAAATGCTAATACAAATGCAGAAACGTCTCGACTGTAATTGTAGTAATAGGTAATGTTTACGGCAATGCTTTACAGGACTCCCATGTAGGTAACTTAAAATGCACCTGTCATTATAGTGGAAAGAAAAATCGAAGAATTTTTGTTACTTTGTGCATTTTTGGACCAGGTCAGGTGTAGCGGACAAACAAAGTAAGACAAATATTGTAGAAGTATAAAAGAAATAACAATAGAAAAAACGAATGAAAACAATACCTAAGAATGGTAACAAAACATTTGAAAGTCCATGCCGGAAACATAAGATATGATTGTCGGGGATGTAATCTTTTTCCACAAAAATATGATACAAATAAATATCAAAAAGATAATTCTAATTAATTCGCACTTCCGCGCACTTTGCACATTGGGCAATGCTGGTATCATGGGATTATATACTGTGAGTTGTGTGTCGGTTCCACTCCGATAAAAATGAATTAGCCTTGAATCAGATATGATTTAATGCGCACGTTACAAAGATCAAAGACAAAGCGCACGCGCAAAACTAAATGTAGGTCTAAAAATGTAATAGCCGCAAATTTTCTATTTTTGGTATTTTTTTATTCGGAAACAAAAAAAAATGAAGCTTATAGGTACCTACCTACCTAACACATAAGTTAGGTACTTATCTAATGAAATATATTATAGAATTATAGCGTTATAATGTAAATAATGAAATTAGATTAATACCTAAGAATAAATAGTTACAAAATATATCCCAAATTTACTCTCATTTAATATACCTAATTCAATTATTGTTTTTGTATAGGTAAGTCGGTACAAATGTGTATTACCCTTAAATAAATACAAACTAGTTGTATTTTTACAGTAAAAAAAGTCTCACTGTATTTAAAAACTGCTTTTGTAAACTCTACAAATTGAGAATTGAATGGAGTAGATAAAATGTTAAGCCCATATTTTAAACGAGCTTTTTCCCGCAACTTCGTACGCCTATAAACTCCAGTGGGATTTTCAGAATTTCCTTCCAAAATACAACCAGTCACCCATTGAAAAACCTCTAATACCAAGTTTCACATCCGTGCACTCAGGAATAAGATCTTTCTTTCATACGAATTAAAAAACCCAATATTTTCCGTTCACGTAGGAATTTCGGGAATTCCTTCCTTAGTGCACCCCTACGGAATGTATGTTCCAAATTTCAGCTCTCTACGCCCAGTAGTACGTTGGCTGTACGTTCTAGTCAGTCACTCAGTCAGCAATGGAACAGTTTTATATATAGGTATTGATTCTCAATAATCATCTCATCATTAGCTGTGAGTTGGACATAATCGCTACACGTACGCTCACAGTCACACCAACACTATAGTTTTGTGAGTCACAGTGATATTTATAAGTTGTTAAATCTATTAAATAAGCGAATGGTGACAGGTAACGATTTTTATTTTTATTGAAGACAGGTTTAGATAAAAAAAGTCGTCGCGGTTCAGTGCCTACTGTGTATATCATACGATATCGCAGGTTAAGAGTTCTCATATCTTACATTTTTCCATACAGACATAGGAGCCTGCATCATTGTTTGCTGTCAAACTCCAATAAATAAGTATAATATCGTTTGGTCTCGCCGATATTAAAGTTTATTACTAGTCTGCATGATGCGTAAATGAACCATTTTGAGATTATGATCATTGAAAAATCCATATTTTAAGCCCAATTTTTAGCATAAATAATTCGTATTGTTACAAGATTATATAAAGTTACATATTGTACGGACCTGGCTTATTTATCACTTACATCAAATAAGTATTTTTTTGGGTAGAAATTAACTAATAAATAATAAATAAATATTTCTGACAACCACACAACATTATCTCGCCCAAATTAAGTTTCTTAAAGAACTTGTGTTATGGATACTAGATAACTGATATACTTAAGAATTATATAAACATACATATTGAATAAATAAATATTTTTTATTAGAAAATAAACTTAAATAAACATATAAACATCCATGACTTGACGACTAATATCTGTGTTCATCACACAAATATCCGTCGCCGCCGGGATTCAAACCCAGGACCTCTGGCATAGAAGGCAATGTACGTTACCCCTACACCGGCCAGTCGTCTAATTTAGTCATAATTTAGTCATAAGAGCATTCCAAGAGCATTTTAAAATATGTTGTCTTTCGATTTTTGTATGAATATATGGTAAACAAGTGAACCTGCGTGTGAAGCTGAGTGAAATAGCAAATTGAGTTTGCCAAACCTAAAGACAAGTTAAGCTTAACAAGCGGCAGGCTCTTCAGCAACGTCCGGCGCGGCGCTTAGAGAACCATCAGTCAAAATTGCTAGACTTCCCTGAATTTTGATCGTAGTTTCGTTTCGGACACTGTCAACATTTCTCTCTACAATTTTCGGCACGACATGTGCCATAATATAGAGAGCACGCTCCGTAAAGTCTTCCACATAGCTGTTAGCTACTCACAGAGGACATCGGAAACCCATGGCAACAGCACCAATTTGGAAATCCTATAGTTCGTCATAAAGTAGTCAGATGTTAATGATGACTTTAATAAATCTGCATATTAAACGGGTACGTCTGATTCTGTTATTTTTGAAACCATTCAGTTATCTTTTTCATGTCTATTAAAAGCAGTCTCTGAAGTTAATAAATAATATTAATAAAATCCCCATAATAACACCTACGAAATGGTAACTCGTGATATGGAATACAATGTAGCGTACTAGGGAGAACCTAGAATATAACTATGTAAATTTATATATAAACACCCACACCCACCTCACGAATTACCTAGTACACCACCATCAATAATGATTCGAATACAAAAAAAAATGTTGCAAATAACCTGTACTAATAACAGAAGTTTTTTATGCTCTAATACAATAACACCCAGTATATTTGAATAAAGTAGGTCATACACATAAACATTTAAACATGGACACATTAACATCTTAACTGGACCTTCCTCAATGAAAGCTTTGTTGCTCCAGTTCAACTCAAACTACTTTTTTATTTATACTGACTGGTTTTAACGTCTTTCTAAGTTAAATTTTAATAATATTTCGCAGTAAAAATTTGTAAGTGGGTTATACAGTTATGTCAAAGTTTAAATTTAAGCTCAAGTTTCCTAAACTTTCTCCAAGTGAGATTGCAATGACAAAGAAATATTAACCCTTTACCCGCCAGACTCTATATCAGTTGTCGTGCTCCCAGCGCCAAGCACAGTAAATCGAAAATTAAATACCTACAACAAATAGGGATGTTCAATGGTAGATCGATAAACCCGTCCCAGCTTCGCACGCTTCAAATTCAATCTTAATAGTTTCAGATTATTTATTTATTTTTAAGATGTTTAAGCTTGAAGAGGTAACAGACAGATAGAAAGAGGAACTTTGATATTAAATTTCTAATAGTATGTACTTCGGTAACCAAACGAAACAAAAATCGTTTAAAAGGTTTAAGAAGATTTATTGATTTCCGCACAATATATTAGGCCAAAGATGAATATTTTTATGACTCTATACTGTGATAAAGTTTACATCTATTAATGTAGTTAAATAACATTTATCAATAATACGAACATAATACCTAATGCGTAAGCACAACACTAATGGAAAATTCCACAAGCCGGCACTCGCTTATGACATCAGAAGCGGTCTTCTGTTTCCGACCGTGGCGCAGGGTGTACTAGCAAAATTCGTTTCTAAACATGCACGCTAGGATGGGAATCATCAACTCAGTCACTGACATTTTATACTTATTTTCAAAGAAATTAAACATATTTATTTCTATAGTAACAATTTATTTTATTGTTTTAATTTATTTGTTAAACAATAGTCAGTTTAAACAGAAATATTTTTAATTAAGTGGATTTTCGTTTCAGTAAATCTTTGCTTATGTCCCATCACTATGGTCGGTTATATCCGACAATGGCACTGGACATCAATGCAATTTTATAATAATAAAATCAGTAGTTTATCTATCTTCTGACATATTTTTAAGGTTTTCTAATTAAGAGACTTAAGTGTACTCAATTGAAAATGATTACTTGATTTACCAAATATTAAACAAATATTAATTTTTTTTAACATAATCTAGCGTTATTAAATAAAAAAGCATATGAAACTAATGGTGGTTTTTAGTCGTATATATACGACCTGGGCGGAATGGACTCGAAAATATTTATCGGTTATATCCGACCGTGGCGGTTAAAGGGTTAACAGTTAATGTGAATAGAAACTCAATCAAAGACTAGTATTTTTTAATTGTTTTAATTATAAAAATTGCACACATATAAAGGGCATTATAATTTATCTACCTATTTATATTTATTTTATTATCTACTATCTTTTATAATTTAATAGTAGGATCAAGTAAATGTGTCCAGATTTAACTTTGGTAGGTGGTGTTTTAAGATCACATTAAATCATTAAAAATGTAAAGGTACCTAAGTAAAGTGACCCATACTTTTTATTATATACAATATTTTTTATTTAATTACTAATAGTTTAATTTGTAGAGCCATTTAACCCATTTAACGTTATACATCAAGTTGAGGAGAAACATATCAAAGTGTATTATTCCGTCTATGTAACTTTCGAAAGGAACTTTAAGAAAGGAAGCAGCACATGTACTGGTTTTAAAACGGTTTGAAACGATAGGTCTACTTTTGCTTCTTTTTTAGTATAAAAAGTAATACAGTTCATGCGTCATAATTTGACATGAGGTTAAAGGTTGGTAAAAGATAAAAAATCCATTCTTTACTATTTTCTATCGGTGGGTAGAGTTAATACACTTTGATCAATTACTCCATGGTGCCCATAACATTTACAATATGAAAACTGCTTAATAATAAAAACAAATTTAAAAGCAATTAAATAAATGCACGAATTATGGTTGCTTGGAAGAAATCATCTTTTGATGATGAGTCCGCCATTCGTGCTCTGTTACCTGTATCCTATTGTATTGAACTATCTCTAAATTATGTGTATAATAAAGAATAAAATAACAAATTAATAAATAAGCGACTTCGTCCACATATTATTGTAATAAATTTTTTGAATAATTCAAAAAGAGTACAAATAAAGTACCTCCCCCTTTTTGTTTTCACTTAAAAAGCAGCTCATAAGTTGCTCAGCGATATTGGACCCTAAGCCAACTCATGATTATGTTCCAGTCTTGAGTGTATAATTTCTTCATGTACTGTAAAAACGACAGCTTTGCAGCGGGCGGTGCCCGACTTGACGCAGACCCAACGCTTCTTTATCAGATTTTTACTTTTGTGATCCAAGTTGTACCTTTGCCCTCCTAGGATGAGCACAGGATAGCCGTATTTCGTTTGGTCGAAAACTAGATCTGTAAAAAAAAACATTAAAATAGAAATCATAACGCGTTAGGGCAAGATTGTATGTATGTATGTGGGTATGGATTTTCATATGTTCTCTCATAAGTTTTAAAATAGTAGACAAAATTGGATATGATGATCATAATGCTGTCGTTGAAAGGCTCTTGATTGTTCGATGGTTAAGGGGCTAAGCTGTTCCGCAAGCGACATCAATTACGCGCGATTTCGCGCGACGCGAAATTGATGTCGTTTGGTGGTAACTTGGTTTGGCATCTTTGTTTTCTTTAAGATTTTATTGTATCGATACTTTCTACTTACTGAAATTAATTAGTTATAAAAATAATTATTAATAATAAGTTACAGAGTACCTACACAAATTCATAATACGTAACTTTGCCGGTGTGTCAAACACGCATGGTGTCGCCTTGAAATCCAAAAGCACACTGGCGATGAGAGCATAAATCACAGTACAGATATCTTCAGTAATTCAACTTTATACAAATGTACGAAACGCGAGCTATAGCTACGCGGCTCGATCTCGGCATGCGGCCAGTCGCGAGTGTCTGCATACCGAAACAATTGTTGATAGAGCTTTACGTTGATATGCGTATTGTTTATACTTAAAAATACATCTTTTCGTGGATCTCAATCGAGGCGCAAGTATTTTTTGTTTTTTTTTTAATTAATCATAAACGTGGTTTTTTGACACAAAACGTATTTTTGTTGAACGCTTCCTATCCAATTTACAAAGTACTTATTTGTTTATATAAAGAAAGTATATTTGCAGTTACAAAACAAAACGGAAGTGTAATGGAAATGTAATTTAAACACTCAAGGCGGGCAGCCCTATCTATCACATGTGAACGGACCGCGGCGCTGTCTGTAGGCATTTATTTCAAAGATGCGGCCGAGTTGAATTACTGTATATATCTGTACTGTGACTAAATCGAACGCTCGGGATGCACGTGATTGTTCATACATTTTTCTATGGAGAATTTACGTAAAACTTATCTAGATTTTAGGGCTTTAAAAAAAGAAGACTGTTTGTAAAGGTACAAAAAAAGTACATGACTATATTTATTGGTTTCTTACGTGTTCAAAACGTATTTTTTTAAATCAATTGGAATTGATTTAGTGGGTTAATATCTGAAAAATACGAAGACATGTTGTTGCATTTTTTCTCAATATTGAGCGTTTATTGACGTTTATTTTATAATGACTATTAGGTTATAAGAGTTAAAATGAGCACCACGTGAATTTTTGGTCTTTAATTTTAATATATGCAAATTATCATCATTCTCAATCATATCTAAATAAGTAAAATCGTAACACTCTTTTCGGTGTTTAAATATTTTTTTTATATTTTTTTAATTAAACCCATTATTGTACTACATAAAGGACATATAGAAAAATCGTTTTCCCACATGAGGGATATTTTAAATTATTTTTCCAGCATAAAGCGGCTACACACGACCCTAAAATCACTGGCGATATCGGGACAGCGGTAGTGGGGATGAAATCGGCTACTACTCTACACACGTCTCTGCCAGTCAGTACGAAACCGACCGTGCAACAGACTGCTCGTTGTTCCGAGATGCCGCCGACACTCACAAAACAGCAGAAAATAGGCATTGTTTTGGCACTTACTACGGTGCCACCTAACCAGAGACGAAAAAGGAAGACCTGGGTTAAAAACTGGTTAATGAAACGTCATGAACTTAGCCACATGAACGTGATGAGACATTTAGAAGTAGATGATTTTAGAAACTTTTTAAGAATGGATTTTGAGTGTTTTGAAGAGCTCCTTAATATGGTGACACAACAACTTCTTCAAATACATTAATTCCATGACAATAATTACTTCCTCGAATAACATGTTCTCAAACTTCATAAACTCTCCAGTACTAGTACCCCATATCACCTTCTCGAACTTCATTTACTTCCAGTACTAATACTTCTTCCATTTTCTGCCGTTCGACCTTCCTCAATTTCTATGTTTTTATCCCACAAATATGGTAAATCGTTGAATAGATCGATAGCTTTGGTCCACGCTTCTCGATCTTTTGCCTTCGCCATGTTTTCGCGCGAAATAAACAATTATAGCCGCAAGCAAGTCGTCGTATCGTCGCGGCACTCAAGCGCAGACTGCGTAGAAATCAATCCTGATTTCGCTACACACGTACTGACAACGCTCCCTAGACGATAATTGTCCCTAAATCGTGAGCTCGCTCGGAACGATTTAGGGACGATAAAAATCGGGTAGGATTTGCCTACACACGAGACGATTTATGATATGATCTAGGGTCCTCCCCACCACTTTCCCGATATTGCCAGTGATTTTAGGGTCGTGTGTAGCCGCTTATACAATAACCTATTAGCAGTATCGTACTAAAGTAGGAGGTTAATGAAAGTTTTGTTTTTCTATTTCTAACGACTTTTTTATTTTATACGTACTGTTTTTAATGTCTTTCTAAGTTAATTTTTAATACTATTTCGCAGTAAAAATTTGTGGTTTATGCAGTTATGTCATAGTCTAAATTAGACTCAGGTTTCCTTAACTTTCTCTAAGTGAGGCTGCAATGTCAAAGAAAGATCACTTAATGTAAATAGAAACTCGATCATCATGTATTTTTTTTTATTTTTTTATTGCACTAATATACATCTATGTACTTATATATATTTATTTTACTATCTACAATTTTAAAAGTTGGATTAAGTTAAACTTTGAACGGTAGGTAGTGTTTTAAGATCACATTAAAAATAAAAACCTTCATAAAATATTTTGATTTAATTAATAATAGTTTAATTTATAGAGTTTACTCATTTAACGTAGTTATACATCAAATGGTGCCCATAACATTAACAATACCAAACACTGTTTAAAAATAAAAACAAATTCATTGTTCTTACTTTTTTGAATTAATTAACAAAAAGGTACAAATAAAGTAACTCCCTCGTTTTGAAGTCACTTAAAAAGCAGCTCATATGTTGCTCAGCGATATTGGACCCTATGCTGACGCATGATTATGTTCGAGTCTTGAGTGTACAATTTCTTCATGTACTGTAAAAACGACAGCTTTGCAGCGTAGGGCGGTCCCCTTCTTGACGCAGACCCAACGCTTCTTCATCAGATTTTTACTTTTGTGATCCAGGTTGTATCTTTGTCCTCCTAGGATGAGTATAGGGTGGCCGTATTTCGTTTTTTCGAAAACTAGATCTGTAAAAAAAACATTAAAATAGAAATCGTAACGCGTTAGGGCAAGATTGTATAAAAAATACTACTTTTTGATAAAGGTACTTCTTACCCGACTGCGGGGTAAAAAGAAGCTATGATTTAATGTATTTACGGGATTCTTACCACGATTTTTGATTTTATTTTCGCGCGTCCGATATTTCGATGCTGTTACAAGCACCATGACCGCGGACTGTCCGATCCCGAATCCCGTAAATACATTAAATCATAGTGAGAAGGTTTAGATTTTGACCTGTATGTGGGTAGGGATGTTCATCTGTTCCCTCATAACTTCTAAAATAGTAAACATAGTTTGATAGAGGATAGAGGTGTCGTTGAAAGCCTCTTGATTGCTCGCTGGTTACAGGCTACATGAGGTCACTTTCAAACATAGAACACATATATGTGCTTTATTGCGTATGGCAAAAAAGCGCTGATATTCAGTTGTCTCCTAATTTTATGACTGTCCTCAGATAAATTAAATAATAAATATAAAAAAATGATAAAGTAATTAACATAATATATAAAGACAAATCTTTCAAATAACTACAGCGCCTTCTAGGGAATTTAAAGTAACGAACTTTAAAAAATCTGTACGGTTTCGTGTGGTGTATCAAATAACAAAAAAGCCAAAACCCGACTTCCAAAAATACGCTCTAAAAATTACGAAACTAGTCTTCTAGAAAGATAATAGTCTTCCCTGAGATATTTATGTATTTTATACGTTATACTGATAGAGCTATGTGTAAAGTATAGCCGTTGTCTAATGTCACCTGTTATAGCAAAACAGATTCACTTTTATTATTATTATTATATTAGCTTGTTTGACAGTATTTTATCGGCTACATTTTGGTTAGTGTGCGAGTGCTCTTTTTGACCAAATTTAACACACTCCTTTTTACCACCGGACTACCAGATGCAGACAGAACTTCCATCCCTATATAGTGGATTTACCAAGAAATCGAACAAAACGCTTCGATAGTTCCTTTTTGGTACGGATTGCCAAGGTGTGGAACAATCTGCTTGCGTCTGGTTTTCCTGACCACTACAGTCCTGGAACTTTTAAGTTTCGAGTGAACAGGTTTCTCGTGGATGGATGTGTAACACCATAGTTCTTCATGCGCACTTTCCATCAGGTAGCATGGAAGGCAAACGTCCTATCCTTACAATATAAAAAAAAGCCTGCGCTGTCCCACTGCTGGGCAAAAAAGCCTCTCTCCATCTTTTCCATTATTAAAATTCACTTTTAATAAAAATAAAATCAAAGTGGCATACGATCACGGCTATCCTTTCATTTAAACATATCTCTATCATTATGACGTATAAAAATACATAAATATTTCAGCGGTGACTATGTTATTTTCTTGTTTAGTACTCTTTAGAGCGCGTTTTAGTCTTTTAACAAAATGATTATCAAAATTCAGCTTTTGATGGTTATGAATCATAATTTATCATGGTGTTCAAAAGTTTATACTGAGCTCTAAGAAATACTCTTAGATTGTTTCAAATCACGTCAAAATCTCTTCAGTGGTTCCAAAGAATACAAAAATTTAAAAATAAAGAATAAAAAAAATTCCTGGTTTGGATGTTTATCTAGTATATATGTATTTAAATTCTAGGTTCCACCCTACTTCGCTACATGGTATCTCATAACACAAGCTTCGCTTGAGCCCATGTAGTTGATGTGATTGTCTGGGAATTTTATTTATTTATTTCATTTCAACTACATAATGTCGTTCGCATCAGATAAATTGACTCTGTTGTCCTTTAAAATGGTGAATTTTTGTAACTATATCTAACGTGTTTATAGTTACAAAGAAAAGATCATAATGGCATAACATATTTATTATTTAAACATAGTGATTATATACAACAATATTAAAGTTCTTATATTATAAAGCAAATTAGGTATCTAAAAATTAAAGGTTAAACAAAATGTTCGGTGCTTGACCGGAGTGGACCGAGACAAAAACTTAGCCACTTACACTCTAAGATGCTTTCAAAAAGTTTCACAAAAAATCAAAATCGAAAAAACAGGAGGTCGTTGGCCTTTATAGGTCTTAATATCGACTGTTTTGGAAATATAAATGGTCGTAGACCGGCTCAGATTTATGGTTTGTATATTATATTGTACTGGAATACCTCAATCACTTCGGACAGTAAAAATTTGTTGGCTATTTATTTTATTTTTTTGTACATCTAAGTTGGTAGATATTATTTATCGTTTGAATGTTATTTAGTTAAAATTCATCGCGAAATAGCAATAGAAATTTGTTTAAAGGCAAGTGATACGTTCGAATGAAGTAGTAGCTTTAATAATTCCACCGGCAGGTGTAGTGGTAAAATACATTGCCTTCTACGCCAGAGGTCCTGGGTACGAATCCCGGCGGCGGCGGATATCGGTGTGATGAACAAAGATTTTAGCCGTCAAGTCATGGATGTTTATATGTTTATTTAAGTTTATCCTAATAAAAATATGTATTTATTCAATATGTATGTATATTTATCAGTTATCTAGTATCAATAACACAAGTACCTACTTTAAGAAACTTAATTTGGGCTAGATAATGTTGTGTGAGTCAGAAATATTTATTTATTTATTAATTGGTTTCCTTTTAATTTTAATTGTTTTTTTTAATTTTAGTTGGTTTCCTCAGCCAAGACATGTTATGATTTATATGTCGTAGTTATATGTAGTTTTAACTCATAACTACATATTTCGACTTCATTCTAAATCTACGATATGGCCAAGACGCATAGGTACCTAATTCAAGACCTCACGCCGCATGGAATCGGAAAAATGTAAGAAATGCTTCTTTAATGAAACTCAAAACATAGTACCGGTCACCAATCTTAATGATTTTGTAACTTATAAATTCAGACTTTTAATCAAATAATTATTTTTTTAAATGAGTCCGCTATCCTCATAGCATCTTCTAGAATGAATTCCATATGTTTTAACAACGGTATTATGGAAGGTTATGACGTTCGCTGTACATCCAAGCCTGGGGTACCGTACGCACTGCCAGCGAATAGTTCCCTTGACGCTGCGATTTCGGCAGCGATATCCGAAACTTCGGTAAAATAATTTTGGCAATCCTCTCCTTGTTAATCCAAATTGTGGTCCTGTAAAAGAAAAAAAACTAATGTTAAAATCTTGTGACACTGTGTTTAATGAAAGCTCTAGATTTAAAAGGCATGTCGATAACTGTACATTTCTTTTGCCAGTGCTTCACAACCATCTCTCAATCCCTGATGTTCATGTGAATGTGTTGAAAGAAGTATTCGAAACAGGGTTCGCCGATATATATCAGAGGAAGTATATCATGATATATATCAAATGATTTTTTCTTGTCATCTGAACTAAAAATTTCAACACGTAGCGAAAAACTACAATTCAGAATAATTAAGATTGTTTCCCAAAATGGCAAACTCATTTTAATTGTTCATTAAAAAAATAATACTCAAATAAACACTAAGTAATTCTTTTGTTACTTGTTGAAAGTTTTTTAAATAATAAATGTAGTAAGTAATAATTTGATACTTATTTCATTCTACAACTTTCTTTTAAAAAAATAAGCTTGTAAATTACAGAATGAAATTCGCTGCTTTTTCTTAGACGGAATATATATCTGATATTTATAAAAAATCGGATTTTTGATATTTATTATAAAAATCATATCTTTTCAAACCCTGATTCGAAACTACGAAAAAAGCTCATGAAAATGAAAAGCAATATAATGACGGTAAATCGTGTTTTATTTTTGTTCTTAAATATATTAAAGACGCGACGCGATACGTAAATATCACATGTATGTTGTTTATGTTACCGGCCAAACCCGATTTTAGGACAGACTAGTTTTGCCTAGGCTAAACTAGTTATACGCGATAGGATTAACTTGACTATGATAGCTGACCTTCGCCGTAGGTTGCTTGATGTCGTACCGCGTGCTCAGAGCATATAAATAGTACCTGTGATAGTAAAGTCTGCCAAGCTGGTAAGCTGAATGGATAAAACTAAACAGCTACCGGCATGGCCACCCTAAATAGCTTAATAGAAAAGTAATAATATTTTTATCGTCATAACAACAGGTCCAAAACCTACCTATACAATAGACATGACACAAGATTTTAATTGTTTGAAAAAAAAAGCGGTTAATGGAAATTAGGGAATAGATCCGAACTTGAAAATCTGATTGCACACTGATTGAGATCTGCACCGAGCTGATAATAGAATGAAACCTATTTTATGACAAAATTAGTATAGTAGAAAATATGTTAAGAATGGGTTGCCTAAAAAATCCTGGACAGACTATTTTTAAACGCTTTTATTAAGCTTCACCTGTCCGTTGTCTGTTATCAAATCTTACAAGTTAAATTTGATCTTTTTCCAGATTTCTGATTGAGCTAAACTTTGACATGCATGTATAAACGCATGACAATACAAAATTATTATGACATATATCTGATATGATGATGGAGGTGGAAGGTGGCCATAGGAACTCCGTAATTAAACGACGCAACCCCATCGAGTTTGGGTTCGTTCATTCTTCTTGACGAGTAGTACTTTGATACTAGATGGTAACGAGGATCTGATGATAGAGCTAAAAGGTGGCCATAGATGCCAGTTACATATGTCATAATAATATTGCATTGTCATGCGATTTATACATGCATGCCAAATTTTAGCTCAATTGGAAATCTGGAAGTGGATAAAATTTTACTTGTAAGATTTGATTATAGACAACGGATAGGTGAAGCTTAATAAAGGCTTTTAAAAATAGTCTGCAGTGCGATCACAGAACTTTATCGAATCGTATATTAACGAATGTTTACGAATGCTCGTATAGTATGGAGTCGGTTGCAAGTTTTGAGTAACATTGTAATTTTTTATTTTACAGATATTTATGAGTACAACATGTTTACAAACATTCAAAATTAACAAGGCACACATTTATTTAAACTGGCCGTGCGGCAATGGATAGATTTCATTTTTTTCTTAAAAACTGTCTCCGTACTATACGAACATTCGTTAACAAACGATTCGATAAAGTTCTGTGATCGCACTGCTGTCCAGGATTTTTGTAGGCAACCCATTCTTAACATATAAAATAGGTTTCATTCTATTATCAGCTCGGTGCAGATCTTTTCAAGTTCGGATCTCCTATTAAAAGCAAGTAACTCAGTCGTCGTAGCGCAGTGGCGCCTGTGCATATCATACCTTTTCTTTACTTTTTACGTAGGTATCCTATGGTAATGAAGCATTCGATGCGATCATGGCATGGGGAACTAAGCAGAGCTTTTGATACCTATGGGATACCATGTAGCGAACTAGGGGGGAACCTAGAATACATCACATATAGATAGATAAACGCTCAGACCCGAATTTTTTTTTCTTGTTCTGTGCGGGAAGCGAACCCGCGACCACTGGCGTCTGAGGCAGACAGTGTTACCCCATCGACAAAGTGGTCGTCGATCATTAATGTCTCACGACGACTTCCGTGCTTCGATGCTGTGGGCCCCCGGGTGCTGTACACTTGTATGAAGAAACACTGGGCCTGTATTTTTATCTTATAAATTAGTCTTTCAAAAATACTGAAACCTTCTTAACGATATTATCTAGACTAGATCAAAACCTGTTATATATTTCTGATGAATTCTACGACGTTCCTTTTAATAGACAAACACAAATGGTGCAAAGTAAAAAATGCCCAGTATATTTTTAACTTATTCGTTCTATTTAACCTCATTATCCTTCACAATAACTTTATCTCTACATCTACATATGTAAAAGAGAAAGTCTGTATGTTTGATTTATGTTCGCGGTAATCTTTGGAAGTACTGAGCAGATTTGTATCTGGCTTGCACCAGTATGTAACTTCTAGTTTTTGAGATACACAAAAAAAACACCACGATCTATGAGCCGCGTTATCATGCTTTTTGTCCTGCATACAAGTCAACGAGAATATCGAAATATGACCCGTTTCAATAACTTACTATAGAGTTAAAGCAACAGAAAGATATAAATTCGTATACTATCTTGAGCTCAAAATAGTATAGGATTTTTTATCTTTACCTTTACTTTAACTCCTCGGCAAGTTATTGAAACTTGCCATGAAACAACTTAGAGCAAAAAAGGTAATAACATCTGTTTATCTGGTGAGGTGCGAGACGTCACAGACGTTCGTGTAGCGTAGGTTAGGCACGCGAGCCTCCAACCTGCGCGCGCGCCGGCTGTGGTACGGCGCGGCGTAATACTTGTAATCTTTGTACTTTGGACTAGGACCTCATTAATATGTTGTTTTTCTTTATCTCCATTGTTAGTCCACATTTACGTAGTTAATATAATAGGTGCATTTACTAGTTGATTACTGAATAATGTTGTTTAATGAAAATTAAATATTCGCTTTGAGTTTGATAATAAATATTTCAATTCGTTTAGTGTAAGATAGTTTTTGGGAAGCAATAAAATAGTTCGCTACTTCAAAAGATCGATCTATTTTGAAAACTAAATCTGAAAATCAAACGTTTTATGATAATACAATGTATTATATCCCACTATTCGTGCTAAACCATGAAAACTTAACAAAATTCAATGAAACTGTTATTTTCAAACCAACATGATTAGCTTATTATTGTTTTGTTTATCATATTTCTTTCTTTTGAAGAAAATTTTAAGTTATTTTTTAAATGAATAACTTACTTACGACCTTAATACTATTTCACATATTTCTTCCTATTCAATTTATTTTTTGAACTTAACTGTAAGTATAAAAAAAAGTTTATTAAAACTGTTATTTTTTTATTTATAGAGTACTTGGTTCGTCAAATAAAAACATCAAATAGTACTCACGGTATCAACATTTAGAAATTATAAAAAAAGAAGCAGTCACAAAATGCAATAAAAAGTTAGTATAAAATCTTTATCCATATATTTTCTGTTTCCGCATAAACAAAACAGATTTATTAAACATAATGAACTATTTTTTTTTTTCATTTATTTATTTATAGTCGCTGTTTAACAGCTAGGTCATTAGCGACTTCATGATATACTTAATTACATATGTTCATGCATTTTGGTAACTTTGAGAAACATTCAAGTTTTCTGACTTCCATCATTATTTAAACAGTAAGCTAGGGAGTTAGGTAAATTACATAGTTTTCTCTCATTTACAAAGGCTTGACAATCTAACAAAAAATGTGATACAGTTATATCCATTCCGCATTTGCACTTGTTAACCGGTTTTTTTATAATTAAATGAATATGAATATGAGTGGCGTTAGTGTATTATGAACTATTGTTATAAAGAAAGAAATTAAAAATGGGCACGAATAGGATAGAATACTCAACACATAAAACAAGTCTCAATAACAATGTAAAGTATTTTTAGTCCTCCTCTTCCACGTCGTTGTCTTCATCTGATGATTGTGGCAACAAACTCCTATAAAAGCCGTGGTAAAGGACATAGACGAATACCTGAGGGTGTCACTAAACTAATCGATGGATCGTCGATCGATGGTGGAATGGATTCGATCGATAGTTTTTGTTAGGCCAATCCGAACAGAAATAATCAACGAATGCAGAGCATTAAAAAACAAACTTCACGTGTGAAAAAACTTTGGCTGAGTTATAATGTCATCAACGTAAACATTTTCCGAAATCATACTTATTTTTGAAATTTTCAATGAAGTACTCAACCGATGTCGATGGAATTTATATGGGACCTACAAGAATTTTCAAAATCGATTCATAAATGTCCGAAATATCGTGTTTAGTTACAAAAAAAAACATACAGACGAATTGAGACCTCCTCCTTTTTTGGAAGTCGGTTGAAAACCGATCGACGCCGTCGGTCTCGATCGACGTCGATTGATTGGTTTGGTAGTAACCCTAAGGTAGCTGTGTAGCGGTAACAGCGTCTGCCTCCTGTGCCAGCGGTCCTGGGTTCAAGTCCCGGATAGGGTGGATATTTTTGTGATGAACACAGACATAACCGATAAGCCATGGGTATATATAGTTTATTTCTAATATTAATATTAATTAATTAATATTTTAATATGTAAAGTTTTTTATGCGTTATTTATTTTTAAATGAAACTTAATTTGGGCTATATAATGTGCTAAGAATGTTAAGAATATTTATCTATGTATAATTCTTTGTCTTTGTGCAAGTTTGTCGATATAGAAGCATGCTTAGTTGTAGATAGGTTATATGTCATTTATATTCTTATTTCGCCGGTTCTAATCATGTTTGTATCTACCGAAGATTGAAATATCTGCATAATTTCTGGGTGATTTGAGGCCACATAAAGTTCTTTTTTTGCTCTAATATACTTTCTGCCCAATTGTGTGCATTTCTCAATTTTTTTAACTTTTAATTAGGCGCTTGCAATCGTAAAACTTGTTTTGAGTAATTTCTAGGACAGTATATTTTTTACTTTTTTTTATTAGGTCTATTTTTATGAGTTCCTCGGAGGTCATGAATTGCTTGTAACTTCTGTTTGTCAATGGCACTGTAAATCATTCTTTCGGAAATATTTAGGGTTCGCAAAAACATTGTCTTGCATACGATTTCGGGATCACTATTTTTTTTAGGTAGCGTGTAGATCAATGTTTGTGTGCGTGCCTTTTTGGCATCCAATACAGTAGTACGGGGTCTTTTTGGTTTTACGAAGCGAAGAATAAAATCCCATTGGCGGTCATGGTTGCCAAGATCCCAAAAGTAGGTAAATGCATCCAGTCTTTCTGATTTCTCTATTTTTGTGTTACATTGTAGCCTGCAATTGCATGGCTCTCGCATTGCTCTCCCAGGAACAAATTTTTTAGGTGTTTTATAAGGCTGTCCCGAATTTCTTAACCGTTTTCTTATATTCTGTCTCCACGATTGTTCATTGCCTCGCCGTTTCCGAATACCTTTTTGATATTGCTCTGAAAAGAAAGTAACTATTAGAAATCATTGAATTATACAGATTATAATGAATAAAACTAAACGATGGTTATTAAAGCTACAAGCAGAATTCTCATAGCTTTTCGTTAAACAAATAAAATATATTTATTATTAGCTAAAGCATAACAAAAACTACAACTATTAGAATACTTTCTTTCTATAATACCGGGACCTAAGTATCATCTGTTTAAATTCATCCGAATTACTCTATTTGAAAGTTTTTGGAGCTGGGCAGCTGACCAACGTTACACGGCTTTATGACAAGGGCGAAGGGCGAAGATAAGGGCATAACAAGCGAATATCGAACTGATTTTTTAAATATTGAATTATTTGTTATGGCTCCTAACACCTGTCAGTCCTCCTTTTAGTAATAATAAGATCGAATGTATTCACAATAAAAATTAGGACGTTTACATTTTATTAATTTATTTTTTCGGTAGTATAAACTGAACCAAATTCCAATGAACGTATTATTTTTAAAATTCACGGCACTCAAGCAATCTTAAAATTTATACACATACACATATTTTTATCAAAAAAGAAAAAAAAAACATAAAAATATTAATACAATGGGTTCATTAAAATGTGAAATGCAATTTTTAAAATTTTTAATTGCAATTATATTTTATATTTAAAATATAAAAAACAGCTTTTATTAATCCAAGTACTCACTGTAAAAAAATGTTTTGGTAAATTTAATTAGGTTTAAAAAAAATTGAATTCATTAATAACAGTGACATCAATGATTAAATATGTCGTTCAAGCGCCCTTGTCGCAGGCCCAAGACTTTGCCTGATCTTCCCAATCTCTCATATCTGGATAATCTCCCATCTGCCAGCTCCTAGCTGGTAAATGTAGTCTATTCAGCACGTAGTGCTGCCTGTTTTTTAAGCGCAGCCTTTATCGCCGACTTGTTGTCGGTCATTTCTTCGGTCGATTGTCGGTAGAAAGACAAAAGGTCATTAAGGGCGAGTTTAGTGAGTATAAATCTCACACTGTCTGGGTTTCGACTACCGTGGCCTGTCCCCCACACGCAAGGCCCTTTCGTACTTCTGAGCATTCTCCCCTCCACTCGAGAGTTCGCATATGGTTCATACCTATGGGTTCTCCTCGGGATTTTCTTCTATGGCGGATTAAAAGGATTAAATAATGAATTATTTACTATCGTCGTTGCTGTTTTTCCGTTCCTTTTGTTCTTTATTGTTTACTCTAACTGTATAGAACATCGATTGAGAAGTCCTTCTCGATGGAATCAGGGGCACAAGGTCTGGCCTTGTCGTTTCAATCCTTTATTCAAAATCCTTATGAAAAGCGCTTACTGACTTTGAAGGATTCTTAATCATGTCGTTTTTTTAAATTAAAAATAACCATGAACATGTTGTTATACAGAAAATTTTACAAACATATGTGCTCTGTCTCTGTCTCTTTGATAATAATTCCTGCATCAGTTGTGATATGCGCATAACAAGTCGGCCGGTTTTTTTGCTTCCAACTCCAATACAACTCAGAATACTCGGAATACAACTCCAGTATTCCGACCCACACTTGTTGGTCCGTTGCACCCATTGTGAAGTAATAATTTCCTTCCGTGTTTGCTCTCGATGATCATCAGGTCGTTCGCTCTTTTTACCTCAGCTATCACAACAAGAACAAAAGAAGAAGCAATAAATGGCATGATAGTTGTTTCAGAACTCTGACGGGATATCGTTATTGGTCATCCGTTCACATCTGCTGAGAAAGAAGTAAGTAATTGAAATTTAAAAACTCATACCGAATAGGCATAGCGTTGTAAATGTGTCATCCGTCCATAAACGTCGTAAGAGTCACCAACTTCATAGAGCCTCAACTTCAAAGAGGTTCTATTTATAATTTTTATGGTATCGTGTAAAAGAAGTAATGGTCCGATTACAATTTTCTTTTCAGTTTTGGATATGTGTTTCTTTTATCATTAATTAATAGCAATAAAGTTGTTTCAAATAGATGCCACATAGAAAATGAAATACAAGATGTATTAAAAAAAATGTTTTTAAACGTTTTAAATTTTTTTGTTCGCTTTTTCCATTATACATCTGCATTTCTCTGGTTCCAATGAGGTAATAAAATCAGCATGAAGTTACATAGTTTCAGAAAACAAAATGCTAAAACAAAACTTTTATCCTTCACAAATTCAAAAAATCACCAAGACGCTGACTTTTCACTTGTTGACAGTAATCTTTGTAAGTAATGGAGATTTCGGTTCTCTATCAAATGATACGATTAATCGTAACATTAAGAGAAGATGAACAGGTCTAGTCGTGCGCTTTGTACTGTTAAGGGTGTTTCCAGACTAATTGATCGACGTCGATTCGTGAGGAGAGCTACTGGTCTGAAAGCTTTAATTGATCAACAGATACCGTTCGACTAACCAACCGATCGACGGTCGGTCGACAGTGATTGGTTTACCCCGAGCCGTGTAACCCGGCCAAGTAGTAGCACGCAGGGCGTGGGGGGGCGGATAGTGGATGACAATATGAAGCGGCCGGCGAGCGTGGTGGCGCGTCTAATAAAACAGCTCGGTCGTCTTCGGCTGATCAATTCTACGGAGTCGATCGATCGATTGGTATGGTAACACCCAAGACTACCTACTGTAGTGATAAAACTTCAAATTGCCTTACTTTAATGGATTAGATTATTTCTTCTTTTGTGATTCGCATCAGTAATTATCGCCGCGGAAACCTAGACTAATTCTCTATTCGAGCTAAGTAGGCAAAGAGCGATATCGATATCAAACGATATAGCCGGTTAAGCGCGCTCGGTGCGGCAGGTATTAGGATGGGTGACCGCCGACCATTCATTTCTCAAGGCGACTTCCGTGCTTCGGAGGGCAAGTTAAGCAGTCGGTCCCGGGTACTATATACTTATACAGGGTCCGCATATAATAGTCAATTATATTTCAATAGCAGATTAGGTATGATGAGTGGGTCTGAATTTTGAGAAAAAAATTTTTTTTTTCAATATTTTCCATAAATTAAAATTACATAAGTTATTGTTCTCTGTGAGTAAAATTTAAGATTAATATAGATTTTATGACTATATACAATTAGATGGGACACGTTTTTATTACTTGTTGTGTAGTCATAAACTACAGATCAAACTTAAATTTTTATCAGTTAAAAGAATTTTGAAACTTTAAGTAGGTAATTTATGAAAAATATTTTTAAAAATATTTTATTTTTCGTAATTATGACCCACTCATCAGTCTTAATTTGCTATTAAAATATTATTGACTATTATATGGCGACCCTATATAGGGTTTGTCGGCACCCTGAAATATCTGACTCTCACCAACCAGCACCGGGCCAGCTTGGTGGATTACGGCCTAAACCTCCTCGTCACCCAGAGGAGAGACTCATAGCCCTGCAGTGGGCTCATTACACGGAGTTGTGATGATGATGAGGCAAAGAGCTCGTAGAAAAGCCACATAAGTATTTTTGTTTTCATTTTTAAACTCTCGAAGGCTCGAAACATGAGAGACTTCACAGGTATGATCGTGTCCTTTAGGACAAGCCAAGTCATCGAATATGCAATCAGCAAGAAAATTCAGTCACCCAAATCATAGAGAAATAACAAAGGAAAAACTAATTATAAGTTTTATTGTTTCAATGGGTCGTCAAAATTGAGGTTTAGAATCTATGGCTTGGACATGCCTTGCAGCCACCTCAGGATCACTCAGGGTCTTTGATAGGGAATGTATATACAAAATAAAAATAAGGAGGATTAGATTTTGCTGGCATTTTTTTATTGATTCTAATTATACCAAATTACAATAAACGGATTAATGTTTAATGTTTATTATCCAAAACGTGCAAAAGATTTTATACCAATAATGGTAACATTAAAATAGGTGCATTGAAATGTTCAAAGCAATTGTATGTACTAATTTTAAAGTTTTGAATATCAGAATATTATATGGATCTTAGTAAATTAATCTATAAACATGACATACTTAGTTTGAATATTATTTTCATTAATAATCTTACTACTCGTAATATTATATAGAACGCCTTCCGCAATCCGCAAGTCGGCTTCACCGGATTCCCTAGGGATAACGGTATAGGGCACTTCTTCCACAAATGTTCTGTGTGTGTAGAACAGTGACATCAATATTTAAATAATGCATTCACTATGTTGACTGCTCTACGTTTGTTTTCTTTTTTCTTTAAGTCTATGGATCATCGCTTTGCAAGCATCATATGATGGAATCAGGTGCACAAGGTCTGGCCTTGTCGTTTTAATCCTTTCTACGAAATCCTTATGAGAAGCCCTTATTGACTTTGAAGGATTCTTAATCATGTCGTTTTTTAAATTAAAAATAAGCATTAACATGTTGTTGTACAGAAAATCTTGCGAACATACGTGCTCTGTTTTTGTCGCTTTGAGAACATTTCCGGCATAAGTTTTGACCTGCGCATAACAAGGCGGCCGTGTTTTTGATTTTGATTTCTGACAATTCCAGTGTTTCGACCCACTCTTGTTGGTTCGTTGCATCAAGTACCGGTACCCATTGTGAAGTAATAGTTTATTTCCACGTCTGCTTTCGATGATCATCATGTCGTTCGCTTTTTTAATCTCAGCCAACACTAGAAGAACAAAAGAAGAAGTAATAAATGTCATGATAGTTCTATATTGTCGCATTTCGCAAGAATATTTGAGTTATTAATATGTCCAAAACCATATAAAATTATTCGTTGACTTTTTACTTTTTGACAGTAATCAGTAAGTAATCTTTGTAAGTCATGTTGATTTCAGTTCTCTATTAAACGATACGATGAATCCTTACGTGAAGAGAAGATGAACAGTTCTGATCGTGCCTTGCATGCCTCAGGATCACTTGGGTCTTTGATAGGGAATGAATATTCAAAATAAAAATAAGGAGGGTAAGATTTTGTAAATATATTTTTTATTCATTCTAATTGAACCAAATTACAATTAACGTATTAATTGTTTATGTTCATAGTACTCAAACAATCGTTCAATAATTACACATGTTTATCATCCAAAAAGTGTAAAAGACTCAAAATAAATGGTAATATTAAAATGGGTGCATTGAAATGTACAATGCAATTTTAAATGCTAATTTTGTAGTTTTGAATACCAAAATATATGGATCCAAGTACAGAAATGCCGCTTACTCTTTCATTAACAGCCCTTGTACCTAATTTAATATGATTTATAATATTATCGACTTCTTTCATCTCTCTCTCTCCCAAAATTAAAAAAGAACTCTTTTTGCATCTCGCTATAAAGTTATTTATTGTAATTTCATTATTATACCTACTAATGTATTGTGTGACCGTGTGTGACCGTGTTTTTCGTTTAAGTTTATAATTTTTGGTATGGAAACTTCACTGGTGTCTGTATAAATTATATATTTTAACTAAGTGCATATAATTACTGTTTTTTCTTGAATAAAGTAAAATATAAAAAAATAAGTAATCTAAATGAAATACTTATTTTGTCTATTATTTTCATTAATATTCGTACTATTATACAGAACGCCTTCCGCAATCCGCAAGTCGGCTTCACCTGATTCCCTAGGGATTACGGCATAGGGCACCTCTTCCACAAATTTTCTGTGTTTGTATAACAGTGACATCAATATTAAAATAATGCATTCAAAATGTTGACTGCTCTACGTTCGTTATGATCGTTTTTTTCTTCCTTGAAGTCTATAGAACATCGATTTACAAGATTCATACGATGGAATCAGGTGCACAAGGTCTGGCCTTGTCGTTTTAATCCTTTCTTCGAAATCCTTATGAAAAGCGCTTATTTTCTTTGAAGGATTCTTAATCATGTCGTTTTTTAAATTAAAAATAAGCATTAACATGTTGTTGTACAGAAAATTTTGCGAACACACGTGCTCTGTGTCTGTCTCTTTGATAATAGTTCCTGCATCAGTTGTGATATGCGCATAGCAAGCCGGGCGTTTTTTTGACTCCTGACAACTCCAGTATTCCGAACCACACTTGTTGGTTTGTTGCACCAAGTACCGGTACCCATTGTGAAGTAATAGTTTCTTTCCACGTTTGCTCTGAATGATCATCATGTCGTTTGCTCGTTTGATCTCAGCTATCACTAGAAGAACAAAATAGGAAGTAATGATTGTCATGATAGTTGAATCAAAACTCTCACGGTATGGTGTTACTTGGCACCCGTCCACAAATGCTGGGGAAGAAGTATTTGATATTAAAGGGTTATTCAATGTCCTTGTCAAGTTGTTACAAATGACCCTGCAAATTAAATGCAATAAAATAAGTTAAAAATCGCGTTTTATCTTAGTGTCTTTAAATGTTTCAAGGTGAGTTATTCTTTCATATTTCACTGTCAGCTATCACTAGAAAAAATAATAACAAGGCAATGAGAGTCGTGATCCTATACATTTAATAAAATGGTAGGAAAGTCAAAACTGTACATTGAATATTTTTTTAAAAGAATACTTGGGGTATGATCTACAATCGAAACAGAAACAAAAAATATAGTTTTTAGAATTTTTGTCTGTTTGTCTGTTTGTCTGTTTGTCTTTCCGGGATAAACTCAAAAAGTACTGCATGGATTTACTTCAAATTTAGCATGAAGATAGTTAAGAAGTCGGGTCAACATATAGGCTACATATTATCACGCTAGCAGTGTTATAATCGTAGGTGCGTTTGGTGCTGCATAGCGTTCACGCAGACGACGTCGCGGGCAGCAGCTAGTAGTTTTATAAACTCACACGGTATAAGTATTGCGTTCTAAATGTGGCACCTGTCCATAAACGTAGTAACAGCAAAGGCCTGTATGATGTCTTTGAGTAAGTCACTAAGGATTACTTACAATATTGGCCATCCTTAGAAACTAAATTTAAAGTACTTAAGTTGGTCCGGAATCATTTGGAATACAGGAAAAATCTATATCAATAAATTTTTAATCTCAAAGTACCAACATAATCGCTAAGTGCGTAAAAAATTTGGAGTTGGCATGGAACCCTCGTTGAGCAAATCCGACTCGAACTGAACCAGATTTTTTATATAACATCGCTAATATGCGCTTGCAGACGATACTAAATACTTTTGTCAGAATATTAACATTTCTTAAGATCAAGACATGTACGTGTCGATAAATGCGGTTTTCAAGGATGACTATACTACTCGTAATACCCGATTTACACGCCTGCCAAACTTCGGCAAGCTTCCACAGGCAGAAGTTGGTTTGGCGGTTTGGTTGGTTTGGCGCGGCTTGCGTAGGCTAGTATCCGGGCTAGTATCGGTTTTTAAGGACAGATCAAAGGGAGCTTGCGGCTGGGGCTGGTGACGCATGACACGTTGGGGCATATGCCGCGAGAAATATCTGTATCCGAGGGATGTAAACCAAAAAAAAATATCATCCGCCATCTTCTCTAGCGAACTTTTCGTTTTCTTTGTTATATTTGAAATAAATATTTGTTACAGAGCAATAACCGACATAAATTCAACGCCCACACGTCCGCCATACTTGCTTGTCCGGAACACAATACGCACTTGGAAGCGTGTGGCATCCAAGCTTTTACCGAGACTGAACTTGGTTGAGGTTTGCCAAACCTCGGCAAGCGTGTAAATGTAGTTAAAGCAATAATTCGTTAATAATTGATTGAATCAGGCGTTACTTTGCAGAAATCCATGACAACTAAGTATTATAACTAAGTTACCTTGCTAATTCCTTAGTTACAGTAGTAATTGAATTAAATCGTTCGCTGTATCTAAAAGTCGCATTTTTTTGAAAACTCCACTCTTGGTTCAAGGTTATAACGGGTCCGCCAGATAACTTTTTTTTTTTGAAAATGCTGTAAAAAAAATACTATTGAATATTTTCTCAAATTTCTTTTTTTATTTCAAAGTACAATCCTTCCGGTTAGTAATAAAAAATAATTTCATTCAAATGGCTGCCTCGGCTGGCCATGCAGTAGCCTACACGATCGGTCCAATTTTAAGCACATTATTGATTGTGTGCAGCTGTATTTCACCAATGGATTCACGAATATCGTCCTTTAAAGCGTCAATTGTCTCTGGCTTGTCGGCGTAACACTTATCTTTGAGGGCACGCCACAAATAATAGTCCAACGGTGTCAAATCGCAGCTCCGAGGTGGCCAAACGACATCAGCTCTGCGGCTGATAATGCGATTTTCAAAAACAGGGCGCAAAATATCGAGTGTAGCTTCGGCTGTGTGGCACGTAGCGCCGTCCTGTTAAAACCAAATGTTGCTAATATCCTCCTCTTAAATTTTTGTTAACAAAAATTCGTTCAACATGGCCCGATAACGATCGTCATTGACTGTAACGGCCACTCCTTGCTCATTTTCGAAAATTATGCCTCTGGACCAAAATCCGCACCAAACAGTGACTCGTTTTGGGTGAATCGGCTTTTCAATGTATGCGTGCGGGTTTTCTGTGCCCCAAATGCGACAATTTTGCTTGTTTAGATACCCGCCAAGATCAAAATGAGCTTCATCTGAAAAAATGTTTTTTTGGCAAAATCGGCATCTTCTGTAAGTCGATCGCAGGCCCAACTAGCGAAGCGAAAACGCATTGGATGGTCAGTTGTTCAAGCTTATACACAACCATATTCGTTCAGCGGAAGGATAAAACTAATTATCTGTCAGATCAGACATGAGCTAAGTGTTACCATTCACGAAATAAGCACTAGTTGAAAAAAAAAACGTTAAATGGCGGACCCTTTATTTTATTTTAATGCTAAGCTCAAAACCTACTGAATCGTTTTCTGTAGGGTTTTGGTCAATGGACTATTTTATGTATGGGAAAGCATGATTAGGTATAGGTATGATTTATAAAAAAAAAATTGGGTTGATTGATTTTGATTTTGGCAATAATTGTTTAAAATGTCGATAATCCTTGCCGACTAGAAGCTATTTACTTCTTGCTCCATACTTCGCTTCCCGTGCAAAGTCAAGACAGGTCGCTATGTAAAGCAGTTTATTAAATAACCTAGATCTAGCCAGAAAATTTATTGGGCAAACATTATCTATTCTACCATCAACGTAGTAGTAGATTTAGTGAACGCAAATTGTCGATAATGCCACCAACCCAATTACGTATTTGTTCTATGTATATGTCACCATCATCAGTCGGGAGACGTCCACTGCTGGACATTCGATCCTGCAACGCCCTCATCCAGCGCTTCGCCGGTAAACCTTGCCCAGATCGTCGGTCCACTTTGCGTGACCACCTATGCTGCATCTCTCAGTACGTGGTCGCCACTCAAGTCCCTTACTGCCACAACGGTTATCCCTTCTTCTGCGAGCTACGTGCTCATTGCCATTTCAGCTTTGCAATATTTCTTGCTATATATATTATATACAGCGTTATACCTACAAGCAAGAGGCACCAAATGAAACCACATATACTGCAAGTTTCTACTGCTAATCCGAAGCTATTAAAAAAACGTTCACTAGAAGTATACAAAAACGCGTATAAAAAAGAAGTATACGAAAACTGAAACGCGGGTAGTCGCGGCGAAAACACGCAATTTAAGTGTGCTCCTTAATTTTATTAGTTTTATTGTTTATTATTGTTAATTTTATTAAAAGTCAATGAAATAGTTACTTGCTTTACTCACTTGTGCTTATAGTAAACAAAATTCTCCTCATCTCATTCTCCTATAATCACTGTACAACTTCACATCATCATGGACATCAGCAGTTTAGAAGCACTTGAGCAAATGTTTAAGGACCGAATGGGAGATTATGAAAACAAGCTTCAACAAGTCTCCAGGGGATCTTCTATAAATCCTGATTTAACAGCATTGGCAAAGGACTTTGCAGACTTTAAAACATTGATGTGGCAAACGTTCCAGACTTTTAAGAAAGAGATTGAAGTTGTTTCCATTGGTTTGGATAGACTCGAGACTGCAAACCGAAGAAAAGTGTTGTTATTACATGGTGTTGCTGAAAGTTCTGGTGAAAAACTCAACACAATAATACAGAACATATTAACCGACCAAATGAAGATGTCAGAGGTAAACATCAATGATCTCCAAGTTTTTCATCGGCTTGGTAGTCCCTCTGCAGGCAAAGTTAGGCCTATTTTAATTCGTTTTAATAATATTGATCACCGGCGCCTTGTCTGGGATAATAAGACATGCCTGAAAGGTACTGGTATAACTATATCTGAATTTCTGACCATGACAAGGCATCAAATATTTGTTTCTGCTCGCAAGCTCTACGGAATCAAAAATTGTTGGTCCGCAGAAGGAAGGATCATTATTATTCTTCCAGATAAGTCGCGACGCAAAATTGAAACCATGGGCGAGCTTGCGCATATAAAGTCTCTATTCCCATCTAGCAGCGCCGACAACGAAACTCCTGCGCAGCCCGAATCCAAAGTTGCAGCCAAATCTCCGAGGAAAACTCGCAGGCGTCAATAGTATGTCCTGATTTCAAAATTTAGTTTCCTTCCTTTACATCCTTATTCTGTACGGTTAATAATTTGGTTTTCTATCTTAACTTTCTAAATGCCGGTATACGTAAATTAGATTTTTCTATGTTTACTTACATTATCAATATCAATCAATATTCACTTTTTTATTTCTCAGTCCGTCAATGGATATATCTATACAGCCTGATTGATTCGGATTAGTTCAAATTTTACTCACCTGTGTTATTATCGCTTATATTTTTTTTTATTTAGTTTTACATTTGGTTCAATGCATAATTTTTTTTTTCTTTTCAGTATAATTTGTTATATTGTGTAATAGTTTAGTCCACATAGAACTTGCTTAAGTGTTTTTCCCACTACTGTTTACTTTGTTTAAACATATATATATTTTTTTTTTTGAGTTATTTTGTAAAGCACTCTTGTGAGTAAAGAGATCAATGCATAAAGTTTAGCAATATAAAAATCTTATATTATTTAAATTTATTGAGATTTTTTAGTACCTATATATTATTTTTATCTATATATTTATTTAAATTATATGAACGACTCAGATGAATTCTATAATTTCAATGATAGTTTCTTCTCCTGCTCTTCTTCTCATAGTTATGAGAGCGCCATTTCAAATTCTTCCACTCCTTTGTCTCTGCACGATCAACTTTCCTCCTTTTATAATCCATCCCTTCTCAATATCGCTCACATAAATGCTCAGAGTGTTTCTAGTCATTATTCCGACCCTCTGGCCTCTTTCAGCCGCGCCAGCATAGATGTATTATTAATTTCTGAATCCTTTCTTAAACCCTCTCTTGCTTCTTCTTTATTTGCTTTACCAGGATTTGTTCTCATTCGGAATGACAGAACTGGTAAAGGTGGTGGAGGGGTGGCCATATACCTACGTGACGATATTCCCTTCAAGATAGTTAGCACATCTCCGTCTACGTACTCTGAATCTTCAGAACACTTGGCCATTGAACTCACCCTGCATCACACAAAACTACTGATCACTACTTTTTATAGTCCAAACCTTACAATTGATTATTTTGATTCCTTTGATTCCTTCCTCCATAATATATGCCCTTTATACGAACATGTGATAGTGATGGGCGATTTTAACACATGTATGTTAAAGAACAATAGTCGTTCCTTAAAATTGAAGTCCCTTTTAACATCTTATAATCTCCAAATCCTCCCTCTTTCCGCAACACATCACTTTCCAAATTGTACTTCTTCCTTATTAGACCTTATGGTGGTCTCGTCCCCAAGTAACGTTGTAGCGCATGGACAACTTACTTCATCCTTTTCTTACCATGATCTGGTTTTTCTATCATATCGCATCCGCCCTCCTAAACGCAAATCCCGTACGCTTCTCCTACGTAGTTATAAAGACAGTGACTTGGAGGCTCTAGAGAAAGATGCCGGTGTTATTAACTGGTCGCCTGTCTTAGATAATTCTACCATTGACGATAAGGTTGATAACTTTAACCGTATTCTCTTGGATTTATATGATCGCCATGCACCTCTTAAGCGCATTAAAGTAAGACACTGTCCTGCCCCTTGGCTTACCGATTCAATCAAAGAAACCATGGCCAGAAGGGATAAAGCCAAAAGACGTTATAAACGCTCTCCAACTGAGAATAACCTCGTCCTTTTCAAATCTCTTCGTAATCACTGTAATCGTTTGTGTCGGGATGCTAAGAAACGCCACTTTCATGACTCTCTAACTAACCGCAGCCCTGCAGAAGTTTGGAAGTTCCTGAAATCCATTGGTATAGGTAAATCTTCTTCTATTTCCTCTAAAGACTTTGACTAGGGATCTTTAAACAATTATTTCTCCACACCTCCTTTAACGTTAAGCCCCAAGGACAAAGCAAAAACTCTCAACCAGCTGTCTCTATTGTCGTTTGCACATGAACCATTTTCCCTATCAGCCTGCTCCTCCGATGAGGTGAAGAAATCCATCCTTTCTGTATCTTCTGCGGCTATAGGCAATGACAACCTGTGCTCCAAGATGATCACCTTAATTCTACCCTTACTGTTACCCATCATTACTCACATATTCAATTTTTCCATATCCACTTCTACGTTTCCTTCAGCTTGGAAACTCGCACACGTAATCCCTCTACCCAAAGTTTCCAACCCATCCTGTGTTTCCAATTTTCGTCCCATATCCATTCTACCATTCCTCTCTAAAGTTTTGGAGCACATCATTCACAAGCATTTGTCGAACTTTTTATGTGCAAACCACATATTGAGCAATTTTCAATCCGGGTTCCGCCCAGGCCACAGTACTGTTTCTGCATTAATCAATGTTGCTGATGACATTCGTTGGGCCATGGAGAATAAGTCACTAACAATACTGATTCTTCTAGATTTTAGTAATGCATTTAATTCAGTAGATTTTGACATCCTTCTTGGTGTTCTGAAATCCATTAACATGTCCACTTCTGCATTGGGCTGGTTTGATTCCTATGTTCGGGGCCGATCGCAGCGTGTCCGCCAAGATGAGAATTACTCTGATTGGTGCGATCTCGCTGCCGGAGTGCCTCAGGGTGGTGTTCTCTCTCCTTTGCTCTTCTCCATTTTTATAAATTCTGTGACGAAAGTCATTTCCTCCAACCTTCACCTGTACGCAGACGATTTGCAGATTTACCGACATTTCCCAATTGCCGATGCTAACTCCAACATCACTTTAATAAATGAAGATCTTAGTCGCATCAGTGATTGGGCGAAATCTTTCGGCTTACTTGTTAATCCTAATAAGTCTCAAGCCATGGTCATTGGTAGTCGAAATATGCGCAGATGCCTTAATATCTCGGCCTTACCTCCTATATTACTGAACGATATTCCGATTGCTCTCACCGACAAAGCTAAAAATTTAGGGGTTATTTTTGACTCTCACCTCACCTGGAACGCTTACGTTAGTGAAATTAGTCGGAAAGTTCATTTCTCATTCCACTCTCTAAAAAGCCTCCAAAGTTTTTTGCCTTTTAAAACTAAGATCTCCTTATCCCTAACCATCCTTCAACCTATTATTGACTATGCTGACGCTTGCTGCTTGGATGTCACCGAGGAGCTATTAAACAAACTGGAACGCTTGCAAAATCTTTGTATTCGCTTTGTTTTCAATCTTAAAAAATATGATCATGTATCCCACTATCGCAAAATTCTCCGGTGGCTCCCAATCCGTTTTCGTAGGAACACTCGAATACTTTGTCTGCTGTTTAATGTCCTCAATAGCCCAAACTGTCCTGTTTATTTGCGTGATCGTTTTTCATTCGCTCATCCAAATGATACGATTCGTAGACCGTGTAAGCGTGGTTTACTAGACATGCCTGTCCATAAGACTGATTTTGCTTCTTATTCTTTTTCCGTCCACTCAATCCGACTGTGGAACTCATTGCCTCACGAAATCCGAACTTTGAAAAGTTTGCACATTTTTAAGAGAAGAGTTAGAGAGCACTACCTCTCCTTAACATAATTTGTAGAAATTAGACTTTTATTTTTATGTTTATCCTTAAAGTTGTTATAAATAATATTGTTTATTTATGTAATAATGTATTTTATTTTATATGTATGTAGATTTTGTTAATATATATATATATATATATATATACATATATATTGTAATTATGTAGGTGTGTATATGAATTATATGTTCATTTATTTATATAGTTATTTTATATTCATTACTAACTTAGCTGCACACTAAATTGCACTTTATACATCCCACTCTCCACTCGCAGGACTGCTGGAAGAGATTCCGCTAGGAATAAGCAGTACCTTTGTACCATTTAATTATATTTCTGTTTTCCATTGTTACTTGTAGTGTGTACATAAAAAGTTAAATAAATAAAAAAAACTGTTTACAAAAAATAACTTAAACAATTAAGTTAAAATGTAAACATCCTTTGATTTTGACCCACATTTTGACGTTTTACGGTGAATGACCCTTAGTGAACTATGCCAATAGATATGATCGAAAAGTACAGGGTGTTTAAATTAAAGTAACAAAAAAACAAAACAAAATTCTGTGACTAAACTATTGCTTACATTGATCTGATTTTTGGTGTGTAGCCTGATGATGATACACAAAATACGTGCTTTCATTTAATGCCTCTCGTTTGTATCAAAACTTTTGTATCAAAACTCCCTAAAGAATGGCCCTTTGTATACAAACAAGTTCTTAGTCGAATATTTCAACTCGCCGTTTTAGTGTTTTTACAGAAATCGTGGTCAAGAGCGTCGATTATAAGCATATTTTATCTATTACTAGCTTTTGCCTGCGACTTCGTACACGCATATACATTGTTTATCAAGCATATACCAAGTATCACATCCGTGCACTCAAGGAATAAGATTTTTCATACAAACTAAAAAGTGCCATATTTCGTCTTCCCGTGGAAATTTCGGGAATTCCTATCATAACACAATCAGTTACTATTTGAAGAACCTATATGCCAAGTATCATATCTGTGCACTCAATTAATAAGATTTTTCATACAATTTAAAAAGTCCAATAATTCCCGTTCCCGTGGGAATTTCGGGAATTCCTTCTTTATTTCCCCTCCGACAACCTCTAAGGATTGCATGTTCCAAATTTCAGCTTTCTTCGGCCAGTAATTTTGGCTGTATGTTGTCTGTCAGTCACTCAGCCAGTAACGGAAGTGTTTTGTATATATTATTAAGATTAATTTATCGATAAAACTTCTTACATACATATCTAGCAGTAAATCTTAAAATAGCTCTCAGTTTTTATACAAGGGTTCAACGTTTTCACATGAATAATAGGTCCGGTTCTAGTCACAACTTGTTTTTCTGTTTCAAAAGTAGCTTCGAAATAAAAATCGAAATAAAAAATTTGGCCCTTCCAAAAACGTGAACTTTCAAACTTTAATTATATCTATTAAATTTAATACAACTTAACCTAGGTCGGGAGTGGTTGTCTGAGATTTTAACAATTTACTCGTTGTTTGTATAACATAATCATTTTTTTTATAACTATGTTCCTTTGAGATCCGTAGACGTTGGAAAAAATATAAATGTTCCGTGTCTGGGTGTTTAGCTACATATATGTGTTTAGCTAGTGTTTAGCTAGGTTTCCCCCTAGTTCGCTACATGGTATCCCATACACAAGCTTTGGTGCCATTTAGTTGCTGTGATTTTCTGGGGATAGTAACTTTTGATTTATTGATATAGATTTTTTCTTTATTCCAAATGATTCCGGACCTACTTAAGTACCTTTAAATTAATTCTCTCTAAGAGAAGAGAAGAACAAGATATCACAAGCTATGCTTACTTTGGGGCAATGTAGTTGCTGTGACTGTCTGGGAATTTTATTATTGTTAGTGTTCCTTTCTTTTTAATAGCTTATGTACCTATAGTTATTAATTTAAAAGGTTGAAAGGTTTGTTCGTTATGGTTATTATTGTATTGATTTGTTGTATATAATGATGCTCCATGACTATAGTATTCCTTTAGTAAGTCTATGACTGTCATACGTATAAAAGGTATATGACTAGGAAAGTTTGTAAGACGGAGATCTAATTCTCGCAATGACCGAGGTCAGGGTTAGCATGTCCGCCGTACAGAGCACAATGAGGTAGGTGCAACGGACTTCATTTAGAGAGGTCGACGACCCATCCGGCGGAAATGATGACAGCTTATCTCGTAAAACAAAATTAAGACGGCTGGGATTTATGAATATTTCAAAAATCGACACCGCATTATCCCATATTACATTTATTTTAGAACTTATGATAAATAAAATTAAGAAATGTATTAGATGGTACATATCTGAAGTGTCTGTTTGTATAACTGAATAACCTTTTTCACTACATGCATATGAATATACAGGGTTATTGGTAATTAGACCGGGATCTTTTAAATATTTCGGTTTTCCTTATTTTTTCTGCAAATCCGTACTCCTTTGAACATCGATTGTAAAAAAAAGGTATTAGGACAGGTGTCATATTGTCATTAATTAACCAGAATAAAATTTATTAAAGTATTTACTCTTTCGATTTCGATATCGGCACGGAATGGTTTAATATCGACCGCGGTTTTAGGCAAGGCTGTGTAGCGTCTCCATGGCTGTTCAAATTATTAATGCACAGGTCGCCATGGACGCCCTAAAATGTAAACTGTGATCTGTAACAATCATTGTTAAGTATTCATCCAATTTACACAAAACCCTAATGAATGAAAAACCTTTTTTTATTATAAGTAGACTAAGCCCGTGTTTGACCTCAATCTCATCAGAATCTGATGATAAGTGAAGATGGGCCTAGGAAAGAACTGCCTCTTCATAAAATACAAGCCACCGCGCGCGGTTTTACCCGCGTAACTTTTGATCCCGTGGGAATTTTGGAATAAAATATAGCCTATAACCTTCCTCAAGAGTTGCGCTATCAAATGCAAAAAGAATTTTTCAAATCCCACTTGTAGTTTCTGAGATTAGCGCGATCAAACAAACAAACTCTTCAGCTTTATATGAAGTATAGATTGACGGAACACATCAACGCCGCGCCGCCGGAGAGGTAATATTTAGGTAAAGACTTTCGGACCCTGACGGGATCCTACCACCAAGCGGAAGTCACTCGGATTAGTCGCCTTTTACGACACGCTTATCTAGTGGTAGTAGGGCTATTATACGATGACGCCTCCTTGGCACCGATCTGCCGAAGGCGGAGGGGGGGACGGAGAAGGAGATTTGCTCACCTTCTCCCTCCCGATAGCCAGCCGTAACGGGTGACTTGCGGCGTACCTGCTGCGGCAATTAGGGCTATGTGTGGGGAAATGGTCTCGTGTGCTGGACCATTTCCTACGGGCACTCGGCTAAGACTGAGTGCAATCTGCCGGGGCTCGCGGGTAATGCCAATGGCGGTACTGTGAGCTCCATCTATGTCGGTAGAGGTACACCTTGAGGTTTTAAGTGGGTAGGTCTGGCCTTCTACCGAATTTTAGTTTTGGTGGGTTGTAACCCGTCGTTCCCCCTTGGGCGGTCGGGGTCGTGATAGCAAGTTTTCCTCAAGTAAAAAAAAAGGTTTATTCTACGACGACTCTACATAGACAAAATTGAAAGCCGTGTTGGAAGGGCCTTTTTAAAGGAAAGATTCATTTCAGTATTTTTTTAAAAAGCCTAATTTTAAACTTAACATAATGTCAGCCAGATGTTGCAATGTAAAGTTCTTCAATTTTATAGGCAAAACCAAGCGACGTAGGGGTAGCGTGTTGAACAAAAATTTTTTGCCTGATGGTAGGTGCAGATGAGGTCGAACCTAAACTAGGTTGACTCTACAACTTAGGTCATAAAAAGAAGAAATAAAAATATTCTATTAAAATTAAAACCGACTTCAAAATTGAACTAAAAAGTAATAGGTACCTATATAAAAACGATGACTCCTGTCTTAAATATACTCACATTAATATACCAACGAAGTATTCTTTGAAGTCGGTGCCTGCAATAATTAAAGTCAGAGTGATAAAATTAAAGCATACCTACAGATAAATTGTTAAAAGGCACCGACTTCAAAAAAAAATTAGTTGCTGTAGTTATCGTTTTTATTTTTTACTTTTTCGTTCAATTTTAAGGTCGGTTTTATTTTTTTTAAAATACTCTTATTCTTTGATCGGTTGAAATTCCCTATCTCATTAACTACTGAACCAGTTTTGATGAAACCTGCAGTATTCTCTAAGTTGGACAATACCTTGTCGCACAAAAAAAATCCTAACATCGAACTTGTAGTTCCGGAGATATGCGAACACAAACATAAAAAAATCGGTTGAAATTCCTTATCTTATAAACTACTGAACCGATTTCGATTAAACTTGCAATATTCCCTAAGTTGGACAATACCTTGTACTAGAAAAAAAGAATGACTTAAATCGAACTTTTGCTTCCAAAGATATGCGAACACAAACATAAAATCATACACACATACACTTTTGAAATTCGGCACATTTATTCACACGCTGAAATATTCTAAAACTGGGCAGTTCTGGAAATATTTCATTGCATACAGACGGGTCATACGGGTCGAATTACTAACCTCCTTTTTTGAAGTCGGTTAAAAAAGTACCATATAAGTACTTACTTAAGGAATTTTGTTTTGAACCTACAGTCCCACATATACCTAAATATGAGCAAGCTCACGTTTTTATAAATCATAAATGAGTAGGCACTTCCTATTATTGTGGTACATTTAATAGATAGGCATAGATAGCGCTAAATATCTATTCCCCTCTGAAATTGTTGCGAGACGCTTCGCGCAGGTCTTTTGTAAGTAAAAATCCTGTGCCACGGTACAGGTATACAGGATGACTGGTGACAAATTTGCAATACTGAAGAAGAGCACTCTGTACTCGATTCTGAACATATTTATGTAATAAAAGTAGGTATTTATTTTTCACCAGTGAATAAATAAAGAGACCTTAATTTTCCGGACGCGCTGCCTCAGTCAACACGCACATAGCAGTGTTCCCGCCACACGCACACCACCACCATAACTTTCGGTTAAGTTTACTCAGTAAATAATTAATATTAATATTGCATAGCTTCTATCGCGTGCCTTAAGCGTGGGGACCGAATCCAGAAATTCCGTAACGAAAAAAACCTTACACCCCCCACTCCGACCGGCACAGCGGTGATACTTTGATTTCATAACTTTACATGCGGGCTTTAATAAACAATCAGCGCTATCTACTAGGAACTTGTGAAACTTCATGTTAGATCAAACATGACTGCATTAATAAAATAAATAAATAATTATAATTGCCTTAGTTATTTTTTAAGTTGATAAAAAATGCTATGTAATAGCATTACCGCGGCAGTCTCCGAGTGCCACACGTCTTTTTTTGTCTTCATGTTTGATCTCAAACTATCACGTCCTGGAATTTCGAAAATGACCCGGCAGTCACCCTGTATAGTAGTGGCGCGCCTGCGCGAACGACTTCCAACAACTGCAGAGGATACTTGATGCTTAGCGCGATCTATATGTATACGCGAAGAATTTATGATCTTTTATGCCCAAACCCCAAACCTTACTCGAAAAAAGACTATCCTAATGGTTAAATAAAACACTTTTTTACCGGATTTATCGCGTATATTTACATTTTTTTTTTTAACTCAACGTTTCGGTGTCTGCAGACCCCGCGGTCACGAGCGACTGAGGTGTCAAGCGTCGGATTGATAGATGGAAAAAGTTATACATCATCATCTCCATCTGTTTCTCAGCCTTCGAGCGTAGCGTTCTTCTGGATTGACAAAAAATTAAAATATACGCAATAAATCCGGTAAAAAAGTGTTTTATTTAATAGTATGAATCGCGAAAACTTAAGACAATATTATCCTAATGGTTTTTTAAACATTTAAGTGCCCTTCATAGCGTAGAGATAGGAAGGAAGTGCTTCTTTGTATAGAAATTTCATAGGTTCGAATCTTGGTAGAGACAACATTTAGGTGAGATAAGTAGTGCTTCTTTCTTTCTATAGAAATTCCATAGGTTCGAATCTTGGTGGTTACGAAGTTTGCATTTCCATTTTTTTTCGGTCATAAAAGACAGTAAATTTATTTATTTATACACAAAGAATCATTCTCGTATTTTCGTTCAGATTATTACATATACAGTAATCATGCTATAGTCTGGTAAATGAAAGTAAAGGCTGAAAAACCTGACGAATTTATTTTTATATATTTATATATCATGCAATATTAAAAAATCCATGGATCAAACTTGATACTAACTTGATTAATTTTTTTTTATAATTACATACATACATAAACGCCTGTCTCCCTTTGGGGTAGGCAGAGAGAAGGGAACACCAATTGCTTCGATCCAGACATACCTCTTTCGCTTCCTCCACGTTCATTAATCTTTTCATACATGATCGCCGGTTACTATTACTTTTAACTACTTAGGCCCTTTTTAAGATTTAAGATTTATTTTTTAGAATTTTTAGAATTATCGTAAAAAAATTATTAAAATCATAGGCAACTAGTATTAATCAGGTTTAAAAATAAAACAACAAAATACAATAATTATTTTTATTCATTGTAATCAAAATCTGAATCCAGCAATTATGGATAGAGTCGTCAGAGTCACTCGTATCGCTGTTTCCTACATTGATTATGAAACTATCTAAACTGTATTTTTTTTAATTTTCAAATACTTATGAATATTCTAAAATCTCAATTACCAAAACACCCACAACCGTTCGATTGACAACAGTGACACCAGAAAAAACGACTTTGACATTCATGCTAGTACTGCCATTATAAACCCAGTGTCTAGTTTCGTTAGCCAGACTCTACAACGTGTAACATGATGAAGAGATACTACTTTAGGGGATTGTATGTTTGGTGATGATGTAGTCAGGAGCGATCGAGACCAACTAACAATCGTTTTAACACGTTCATTGCCTTAGAACAACGGTCATTTTCTACCAAACAGGTCTTAATATTTTATGGGATAGGTACCTAATGCTTGAGGACGATTTTTTTTTGCTCTTTACATGTAATCGGTGCCGCAATTCCTGAAAAATTTATGAAATCTCAACATTGTCTTTTAATTCCACAAAATTAGAGATTTGATACAACTCACAAGAGATTTCGTAGTGAAATAAAACTAGTTAAAAATGTGAACTGGTTTAATATCCATAAAATAAAAAAGAAGCTGATTTTTGTGAAAACTTAAGAACCTACATGGTACTTAAAATAACAAAATCACGATGAAAAATTTGAATTATGATGTTGGAAAAAACATTCGATACAATAAGCACAATCGCAGGCTTTGCACTCGTAGGCTGATGCACTACGTTTTTTATTCGATTTGCAGGCTTTACACGGTTTTCTTCTGGTCTCCGTTAGAATTCTCTTTCCACGTATCCGCTCTTTTGTACTTGTTATCTTCGTGAGGGAATGGCTCCAAGCAGAAACTGAAGTAACTGAGTCTATCACTGGAACCTCAATAGTTTGAAAACGAAGGTCATAAAAACCCTTGTTTGGGTCACCTGAAAAACCAAATATTGATTATTCCAGTAGTCGGATATTGATTATATTTAATAACTAGCCACCGCGCGCGATTTTACCCGCGTAACTTTTGATCCCGTGGGAGTTTCGGGATAAAATATAGCCCATAACCTTACTCAAGAGTTGGGCTATCAAAAAAAAAAAGAATTTTTCAAATCGCACTTGTAGTTTTGGAGATTAGCGCGTTCAAACAAATAAACAAACAAACTCTTCAGCTTTATATATTAAGTATAGATAACAATATACTAAGCCGTTTTTTTGTATGTATTTTAAAATGTTTATACAATAAGGTAAACAATAAAGTGTAAATAAATAAATAATGCTTGGGCTTGCCCATGAAATGCTCACAAACTGCAGACTTTGAAGCTCTTCGATTTTTAATATCAGTTCTTCAACACGCGTCGATACCTTTCTTTTGGTTTGACCAATACTGTTACAGTAAAAAGCCTAGAGCCGCAGCCAATCTTGTAAACACCTGGGTCTTAATGAGGTTTGACTCTGTAAAAAAATATCTGGAGAGAAACATTAGGTACATTTCTAGCATGATCAGAGAAGCCACTGTAGTTTGTTTTGAAAAGCGTTTTATTTAAGTATGTAAACATTGTTTTATTTTATTAAGGTACGCACTCCAGGCTCTGACTTACTGAAAGAAATTTCTTTAACAAACAATTTGTTTTTCTTTTTATATATTTCCTGATGTACAGTCAAATTCGAAAGTGGAAGCATAGTGAGTGGCAAATTGCAACAAGGGTATATCTAAGCAATACCTACATAATCGGTCTCAAGTTTTATAAGCACCTTTTCAGAAGTGTTTAAAATAATAAATAAATAATAAATATTTCTGACACTCACACAACATTATCTAGCCCAAATTAAGTTTCTTAAAGAACTTGTGTTATGGATACTAGATAACTGATATACTTAAGAAATATATAAACACACACATTGAAGAAATACATATTTTTTATTAGAATAAACTTAAATAAACATATAAACATCCATGACTTGACGGCTAATATCTGTGTTCATCACACTGATATCCGCCGCCGCCGGGATTCGAACCCAGGACCTCTGGCATAGAAGGCAATGTATGTTACCGCTACACCAGCCGGTCGTAAATTCAAATCGGTAAATCATTATTTTATGCCGACCTCTGTCTATGAACTGTGTTTTAAACTTAGTGTGAGTAAACTATGCCTCCATTTTAAACTTCGACTTTCGAAAATAGGTTCACAAATACAACGGTCTCTGACGCTACTGCACCAATCGTGAGGTCGCGGGATCGATTCCCGCACGCAACAAAAAAAAGTTCCGTGGCTGGGTGTTTATCTATATGTATATGAATTTATATCCTAGGTTCCCTCCCTAGTTCGCTACATGGTATCTCATATCACAAGCTATGCTTACTTTGGGGCCACGTAGATTGTGTGATTGTGTAAAAAAAACGAAATTGTAACAATTGGATAAAAAAATAAAACAACCCTATATAAACTAGTCTTGGCGGTTTGTGAACTTGTGATATTAAACCCACAATTTATATCGATCGATATATTTATAAAACTAGCTGTGCCCACGACTTCGTTCGCGTGGGCGACGAAACTTATCAATGAGTTTTTTGTGTAAAGTGGTATTATAATTTGTACGTAATTTATCGAGCATACCGGTATTACCACTTCTGTGTTGGCGCGGGTCTTTTGTGGCCACTTACAATAGAAAGCCAATTGTGTATAATTAGCGGTGATGAAGAGGGTACATGGATCTTTGCTCGCGGCATTGCTCGCGTTTTGCTTGCAGTATATTTCTACTTTGGTAGGTACCTGTTTAGCAGGATAACCGATAGCGAAGCTGAAGGTCATTGCAACGAATGCTCACGTAACGACAGATAGTCACCGTACGACATCAATTGCGAACTTCAGCATACACGACATTATCAGTGTGCCCGTCCGGAATATGAACATAAAGGTTCTTTGGACTACTCACGCTGAAGTTAGCTGCAGTTTCTTTGTCTCCTTGTTTGCAACCACCGCACCGTTTGTAACAGTGTGGATGACTCGGAATTGGTTGTCAACAACTTAACCTTCCTTGACCTTGGTTTGAAGCATTGGTTTTCAACGGTTTTTCAACAGTCTGGCTGGGGCTTAGCCATGTGAAAAACAACTCACGTTAAAATCGACGCCAGCAACGCCTAGAGATCTGTACTGTGCCTAGAGTCTGACCTTGTGTCTTATTTATTGTAATAGCGTAACATAAAGCTACTGAAAACTGTAATGGGAAATTGTTCGGAATCAAAGGAATTCTAGGAATCAAAACACTTTCCCCGGCACCAAAATCGGTTAAATTGTCTGCTTTGATTATGTGAACATTCGCGAATAATCTGCGCTTTATCACTATTCCTAGTAATGCCACATACCGGATTTTTTGTGCGATCAAAATCGATAGGCACTTTAAACATAATATGAAGTGTTTTTCCTCCTGGTGACAATGTCGCTGCTGTTCCTGCTATTCCTAATAGTAACTCAATTAACGTAACGCAAACTCTATTTTCCAGAGTTTCTATTAGTTCTGCAGGATTATAGTTAGTGTCTGCAGCGACCCTATTAATACGTTAATACCCTATTAATACGTTCGAATAGCTGATTTACGGCTAAGCTCAAATATAAAATTTATACCTACGGTCTACGCCTTATAAAAGTAAACCTATGTATCTACCTAATTAAAAAAGAAATAACAGAAAATAAAATACCTGCCTACCTACCTAAATAAACCTATTTCTGATGATAACTTATCTAAACTCAGTAAATAAGCAAAATCACTAAAAACTAATATCTATACGAATGACTTATCCTACCTAATAGTATAATAAAATAACCTACGGTCACTACGTACAATATCACATATACTTTACAATTAAAATGGTAAAAAGGTAACAACTTATAGAAATAAAACGAAATAACTCTACCTTAAACTATTCTTAGTAAAAAGTGAAAGGAATAAAAATGTCGCACTAAAATGCACAGTTTAGAATTGCAAGAAGTGGTTAATAAAACATACAATTTATAGGCCGGCGCCAGACTTAGCTTCAAATGTTTGAACAAACGTTTGAACAAATGTTTGAACAAATGTGTGGCGCTGGACTTTGCATATGTAGGCCGGCGCCAGACTTAGCTTCAAATGTTTGAACAAACGTTTGACCAAATGTTTGGACAAATGTGTGGCGCCCGGGATAGAATCCTAATAAGAACGAACGCTCGCCATTTGACTTGACACGTTCAAATCAAATTTAAAAAAACTGTCCTTATACTTAACTATACGGTAGGTAGCGATCCGTGGCAGCCGCGCCGCCCCACACGTGTGTTGCGGACGGTGCAAGCCAAATTCAACCTTCAGCACAATTATTTACAGCATTTTTTTGCTTGGTGGTAGGATCCCTTCTGGGTCCGCCTGGCTAGCGACCACCCTTTATATAAAGTCTGCCGCCAAATGTTACCGCTCCGGCTCCACTATGGAATCAATGATAGGGCACTTGATTTTATAAAATCCTATTTATGCAATAGAATGCAAAGAGTTGATATTAATGGAAAGAGATCATCGGGATCAGCAGTACATATGGGAGTGCCCCAGGGATCGATTCTTGGGCCTTTCTTATTCTTAGTTTATATAAATGATTTGCCATTTATGGTAAAAGACAAGTGTGAGGTCATATTGTTTGCTGATGATACCTCTTTTCTTTTTAAAGTGAGTAGGCAATTAAAGAATTGCTTTGAAGTAAACAATTGTATTGAAATCGTGGAGAATTGGTTTTCAGCCAATAACCTGCTCCTCAATGAAAATAAAACTAAATTTTTAAAATTCTCATTGCCTAATGTCCGGCATGTAAATACTAATTTAATTGTAAAAGGACAAGAATTGAGCCCTGTAAATTCAGCAGTGTTCCTTGGCATAACCCTAGACGCTCAACTACAATGGGGACCACACATAGAAAGATTGGCGAAGAGACTTAGTTCTGCAGCATATGCCGTCAAAAAGATGCGAAATATTTCTAATGAAGCTACTGCGCGATTGGTTTATTTTGGTTATTTTCATAGCTTAATGACATACGGCATTCTCCTTTGGGGAAATGCCGCCGATATTAAAACTATCTTTGTGCTGCAGAAACGGGCTATTCGCGCAATCTACAAACTTAATTCTAGAGCGACACTTAGAAATAAGTTTAAGGTAATAAATATTCTCACGTTTGCGTCACAATATATCTTTGAAAATCTTATGTTTGTAAAAAAGAACTTAAACATGTTCCGTAGAAAATGTGACTTACATAATGTTAATACTAGAAATAAGTATAAGCTAGCCGGCTATGATAGTAGACTTCATAAAGTCACTAACTCATTTATGGGTCAATGCATACGTTTTTATAATAAGGTTCCCACAAATATTCAAGACTTACCGCTTGATAAATTTAAAGAAACTATTAAACAAAAATTGTGTAATAAAGGCTTTTATACAATATCTGAATATATGGACGATAAAAGTCCTTGGTTGTAAATTGTTTTTCTAAAGTGCTCAATCTCTAACTCCAACTCCATCTCCAACTCCATTTCCAACGCCATCTCCTTCTTATCCAACACCACCACCATCTCCTTCTTGTCCATACAACAGCAAGAACGTCATGCTCCCTCAGGCGGCAAGGCTAGCGGTAGCGTCGGGTGTCGGGTCACCCTCTTCCCTAAAATATGGTTGAGGAGGGTGATGGCTGGTGCTTGCGTTATACTCGTGAACGGGTGCTGCTAGTGGTGCCAGGTCGTTTTGCTGATGACTTTATGACTTTTTTCAACTTGACTCCGACTTCCCCATTTCCATGTCCACGTCCTGTCTTTGTCCACGACTATCCTCATCCCCATCCACATTATCTGTATTCTCTCTCACCTCTATCGCTACGTCTATCTCTGCTTCTATCTTTACCTCTATATCTATGTCTACGTTTCTGTCTAGTACTTGATTGCCTATTGTATAAATATAATAGTAGACTCCAGAAGATCAACTCGTTCATGGGTCAATGTGTACGCTTCATTTTATAATAAAATCCTAAAATATTTAAGATTAACCCTTTGTTAGATTTATGGATAAGTGTTGATGTGAAAAGTGATATCCGGATGCAAGAAGATGATTTCTCTTATTTTTAAAAGATGATTGCTGTTGAGTTTCTTGCCACTTCTTCTCAACAGATCGACTTTCCGAAGTGGTGGTAGATTCAGTTCAATTTGTAAATTATTTGACTTATTTCAAATGTATCTAAATACTTACGAAATAAAGAATTTTTGAGTTTGAGTTTGAGTTTGAGTGTGTTCCGGCAATATTGTATAAAGAGCCAGTTCCTTCCTAAACCCGTGTGCTTTCTTCTTCGACCTCATCGTCACTTACCATCAGGTGAGATTGAGGTCAAACGCGGGTTTAGTCACTTATAAAAAAAAAAAAAAAAACTTTAAGTGAACTACGTTTGTACTACGACAAACTTATTATTTGCGGTTGGTACAGTAGTCGGGTCTAGGGATCGAACCGCAAAATTAGGTTTATTTTTTATTGTATGTACTTTTCCGGAATAAAAATTAGCCAGTGTGGTGCCCAGGATATTAAAGAATAATTATACCAAGTTTCATCGAAATCGAACCGGTAGTTTTTGCGAGATGCCTTAACAAACAGACAGACAAAAAAAAACTAATCTCATTTTTGGATTCAGTGTCGGTCTAGTAACACCCTGTCCCATTTATTTTTTTGATACTTTCAATGTACAGAATCTGTACTTCTACAGATTTATTATAAGTACCTATAGAATAGATAAAACTTTCCTAGCTATCGCTTTTAAAAAGTTACTTTCCGAACCTTATCAATGAATACAAAATACGACACAATGCTCACGTGATTACTGCCTCATTTCAGCCATTGGTTCAGTAGAGAAGTCTACGTCACAATATGTAGTTTGCCCGGTTTACAGTCTGCGACGTGACGTAGGCACATTCGTTATCTTGTCATATAATCGGTCATTATCTTTAGAAAATGAATAAATGCTAAAGAATTTCACGCTTTACAATCTTGCTTATTACCTTTGTCTTTTTTTCATCTATCGCAAAACACGTAGACTGCGATAGAATTTATTATTGCAAATTTAACTTTAAACATAGGTCTAGAAAGCCATTTTTAGAAAGCTCCACAAATTGTATGTTCATGTAGTTTTCAAAAAAAATCTGTGCTATTATCAGTTGTCCACGCTGGACTTCTTCCATGCTGACTGGGAGCAAAAGAAAAACATAGAATGTACCAGCTGTCACTGCAATATTCTCTGTCAATCATTATAATACCTCCAAAATCGAAAGTGACATCAGATAGTTGTTTCACCATAGTTCTGCCTACCCCATAAGGGACTCAGGCGTGAAGTTGTGTATGCTGCCGTCCTCAAGATAAAATGCCGTTAAGTACAAAAACGCTTTTTTGAGTTATGAGCAAAAAACGCGGCAATTTTTTGAAATGCGTGCTACTTTACAACTGTCAGTCATAATTCGGACTTTAATGTACGGATGGAAAGATCTCACAGAGCACTATCAAATAGCAAGTATTTTAATTTATAATAAGAACTTTTATATAATATTAATCGTAAAAATGTTTTTTCTCTAAGTGTTTCTCTAAATATTAATTCTTGAATTCACGACTAAAATGCCGTTGCGTAAACAATAACGGCAATTTAGGGTTTAGTTTTTCTTTGATTTTATGAAATATTACGATACTAAAAAAAAGATTAATTATTTCTAAGCTAGAAAGCCGTTAAAAGACTTTAGAGTTGTTTTAGCTTAGCACTATGATATCTAAAATTGAATGAAAATGCAGTTAAAGTACTTAACCGCTATATAGAGTTGGATTTTATGAAAAAATATTTTAATTGTCGAAATTTTATCTAAACTACAACGCTAAAATGCGGCCAAATACAAAACCTATAACGATAACTGCATTTTAGCTTAGTATTTATAAAAAAAAATCAGGGGCTATCAAATTAAATACACACACCAAAAAAGTCTAAACAACATTCATAAAATTAAAAAAATCTTAACTAATCTCTTTTTTTTGTAAAAGTTCGGTAGGTATCGGTATGCAAACTTTTTGGTTTTAATTTACTCACTGGCTGGTTAGAAAAAAAAACGATATACTATTGTTTTTTTTTACAAAACAAAAACGAATGCATTTAAATAGAATTTCAATGCATTTTCCATCTTAATTGAATTTGGTGTCGAATCTTCATTTTATAAATTTTGATAATAATTTAAATAGAGTTATCGGCATAATTACATTCTACATGATTTTATCCATTTTTTACACCATGGAGCGACGTCACTTGACTGCAAATGAAATGCAAAGAGCTGTAGGGATGTTGCAAGCGGTAAGAAATCAATCCCAAGTATCGCGGCATTTTGGTGTCAACGGGAGCATTATTTGTCGTCTTTGGAAGCGTTACACCAACACAGGAGATCCTGCTGAACAACATCCAGGCCAGGTAAAGAGTACCACCGCTCGGCAAGACCGCTACATACAGCTAACTGCAAGACACCAGCCGATGATGACTGCCCGCTAGATAGATTTAAGGCTACGAAACTCAAGTGGTGTTGATGTTAGCTCCCAAACCGTGCGAAATCGACTCCGTGAGTACGGCCTACGAGCACGACGCCCAATTAAGTGTCCACCTTTACGTCACGGCAATCGCGTGCGTCGGAACGAACGGTGTAGGGAACAATTAACATGGAGCCAGGAACAATGGGACAATAAAAATATTTTGTCCCATTGTTTAGTCGCGATTCGGATTTAGGCCTGATTATAGAAGAGTGAGAGTGTACCGACATCCCGGAAAAAGAGAAAGGCTGAGGTGCATTCAAGAAGTGCATCCGTACAGCGGATCAATTGTTATGGTGTGGGCGGGGATTATGAAGAATAGAAGAACTGATTTCGCTTTTGTAAATGGAAACATGAACGCTGAAAATTACGTTGAGGATGTTCTTAAACCCCCATCCATTTGTACAAACACTTGGCCTAGACTTCACATCGGTGCACGATAATGCACGTTCACATACAGCCTTGTGCACTAGTCGGTACTTGGCAACAGAAAATATCCGGGTGTTGCCCTGGCCTGCACAGTCTCCGGACCTCAACCCCATAGAGCACGCGTGGGATATGCTCCAAAGAAGTGTTTTAGAGGACTTGGACCAGGTAAAAACAGGCCAGCAGCTGAAGGATTTGCATTTGCTTAAATTCCACTGGGAGCGATTACCGCAGGACCGGATTAACAGACTCATTGATTCCATGAATAATCGGTGCCGACAAGTTTTAAACAAGTTTTATTACCTGAGCTCGTTTTGCGTATGAAACAGAAGACATTATATTGTTATTTTTTGTTATTATAAAAAAATATAAAAATGACAGATGTTGTTTTTACTTCAAAAAGATCCTAAAAGTATATTCAAATAAAAAATAGAAACTTTGTAACATTAAATATTATTAAAAAATTCACATAAGTACATGTTGCTTAGACTTTTTTGATGTGTGTAGTGTGTAGGATGGGAATCATCAACTCAGTCACAGACATTTTTATACTTATTTTCAAAGAAATTACACATATTTATTTCTATAGTAACAATTTCTTCAATTGTTTTAATTTATTTGTTAAAAAATAGTCAAAATAGTCAAACAGAAATATGTTTACGTAAGTATATTTTTACTTAAGTCCAACTTATGACATATTTTTAAGGTTTTCTAATTAAGAGACTTAAATGTACTCAATTATAATGATTACTTGATTAACCATTTACCAATTATCCAGCGTTTTTAAATAAAAAAAGCATATGAAACGAATGGTGGTTTGTAGTTGTATATATATACGACCGTGGCGGAATAGACTCGAAAATATTTGTCGGCTATATCTGACAGGGACTGAGCGGGAGCCCCAATGACCACGCGCACCCGCCCGCGTTCCCCGTCACTTCGATCATTTCGCCGAATTATTGGCCGCGCTAGAGCAGATAGCTGCATTTTAGTTTGGTATTGTGGTTTAGCGGTATTTAAGTCTTGTAAAAAAATATTAATGCAATACTAAAATGCGGTTAAGTGGCAGTTTTGTTTATGATTTATCTTTAACGGCTTTATAGTTTAGTATATTACCAGATAATAGTTTGAATAAAAGGTTAACTAGATAGACGTTAAGGTACTTTAACGGCATTGTAGAGAACAGATATCGCTTAACGACAATTTAGCTAAGATGATGAGTATATTTATTATAAAAAAACTTACACTATATACTTTTAACCGCTTTTTAGTTTAGCAATGGTACTTAAAGACTTTTAAGCGTTGGAAGGTAACCATTTACGGGTAGATAGCGGCATTTTTAATTTTTATATCTTGAAGACAGTAAAAGCTACGAAAATTCTGGAAATACAGATCGATAGAGATTTTTTTTCTGATTATGATGGCATCAAAATGTTAAAATCGACCTCATGTTGGTTAACGGCATTTTAGCTTGAGGACGGCAGTATGTATCCATGTATGTATGTATTCAAAAAGAAAGAGGAGGTTCTCAATTCGTCGTGTATGCTTTTTTTATGTTTTTTACCTCATAACTTTTGACTGTGAGAACCGATTTTGGTGAGTCTTGTTTCAATGATAGAGGTTACTATATAAATCCCATATAAATTTCATCGAAATTTATTGAGTACCTACTTCATGTTTTTTTTAAATATGTATGAATTCGGAGATCGTTTACCTTGAAGACCTTTGAAAGTTTTGACGTGAAGTCGTTTTTAATGCTCAGCATTCGTCGATTATCAAAAACCGATATTTCAATTTTCGACGGTTATTATGAAAAGTTTTGTTGATAATACGAAAGTCTGGCAAAGTACCTACCTAATTGGTATATTTAAGGATCAAACGAACTTACCAAGTGAAGTTCGATCACAATTATGTGAACGGCTTAATTCGAAGCGATTTAAAGTTAACATGTTGTAGTAGTACTTCCAAGCATCAGCCTTGCACGGTTTTCAGAGACACGTTTTTTTTTTTTTTTTATTTGGCAACCCTGATCCCCGCTCTTGAACTCCTCTCCACTTACTTCCTCTCATCATCCCTCCTCAATAATCATTTTGTTTAGAGCTAAAGTTCCTAGGTAGTACCCATAAAAATAATTCACATTAATTATGGGTGGGTGATATTACTTTAAAGGAATACTGTTTGGGCGGGTTTATATCAATCGCTTCGAATTAAGCCGTTCACATATTGTGATCGAACTTCACTTGGTAAGTTCGTTTGATCCTTAATTATGTTTCACGGCTTAATTCTTTGCGATTTAAAGTTAACATGTTGTAGGATGTTCAGAGTATTTTAATGTGAATTATTTTTGCAGTATAGGTATAAGTAAAACTGTATTGTTAGAGTATAACCAACAGTAATAAATCACAAATATACATCTATTTATTCTAAGGAGTTACATAAAATACTAGTTGCAAATTGATTGGCATCCGATACAATTTCTTTGTTGTAGAATTTGGCAAATACTGAGGATGTATTACTCCATCCTGCGGTTTTCCGTATGACATAAATATTGACACCGACTCTGCTAGCAGTGGAAGTGGCCGCATGGCGCGTGCTGTGCGCGCTAAACACTGATGTGTCCACGCCACTGCGTTGTAAAGTATATTTGATACAGTGACTCAAAGTTTGAGACAAACTTTTAAGTGAGGTCTTTTGTGGCTAATAAATAAAGTGTCACAACTACGTAAACCACTCGTTTTATTTATATAATCTAAAATGCATCTGGCAGGGCATATTGCAGGATTTGTATGAAAAAATGGTAGCCTTAGAAGGGGTTGAAAGGAGTTTGGTTTTGAAGTTTTTACTAAGTCAGGTATTTTAACTAAGATTTCTGTTCTGTTTTGAGTTATATTATTTATTTTAATGAGAGAAAATGTTTGTACTCTTTGTGCTGTCACCAAACCTAGCACACCAGCATTCCTTAGAGAAATCTTCTAAACTAAGGCTTTCATTTGGCCATTGAGTGGCCAAATAATTTAACACTATGTTTGGGTCCCAAGAAGTATTATATTTTGGATTGGTGGGCCTCAACTTGTAAACACCCTTCATGAAACGTTTGACTCGATCATCATATAAGCTATTACCTAACAAAAGAGATAAGGCAGAGCGGTAAGAATTGATGGTCCCGTATTTAGCGCCTTTATCAAAAATATCGGTTAAAAAATGTATTACAATTGGAATAGAAGCATTAAAATAATCATAATTATGTAATCTACAGTAAATTATCCAAGATTTTATGCAAACATCGTACTGTTTGTAAGTATTATTTGCAAGCGAAGCTAGCATAATATCTACTGACCTATTCGATAAATATTTCCTTAGTAATGCTTGCCTGATAATTTCGCGGCAACAAGGCGTAGATTCTTGTGTACACAATCTACAATCTACTGAAAGGAGATGTTAGAAGGTCAATATCTGGTCCAAAATACAAAAAAATTGAAACAGACAACTTTTTAAACATAGGAAACCAAGGTTGACTTGGCCAATATGGCACCACAACAATACCCTCTGCCTTATGACAAATGATTTTCTGCATTAATTTTACTATAAGCGAGAATGGTGGAAAGGCGCAAAATAACATATTGGTCCATGGCAGTGTAAAGGCATCAACAGCACATGCTTCGGGATCATTTCTCCACGAAACATATTGTTTACACTTAGTATTGCATCTGTTTGCAAACAAATCAATACTGGCATACCAAAGTTGCGAACTATTTCATTAAATGCAATTTGATTTAATTCCCACTCTGTATCCTCGAACTGTTTTCGAGATAATGAATCTGCCTCACAATTATCTTTAGTATTGATTTAAGAAGCGAATAAGATTATTCTACGTTCTTCGAACCATTTCCACATACTTCTAGATATACATATAATCTAGGTGATCATATTGAATACTGCCCATTCTGTTAATAAGATGTCACAATTAGATAATTCTTTGGTGAAACGTTTCAGAGCTAGAAAGGCTGCTTTTAGTTCCAACTCGTTTATATGACAAGAAGTTTCGTTGTCTTTCCTATATCCACAACATCTAACTGTATCACAATACGCTCCCCATCCCGTAGAGGAGGCATCAGAAAAAAATTCTAAAACAAAGTTGTTCGGTTTGAGTGATGAATGGCCTATATCTATGTTTCCTAACCACCAATATAATTCTTCATGTAGGTAGGGTAATTAAGATATCAATTGTCTGATCGTAGTTTGGTTTTTTTTTTTTTTGTATATAACCACGAATAAGTTATTGTTGGACATGCGGAAATTAAATAACTAATGAGTTTAGCGAATTCGCGTAACTTGCATCGTTTTATACAAAGAAATCTATTTATAAAATCTTTCAATTTTATTTTCTTTTCCTCGGGTAGTTTTAAAATCATCTGCTTTGAGTCGAAAGTGAAGCGCAAGAACTTACATTCACGTTTAGGTATTAAACAACTTTTTGATAAGTTAATCAAAAAACCCAAGCTCTGTAATAGATCTATAGTTGTAGATACATTAGTGACACACTCCGAGTAAGTCTTTCCGATAAAAAAATGTTATCTAAATAAATAACTGAAATCATACCCCGACTACGCAGGTATTCTATAACTGGTTTCATTAATTTAGTAAACACGAGAGGTGCGGTACAAAGGCCGAACGGTAAACAATTGAATTCATATAATATATTGTTGTATTTGAATCGAAGATATTTTTTGTGAGCTTCATTTGTCGCAACAAAGAAGTATGCATGTTTTAAGTCTATTGTCTACAGCAGTTTTCAGTTAATAATTTTGACGCTGTTCTGTTATCTTCCATTTTAAAATGACTAGCAAGTACAAATTTATTTAACTTTTTTAAATTCAATATAAACCTTTTATCACCATTAAGCTTAGGTACAAGAAATATACTGGATAAAAATTGTCCTTCAATATAAGTACATTTCGAGATGGCACCATTGCTTATTTTTGCTTCTGTGGTATTAATGAAGATGATCCTACGAGTGTTTCGGTAGCTCTTCCCAGAGCTGCTATAGCCACACCAGTTTGTCTTTGCCTAAACATGAGGGAGGAATTCCGTTTAGAGACCGCTTCGATAACTGCCACTTTTGCTTCCGGATTCAGAGCAGGGGCAAGGAGTAGTTGACAATTACTAGGAATAAGATAATCCTCTAGGATTTTATCTCTTGTCTCTTTGGGTAGTCCCTTTAAAAGGATTTCAGACCACCGCACCGGGTTGAAATTTCCTTATGTAAAGGTTTTCCTAGTTCTTCAGCAATTATATTAGCCTTATTGTATGATGTTTAAATAGTAAATAGTAATTATTTTGTACTTAGACTGTAAGATTACTCTGTAAAAAACATTCAAGATTTGTGGCATGAATAAAGAAATTTTATTATTATTTATTATTAATCTTAGGAGCATCTCCCAACATCTTTAAGATATCGCTATCCAATTCTATATCCTCAACATCATCTACTGGTGGATGTTTTGAGGTAGATGGCACTGAAAAGACGAAAGTAGTCAGCGTCTCGAATAATAATTCGAAAGAAGTGTTTTTAGCACCTACGAGCATAAAATGCAAAAAGTAGTAGTCATTTTAGCGATAATGATCACTAAACAAAGAAATTTTCCATAGTCTCGAATAAAGATTCGAATTAGGTAAAGAGGATTGGCGGCCACGGTATCACTTAATTTTAGAGTTTTCAAGCGTATCAAAACCGGGCTATATGTAGTTAATAGGTCAATATGAGACACGTTTTTTCCAACATCTATTGTTGTGATAGTTGTTGGGAATATTTAGAAATACAATAAAATCAAATTAAACTTGCCGAAAGCACATTTTTTAATTTCCCGGCAATAAAAAATAATAGTTGTAAAGTCCTACTGTCAAACTTGAATTAAGCCGCCCGCGCCGCCACCCCGTTTCAAACCTCTGGATTGGTTAATACCTGCTTATGTAATGTAATGGTTTCAAAATACGACGCCATGTTAGAAAAGACGGACTATAAATTCCTGTAATTTTTAGGTTAGATTATTGTTTTGACTTTTTATTCCCAACTTCTGTATAAATCTAATAATTATATTCTGATTACTCGTTATCTAAGCAATAAAACGCACATATTAAGTTTGAGGTACGTGAATGCTATGTGAAATAAAAGCGGTACTTACAATGTATGGGACCTTGCCATTCTTCTTTTTGAGTTTTAAACTCGGCTCATTGAAATTCAGTGATAAAGATCATTGAACTTTGTTTTCGAATAAGGATTCGAAAAGTCATTTTAGCGATAATGATCACTAAACAATGACATTTACCATCGTCTCGAATAAAGATTCTTACTAGGTAAATTTGTGAGTTTTAAACTCGGCTCATTCAAATTCAGTGATAAAGATCATTGAACTTTGTTTTCGAATAAGGATTCGAAAAGTCATTTTAGCGATAATGATCACTAAACAATGACATTTACCATCGTCTCGAATAAAGATTCTTACTAGGTAAATTTGTGAGTTTTAAACTCGGCTCATTCAAATTCAGTGATAAAGATCATTGAACTTTGTTTTCGAATAAGGATTCGTAACGCAATTATGCGATGTAAAGAGCCATGGATAGTGATAAGGTACAAATTTCACTTGGCATTTGCTTCTTTTGAAGCTTTTTTCCAATTTTCTGATCTTCTTGCGTATGGTCTCGATGTCTTCATATTTCCTTTTCACCATTTTTACGAACGACAAATAATAAGTTGAGATTTAATTTTTTAAACTATAAGACTATCTATCTAACGTTTAATTTAAGTTATAAATTATAGACGCACGTGCGAAGGCTTGAGCACGGAAATACAGAATGATTATTGAGGAGGGATGATGAGAGGAAGTAAGTGGAGAGGAGTTCAAGAGCGGGGATCAGGGTTGCCAAATAAAAAAAAAAAAAAAAACGTGTCTCTGAAAACCGTGCAAGGCTGATGCTTGGAAGTACTACTACAACATGTTAACTTTAAATCGCAAAGAATTAAGCCGTGAAAAATAATGGTGTATTATGTTTACTTTATAGTTATTTTATTCAGAAAGATATTTTCGAGTAATTCCGAGTGAGTAAATCAAACTGAACAATTGATGGCTTTCGTGGTACATACATTTTTGAGTATTCAAGTACGACGACGTAGGAGTTTCTTCCTGGGTTCGAGTCCCAGAAAACGAGTTTAATATACGAACTTTTCTATACGGGCTGGATTAGGGTTGCATGCTAAGATATCTCTGTAGATGTCATATAGATGGGGTGTCAGTTTGGTTAATCTATGATTTGTTTCTTTGAAGGCTCTAAACCTAGGATCTGTCGTATTCGAAAATAAATGCATTTTTGTTGCAAAATTCCTGTGAGGCGCGGGTAAAATCGCATGAACCTGTTAACGCCCCTTGTTTGTATAAGTCTCTTCACTGAACTAGTTGTAATGTAAAACAGCTTCATAGTCAAACACGGGGCAACGACGCGTTCATACACAAATGCCACGTCCGTGCCGTACGCGCTTACGACACGGACGTACGTCAGGCGCCACGCACGCATTAAACATGGCTAGCTCCCGCGTCTACTACGTAGTTTTACAAAAATAGCGCGTACATAGTTTTTAGATTTTAAACGAAGTTTAGCCAAATAGTAAGAGATAAAGTATACTTACTAATGACACGACTATATAAGCACACTAATGATATTTTACTAGCGAAATTGCAAAATGAAAATTTACCATTACCACGACGCGTGGACACGGACCTACGGCCGCGCGTGGACACGGGTGACTCAGCGTTGGCCCTAAAGACCAGCCAGCCAGCATGGACTGAAGGTACCTACCTACATTCAGTAAAGAATTTCGTTTCGATATTCAAAAATACAAGTAGGAACACAAATCGACCAGCCCATGTACTTATTTTGTCACTGTCATTAAATATTGCGACGATACAGTCTAAAAACTAGCCAGTTTTCATTCGTCACCCTGATATGAATTTCTAAGTTATCAACGAATGTAAAGCAAAAACACAACTGCACCTGCTGTAATTGCGTAGCATATCTATATTAGATATTTGAGTATCTTAGATTCTATCAGAAGTACCAACCAATTTACAAATCAGTTATTGTAATGTCCCATTTCACAGTCTGGAGCTCTTTCTGCTCAGCCTGCCTAACCGATTCGTTGCGGATGACGGCTGAGGGTCGTTTCGCATTTCTTTTGTGTGATGCGGGAGACGCCCCACAGCCGTAATTTTTCAATTGATTAATACTCTTTCAAAACATAATTTTAAGGGTTCCTGTCTACAAGACCATCATTACTTTTTATGTAGTTTATGCTTATAGTGTTCGTTTCAGGATACAGCGTGAATTTGGACACTTCAGGAGTTGACAACCTTTGATTACTAGGAAGTCATTACTTTTCTGTATCACGGATGACGGGCGAACGGCGTCTTTGTAATTCAGATCCTCTAATTCTTATTTCTGAGATTTTAATGATGCCCCATTATTATTAAAGAATTCACAAAGATATGCTCGTAATTTTCTTTTATATAAAACTAGGTAAATGCATAAAGTAGTATTGAAATTGTAATATATATAACTTTTTTAGTTTCATATCTATAAACAAGCGAATAGGGCATGATTTTTAATTAGTTTTCTTGTCTTACCTAGCTGACACATGACTTAACACAAGTAACGTTCATAGAGTACATTTTGGTCATGCTAATGAAGTGTAGCATATTTAATAATAAATAAAATCCCCAGACAATCACACCAACTACATAGCCCCAAAGTAAGCATAGCTTGTGTTATGGGATACCATGTAGCGAACTAGGGGGGAACCTAGGATATAAATAAATAAATAGATAAACACCCAGACATGAAACATTTTTTTTTCTTGTTTCTTGCGGGAATCGTTCCCGCAAGGACTGGCGTCTGAGGCAGACAGGTTTACCCCATCGCCAAAGTGGTCGTCTAATTAATAAAATAATAGAAATAAATGAAGACTATTAAGACTTCAAAAACTAGATTTATACATTTTAGGGCTTACTTCCATTAGCTTTCACCAATTTGAGCTGCATAGTGCTAAAAGCGACAGTTTTATAATATCGAGCTTGACTGCTGATTGCAGGAGCTAATATTCTATGCAATTATTACAACTTGTAAGTTTTTAGTCTTACTTGCCTTTTCTTTGGACGAAAATATATGTCTCATGTATAAGGTTAAGGTCTTGTAATATACAAGGTTACTGGTTAAGTCGACCTAAATCCGTTAATGGCATGTAGCACCCGTCTATGGTTACTTAGGTCATTATAACATCTTAATCTGCATGTAAGAAACAAATAATAACAATAAAAAAGGGTGTTTCATAGCGAAATCAGTTAGAAACATCGGGTTCCGCAAGTGCTTGACGGCTCTAAGTTGACTTAACCAATTACCCTGTAACACGTAATAATGAAATCTTAATACTATAATAGTACCAATTCATTAAATTAGGTAGGTACTTTGAAAAGCCTTAGAAGAAGCTGCAATGATTTAATTTTACCAGTTTTCTGGATGCACTTGAATAGTTTAAAACAATAACCAGGAGGGAATAATAGAAGAGATTAGCCATCTCTTCTTCTCACATTAAGTTAAAACGGAGCTTTTACCTTAATGTGTTTAAAAAGAGAGCTTGCGATTTTTACAATCGAAACATTACTGCATTAGATCATTTTAAATTTAATAGAGAATTGCAAAAAAAACTATCAGTGTTTTAAGTAATTTTTTTTTAATGTAAATGTTGTTATGTACCTACTTACTATTTTTTTTATGTCAATGTTGTCCTAAAAAAACTTACCTGTTTGTGCTACTATAGTAAAAAAAAAAGTACTTAATAATAATGTTCCAGTCTCCCAAATGAGTTTTTAATTTTTAAATGTATTAAGTACCAAATAGTGGAAACTTCACTGGTTTATGTTGTAATTAGTACCTTAAGTAGTATATTAGTAAGTACTTATTTTTTATAACTGTTTGTTTCCCAAATAAACAGAAAAAAAGTCCTTAGGTCTGTCTGATATCACATGCCAAATATACAAAAACTAGTAAGTATATAAGTCGTATATAAAAAAAGACAAAAAGTTTTCCTAAATGGCGGACTACGGCTTAGGGGCGTCTCTTTTAATCGTTGCGTGAGACACCTTAGGACCGTCGTAAAGAAATTGTATGGCCGCACCGGGCAGAAGTTTGTAAAAATGACCGCCGCAATTAATCGGTTAAGTAAGTACTTTCATCCTTTGTCTGACATAACGGGATAAAACCTATGCGCTATAGGGTGAAACCTACGTGCTAAGGGGTAAACGGATAATGTCACAGGCTTTGTTTGCTTCCAGCATAAGAAAAACATACATAATGTACCAGCTGCTTCTCTTTCCAGGCTTAGGCAGGTACCTACTGAAGTTAGTAAGGGACAAAGGTACCTATTATAAGCGTTCTTGCGGGCGATAGGCTGACCCTCGGTCACTGCAATGTCTCTCCATAATTAGGTATAATACCTCCAAACGTGACATAAGATGGTTATAAAGTCTTTGTTGTTCTGCCTACCCCCTAAGGGATAAAGGCGTGAAGTTATTTATCTATGTAGGTACCTATGCTTAGTACAAAGAAAGCTAGTTAAGAGTTGTACCTCTTCAATGATAAGGTCTAAACTAAGGGTTAAGAATGCATTAAGCTGCCGCGCGGGATCCCACGGGTGTACCCAGAAGGGGGCCCGATCGGGCGTCCGTTTAAGAGCGCTTACAGTCAGACCACACTCGCTCGTCTAGCAGAGGACGCAAAACCTCAATGCCTCATCACTCGCTTTGTAATTTGTCGTTCTTTATTTGAGTCTTACTTTACACACCAGTCTATCTCATATTATACTTAATTATCTACCTAAGTCCATGCGCGCTCGCTACGCGCCTGCAACAAACTTGCCCCCCCCCCCCAGACACACATCCGTCCCGCGGGAGCCACATCTTGTAATAGACTGGACACTGTATGTATCTGCGTAATTCAAATTTGGCCCTACATTCTTTCTACTCGCCCACGTGAGACAAGACTTCAGAATTATTTCATTATTATTTAAAGTTAAACTATTCAAAATAAATCATAGGCGATAAAATCTTGTTAGTGATGATTTTTCAAGTTTCATTGTTTAGCTTAATCCGTAAGAAGTCTTTTCCATCTTTGAATAATATGCGAACGGGTTCTACATGTTTACATATTGTTTTTTTTTTACAGTTCAACTGATTATCTTTGATTTGAAGATCAAAAATTATTTAGAATTTTAGGTTCAGATAACATACGTTATTATCAGCTGGACAAAGTCCAGAATTGATAACTATACTTCTCTTACGTCATTTGTTTGATAGAAATGTAAACTTGGAAGCAGTTACAGTCGCCTGCAATAAGTAAGAACTTATAGGAACAATTCTTATCAAAAACTACCTGGGCGGGTCAATAAGTCCTTGACTTATTGAGTTTCTGACCTCTTTACTGAAAAAGCAACATTACTCCTGTCAACAGGCATCTGTCATTTGACTCCTGTGAAAATTTGAACTTGCTGCGTCAGTTAGTTTGTGTTTGATAGCTATCTTTATCAGACTACCCAGTAATTTGAGGAAAAAATGGAAAAAAGTGAATTTCGTGTGCTTATTAAGCATTATTTTTTGCAAAAAAAAAACATTATCGAGACCAAGGCTACTATAAATACTATGGGGACTTTGAACCATTGATTTCCATGGTTAAAAGTGAAATAAATAAATAAAAAGTGGTTTACTGAATTTCGTTGTGGCCGTAGGTACAAGCACTGAAGATGCTGAACGTCCTGGACGCCCAGTTGAGGTCTCTGCACCCGAATCAATCGAAAACATTCACGATATGGTGTTGCCGACCGAAGATGCAAGAGATTGTGGAAGCCTAGGGATCTCGCATGGCCCAGTGGTTTCAGTTTTGAAGGATCACTTGGGTATGAAAAAGCTTTCCGCAAGATGGGTGCCGCGTTTGCTCACAGTCAAAACAGGAAATTTTGGCGTTGTTTAATCGCAATATGAAGGAGTTATTGCCCCGTTTTGTAACCGTGGACGAAACATGGATCCATCACAACACACCAGAGACCAATCAACAGTCAAAACAGTGGGTTTCTAAGGGTGAATCGGCGCCAAAGCAGGCCAAAGATGAGTTTGTCAACTAATAAAGTTATGGCGACTGTTTTTTGGGATGCACGCGGGATAATCCACATTGACTACCTTCAAAAGGGAAGAACAATCAATGGGGACTGTCATGCCAACTTATTGGACCGATTCAATGACGATTTGAAAAAAAACCGACCTCATCAACCTCCAAGATAAAAGTTCTTTTCCACCAAGATAATGCAAGGGTCCATCAAATTCCATGAATTGGGCTATGAATTTCTCCTTCATCCGCCTTATTCTCCAGATATGGCTTGGTGGAAAAAGATTTGACTCCAATGATAAAGTCATCTCGCAAACAAAGGCCTATTTTGAGGACCTTGACAAATCATATTTTTTGGTAGGGATGAAAAAATTGGAGAAGCGTTGGTCAAAGTGTACCTATAGAGCTCAAGGGAGACTATGTTGAAAAATAAAATGATTTATTGATCAAAGAATCTGTGTTTTATTCCCAAATTCATGTACTTATTGACCCACCCTCGAAGAACAGAACTCTAAGCAGAGTCGGGTGTAGTCAACATTTTTGAATGAAAAATCTTGAGGACCTTGACAAATCATATGTTTTGGTAGGGATGAAAAAATTGGAGAAGCGTTGGTCAAAGTGTACCTATAGAGCTCAAGGGAGACTTTGTTGAAAAATAAAATGATTTATTGATCAAAGAATCTGTGTTTTATTCCAAAAGTCATCTACTTATTGACCCACCCTCGTAGAACAGAACTCTAAGCAGAGACAGGTGTAGTCAACATTTTTGAATGAAAAATCTTTACATCACAAGTAGATAATAAAATCGTGCTACAAGTACCTAATTCATTTTATTAGCCAGTACCTGCCTATACCTTTCAATAGGTATGAAATTGTTAACTCAGACTTATAAAGCAGATGAAGTAGGCCAACAACGGATTTGGCTCCAACCAAAGTCAATTTGTTAGATTTTTGACTTTAGGGTGTGCAAATTAGGGTTTAAAATCATATTTTTGGTGATAAAAATATTTGCATAAAAATCCTATTTAACATACAAATGTGATAACAAGATTTGAAATAAGCATGTCTTCATGTAAAGTTTACATTTCACCTTCATTTGTGGTTAGTGAATCCAGCTAAAGAAACAGCTATGCTATTGAATTACAAAATGAATGCAAAGGACATTAAAACTTAAGAAAACAATTTGTGTATTAAAATTCAATTTTATAATATAATTATTATACAAAGGCACAATCAAGAAATAAAATCTCAAAATATAGTAACAATAATAGAACAGAAATAGTAATTTGTAGTTCTATTTTATATAATGTCATTAGCTATCAATTTTATGGTTTTCTCAAATACATTATTAGAAAATTAAAACCATTACAAACTTGTATTTAACTTTAGGGGATCAAAATTGATCATAAAGATTGACAACTTCTGTTAGCTAATAAATGATCACTGGAAGAAATTTATTTAAAAATTATATATTAGGTATTTGTTTTAACAATATATAAATAGCAGCATCTGATAGTAAATAAACAAACATTTAAATATCTGATAAACTATGTACAACTTCATTAGTCATACTATTTTAAAGAATACAAACTTACTTATTTATTTAATAATAGTTACGTACAGAATGTTATCTTACAACTCTTGACGTCACATATGACATGTATTGCAAGGCTATCAATTATGGAATAAAATTAGCAACATTCAACACAATATTTAACATTAGACTTATCAACTAACTTAATTTAATAAATGCAAAAGGTTTTCTTGTGCATTCTTTAAGTTTCACTTAATAGCTTAAATAAATATTGAACTAAGTAGGTAGTGTAGTTAAATAGTTTACAATATTTATAATTCCATAATAATAAAACAAAATATATTTTTACTAAGGTTTCAATCTATTTTGAAAAAGTCAGGTTACTAATAGACTGTAGTTCCTGATAATATTCATATTTGCAATATAGGTTATTAAAAAAGAGTCTCTGAATTTGTACATGTAGGGCTATTTTTAAAAGTTACAAAAAAAAATTACAGCAACAATATTTTTATACATTTTGAATAAATGGAAATCATCTATGTTTTTACAGTATTTGAAGTCACGCTATGTAGTACTTTAGTTATACTTATTTAACTCACTAAAATGAAGGATTAGATGTTGTTCTCTTAAAAAGACACAGAAACTATATTACTTTGTGCAAAAAAAACACTACAATTAACTTTATCTTGCAATATTAATACTTATATTTTTTTCAGAATTTAAATGTTACCCGTATTATAAGTAATATTTGAACAGTAATATGTCAAATAAAAATATTCAGTCTTTATTACAATTTGTTGTCATATTACTCATTTACTAAACAATCACCACTGCAATGAATAGTTCTGTTTTCTTACTTTTTTTTTTTGGATTGCCTCAAAGTTTATATGCAATATTGAAACAGAAGTTTTGAAGAAATTTCAATAAATGCTACTAATTTTACCCAAGAGAAACTTTTAAAACAGCAGATCTGTTAGGTATATCCAATAAAATACATTTAAATTTACAAGCTACTAATTAACACATTAATTTTATCAAATAAAATATATGATACATGTTTAGCAAAATTATTTTTGTAACACATTAAAATGACAAGTGTATTTTATACTTAACAGTTTTGATACTATATTATTACATGTAGGTACTTAATATAAGCATAATGTTTTTTACATATAATCTTATTCTGAACATAAATTTGCGAGGCAATATTTATGTAAAGGGCAGTGAAACACAGTTTTGTATCATCATTTTATTGAACAGGGTCAATCAATATTCTTACATCTAAGAGGTTTTATCTTGTAGACAAGGCAAGTTGTACTTCTTGCCATCAGGAGTCATCCAGCATGTGGGTGGATCATGGTTATGTCGACCAATGCATTCTGTGACCTTTCCGGCGTTGTTGATTCGCAATTTAGCTGGACAGCAACGACTGAAGAAGTACCAACAATACCATAATTGACTTCCATAAGCTTTCTTATACATAAACCGAAATGTATGATTTTGGTACATAAACAACTTTGAATTTCCTCTTGTGTTTATGAAAATACCTGAAATAAAATAGGAGTTTTCAAAAAGTGCAGAAGTTTTATGTACTTACTGTTCTAATCATTACTTTATCTATCATACATCTATCAAGGAATGGAAATAAAACGACAAACTCTTTACAACTTTAATTTAGTCTTTTGTATGTTCCAGAATGATATAGGAACAATATTTCTAATCACACACATTTCAAATCAACACTTTGTAAAATACACTGGCTCGGATATCCAAGTCTGATCACTGCAATCCAATGTCGAATCACTAATTTCTATGATTCTCTGTTCCTTGTTATAAAAAACTTAATTGATAAATACATGCCAGGAAAAAGATGAACAAGTAAAGCATATCTATTCAGTTATGCGCGCGATTCGTGACTAAAGATTTTTTCAAAACATATCATATTGAACACAAATTATGTTAATTAATGATAAACAGGTCTATAACAAAAAAATTATAACGCAACGCGTATTAACTGCGCTTGCGGCTATATTGCTAATCTGACATTTGACGATGTTGCTCTGGTTTATTGAGATTGTTGTTGACAGTGACATTGACATATTAGTGATACATTGAAATTGAGTGATTCGTTCAGAATTTTATGTCCCAATTGACTATTTTGTGAATAATGAATGTGATGAAGGAATAATGTAATGTAAATCGCGGTGAAAACTTAAAGCATTAGGTTAAATGTATCCATGTTAAACTTTACGACTCTGATGCAAAGAGATGAAGAATCACGCTCATAAAGAATCTCAATTTTCTCTCATAGTATTTAATTTTAGTTCTGGGTATCATATTTTTGGAATGTTACAATGACTGTGACTCCTCTACCTACAATGACGAACGCACTCATATTTTGTTAGCTTGACATAGAATGTGCTGCTGCTTCTCTTCCTGGGCATACTGTAAAAGTCAGTTAAGGGATAGAGCTTTTATTGACGTTTTGTGGACGATAGGCTGACCCCCTGTCACTGCAATAGGATCTCTCCAACATTATAATACCTTTGTCAAACCTACAACCTCTGATGTTTTGCCTACCCCACAGATGATATAGGCGTTAAGATATGTATCTAACCATCGATAATAGAATACAGACTTTGGCATATTACTTGGCAAGTCGTACAAAGTTGGAGCGTACAGTGCCACCAACTTATCTGTTCAGGTGGCCAAATGAAGAACTAGCGACGCCATTTTTAAATGTCATTCCGCTGTCAGTTTCGATTAGTGTGAGTGCTCTTTGTGATTTATTTTTACTTTTGTGGTAATAAGTGTTTCTAAAATGCCTAAGGCTGTAAAAAGTGATGCACGAATAATTATACTAAAAGTATTAGCTTTTATGAAGGATGAAAAACGTCCACAGCAGCCAATAATACCATTCGAAAAGCTGTATGAACGCGTTGCTGCAGCCACAGGTCAGTGTTGCTAGATACAAGAAAATCAATTTCCTAAGAGGATTAAAAACAAATTATGGGAACATTAAAGCTTCAATTAAAATATTTCTGTTATTATGACTACCTAAATAAACAATTTGCGATATTTGACATTTAAGCCGTATTTCTAATCTTCTCAAATTCGACATTTTAATTCCAATAACTTTAAAAAATGATAATTCTTAATGATTTTTATATTTAGTTATCTCATTTATTTCAGGTGTTTCTGAGCGATTCTTACACAAGTTAGTTAATGAACAAAAATTGGCTCAAGAATGTGGCACTAAAATTGAAACACCAGGCAAAAAGAGAAACAGGACTTCAGGTAAAATTGAAATGGACGACTTCGATATAGGTGTTATTAGAAGAAAAATTCATGAATTTTACTCTATAAAAAAAGAAATACCAACTATTCCAAAATTATTGAACGTACTACGTGAAGAGATAAATTTTAAGGGAAGTCGTGAAACGCTTCGCAAATTGTTAAAAAAAATTGGATTTAGATTTAGAAGAACGCAAACAAACAGAAAAGTTCTTTGCGAAAGGAATGATATATGTGCTTGGAGAGCATCATATTTACAGAAAATTAAAGATAACGAGCGTGAAAATACTAAACCTGTAATTTATTTAGATGAAACTTATATAAATTCATCACACTCGACTGGAAAATGCTGGCAAGGCCCTGAAGAAGATGGTGATTTAGAGCCAGTTGCAAAAGGTCAGAGATGGATCATTGTACATGCAGGCGGCGAAGAAGGCTTTGTAAAGGATGCCCTTTTGGTATTTAAATCCAATACTAAAAGTGGCGACTACCACGACGAAATGAATAGCACGAATTTCAAGAAATGGTTAACCGAAAAGTTATTGCCAAATTTGCAGCATCCGTCTTTGATCGTAATGGACAACGCGCCGTATCATAGCATATGCATTAACCGAAGCCCCAACTCAAATTACAATAAGGCTGATATGCAAAAGTGGCTTTTAGAAAGGGGCGTGGAATTTTGGAAGTTCAATGAAACGAAAAGTGGCAGAAACAAATATTTCAAAGTCAAGTGCTAACATGCCTGATTTAATTTCGGATGCGTGCGGAAAGATCTCATCAGCTGAATGGATGAAATACTGCCATCATGTGAAAAATCTTCATGAAGAGTACAGAAAGAAAGATGCACACTTGGATGAGCCGTTTATCATTACATTGCTTAGTGATAGTGAAAGCGAGAGCAGCGACTCTGAAGACGATATGCAGTGTGATCCAATAAGTAGCAGTATCCCTGGGGTTCGTCCACTGACAATGTGTCATGACGATCATACATACTGTTATAAAATATAAATAATATAGAATAAAATATAATAGCTGTGGGCTTTCCTACATTGGTCAAACCAAAAGAAACGTATCAACCCGCGTAAAAGAACACATAGCTGATATTAAACATCGAAGAGCTTCAAAGTCTGCAGTTTGTGAGCATTCCATGGACAAGCCCAACCACTACTTAAGGTTTGACTCAGTGAAAATTTTATCAAGAGAGAAGCATTACATTCCTAGAATGATCAGAGAAGCGATTGAAATTAAAAAACACCCTAATTTTAATAGAGAAGATGGTTGGAAACTATCACCGACATGGGACCCTATCCTGAAAAATATTAAATCTAACATCCAGCAAGCTGCACGACCTGAAACTCAAAGTGTTTTATTTAAAAATATAAATAAATTTGTTGACCCATTTTATGATTTTTTTATTATTTTTTGTTCCATTTGTTTAAGTAAGTACAAAGTAAATGTTTAACTCATAATTGTGATTAAACTGTACCAAATTATTGCAAAATATATATAAATGGCAACACTTGATACGACCACAGCGACGCCGCCACCTGAACAGATAAGTTGGTGGCACTGTAAGTATACAGGGTTTTTGGTCCATCGCCGGCCAAATTGATATGGCCTGTAGAATAGGTTATCTACTATGCCCTAGTGGTCATTAAAAATTCAAAAGCCATGTGGTTTTATTTGAATAACATTTTTAAACTTTCTTTGTTTATCACCCCAAAATCATCATAAAAGTATAAAAAATAGTATTCAGAATAGGCCGATAATTTTGATTTCGTTTAAATATGTACCGTATTAAGCTTCTTTTGACATACAAAACAATATCATGAGTTGACTAGTTTTTGTTTTATTTTCTCACGAAGTTTCAGAATCGGAAAAAAATTAATACAGTCTTTGGCTTTAAATGTGTATAAAAATTTAAAAAAGATGACCATCGCCAGGGGGCGTCGACAATGTATGGAGATGGTGCAGACTACATACTGGAGACAGAGTGAAGAAGACAGAACACAATAAGAGGAAAAGAGCAAAAATGATACCAGTGTAGCCTATGAAAAAAAATATTCAATCGATTGTTCGAATATATATAGGGTCAATTTATAATACACCATAAAACTTTTACAGCAGGTTAAGAATCATGAGTAGGTTTAATTTACGAAAAAAAAAAAAAATTATATAAATATTTTTCTTAAATTAAAATTTCAAAATTCTTGTAAGTCCATAAACTTAATCGCCTTTAATCTGTAATTTACGACTACATGGCAAGAAATAAAAAAAACGTTTCCATTTATTTTTATTAAAAAATAAGTTATTAATTTCATTACCAAATAATACCTATACATTCTTACGCGGCACAATCAAACGAGCCGAAAGTCAAATTCGAGCCGCCGCCACCGCCGGCGCCTACGTCACGCTATTGGTTAGTGGCGCGGCGGCCACGGCTTCCATGTTTGAAACCTACAGGACGCCCTCCGCTCGCTCGCCAGTCTGTCTAGAGATACGCGCGCGCGATTAGTGAGATTAAAGTAACCAAAATGCCGAATTACGCGTACAGTAATCAAGAATATTTGGAACTGGCTCAGTGGAATGTGGAACGTGGAGTGCTCTCAGGAATGTGCGTGAATACATGTCTCAAGAGTACGGTGAGCGATGGATAGGACGCGGAGGGCCAGTGAGCTGGCCACCTAGATCACCTGACCTGTAGACTTTTTTTTTGGGGTCGAATTAAAGACTTGGTGTATGGTCGGGACGGTCATACGATTCAAAGTGCGGACGAACTTAAAAGTAGAATAACTGACGCCTTTGCTGTCGTCAGAACTGAGAAGGACAGTTTACTAAGAGTGAAAATGAATGTACTTAAACGGGCAAGACTGTGTATACAGCAGCAAGGACGGTATGTGCAGCAGTTGCTTTGAATTGGTTGTCAGTGATTACGAGTATCGGATCTAACATCAACGACAGGACGCAATGTAAAAACGTAAGTTATTTTTGAACATACCTACTCTGTTAATTATAATAGTTGTAAATAAGGTGATTTCAGTTTTTTAACACGTCATTCTAACATTAAATTAATTGTAAAATAAATTTACTAGTTTAAACAAAGAGTTCAAGCACTAATGCTATTTTATTTTTAATTTAATGAAAATCAAAACTAAAACAGTATTTACAATTAGTTTAACGTGAAATTGATTGTCAAAAGCCTGTAACAGTAGTGTGATGGGACATTAGAATCACCTTTTATCCTGATGTTTGACGTAATTACAGCTGATTCCGCGCTAAGTAGGTAACTGGGTCACGCAAACACACGGGCGCGCGTCAACGACCTTCGCTCGGATGCGTAGGTACTATCCGCGTAAGATTACTGTTTTGGTTAAGTGATTTTCTTAAAAGACTAGATCTTTGATTTTTTTTGCTATTTACCTAGTCATAAATTATAGATTAAACTTAAATTTTATTCACTAAAAATTATTTTCAAATTTTAATTTATATTTTTTTTTAATTTGACTTCGTAATTTAAACCCACTTATGATTCTTAACCCAATTTTAAAGTTTTATAGTATATTATAAATTGACCCTGTATATTCGAACAATCGATTGAATATTTTTTTTCATAATATCGCAGTATTTTTTTGAGTTTACACTTATTCATATTTTTCTTCAAGAAATCTTCGCTTTTATTAGAAATAACATTAAACGAAAACTTTTTCATGACTTCTTCATAATTTTTAAATAATTTAGCAAATATTTAAAGGGACCGTATTACATAATCGAATGAATTAGCGAATTGATGTTATTTGAATATAGGAACACAGACACAAAAACAAATGTCAAAAATTAACGTCTACAATATGAAAATATTTTTTCGCGATTGCGGTTTTGCGATATTTTTAAATTGTGTTTGTGTTTTAAGTTTTCTTGTGATTTAATCGACTTTTCTCCCCCTGATTGCTTGAAGAAACTCGCGTCAGTGTGAATTTGTATTTTTAAGAAAGAGTGTCAATTTATCCACACCTTTTGTTGTATTACTTTAAACAAAATAAAAGTATCAAAAACTTATTTATTGTTTTACTTATTGTTCATCAAGTTAACCTTATATTTAGCCAGTCGCAATAAAAATAAGCAAACCTTACAGAACTGATACATATTATGGTATTTCATCTAACAAGTTTGTAAGTAAGTATTTGCTTATTTTTATTAGGACCAGAGCAAGTTGAAATCTCGAAGTCGTTTGAACTCTTTGAAATTCCCGCCATATTAGCTATGTGGACCGTTTTCAGATGGCGTCTAGTCTTAACTTTTAATGTATGAAGTTGTACTTCTTCTCTTGAGTATATGTGTTCTATGGACCATCGTCTACCAATTTCTCAAAAACATCTTTAGTCTTTCTTCTTTCGAATGATAATATGCTATATGTTACAAAAGCTATGAATAACATCGCGAAATTTGCTAAATTAGAGAAAGAGGTCGCGTTTAAATAAATTCCAAATTGTGCCACTAGGGCATAGCAGACAACCTATTCTACAGGCCATATCAATTTGCCCGGCGATGGACCAAACACCCTGTATATTACTATATGAAAGGGCGCTAAGTTTTCTAGTTAGAATTTGGCACACGATTTCACACCAAGCTTAAGTGTGTACATATAACAATCTCTACATCTTGTAGTCACGTTTTGCTAAGATATATTTAATAACTTAAGATGTCATTTTGAGATAAATTCTCATATCACTTCTTACGATATGAAAATATGAAATATAAGTATATTATTATCCTACCCGTTCGTGTGTGATGGTTAATTGAATTATATGGCGATATATCTCTGTTACATCGTATCTAAAGATAAAATATTATAGTATCTTAGTCGTGTTTAGTGTTCTTTAAGTCCCTCCGTGAGAGAATATATAATGTCTATGATATGATAGTTTTTTTACTTCGAATGCATTGCACAGAAAGTTATAGCATATCCGCAGCGTTCAGCATAACTTATGACCCCGTTGAAATTTCCTGCCTTGCTAACAAAGTATTTTTCACATCGAAATGGTTGATACAAATGAATGCTTTAATAAATTACAGCGCCACCGCGCCACGCCGGCAGATTTTTTAAGGTAGTTGTATATGATTATTAATCCACTTCTAATCTTTGCAAAATTGAATCGAGAACCAATAACTTAAGTTTTTAACATTAATTTTCCTTTATATATTAAATTATAGTTGTTAAGGATATTTATCAGGATGTGAGAATTAGTAATTTATTAGCATTATAAAGATAAAAACATTTTTTAACATATAAGGTAACTTATCTATCTACTTAAAGGTGTTTCATGATATCCAACAGATATCTTTTTTGCACTATTTTTTTCCTTTCGTAACGTTTTTTTACCGCAGTATTTCTGGATAGGTACCTATGTCACGTGTAAAAAATCTCCAAAAAAGTCTTTCTTTGTAGGGCCTTTTTGTATTTTTAACGTTTTTGTATTTTTTTTTTTTGGAACGTCGCGTGGCACTTGATATAAAATCTTTAGTGACTTGATTATGTACTTTAGATGTTTAAATATAAGGATTACTTACAAAAAATTCCTTTGAGTGAACGTTTTTCGCTCATTTTCTTTTAGGTAAAACTTTGAATTTGCTTTTTTCACGTCATAACCTATCTACTTACTAAAGAGTCTGGATCCTTACCTACTTTTTTCACTTATCTCTTTGTATTTTACAATTTAGTTAGGCATTGACTTTCCGTATTCTATTGATAGTTTTTGCTTTTCTTTCTATAATTCAGTAGGTACTCGTACCTCTTCGTACTTTTTTCTATTATTTTTTATATTTAGACTATTTCTGGCCACGCGAAATCGATCTGTGTGCTCATAAAACTTATTTACTGACTTTTCGACGTTTTTTATCTGGTTTTGCTGATACTACCTACTGATGGCGATGATGAATGTGTTTATCACGCTTTCTAGCTGTCTACAATGAACGTTGTTGACGTTTAAGAAGTCTCCATTTCTCTCGTGCTTTAAGTTTTTCTGTCGCTGATAAATCTCCAATCAACTTTTTGTTCTTATGATAAGAGCTTCTTTTTTTCCGTTTCCTTTCTTCATATTTGGCTGAATCTTTCTTTAATTTCTCCCTGTACCGTTTTTGCTTTTCAGCGGAAGTAAGAGGCCTTTTCTTATAACCTTCAACAAGTAAAAAAACTTATAGGTAGATGAAGATTGGAACAAATATAAACCGGCTCATACAAAGAAAGTATTAGGTACCTAAGGAGTTAGACGTAGAAATAATAAAAAAATAAATAAAATCCCCAGACAATCACACCAACTACATGGCCCCAAAGTAAGCATAGCTTGTGATTTGGGATACCATGCAGCGAACTAGGGGGGAACCTAGAATATAAATACATAAATAGATTAACACCCAGACACGGAACATTTTTTTTCTTGTTCCGTGCGGGAATCGAACCCGCAACCACTGGCGTCTGAGGCAGACAGGTTTACCCCATCGCCAAAGTGGTCGTCAGAAATGTTTAAATCACCTGTTACTTTAAGAAAAATCTATTGGGGAATGTCTATTTAAGGTGCGCGTTCACTGGGCCGCGCCGGACGGACCGCACGTGCACGTACGGCACGCAACGTACTGAACGGATTTGCCTATGGCATTTATTTATTTACTAGCTTTATCCCGCAACTTCGTATGCGCTTAACTACCCTTCTCGTGGAAATTTCAGAAACTATACAACCAGACACCCACTGAAAGAACCTTTATACCAAGTATCACACCCATACACTAAAGGAATAGGTAAGTTTTTTTCATACAAACTAAAAATCATATATTTCCCGTGACCGTGGGAACTTTTTTTGTAGCACAACCAGTCACTCTTTGAAGAACCTTCATGACATGTATCACATCCGTACACTCAAGAAATAAGATTTTTCATACAAACTAAAAAGTCCAACCCCTTCCCGTGGGAATTCCTTCTATAATACAAACATACACTTATTGAGGAACCTTTATATCAAGTATCACATCCGTGCACTCAAGGGATGGGATTTTTTCATACAAACTAAAACATCATATATTTCCCGTTCCCGTGGGAATTCCGGGAATATCTTCCTTAGTGCACCCCTAAAGAATGTATGTTCCAAATTTCAGCTCTCTACGCCCAGTAGTTACGGCTGAACGTTGTCTGTCAGTCACTCAGTACCTCAGTCACTCGGTCAGTAACGGAACAGTTTTATATATATTGATTGTTAGTTACACGGACAGTGCCCAGTTACATAACTAACACAGTTAGTTTTACACAAAAGTTAAAAAAGTTTTTAAGCATAAGTAGGGGAAGGTTTGCTATATTCTACCGGTTGATAAACCACACCCACACATTTCCTGCCAATAATACCTTGTTATTTATTCCGGCAGCACTAAATTACATTTGACAACACTAAAGCGCCCCACCTACTCAAAGCACTGCCTGAACCTGAAGGGCCCTGCTTGCAGTGGCGGCACTGCCAATCGTGTGTATGCATGTAGGGCCGATATTTGAATGGTTTACCCTGCCGCTGATCGGCCCTGCATGTATAAACACGATAAGATTGGCAGTGCCACTGAGAGCAGGGCCCTGCAGGCAGTGCTTTGAGTAGGGCGCTGTAGGAAGCCATGTCAGTTTGGACATCGCTGTGTGTGAGAGTGTATTTACAATAAAAAAATAGGATTCCGTGGATTTTGTTACAATGTTTTTTCTGGTGAACCTAAGTTGTATAGCGCAAACTATAAGCTTTTAGAATTTGTAGGAATTAACCACCACAGTCATTTGAGGTTATGAAATAATACCTATTTTGTTTTTTAAAAACGTGTATGGTCCTGTTAATCGCAACGAGCCGTGGTTTCTAAATCGTACCTGTACGATTTATGGAATCTTATTTAATGTTGCAAAAATATTTAGTGTTATTTTTAATCGTGAATGTTATAATATTGTTTTTTTAATCCGACGGCTGTGTTAAATCAGTACGAAAGAAGAGATAGATATAGGAGACTGTAGCTTTTTATTGATCTCTAACTAAATAAATATTCGGTTAATAATATTCAGACGACCGGCTGGTGTAGCGGTAACATATATTGCCTTTTATGCCAGAGGTCCTGGGTTCGAATCCCGGCGACGCCGGATTTTGTGTGATGAACACAGATAGGTATTCATATAATCAAGGATATGTATATGTTTATTTAAGTTTATTCTAATAAAAATATGTATTTATTCAATATGTATGTATGCATGTGTTCATATATTTCTTAAGTACGTAAGTATATCAGTTATCTAGTGTCCATAACACAAGTTCTTTAAGAAACTTAATTTGGGCTAGATAATGTTGTGTTAGTGTCAGAAATATTTACTTATTTATTTTATATTGCACTCTTTGTACGGGAAACCCCGAAGTACGATTTAGAGACCTTGTGGTACGATTAAACGTACCGTTTCCTAAATCGTACCGATATAGCTACTTTTTAAACAAAAACCGATTTCAAAGAAATTACTCATTTATTAAGATCAATAATTACTGCAGAACAGAAAATTTTAACACAAGGATAAACCTAATAGTTTTCTCGCAAAATTAGACAGAAGTTAAGTTGTGCAATAATAGCAAACTTTCCTCTAAATACTTAGTAGAAATCAGAGACAGTGTCGCCAAGATTTTATTGGAACCTTTTGTTAGAATTGATGAAAGGATCTCGTAGCCAACTAAATGAACAATGTTTAAAACTAATGAGGAGTTTTCTGACAGCTCATAAAGATTAGTTCGAAAAACCTCTACAGATGGCACTTTTAAAAAGCCGAAGGCGTTAAGTCTATACTATAATATAGACAAGTGGTATGGTTATTTATAAGTTAAATTTCTGATACAGATGTCAATTAATCTATTTTACTTTTAAAAACATAGTGTAGAATAAATGGCTATATGAAAGACAAGACTTCGCCTTTTGTAAAGCGAGGTTCTTTTTTAATGAGCCGTCGGAAAACCTTCATTCTGGTAATATTGTTTTTTTTTAAATAAAACATTTTTGACCGTATTCGACGCGTATAATCGTATATATCCCTACATTCCTATAGGATGATTCGTATGGACTGTCATACTTTTAATAATATTACTATCAATAGTGTATAGAAAGGCTTTACAGCCCTTTGAGTGTGACGCAGAGCAATACCACCGTTTCTTGATCTCTCCTGGATCATGATGTCTAGTGGAATAGCTGTATCCATCGAGTATGATTTGGGTAAAGCCTCGTTTTGAAGTTTTAAAAATAATCTTTCCTGAAAGAAAAAAGATAAATTTACAAACAGAGGTTCAAGAACCTAAAAAAATTTGAAACAAACTAGGTATATATAAAATACTCATTTTGAATGTTAAGTTACTCACGCGAATTTAATTAAGTCGTTGTTTTATTGATTTCTTACCACTACCAGTCAGCCGCTCACTTAGTAATGCTATGGTATCCTATTTTATGCTGACTTTGACGTCAAAGTCCAATGTCGGGGCGACCGACGTCTGAACCCAACGCACAGCGTCTACTGTCAGTACGTCTGCAGCAGAGAATGGCGTCTATAGCCTAGTCGCTGTTCGCGGGCGGTCACTTTTTATTGTGTATTTGTTACTGGAAGAAGAGGCACATCATCATCATTACCAGCAACCTGTAGAGGTTCACTGCTGTACGTAGGCCTCCCCCAAAGAGTGAAAGAAGAGGCACTATACTACCATATAAGTAGAAAATTACGGGCAACATGGCATCGAAATCAGATTCTATCAACAATTCGTCTTTTTCTTCATTAATTCTCATTATTTTGTGTGATGCGAGAGAAGTTATTAACGCTGCAATGGTTCGAAACGACTAGAGAAGTAGAGACGGGGCGCACGGCGTTTACATGCCGCGTGCGACGACGTCAAGACGCCAATGTCGACGTGCGAAAGAGACAACAACAGTACCTACATCTCTATAGATAGTAAGCATTGTCAAGCAGCGTACGACGTAAGGAGACGCCACGTAGCCAAATAAGCCATCTAAGCCAAATTCAATATTTATCATTTTAATTTACTGCTCGTTTAGTTATCAATCAAAGTTGTTTTCATGAAAAACCGACAAGTGCACTAAAAATTATTTCTTCAGCAAGTACCTACACTAAACCTTGCTTTGTAAGAATAGAAGTAGACATTTAATTATTTGGAAATAATTTAAAATTGTAAATTAATAATGAAAAGTTATTCAATCACTACTTTTCCTTATACCTAATAGGTTACCTCTTATTTAACACCCAGACTTCAATATGTCGTGATTTTACTTAACGGTGTTTGTTAATTAAAACTAATGCCAGCTACAAAAGATACTTGACAATAATAAAAAACAAAACATCAGCGATAAATTATATTGTTTAAACAAGTAAGCACAGAAAATAACTCAAGACAAAATTCCAATTCATATTCAAATTCTAAATTAGGTACACAAAACAATCAGAACATTTCAAAGTTTGATATTTTAGCAACAGTTGATTTTGATAAATTACGGACTGCCTGTTCGTAGAGATAGCGTCAAACATTTAGCCTCCTCTGAAGTTGTTGCGAGACTTTTCGAACAGGATTTTTTTAAATAATATACCTGCGCGATACGTTTTGCAGCAACTTCAGAGAGGACCAGACAGACGTATGGCGCGATCTATACGACTCGCTGGAATACGCCCCTCTTCTACTTCCGCGCGCGACACCCCCTGTTCCTCTCGTGTGTTCAGTAGCGATGGCATCGTTCGAGACGGCCTGGGCGATATACACATCCAAATCCCAATAGGAATGGATATTTGTATTGTTAATTCAGATATTAACGGTGACTCAATGTTTATAACAATCACACCACCTGTTCTAGCCAAAAACTGTGAAAGAAACTTAATTCTTAAAGAAAGAAACTTGTGTTAAAGAACTTCGTTACAATAGTACCTACCTACGCGTGAGTTCCATAGGTATTCGTATCGGTTGTATAATTAAAAAAAGAACAAAATTTTTACTAATCACTGCAGTCGCGGCAAATAATTGTGCGTGGATGTTTTTGTTACAAATATTTCTAACATTTACAATCGGTATTTACAGTTTTATAAAAACAATGTTGTTCACTAATTGTAATTAATATAAACCAAAACCGATGTCAACAGAACTTAATTTAACCATTAATCAAAAGGAAGTAAAAATCAGAATAACTTTATTTTAATAAAGGTTCCCTTAGTGCATCTAGTACATTATCTGGCTTAAGATAATATTTAGGTGGATCATGGCAATGGTCTTCAGTGTACTTCAGTATTTCATTATTTTGATCAGTAATCAGAGAAGCTTTGCAGTTCTTCGTTGTTGAGCACACCCATCGAATCTTATCATTCTTTGTATACTGTCTTCTATACGTATATTGATTGAAAAGGATCAATTCTTTGCCCTTTCTTGAGTTTATCATGATAGCAGTATCTGAAATACAAAAAAAAATATGATATGTGTCTTTTCTGCAAAAAATATTTCATTGTTTATGTAGGTACTTAACAGTTTTCGTTAAAATATTTTTGATTATGATTGATTTAAAAGTCTCATTACAAAACAAGTAGTCGTTTCTAAATTTGAAACCATCATAGTTATAAAAATATACTTACTGTCTTCATGAAAGTCTTCAACCGATATATTAACATGGTTATGAGCTAGATGGCATGTAACAATTTTATTATTCTTATCAGAGCACAAATACGCTCCACAGTTCCTTTTCACGGCACAATTCCAACGGTAGCCATTGCCTACTTTCAAAGCTCTCTTGTATTTATTACCACGATATTGCAAATATAGTTTCTTTCCTGATGTCATAGAGAAAGCTGCTTCATCATCCTGTGTCTCTATAACAAGAGCGACACAGTCATCTCCTATGCCGATGTCGGCAAATATATCTGTGGAGCCAAAAGAAAAACACATATTTAATAGGTCTACAATAGTAAGCATGGTTTAATGTTAAGAATATTTACAAATAGCATAAAATGTATTAGGAGTTCCATGGAGGTCAATGTTACCCTGAACCTAGCATAACATTGGCCCACGCAAGTTTTGTCAAGTTTAAGGGATTCGATGTGATAACCGACGAGGCAGTAGATATACAGAGTAATGCGTTGTATACCATTTATACGATGTACTGAAAAATTACGCGCAGATCCTGTAAAGTTTTTGAGAGTCTGATAACTAGTATATGTAAGTACCTTTTTTTTTGTTTTGACTGGAGGATAACCCCGAACCGCGAAGTCCCCGACCGCCCAAGGGGGACCGGCGGGGTATGTGGTTATCGGTAGAAGGCCGGACCCACCCACTAAAAACCTCCAGGTGTACCTCATCCGCCATAAGTGGAGCTTACGGTACCGCCATTGGAATTACCCGTAAGCCTGACTGGTTGTGCTCAGCCTCGGCCGAGCACCCTCCGACGACGGAAATGGTCCAGAACACAAGAACATTTTCCCACCATAGCCAGTACCTAGGAGTATTCTTGCTGACGACATTTTTCAGATAATCAAAAAGTAAAAAATCTTTTCAAATTATTGATTTTGATCAAAAAAAATTGACTAGATATATTCTGTACCTACCTACTTTTTACCGACGAAACCTTAGATTTGATATTTATAAAGTACTTTATTGCGATCATAAAATGGAATTAAATACGGTAAATATTGAAAAAAAAACATCAGTAAACAAACATCTGACTATCTGAAGAAAACTATTTACCTATTTAGTGTTTATTAAAAGCTTCGACTTTTCGATATTTTGGCACTATTGCGAGCGAAATAAAAATCAAGCGCCACCAGCATTGTCGCTATAATAAAAAAACTTGAGAAAATAAGTAAATAACATGGTTCATATCTCATTTAATTTAAATGACAATCCAAGATGCTGTTAATAGCTTATAAGAAAATCAAACCTCTCAAAAAACTGTAATTGAATCTGAACTCTATGCCCTCCACATCAAGTTAAAAATTCATTGGAGTATTTTGACAGGTATTAATTGGACACTAAATAAAACCCTGCATCTTCTGAGAGGTGCAGATCCTGTAATGTCCGTGGCGACCAGAGGTCACGTCAAAGACAAACGCTTCAATGTCAGAGCACTTTACCATTTTTTATTCAGTTAATGAGAGAAAAGAGTAGTTATAGGAATATTTCCTTATTTCCTAGACATATTACTAATAGAAAAGGTTGCAATTAGGAGCTTGATTATGAAGATTATCGTGCAAAATGTTCCCTCTACGATCCAAATTAACTCTGGATCTGAAGTGAGAAGCGGTTCTTTGCGAATATAAATAAATGCCTGTTTAAAGAAGGTTAACCAAAATTGCTGAGTCTCGCTCGACATAACTTCATAGATAATTCATTTATTACTTTATATTAATAGGTACATTCACGCAGGTACATAGATATAACACAATGTCTATTACATTAAATAACAACAACAGCACAAACATCGTAACAAGATTTATTTATCAAATAATGAACTTTTCTCTCATATTCAGTACCACACGTTTTTTATCCTTAAAAATAATAAAATAATTGAACCATATATCTAGTTCTAAATTCATATTAGGCATATAGATAATAACGAACATATTAAATTTTAATTTGTAGTAGGTATATTTACATATGTAATCTATCATATGTGCTGTTGTGTCTTTTGCTTAAATTTATATATATTGTGATAATTATACAATTTAAAAACACTAAAAATGTACATACACTTACATTCAAATTAAATTACTTTCATAAACTTTATTAGGTATCGCATCATAATATCAAAAATATAGCTTAAAATAAACTTATAGCTAACTTTAATAACTTAATTGATAAGATAGATCACCCTGCACTTAGATTTAGTTACTACAACTATTTTAACATTGAAGTAAATTACAATGTAAAGATCCTACTTGGCTTTACTTCATCCTAAATAGTTCCATAACTTTTTATAAACGCAATTTCTACTTAAAGTTTTCTTTTTGAAATGGTTTGTATGTAGAAAATTTTACATTCATTTTTTAACACCGAAATATAACCTACAATGGTTACTTACGGTGCTCGATCGGAGGCTACCGGAAAAGACACTGAATAATAAAATCTTAAGACTTTTTCAAAATAAATGGTCTTAAAAATATTTTTGCATCGTAATAATAAGGCACAGAATAAAAGAGAAGTGCCTACGCCTATGCTTGTATAAGATTTGCTTATACCGTAAGTAAATGAATGTTATTATTTATCTTACTTTAGGCGCACCTAAAGAAAACAAGTTTATAAAATTAAGACTTATCTTGAACTCATCTCTATATTTAATGATTTAGGTACCTAGTAACCCAATCAATACCTGCTCTATATAAAGTGAGCAATTTACTTAAATAGATAAAACTGTTTTCAAACACAACCATGGCGTTGCTACAGGAACCTAACAAATTACGAACTAACAACAAACGAACTACAGCTGAAAGTTCTTATTAATCCCCCATTTTGAAGTAGGTACCTACAAATTGGGCCAAAAATTTAATCAATTCTGAAGTTGTTGCAAAACCTGCGCAGAACGTCTCGCAACAACACATGGTACGTTTTACCGGATACGTTTTTTTTCATCGATGGCGCATGGAGTTGTATGGGCGACTTCACATAGGCACAGTTTTCAGTATACGTATTTTGGAAACAAAAAAGGTATCCAGTAAAACGTATCATGTGTGAACGGGCTGTTAGAGAAGACTAGATGTTTGGCGCGATCTGTACCTACCTAGAAATATAGGTCACGAATAGATTTGTTAAATATCACTCTCTATATAGTAAAGTCCATCGTCCCTCTGTTTGTACACTGGCGCTCGATGAGGGTGTTCGTGGGAGACACAAACAAGTTCATAATCATCGTTGACGTGAAGACACACGGTACACTTCCATTTGATTCTTCCAGAACAGTACCATCTTTCTCCACCAGGGATGGGAGACGGATTGGTGAACGAATATCCGTTCAACATCAGCAGTGTGGCGCCGTCTATTGCCGTTACAACAGAAACTGTAAATATAAATCTTATTATTGCAGCTAAGATCAAAATAAATGCATGCTTTTGTTTGATACAATCTTATTTTAGGGCCTTTTCACATCAAGCTTGGTGGTACCTACAGCACGAGGGCGCCATGCGCCAAGCCAGAACAAGTCACAGTGTGGGGCCAGCATTATACTTGAATCACGCGTTTATACCTAGACGGTTTTTTACTATAAATAAAACAACAACAAAAAAACTCCGGATAAAAATGTATTTTATTCCATAAACTCAACCCAATGATAAAATATAAAACCTAGAAACTGAGTTACTAAACCTACCTATAGGTACCTAAAGGGTTTACCAGAAAATATTTTCGCCTTTCTCAACCCATGCGAACCTTTCAATATAATTGTTGTTTTATTTATGTAGGTAAATAAAATCAAAGAAAATCGCAATTAAAAAAACTTTATTAATAAATCAAAAATCATACAATATATCTGTAAGTAAATAATGCATCAAAAAAATACAGACATGATTTCTATTCCTACGACTCAAAAGATTCATAAAATATCTAGATAGTCAAATAATTCTCTGTAGACGTTTGTACTTAAAGTGTACGGGCCATGATGTGTACCAATAGTAACAAGTCAATGTTATCTCAAGAATTAGTATCAACCGTGGATCAATGTATCTTAAAACTACGTCAAATATTAATGCTAAAATATTTAAAATACTATGTTAGCTGACAATAAAAAATCTCTTGAAGATATAAAAAATAAGTAACTCGATTAAAAAAAAATCCATATCGGAGACGACTCGTCTAGTCGACTTGAGTTAAATTGATATTAAACCTGCCTCCTACTTAAACTTTAATGTATAAGTAAAATAAAAGTATTGAGGTAGTTTTTTTACTTGATTCTTACGTTACCTTAAAAATAAATCAAAACTTTCACCAATAAAAAGAAAACTAATTATAATTCCATTACTTAATAGAATCGATATTAACTTATGCACATGGTGCTAAAATAAACATGCTTCGGTTTGTTCTCAATGTCAGGTTTTTCATGCCTGTGAGTTACTTTTGCTGCCACTACGTTTAGATAGTCGTCTGTTGTCAAAGATGCCTTGCAATCATCAGTTTTTCTAGCCGTACACTTCCATACTACACCATTTTTAGATTTCGTTACCCTTGAGAATGTGTATTTTTTGTACAAAAGTACGTATTTTCCTTTTTTCGAAGATTTTATAAGTAAAGGTCCTGCAAATAAAAAATAGACATGAGTTACTTTAAATTTGTTTATAATATTTATCGTTCACCCGCGTCATCTCCGCATGGCGAGTGCGGGTGAAACGCGGGTCGTGTGCGAGATCGATGCGTTTCATTTGGATACGCGCTAAGCCTATTCACCAAAATCATAGAATTTAAACAACTTTATTTAGGTACACCAAAGCAAATCTTTTTTCGGCGACAAAATGTTTTATATTCAGGGCAGCTATTATTAAAATTGCATGTTAAAAAGTCATAACGTTTAATATTCTTTGAAATAATAACACATTCCTGAAAAAGATCACATATCGTTATGCACGACTTAAGGTTCACACCTTCATTTTATATAATGTATCTACTTATTATTCTTCCATACGAAATTATTATTGAACTTTCTTAAGACTATTTAATTCGTTCGTGTTCATATTAATAGTCGGGTTGGTCGCGTACTCTCTTGTACTCCCCTAACTCGTTGACATAGAATACTGGTGGTCGATGACTGTGCTCATCTTTGACGATGATGAGCTCACCGTTTACCGTCAAATGCAGTTGAGCACCACATTTCTTAGAACACCTTGAGGAACAAGTCCAAGACACACGATTTTTATTTCTGCTGTTAATTGCATATGTATACTTCTGATAAACAAGAAGTTTACGCCCTTTTTTCGATAGAATAAAATGGATTTCTGGAAGTACAAAAATGAGGTAGGTAATTTAGTGTTACATTTATGGGTTAAAAGGAAAAACGATTTTTGTGGTTATCATACGTCTAATAAAGCATTAAGGCTATGCATGCACAAATAATAGTGAAAGCTTTGGTAATTTTGATAGGTATTAGAAATTATAAAAATTCGAACTAAATCAATAAAAAGCGCACTACAAAAAGAAACTAAATAAATACAATACTTACTACAAAAATATGCTTGAATCATTGTTTTTAAAGAATTTCTAACAACAAACTTATAGTGTAAGGCTGCAAACTGGAGGGCAGCGAAAGCGACGCGAGGAATCTGGGCTGTGCTCGACATCAGCGGGCGCTCGAGCGATTTGTCGCGGTTTCATACAAACACAATACTTTCTATCGTGTCGCGGAAATCGCTGTCGCTCTCGCTGTCGCTGCCGTCCAATTTGCAGTCTAACAGGAGCTATTCGCTGTCTATTCAGATATACTAATTATCAATAACCTTGTGTTTACTTAGTAAACAGTAAAAGAAGAGAAGTATAATATGAAAAAGTTTTAAGTATTTATAAGCTTAATATAACAAGCACACTCGACTCGTAGAAACTATTACTATTTAATTATAAGAAATATTATTGAATAATGCCTTTCTCATTATCATATTACTTATCGTAAAATATTTAAAAGGAAACACAACGATTATATAACTCTTTTTTTAACATGTAACATATAGATTACAACTAAATAAAAAGTAACATTATGGTGCGTAATTAAATCTTCAAAATCATACTGAGCATTTATTTAAAACAAGTTAATTCAGAAATAATCAAAAATATATTAGGTATAATATTCTTTTTATTTATAATATTATATTTCAAGGAAATTAAGGAACACCCTTTAAATGCAAAGTTTTTTATCTTTTTACATAGACTAGAGTGACTTATACAAATAAAACGAGCTGTGCAAATCAACTTTATTGTAACAAAATTTTTATATGTTTAATAGGTACATACCTACTTACAAAATTATGACACCTCAGCATTACAAGTTCAAAATGCTTGAGTCTTCTTAAGACTTAAATGTGTCAGAATAGAAAATCAAATTGATATTGAATAACTAAGACCTTCTAATAGATAACTTAATTTTAAACATTTAGTATCAGGCGGTTGCTGTCCCAAAACTAAAAGTTAAAACCATTAATACTTGCATGGAAAATTATGATTTAGCTTTCTTGATTAAGTACTCCATTATTATTAAATAAAACAATATTATGCGTCAGACACTGTCAGGGATGTCAACAACGCCACGGATATTAATAAATAAATTGAGGGAAACTTAAGTTTAAATTATATTCACTATGTGTAGTAAATATACTCAGTTTTTTTTCTTACATATCCCTTATACTTATTATTTTTCAATAATGTTATGTCAACCAAATTAACAATATAAAAATAAGATTAAAACAAAGATAATGCGCTACAATTTGAATGTACCTAGAATTTATTTAAAATACTTGTAATTTCAATAAAATATATCATTTATTTCATATAAGATTTTTCAGATCCCTAATAGAAGTTTTTTCTTGTTTCTGCCATCCCTACAAATTGTACAGCATCTAATAAACAGTTGAATTACAGCTGTTGGGACTACATACTTGTGTTTGACACAGGAGAGCATCTTATCTCGACCCCCATGATTTGTCATACGGTGTATTCTGGTGAGCAATTCATGATACTCTTCTGAAGGTATAATTTTAATCTTAATATCATTAATGGATTGCCGTTTTGAAATCAAATATTTTGCTTTACTATCATGACAAATTGAATACTTTGTGGAGTAATAGTAATAGTCGTTGCTTTTTCTTTTACTACTATGTATGTCTTCTTCAAGTAAATTCATGACATATCGGATGCGTTTGCTGCTCCACAAGAAGTTTTCTTTTTTTCCAGTGTACATTTCATCTAGCTTAGCATCGAAGAGTTCCTTCGACACAAAGTCTTTGAATCCAGGTAAAGAGACTACAACAGCATCTGAAAGATTGTTCATAATTTATTTATTTATTCTCTTTGTTTTAATATGATATTTGATAAATTGAAAATGAAAATCCATTAGGTACCTTAATTGTGAAAAAATATTGTTCAACAAAATAGCAACAGGTAAATCTATAAAAACCAAATTAATTATTTATATACCAAAATTAAGGATTAATTATTTAAATTCATTATAAATTATTTTCAAAATTATCTATATCATACGGTATCATAACTGCTTAGAAACAGGATTGAGGACATAAGGAAAGAAATCAAAGTTAAGAAGATTAACCTAATAAATCAACAGTTATAACAGTTTTAACAGTGATAAACAATTGAAAATCATTAGAAAATCTTCCATAAAGAAATAGATTGGGGTGATTTAATCACAGTATACAATACTTTTTTTGTCTGATTTTTCAATTGTTGGATAAAAGTTATCAGTCAAATTATGTATTACTCAACAGACTAAAGTTGTTTTACGATTTTTTATAATTGTTTGACAGTGACAATGAATGACAATGAACTTAAGATGAGCTTGAAGCTGTAGAGAAATACTTCATTCATTAAAAATGACTATACTTTTGCAACCTAAGAATTTTATTATATTGTGGCTAGACCATAAGCGGCCTGCACAGAAATAGAAGTAATTCTACTCACTAAGTTTGTTTAATAATTAAAGAACTAATATTAATACTAACTAAAGTATACAATAACTGTTTCTAGAACAAAAAGTACTTAACAAAATAATGTGCGATAATTTTCATTTTACCGTGACAGTATACTTAAGTATAAATGGAACTTTACAACTTGGTTTTTATTAAGCTATGTCACATATAGTTCACTACTTGTGTAAGCTAAAAATTAAAACTAAAGAATTATATGAAAGTAAAACTATAAAATGCTTTACCTAAATAAAAAAATGTAAACAAACAATATTTTATACAGAAGCACAAAGCACAGAACAGTCACAATAATGACCAAAACAGAATTTCAATCAATCATATAATGAACCAAAATAAAAACCAAAACCTATAAAAAAAATTTTTATTAATTTGTCACAAAACACATTAAAAATACAAAGAATTTACGTAAGTACTTCACTTAATAATAGCAATATTTTTTATATGTATTATATGAAAAAGTTATATAGTAACTAACAATTTCATGTGTAGGTTATTTAACAAGTGAATAAGTATTAATATTTATTTATTTATTTACACTTCAGTATACAGTACAGATAGTAAATGAGAAAAAAAAAACAGTGTGTTGTGTAAGTACTACTAGGCGGTCTTATCGCTGAAGAGTGATTTCTTACAGACAACCATGATATATATATTACACCTGAATATTAGTTTAATAGTCTTCCTACAAAATGGAATGTAACTAACTTAGCTTCATTATTTTGGTTTTAGTGTGCTCTGGCCTTTTCCATTTGAACTGCACTTTATTACACTTTATTACAAGTGGCAATAAATAAATAAATATTTCTGGCATTCACACAACATTAACTAGCCCAAATTAAGTTTCTTACACAACTTATGTTATGGATACTGGATGATGGATAATAAACTTTAATAACACATTTTTAATTAAAACTAACTTAAATCAAAAAAAAAAAACTATTTTTTTTTTTTTAAAACTTACTATTTTTCAAAAAATCCATGTACTTATGATCTTTTTTTGGCCAATAAACATTTTATTATTATTATTATTATTATCAACATATTTTCATGACGGCTGATAAGTTATCATCACACAAACATCAAACATATAGGTTTCAAACCAAGGACCTCTGGCTTAGAAGGCAAATATGCCTCCACTTCTCCAGACGGAATGAGAAGGTAGATGGTTTCAAGGTACATTAATATAGAATTCAGATTCAATTTTGATAAGAATTAATACTAATATATAACATATAAATATTAATATACAGGGTGACTGGTGACGAAAATTAGATACTGAAACAGAGCACTCTGTTGATTCTGATCATAATTATGCATCAAATTAATTACTTAATTTTTCAATTGAATTAATTCCCTTTAAATAATAACTGAGTTGATCGCAACACATGACCTGCCAACGCTAGCATAACCATGCATTGGTAATCAATTCTTTAACTTTCGGTTAAGTTTACTTCGTAAGTAATTAATATTTATTTTTTTATATATTATTTCTCTTCATGTATGATATCAAACTATCACGTCCTGGAATTTCAAAAGTGACCCACCAGTCACCCTGTATAATTAAACATTATATACATTAATTATAAACTTAATACGCAAGACTATTTAATGTTTGTTTACCAATTGTATGGTAATACTTAAGGCATAAAGGTGGCAGGGGTTTTCGAGCACATTCAAGTGTTTGTAATTGGGAACTATAATATGCTTTAGAATTCTCAAATTAGATGTAGGTATGGGAGTATAAACTTGAAACAATTTAAGTCTGCATTGATTACAATTAAATACCAAGTTTTAGAAGAAATAATTTAGTTATAAAGATGAAAATAGGAAAACAATGCAACTTACTAACAACAAGAATTACTCCTTGTAACTGTTGCGATGGAGAGTAATGAAGACTTACATAAATCGTATGTAATTGGCAATCTTCACATTTTACTTAAACTTCACATTTCACAATACACCCATAATTGTACTACCTATCTAAAGAACGTAAACAAATGTAATCATAATTCGTAATCTGGCTACATTGCCGTAATTAGCAACCTATGGCTACATTGAACATTAAATTTAACTATTATATTACATGACTATTAAACATAGGAATATATTTTCAAAAAAATAGAACACGACACAAAAAACCAAAACAAACAAAAATATTTACTATTAGCTAAATACAGAAGCAAACAAACACATTTTTAGGTTATTTAAAAGAAGTTGCCAGTCTTAAAAAAATTTGTCTTAAATATTTTTGATGACGATGGCATATAATGGGAGCTTTATTCCGCTATCCTTATGAATTCGGAATGGGACCTATCGAGTAAAAAAATATGCGAGGAGGTTCATTGCAGAATGACCATTTAATAAAGTTTATTCGAACGTCTTTAGATCTATTAATTCATACCAATAACTAGTACCTATTGTCTCTTTCAGTTTTTTTCAGAAACCATCCTCAGTGGGTTCAAGTTTAACATCTCCCACGGCACTTATCGTCTGGCGAAAGGAATCAAAAGCAACCCGCGTTTGACAAGTAAAAAACAAAAATAACAAATCCTGTATCATAAATATTATCATAAGTATGTACATACTTAGGTATTCAATATTCTTTCACATATCAATGCAGTTTGCTTACAGGCAAGTAAGTTAGAAGGTATATTTTATTTTTCCAGGCCCGTTAAATAAAATATTATTAAAGTATATTTTATTAGGTACGTAAAATCTAATCCTAGTATATATTCTAAGTGTGGTTAGTATATAATAATAACACAATCGAGCAATAAAGAAATATATTTAAGTTTAACAGCAAATTGAAAATTTCAAAATTCAATATCCTTTCCGAAGAAAGATAACGTGTTTTGCTTGCTGCTGCTTCTCCACCCTCTTACGATTCCGAGAACAGCTGATAATGACCTTTCAATATAGGATTCTAATATAAACATGTCTGCATCGTTGGGATATTGTTCATGAAATGGTTTCACTAAAAACACTAGATCGGTTCCTATTACTCCTGATATAAAATCACTAAGAGCGCCTGCTACCTTTTGATCGTTGCTACTTTGATGAACTTCATAAAGCCTCCCATCAGGTAACCGTGCCAAGCGAGCAGCATACTCGCCTATCGCTTGCAATTTTTCATAGTTGCTTGGCTGACGATTTGAATATCTCCACGGATATAAAATAAAATCTTTTTTATAGACAAAACTAGCATGCAAATGAATGGCTAAATTAATGTTTCCACCGAGTGAATTAACATATTTGTAAATAGCTTCAGCTTCTGATGACGAAAACGGCTTTGCACCTGGATAGAACTGAGAGCATTTATCTAGCGGCTTATGAACATCGTCTCGCCAGTGGTATGGGAAATTCCGATTTATGTTAGTACCAAAACATTGATCATTTATGTTCTCTTTATCTACATTTTTTAACCACATATTTGGACGTGTTTTTATTCTTGCAGTAATGTTATGTGACCACTCGCTTTCGTTTATTGATTTATAATTACGGAGACTACGAGTAAACTCAACTGCATCTGGGTTGGTCATTGGAATTATGTACCAATCATAATCGTTGAAAAAGGGGGATTGATAATTGCTATCATAGAGTAACTTTTTAATTAATTCAAGTAGTGCATTTGGAACTCCCCAGGCCATTCCATTCAGAGAACCTACAATTAAAATTCCTGGTTTTTTGATTTGCCAGTCACTACGAACTTCAAATGCTACAACTGACCGATTTTCGTAAGTATTCGGTTTTAGGAACACCTCTTTCAGCACATCGTTATTTTCTTTTACCAATTTTTCAGCTTGTTTCAGCAGTGTATGAAAATCAATGTAGCTCATAAATTTCGTTTCATCAACAGATCTCCGCATTATTCGCAATTTTGCACCCGATTGTTCGTAATTACGAGGAGGGAATACAATTTGAAATAGTATTCCAAAAATATACAATATAGCAATTAGATACACTTTTACTTGTAACAACATTGTTGCAGGTCCTAGAATTAAGTTCTCAATTAAAAATATTTTTCTTTCGTGGTTTAAATTGTACGTGAAAAGTGACAACACATTGGCAATCACAGTATTGACATAAAACTAAGGACTCGTGTCCATGCCGTAAATAAAATATTAATGACAGTTTTTTGACATTAATTTCGTGAGGCAGTTCATTTTTTATATTCATGGCACCCAGTCATTGCTACTACACAACAGACTACTTATTGCGATTTTATTTAACATACTATTACTTTCAGTATTAGAGGCAGTGTGTGATGCACCTTATCGTTATTTATCGCTTTATTATTCAATAAACTGTAAACTCCTAACTTTTAGCCTAACTTTTCAGCTACCAGTTGTCAATCATTGCAGGCAAGAGGCACGCCGGCTGCAAACTGGATGGCAGCGACGGCGGGCGCGAGAGCGACAGCAACGTGGGCAGCGACGACGACGCGTAGAATCTGAGCCGTTCTTTGCCGATTTGTCGCGGCTTTAGAGAATACCGAACAAACAAAAATGTCAATACGCCGCGCGGTCATGAATACTTTAATAGTTCATTGATTTATACGATACGATTTATTAGGGACGAAAGAAGACGTAAATCATTGTAGCTACGAAGACCAAAGACGAAATTCATTCAAATTCTTTCATAAAACTAGAATGTCTGTGAAAACCACACAACACGTACATTACACCCTATTCACACTCATTCTCACACATTTAAAAATCTTCAAGTTAAAATGTATACTCAATCATACATGGTTTTCATGTGGTGAAAACATTTGATTATGTCCGGGAGAATATTAAATCAGAATGATTATCGGATTATAGTCTGTTACGAAAGCGTTACAAAGCGTTACTGCTCTCATGATATTTTGTCGTAGTATCTCATCCTCGGTCCTCGACCAATTTTTTACTTTATCTCGAAGTAGAGTTCAGATTCAATGAGAGGTTTTCTGACAGCTCATTAAAAACACAAAACGGTTCAAAAAGGGTACAAAAGGCTTCGATAGACGGCGCTTTACAAAAGGCCAATTGATATAGCCATTTATTCCACACTGCGTTTTTTATAAGCAAAATAAATTAATTGACGTCTGTATCAGAAATTGAACTTATAAATAAACATAGATGGTAGATACATTATAGTATAAAGACTTAACGCCTTCGGCTTTTCAAAAGTGCCATCTATAGAGGTTTTTTGAACTAATCTTTATGAGCTGTAAATATGCTATAAATGTCATCTTTGGAGTAAAACTTGCTATCTCTATTACTTAGAGTAGGTACTTTCCCCTCAGGAGGCATTCAAAAATTCTACTCTGTATAAAAGAAAGGGTCATGCCAAGAAACATCGCAGAATTTAATTCTTGTCCCTTAACAACTAAGTAGGTACCTATCTACTTGTGCCTTGATTAGTTTGACATTCGGTAATAAGAAATAAACATATTTCGTTTTGTTTTAAGTAAGGAACAGATTATTGGCTGAGAACCATTTCTCTACACGTGCAATCAATACATTGGTTTCATTCAGAATAAGCATTCAGTTGCTTTTTACATTGCATAGAGTTATATAAATAATACGTCATTAGGGCAACGCCACCAAAGCTTAAAACCTTTAAGAAAGTTAAGTACCTACCTAAAGAACATTTAATTTTATGAAAATTTTAATCAAGAACAAATAATAGTATATTTTACTGCAATTCTGAAGCAGCGGCATGTAAATTATTAAAAATGTACCTTAATTGCAAAATATATAATAGGGTAAGAAAAATAAATGTGATAGTTTGGATGGACGTATGGATGTTTGTTTCTCAATCACTGAAGAACATATAGTGATTGTGTAGGTACAGTCTGAAATACATAGTACATAGTCTGTTTCTCGCGGGATTCGAAGTAAAACAGCTAGTACACAAATATTTGTAGAATTCATTTTACCAAATAACCTTTTTTCATACGTTTCTGGCGCAGAGTGAATATTCATAGTCACATTTCTGACTTATTCTCTTCTTTTATTCCATCTGTCTGTGCTATCACATTAGAAAAATCCGATACAATACCTCCATAATAACCAAATCCAATAATTGTTAGGTACTACTGAATCTCTAATGTTTGAAGTGCTTTAAACTCTTGGATAGAATTGTTTTAAATGACTTTTTTTTAAATTAACATTGAACCTTAAATATAATAGTAAATAACATAGTTACAATAACGCGAAACATATGAAAAGACTTGAAGTTCCAATAGTTTGTCACCAATGTCAAGCATTGGATTTTTTATATATGTATATTTGTAACCAATAGATGACACCCTAATAAATAGTAAACCATATATGAAATATAATCTCTAATCATAACTTAACAATTTAAAGAACCTAATTTTTAACATACCTTCAAAATCTAATTAAAAAATGTACAAAAAATCACCTTTAATGAATTGGCGTCCTTAAGAACAATCGTAAGAAATGGCGTAAAATACTGTCACTTTGACCGACTATATGTCTGGCTAATGAAAGTAGAGAATGAAAAAATCTTATCATGGTAACCTCGACTATAGTACAACACATATGGATTAAACAAACTTGATACTTGATTATATTTTTATAAAATTATTGTGAAAAATAAAAATATTGGTACTGTCCTACTTTTTGATGAGAAGTATTTAACTAAAATGATAGACAACTAGTATTAATCAGGCTTCAGAATAAAACAATAAAATACAATAATTATTTGTATTCATTGTAATCAAAATCTGAATCCAGCAATTCTATATGGAATAAATCGTCAGTCACTGGTATCGCTATTTCCTACATTGATTATGAAACTATTAATTTTTTTATTATTTCATTCATTTTCAAATATGAAAATTCCAAAATCTCAATGGGGAGTTTTCTGACAGCTCATAAAAATTAGTTCAAAAAACCTCTATAGATGGCACTTTTAAAAAGCCGAAGGCGTTAAGTCTGTAAACTATAATGTAGGGAAGTGGTATCTACCATCTATGGTTATTTATACGTTCAATTTCTGATACAGACATCAATTAATTTATTTTACTTTTAAAAACGCAGTGTGGAATAAATTCTTCGCCTTCGCCTTTTGTAAAGCGCCATCTATCGAAGCCTTTTGTACCAATTTTGTACAGTTTTGTTTTTTTAATGAACTGTCAGAAAACTCCCCATTACCAAAACCACCAATAACCGTTCGATTGACCACAGTGACACCAGAATAAGTTGCCATATAAAAAGTTTGCTACAACCCCCATTGTCTACTTTCGTTAGCCAGACCCAGTTTGTATGTTTGTTTTATCGAATATTGTAAAACAGAAAAGGAGTTGGCAACAAAATAGAGTTATAGGTAATACTTAGTTATAGGTAATACTTATTATAGGTAATACTCATATTAGTATTATCAAGGTATACTTTCTTTTCATACTTCTAATAAAGAGTGTCAAGCATTGGTGTCGTGTAAAACTTTGGTGCATTTACCTGTGCCTATTTATTTATGTTAGCCAAAGTTTAACTTTGTAATTATGGGATGTAAAGGCATAAAGGCTCACGAGCAGAATTTTTATAATTCTGTAGTAATAAGTAAATACATACATACATACACACATAACTTCACGACTGTATCCCTTATGGGGTAGGCGGAACGTCACGTTTGACAAATGAGGTAATAAAATGACGGAGAGAGGCTATTGCAATGACAGGGGGTCAGCCTATCGCATACAAAAATGCTAATAAAACCTCTGTCCCTTATCTGAATTTTACAGTATGCCCAGGAAGAGAAGCAGCTGGTACGCTCTATGTTTTTCTTTCGCTCTCTGTCCAGCATGGAAGCAAAATAAGTTAATAGTTTAATTATTTTTGTGTTTTTATTTTGAGACCCTTTTTGTGTAATATATTATTTATATAATTATTGTGTACCTAACCTATACATTATACTTAAGTATTTTAAACATAGAGTCTTTTCTCATTGATTTTAAATAAGTTAAACATGCAATTATAGAAATAATTAGCATAGTATATAGGTATATAAGGTACCTATATGAGCCACTACTACTGGTCGCCGAACAGCCTAGTATTATGAAATTAAATAGGCTTCTATGCTGGACTGGGAGCGAAAGAAAAACATAGAATGTGCCAGCTGCTTCTCTGCCCGGGCATACTGTAAAAGTCAGTTAAGGGACTGAGGTGTTATGGGAGGCTTTTTTGTGGGCGATAGGCTGACCCCCTGTCACTGCAGTGGTCTCTCTCCTCTATTATAATGCCTCCAAATTCGTCAAACGTAACATCAGATGGTTTTGTTGCCTCTGGTGTTCTGCCTACCCCATGTGGGATACAGGCGTGAAGTTATGTATGTATGTATGTATGTATGTATGTATTTAATTAAAACCAGTAATCAAACCCCTTTTCACAACATTTATCGCATTTGTTTGATTTAATAGCATGAGTAATGATGCCGTGTAGAAAACGTCTAAAAAGTTAAATGCATAGGGAGTACAATGTAATCCTTCTTGGCTTGTCGTCACAGATTATATATATATATATATCGTGAAATGTTGGGTTAGTCAATATTACAAATAAATCATTAAGTCTTTAAACATAGGTTCATAAAATTATGTATTCTTATTGACAAAAATGTGAGAATTATGTGATTTAGGAATAGAGACTGCAAATCTTTCGGTACCATTCGGAATACAATACAGCCATCACTCATCCATCTATCTATCACTTCAATGATCAGTGATCAGCCATTTCGCTCGCGACGCGATTGTAAACATTCAATTTTATGAAAACAAAGTCAAGTTATTTGACTATCCGGTTCGGTTCTTCGTTTAACACCAAAAAACATGGATAATGTGTATTGTGGATAGTTTAAATTGTAGTAGTGAAGCATGTTGCAATATGTGTGCTGTGAAAGTGAATCTGCGACACATAACCTCAATTTCTTAAAAGTCGGTTTAATATCAGTGTTTTGTTCATTTAAGTTTGTGCTAGTGTTAGTGTAAGTGTTAAAAGAATACAACAAGCCTCTTGTATTAAGGCGCTTTGCTGCGTGCGGGGTAAGTGTTTTTTAGATGTACTATTCCATGCTATAAGTAATTTGCGCGGGTATTTTGTCTTGTATGTCTTCCATTCAGACGCTCTTGATTGTATTTTTTATTCATACTGCAGTACTAGAAGTAGCTTTCATAGAACTATGACAAATGAAATTCAGTTTAAACACTTAGTTTTACGTGTTAAATAAAAGTTAGGTCGTGTTAAAATGCTCAAAATTTCGACCAACTAATTGCTTATGTTTGTTTTAAAGACATGATTGTTTATGTATGTTAGAAATAATATCTACCATGTATAAGCTATATTTCTATTTGTTTTGTTGAAAGTCTTATGAAATTGAAATTAACCAAGTAGACAGAAGAGAAATGTTGCTTACGAGAGACCAGGTAGGTCAGTTTGTTTTGCATTCAATATCATTAAACAATAATCACCTAAAACTAATGTTTATATGTAGCTTTTAGTCACATTTATTGTTGGAGGTGTCCAACTAGTTACAAACTATTATGTAGTCCTTCATCAGGAGTGAGTGCAGTCGTGGCTGAATGAAAGACTCCAGGACACCTCGAATAATAAATGTGAGCTAAGGCCGTGTTACAAACATTAGTTTAATATGACTAACAATTAATTTTTAAATTCAATTATCACATACATAGGGTTGAACATAAGACAAGGTCAATGCATCCCTATTCAAGGGTATTTAATATTGTTAGGGTACATAGATTGTATTTTAAGTTTTTAAACTGCTATAGGTAGCCTTCTGTAAATAAATAGATTGTCAAGGTGTACAAGTAATTATTTTATTCTGTTTTAATTATTGTAATAAAATCTTTTTTATATTACAATGATGAGTTATTTTATTATTATTTATTTGATGTTTATATGGAAGTAATTTAAAGTGAAATAGGTATATTTCAGTTGTTCCTTGAATTAAAATAAACATCAATAGGTTGTATTTTTATTTCAACACTTCAGAAGGACTTCTTCCCAGTTGGATTTGTATAAACTTTCATACATTTTTGAATTACTTAATGTATACTATAATGAAAAAAAGCCAAGTAGATAGCCAATGGCATATTTCCTTTGGCTTGGTTGATGCCTGTGTTTGATTAGTCTGTTATTATAATTCAAATTTTCTTATCTGCTTTATGTGTGAGTTGTTATTATATTTGTTGTTAATAATATAATGATATTTCCTAGAAATATATTCAAAATATTGTTGAAGTGTAGCATGTGCAATGTTGCCCAAACAAAGTTCTCTTCATTTCATCACTTGGATCAAAAAAGTGATTGAATGAAATTGTACTTGCACAAATCTGGACTATGGTAAGTATTCTGTGTCATGGTACTTTTGTATGTAAGGAAATACAAGCAGCGGCATCTATCTGCATAGATGATCTACATACTACATGTAACTGTATCCGAGTATATTAGTGGAAAATTATAGCTGGCTAAAGATAGGAAATAATGTAACAACCCAGGTTATATTCACATATATCTCCCTAAAGTTGATATAAAACCCTATTGCAGTGTGTGTAGCACTGTTAATGTTACTAAGGATGATACTGCAAAATAGCTGAGAGCCTTACATGGTAAGAGCAATGAAGCAGCAATGAAAAATTTCGCTGTTTGTCATGTAATAAATGCTACTATGGTTACAAAATTATTTATTGATTTATTAAATAAGAAACTGAGATATAAAAAGAATGACCATACAAATTTTAAGTGAATTTCTTGGTAAGTTAAAGATACTAAAATTTATTGTACAAGCAACATATAATAAAACTTACCCACTTGTATTCACTCTTTTAGTGATATAGATTGTTCACACCAAACATAATATAGGCCGCTGACTCATTGCTTGTTATGCAGTTCATTACTTTTCCATAAATATTGGCCATATAATGGTGCACAAAGTTGATTTGGTGTGAATGAGATATAAAATAAAAAATGATAAACTGTTTGGTGTAAGCAATCCCTTAGTCCTTTAGTTACTGTTACTTATTAAATAATTCACAGAAGTAACAATGTAAAAAAAAAACAATTTAAGCTTTGTCATAATAGATTACAGTGAAAAGAATTTACATAGGAAATATGTATATCAAAATGGAAATGTGTAATAGTTTCAGAGTTGTTTTTTTTTTTCAGGGTACCCCATTTTCATGTCTGGTCGCAAACAAGGGACTACTTTACTCTTTTTAGATGGGTATACATATAATAAATCATATAAATCTCTATGGTATTGTTCAAAAAGATTTTCTACAAGATGTAAAGCAAGACTCAAATTGTCACAATTCAATGAAATTATGGCTTTCAGTGAAGCACACAATCATGAAAAAGAAAATATTTATACTTCATCAGATGGGCGCATGTTTAAAATTTGATTGATTTTACATACATTTAAATAAACAATATCTATTTTTTTTTGTTGACATTTATAATAAAGGCTAAACCTGGACTTAAAAAAACTTTATTTACCTTAATAATATACAATTTTATAACTGGCTTTGCAGTTGCCTGATCACTTAAAAACTATGTATAACTTACAGAAACATCATAATATCAGAGTTCAATATTTTTGTTTGAGTACAATGCCTGTTAATAGATGATATGTTTTGAATTGCAATATTATAAATAATTAAATTAAATTGTTAGTAACTATTTGTGTTAGTAGTAACTTGTTCTGCTTTAAAAAAACTATTCAACTTTACACATTAATTTAAGAAACCTAGCATAATCAAATATGTTTGTGATGAGAAACTTAGAATGAGAACTGAGATTTAAATGTTTTTATTATATTTTGAACTTAAATTTATCAAATGATCTCTTTCATTTGGATTGTTTTTGTTTTGTTTTTGTAAATTGTTATGGTGCGTACAGATTGCTGTAATGGAACTTGTAATGTAACATTCTGCGCAGTACACGTCCAACTTAATGGTACGCACCATTACAGCACGCACAGAACTTGATGTAAAATGAAAATAATTTAAGTGTATCTAATGAGTTTTCTTGAAGTAAATAATAAAGTGTGGTGTTTAGTTTATAAAATCTGATTGAACCTAAATCGACAGGTTATATTTTTTCAGGACATGCAATTTTCTTATCTGGTCGCCAAAGAGGTTCTGTCAGACTCTTTGTCAATGGATTTACATACAACAAATCGCATAAGTTTCGATGGTATTGCTCAAAGAGATTTTCAAAAAGATGTAAAGCAAGTATTATATTATCTAGTTTAAATGAAATTATTCAGTTTAACGAAGCACATAATCATGATATTGAACAGAATATTTATTAGTACTTCCTTGATCAATATAGTATTATAATATTTATTGTAATTGTAGTTTAATTGCATAACTTTTCTGTTCCTGTTATATTTATTTTCTTAAATTTTATCATACAAAAATAAATACATACATACATAAGTACGGGTAGGCGGAACACCAGAGGTTATAATACCATCTGATGTCACGTTCGACTTTGGAGTTATTATTATGATAGATAGAGACTATTGCAGTGACAGCCTATTGTAAGGTCAGCCAATCGCCCACAAAACACGCCAATAAAACCTCTGTCCCTTAACTGATTTTTACAGTTAAGAGAAGCAGCTGGTACATTCTATGAGTTTCTTTCGCTCCAAGCCCAGCATGGAAACAAAAATAAATATTATTAATATAATATGAAGACGGTCTACTCAACTAAAGCTGATCTCTTCCAAGACACCTATTGGATGTGATCAGATTAATTGTTGCTATTCAAGGTAAAAGTTACATGTACATTTGGATATAATGCTACATACAAACTACTAATAAATGCATACATAAGGTTAATATAATTAAAGATTCCAAATTATAAGACGCATTTTGTAAAAGTGTTCTTTTTTTGACATTCCTTAATTTATATTTTAATAATTTTGATAAAAAACATTTTTATCATCGTTCTATACAATAACGGGGCACTTTCGTATGAATCCGCCCCTCGCGTCCGCGTAGCTACCAACACAGCTTTGGCCTTTACATCAAACAAACACCGTCTTATTATATTGAAATAGATTTCGAAGTTCCGTCATAGGTCAACGGCGGCATATGTGCCTAGGCCACATTCCAACGTTGTCATTATCGCAACTTGGAACGCCAAAGACAAAATGGACGACACTGGCCGCTCTGTCTATATTTTATGGCAGACAAATTAACATTTGTACATTTTTGGTTCTAGACACTAGGCTTGGACTTTTAATTAGCTAAATCAAAAGAAAAATACTGTTAATAATCTATGCAAGTATAATACGTCTGCTACGCACGATCTCTGTGGGCCGACTAAAGAGGCTGTGCATGTGCAAACTTTCGCAATTGAGTTCATCGCGATAAAACGCTTTGATGTGCGATATTTTACCACAACTAGCAACGACATTAGCGATCACCAGTGTTTGCATATGTTGGCGTCATACAACTACAACTACCTAGATTCTCCGCGTTATCGTGACGTTATGCGGCCCTAGAAAAACATACTTATTTAACTGATTAATCACTACTAGTACGTATGAATGGTATCAAGTCATTTAAGTGTCCTGATTTTTTTATAAAATAAGGAAGGAATGTTTTCTCTCCATGACACCTGGTGGTTAGTGATCATGAAGGTCAATGTGGTGCATGTTCATCCACGAGATACCTATCCACTCGACGCTTACTTTCAAGCACAGTGTATTTTTACAGGTCAGGAAAAACAGACACAGGCAGTTCACCTTTGCGACTGTCAAAGCGTTTAGTTCGTATTTCCATCCATCATATCAACATAAAAATTCTGTCTGCGTCTAGTTGTGAGATGGTTAAAGGGCGTGGGTTAAATTTGTTCAAAAAGAGGATTCGTGCATTCTCCTCAATTAGTGCCGTCTTAAGCGTATTCGGCGCCGGGGTGTGGGGCTCAGCCTGCGCCCTCATTTCTTACTGCTTATTTTTGACGTTATGATGTTAATAAATAAATAAAATAAAATCCCAAGACAATCACACCAACTACATGGCCCCAAACTAAGCAGAGCTTGTGATATGGATACAGGAAATCCTAAAAAGTGAAATAACTCATAAACGGTAAATTTTAGAAGTGGTGGTTTCATAGTGAAAATAACCCTTCAACGGATGCGGGTCCAATAAAAAATAACCCTGTATATAGCTTACAATATCAGTGGGAGTAGGTACTTGTTGATACATATAGATCATCCCCATCAATATCAAATATATTTTTAAATGTTAGTTTTTCTTGGAACCGAGAACAATGAGATTTTTGTCATGTATCTCTATTTTCCTCCAGCATTCAATGTTTTGGAAACAACTTTAAATTTGTTTGCTGAGTCTAAAACGGGCTCATCTTCAGCCTCGTTATCAAAATGTCATTTTCGGGGACGTAGACGAGCATTTTTTTTTTGATTCTGTCAACAGATAACAACTGTTTAAACTATCGCTGCGGTATTGCTCCAAATCTTTTTTAACCAGTTTAAGCATTTTGGTTGGCTAAGTAATAAGTTTGCTAAGAAGAGTCATTTGAGCTTGCACATCTTGAGCGGTATGACAAGCGCCGAAAGCGTAATGAAAGTATAACCTATTACCTAATCTGTGGCAAAACAATGATAATTGTTGATGCTTTTTTTTAATATTTAATTTTGCACCTACTGATTTGTCGTAACAAGTAGGTATATGAAACTGTGCAATGGCGTGCAAGTATTCAGCGCCCGGCAGGCGCCCCACCCGTTGCACCTCCAGGTAAAGACGGCACTGTCCTCAATGTATCCTGTAGTATGTAGGAGTAAAACAAGCAAACTTATGTTGTCTGTTTTTATGCCTGCGATTCACTTTCTGCCTAAACCTATCTGCCTCAGACGCAAGTGGTTGCGGGTTCGATTCCCGCACGGAACAAGATTAAAAAAATGATCCGTGTTTGGATGTTTATCTATTTTAGTATTTATATTCTAGGCTCCCCCTAGTTCGCTACATGGTATCTCAACACAAGCTAAGCTTACATTGGGGCCATGTAGTTGGTATGATTGTCTGGGGATTTTATTATTATTTATTATTATTATGAGATTTCATCCTTTTTGGTAAATCAGATGTGTCTACCCACGGAAGACGTTAAATAAATTTTTATTTTTTGTCTTTAATACTCTCTCATTCCATCGATTGATAAAATTGAGCATACCCACCCCGTCGTCGCTTTTGTATGAGTTTAGCGAGTTACGTAATCTCACTGAGCATGTTTAATAGCCTTCAATTTGTAGCATTGAAATTTTCCATAGGTGAATTTACCACATCTAGATACCCTAATTTGAGATAACTGTTTATTTTTTAACACCTAAATATATGCCATACCTGCGGAGATGACCGGAGTTATAAACGCTAAAAACTGTTGAGTTGTTTTTCAGTTTTTCTACCTAGCCTATTCCGCATCTTATCGAGGAATGGGATGCTTTATTTGTATCAGAATACCATGCTTTATTTGTATATCTCTACATACTCACATAATTTTTCTAAGTAAAGAGCCTAAAGGGCTGAAACAAACAATAACTGCATCGTATCACATTTGAAATTCTCTAGTTTTCAGGCTCATATTGTGAAAGCGTTCTTAAGCTTTAATCTACACTTAAATCTACAGTTGAGTAGAGTTTAAGTCTGATTTAGGGTTCACTAGCTGTTTCGTGCGGTTTTACTTGGGTTTTATCCGCGGGGATATTGGGGTGAAAAGCCTATACGCTATTCCAGACTATATACTATCACTATGCTAAATTTCATCCAAATCCGTTGAGCCATTCTGCCGTGAATGAGGAACAAACACCCATACATCCATCCAAGCTAATGGCCTGTTCTGTGTTAAGGGGACGTACGCTCGGGTCCATACAAAAGTGTCCCAAGGTTTGTTCAAAGCGAACTCGACTATGCATTCTCTTCTATACATCGAGTCTTTCGAATATCAAACTTAAAGGGACTTTTACTAAGGACAATTAATATGTTTTAGCTACTGTTAGTTTCGACTCAAAAAAAGATTCAAATTTCGTGATCAGAGTTTAAAAGCTCCTTATAAATATAAATGAAGTAAAAATACCTAAGTTTAACATAAGAGTATGCATTATGGCCCCTTGTAGTTTTTATTAATTTCTTCAATGTAAATACAAATAACGATTATCTATTTGTTATCTATGTGTGTATATTATAAAATTATTTTCAGGTTATGTGTGTAATTATCTATGATTAAATCTTAATGTAATTTGGATAACAACTGAATAAATTTTGTTTGCAGTGAGAATGAAATATATTTTTCTCCATGGTAACCGAAAACTTTTAATGGCCAATGGCTTTTCATTTTCTGAAGTATCGCCTCGAAATTGGTATTGTTCCAAGAAAAGAAAAGGCTGTAAGGCGCGAATAGTGTTGAAAAGTGATAATAGAGGAATTTTCAAGATGGATACTAAACACAATCACATCCCTATACGTTATTGTCGAGCTCCTGATGGTTACTACTTTAAGGCTTCCTAACTAACTGAAGGCATTGTTTGTATTGGAAAAATTCAATTGTAATTTATTAGACGCTTCAAAGTTTCGATGGTGCAATGTAATAGCATAGAGTGCCAAATGGCCGAAAGTTCGGCTGTTGTAGTAAGAATTCAACTTTCGCTTTATTTATGTTGTTATTTACTTAAAATGAGAAAAGATAAATCAATTATTAGTAAGAGAACAGAATCTAAAGCCTTGTTTCCACTTGAACACGCTCAGGCAAATGAGCGGCTCGGAGGAGCAAGATGAAAGTTTTGGTCAAACGAGCCCCAAAAAGACGAATAAAGTTTAAATAAAATTCATAAAGTAGGTATTCATATGATAAGTAGATCATAAAAAGAAACCCAGTCTAAGTCACCTTAGTCCATAAGTTTTAAGGCATTTTAATGTTAGTGTAAACTCAATCTGCTCTCTTCCGCGTTTTATCGCATTAGATACAAAAATTTAAGTAATTTTAAAAGTAAAGTGTTAAAAAGGCAAAATTTTGAAGATTTTTCTTCAGGAACTTGAAGCAAAACAGTTGAAACAAAGTTTATCTTTTATCTAAATTGGTAGTACATATTTACTGTCAGGAAATGCTAATTAAAAAAAAAAGTCAGTAGAATCTAAACTATTTATATAAATAGAAAAAAATCTCAGTCATGCATAGTTAATTACTGGAAAGTATAAGTAAAGTTTTTAAGTTAAAGTGTTTTTAAATATTTAAATGTGAAGTGTGAGTGTGATAAATAATAAATCCGAGTTGTTATTTTAGGTAGCTGTAGCGAAGAGGTTGTCAAAGAGGGCTTTAAGCTGCTTTACATTGGCGTGGGCGCGGTTCCATACAAAGACGAGCTCACGGTAATACTATGTACAGTATTTCAACTTCATACAAACGGACGAAACGCGAGCTAGCTCTATCTCGGCATGCGGCCAGTCACGAGTATCTGCATGCCGAAACAATTGCTGATTGAGCTTAACTGTTGAAACAAAATATCAAACCAAGGTGACCTTGCTAGATTACAACAGTTAAGACGGCTGTTGACAACCAAATTACGCATGACCTTGGCCGGTTGTAAACGGTGATGTTTAGAAACACAGACATACTTCTAGATAGACACCGCAAGTGTCACGATTTGTATTGAAACCAAGCGTGCCGACTTTTTTAAGACCTATAAAATTTATAGGTCTATAAAATTATTTGCAAACAACTTGACCTTACTTAACCTTGGTTTGATGTTTTGTTTCCAACAGTCTAGCTGGGCCTCTACGTTAATATGCGGATTGTTTATACTTTAAAATTTAATAATACATTATTTTGTACGTCTCAGTCCAGGCGCAAGTATTTTTCGGTCGCTATTTTATACGACCAATTTGTTATTCAAACGTAAACATGGTTTTTTGACACAAAACTTATTTTTGTTGAACACTTCCTATTCAATTTACTAAGTATTTAATTTGTTTATATAAAAAAAAGTATATTTGCAGTCACAAAACTAAATGGAAGTAAACACAAAGTAGGCTTATGTAATTTAAATGCCGAAAGCGGGCGGCCCTATCACATGTGAACGGACCGCGCCGCTGATGTAGGTATGTATTTCAAAGATGCGGCCGAGTTGAATTACTGTAGATACCAGTACCGTGACGGTGTTCTTTTTATGGTACCGCGCCAAACGCAGGAGTGTAACGCAGCATTGGCCTTAAGTACTTCTAGGCTAGTAGAATATAAACGATAAATAAAAAATAGATAAATAAAGGCTAGTGTGAACAAATAAATAAAAAAAATATATTCAAATATTCAGTTTGCCATATTTAGGGTAGGTATAACGTCCTGTATTTAATGCAGGTCTGAATGTTGTAGGTGACAGTATTTTTAATATTAGTTTATTATATGAAATATTATCTGTACTTATTTATCAATGAATTTTAATATTGAACCACAATCTTCGTTCTTAGATTTAGGTAAAATGCTGTAAGTAATGAGGTCGGCCATGAAAATTAACATTCAGGTTTTTACTTATCACGCATGGATCTCCCGCTTGAAAACGAAAGATTATAGAAATTTACTTTATTCTTAGAACAAAATGTAGGTAGTGTTTTGTGATAATGATAGCATGTTAACTATGACACAAATTTTATTAATTTTAAGTTTTTTTTTACTTTAGTGGTTTTCATGTATACAAATTTGGTACTTGACTTTTGTTAGTTTTCGGACGTTGACGATAAAAGAAGATATCTGAAATTGTCTTCACAGAAGTAAACTAAGTCTGAACTTCTCTTAGCCTCATCAAAAATGAAATACCTAAGTATCTTGTTTAATAGTCGCTTAAGCCACTATGACATTCCTCCAGATTCACTACAAAATGTTGTGTTTGTTGATACAAAGAGAAAAGAGAATTATATAATGTGAAAAATGTCCAAAAAATTCTATTTTATGTGCGGTTTGAGGACTATCGTCAAATCATTGATATGTGTGACATTATCTCCTTTGTACTTGATTATTATTGTGTGTTTAATAAATTTTTTATTACAAAATAAGATGTATTTTTCATACCTCTAGGTACCTTCATATTATATCAAGCTACTAAATAATGACCTTGTTATTTTGGCTTTTTCCCGCTTTTTCTATTTATTTGCCCGTCAGTAATTTCATTTGCAAAATTTCACTATTAAATTAGCAATAATTTTATTTGACTGAATCGATATTACTACAACCTGATTGAGGCATTGCATAATTTCAGAGAATTCCTTTTTCACGTTCAAACATAATTGTTTGTTAAAAAAATGCGTGCCAAAGTTCGTTTTCTATAATCATAAATTGCACATTGCCATAGGTTTGGGATTTGTTCCTAATTACTTCTGTCGCCAAGTATAACTTGAATCCATTCCGTTGCAATATTCGCTATTGGCTTAAAAAATTGGTCTTTTTTCAGAATTTAGATTTGTTAACCGAGGGTCTTCAAAGTTATTACTAGTAAATGGTTTCACTTATAACAGATCAAATAACAGGAGTTATTACTGTTCGAAAAGATATCGGATGAGATGTCAGTCTAAACTAAAGCTTTCAGAAGATGAAACCCACATTGATTATTTACACTTCGTTCACAATCATCCCAAAGATAAGTTTGTCATTACCGATGGAAATGAATATATCAGATGTTAGTTGGAAAATGTTATGGTGCGTACAGATTGCTAGTAATGCAACTAGTAATGTAATGTAATGTCACGTCCAAATACGCAACGTGCGCAGAATGTTACATTACTAGTTACATTATTAGCAATCTGTACACACCATTAGATTTAAGAACGAAGTGAAATGTGCCGTACGTACCGTTGGTATGTTTGTTGTGTTGCTAAAAACACGCAAAGGATCTGATCGTAGATGTAGTTTTCATTGTACAATAACTGATTATTTCATCAAAATATTAATTTATGTAAACAGGTAGATCAAATAAAAAAAAAACAAACAAATTAATCTTTTATCATCCTAGTAGATTAGTTTTTAAATAAAACGGAAACTGATATGGACGAACAAAACGGGCACGAATGACATACGATATTAGTACTGTAATACCACGCCAAAAGAATACCGATTCTAATATATTGCGATGCAGGCAATTGTCATCAGTCTGTTGCAGTCATTGAATATACATTCGGTGGCCATGTTCCGAACTCAGCTGAAAATTATAATATTATAAAATCATTTTCGAACTAGAGAGTGCAGTCTCAATCGATCTGTTTAAATTTTAACATAATCAGGATAAATAATATGTATAATAGATTCATCCTAAAACTGCTTTTTAACCGGATTAATCACGTATAATAGATATTTTACATTTTAACTCGCCGTTTCGGTGTCTTTGCAACTCGCTCGTGACCACGGTTGTTTAGTTTTATTTAAATTATGAATCGTGAAAACTTAAGACAATATTAGATTCATCCTAGTTGTGATTAAATGTTATCTATTAAACTGAAAACTTTTAAAACTGAACTTATTTGTATCACAATTAGATATGTGATAATTTAAATCGTGCGTAGGTACGGTAAATTGTACAGTTCTTTGAAAAATATGATGGGCTTATTTTACGGAACTTCCAAAGAAGCGATTTTTACATAAAAATATATCTAACGTGCTATGCTAACCGTCATATCATATATGAAAATAACCAACTCGTTTTATTTTCAGTTGATGTAAAATATATTCTACTACATGGTAACCGAAAACTTTTAATCGCCAACGGGTATTCATTCTCTCAAACAACACGGAGGAATTGGTACTGCTCTAAGAAAGCAAAGGGCTGTAAAGCCAAAATTTTGCTGAGCAGCGACCTCGGAGTTATTGAAAAATGCAATAATGAGCATAATCATGAACCTATACGCTATCACAAAACTTCAGATGGATACTACGTCAGAGTAAATAACTGAGGCATGTCATTAATTGCTAAGTATTTTTTAGTGTGGTACACCGAGTAGGTACCTATGCTAAAGTACTTGCGAATTTTACCCTAAAAATAAAAATACAAGTAAAAATATTAAGGTTGCAAACTGGACGACCGCGGGCGCGGGCAGTTCGTACAAACTTGAGCATCACTCGAGCCGTTTGTATGGGCCGCAGGCAACACGGTCGCACCCGCGCATCCAGTTTTCACTTTACAGCCTCAATATTGCAATGAAACCATCCATTCTTGACTTTACTGACAGATAAAGCAGCAATTTACCTATGTGGTGACGATTTTGGATTTAGGATTGAGATCGAGTATTGGACAGTATTGTAAAATGCATTATCTGTGGAGAAAAATCGCCGATACTTTCAATCATTTTTCAATTCTTTTTCATTTTTCAATATTTATATTTGCTATGCATAAGTACACAATTTCTTTAGATAAGTATAAAAGGGTATATTCCCACGGGTCCATATTTAGGTACCAGTCGGGTCCAAGGAAAATTTTAAAACCTCATACTAGTAGTTTCACGGGTCCACGAAAACGTAAAAAAGTACAGTCGGCAGTAGATTAAATATTCCCATTTACCTTTATATGAGCTTTACTTTAATTCGTAAGTCTAATTTAAATTAAAACACTTTGTTTTATATTCCAATCTAAGGGTAGGTAGTAGCTAACCAGAGAAAATAATTTCTCTATTTGTGTGAAAAATCAATGTACTTTTTTTTTTTTTTTTTATAAGTGACTAAACCCGCGTTTGACCTCAATCTCACCTGATGGTAAGTGACGATGAGGTCGAAGATGAAAGCACACGGGTTTAGGAAGGAACTGGCTCTTTATACAATATTGCCGGAACACATTACCGCCGGGGCGGTAACAATTGGCGGCAGACTTTATATAAAGGGTGGTTGCTAGCCAGGCGGAACCAGAAGGGATCCTACCACCAAGCAAAAATTATTACAAACTTAATTATTAAAAAAAAAAAGTTAATTGTTTATATGATTTCATATTTTCCCTATTTCAGAGACTGTTTTAAAAAGTCCTAATTTATACATTTTTGTATGTACAGTCACGTCTAATAAGATCATTTTCATTGAAAGTTGAACCTTATCACAACCAAATAAGCTGCGAAGTGTGAACATCTTTTTGCATGTAACTGTACATAATAATAATAATAAATCGGTTGCAATATCCGCAAAAAAAGAAGCCGGTTTCTGTCCCTCTTGCTCTGATTCCCGACTGACTGATCAAATTGTTCGGTCATTTCGCCTAAAAGGCGTGTAACTTTTCAGATACCCAATAATAATAATAAGTATAATTTTTTTTTACATCCTTATCTAAACCCTGTAAGTAATCAGAGAAAATCATTCGCCTATTTGTATGAAAAATCACTGTAATTAATTTATTTTAAAAAGTTATTTAATCATATGGTTTCAAATCTTTTCTAGTTTAAAGACTTTCTTATTTTATTATATTTTAGTCGTAAGATTAATTACCTGGGATAATATCTTCAAAATAAACATAATATATACATTTTCGCTTTTTTTAATACTTCACAGATATATTCATTAACTCTCAGATATAAATAATTAAAAAACTACTTATTTAGGTAGGTACTATACACTTATTGTTAGTACCTTATTCATTTAAATCCTGTGAAAGTAAAGAATCCTTTTAAATGACTTAAACTTCATACAAAAAAGTGTAGCTGATTGTACTTTTAAAAGCTGAAAATGATGTTTAATTGCTACGGACCCGCTTGGGAATACTTGTATGGGCGGCATTTTTTTGAGCTCAAAGGATCGGTGGACCCCTGGGAACTTGCCTATAAAAGGGTAGTACCAAAGAAGACAAGTACAAAATAGGAATTTAAATGAAAAGAAAAAGGAAGGGTTTAACGGATGATATGGAACTATATGAATTATTAAGACATATAATTTTGTGTGAACGGTTTGACTATTTTAACGATAGAGAATACATGTACACTGACGATTTTTAGTTATTAGTTATTGATAATTGTCAAGGCTTTAGAACGGAATGTTTTATTTAGGTATAGATCGAGCCAAACATCAAGTCCCCTCTGAAGTTGTTGCAAGGCTTTTCGCGCAGGAGTTTTACTTCATAAATAAATAAAATCCCTAGACAATCACACCTACCCTAAGTCACACCTTCCAAAGTTAGGCGCGATCTATATCTGCATATAAGGCGGGATTCAATTGCTTTGTTTGGTGTTAGAAGTAGATTAAATATATTTGGGTATTTGGTTAACAAATACAGGAAAGAATATATAGTGACTGGTAGGTCACTTTTGAAATTCAAGGGCGTGATAGTTTGAGATCACAAAATATAATAAAAAATGAATATTAATTATTTACTGAGTAAATTTAGCCGAAGGTAAAAGAATTGATTACGTAACGCATGGTTACGCTAGCGTTGGCGGCGATCCGCGTGCCAGGTCACGTGCCGCGATTGACTCAGTTGTATGTAAATAGTAACATAGTACTATTTATTTATGGGGAATTTGGGTGAAAAATTTAAGTAGGTACCTACTTTTATTACATAATTATGATCAGACTCGAGTACAGAGTACTCTCCTTCAGTATCTAAAATTTGTCACCCACCAGTCACCCTGTATGTATATGAAAAGTGAAGTCCTGCGTGTGTGTTTGTGTGTGGTCTAAATTAGGCCAATCATTTTGTGTATGTATACCTATTGATGTGTAGCTTCGAGTCATGCTCTTTATTGATGAAAAACATATCTTGTTAAACATATGTCGTAGAAATACTACACCTACTGAAGAGACGAAAAAAAAAAACAGATTAGTTAGGTAAACAAGTGAAATTAAAATTAAATATAATTTTTTTTTTTTTTTCTTGTTACATTTATTTTTACCTCTTCTGTCTTATGATAGATACTTTTTACCTACAAGAGTTTTATATTCATTTTTACGTTAGAAGTATGACCTTCGAGTACAATTTAGTGATAGACTGTTAGAACACAGGCTTATTTATATTTACATTTCTTTGTTCAGACATGAGTATGGAAAGCTTGCTACAAATGAAAATAATAGCGTGTAGCAGCAGTTTCAAAAATGATATTTGAAAGATGTAATACAGTCACGTCATATGCATAATATGTATACATTTTCATCGGAATTTGAACCTTATCACAACTGAATAAGTTGCGAAGTGTGTACATATTAATGCACGTGAAAGTGCTTTTATAGTTTTCATATCTCTTATCCTGCCATCTTCGACCTCACTGAGCTAAGATTGAGGTCAAACGCGAAGTTAGTACCTATACGTTCTGGTTGAGTCTGCAACAGAGTTATGTATACCACCCAGTCTCCCGCACATACAATATGCATGCATATTGTATGACTGCGAGGGACTGGATGGCATACATAATTCTGTTGCAGACTGTACACACAAAAATGAAATTATAAACATTTTTATTTATTTATTTCATAACAAGTCCAACAGCACGCTATAAAATATTACACCATAAAATAAAAAATAAAAACAGAAAGCCATTGCAATTACAGCACTTCACAAATATAAAATAGCATAATTACCTTATCAAAGTGACTGTTAAGGGTTTGACACATCAATTAGCAAATTATGAATACTTTACTTAAATACCTATTCTTATACTTAGGAATTGTTCTAACTTTTTTTTTACAATAAAATTATAACTAGTAGCTTCAAGCGGTCTTACTTGCGTAACTTTTGTCCCGATTTTTTATAAAATCAGACTGTCGGTTACAGATACCTATTTGCGCGTTCAACCAAACAAACAAACTGTTAAGTAAGATTTTTATAATTTTAAGGTCCCTACTTTAGTTTATTATAATTTTAGTTTGAAATATTTACAGGAAACTCTAGTTTCATTAATTTAGAAAACGGTACCCGATTGCTGATGGTAAATGGATACACCTTCTCCAAGATCAGACAGCATATATGGTATTGTTCGAAGAAGGCTAGAGGCTGCAAAGTTAAGGTGTTCTTGAACACAGACTGCACAAGAATCACTAGACTCGAAAGCGAACACAACCACTTGCCAATAAAATATGAAAGACTGAGCTCTGGTGTTTATGTTAAAATGTACGGGTAAAATTCACCCGTGGTCTGATAGGAAGGCAGGATAGGCAGTCAAAGTACTGGCACTGAGACTTGTCATATTATGTCTCAGCGCGACGGTAGTTCTGCTGGAATTGCATCTATTATCAGCACCCACGTGCTCGTTTGCTCCATACTATTGATACAAAATGCAGGGACAAACTGCTTAGGCCTCGTTTAAGCACAGACGGCGCGTCGCGTGGTACTTCCCGCGTTTTCGTTACATCACCGGCTTTACTCTAAACCGGCGGATGGTTTCATCAAGGCTTGGAAACCGGTACATTTTTTGAACCGGTTCGATGAAATTGCTGGTGGATTTTTTTGAAAAAGTTTTTGTTCCTTTGAACCGGTTTGGAAAAATATGGGTATTTTTCACTAACCGGTTAAACATTTCGCTCATACAGGACAACGACCTTTGTGAAGGCGCTTCTTGAAGATCTGCGAGTGTTGAGCGCGTTTATAGCGTTTATTACATATAACGTTGTTAGATTATTGTATCGTATCAGATATTTGGTCAACAGACATATTATAACCAAAGTTACACTTTTCAACTCCACTCTAGATGAAAATTGCTAGTATTAAATTATTTGAATTGATATTTGAGAACGAAATATTTACCTACACAAATTCAGCATGTCACAACTAGTCGCTTCGCAACCGATGCAAGCATCTAGGAATAAACCGGTTTATTTATGTTCAAAATATCGCTCCTTTTTGGTTCCGCACCGGAACGGAATTTTACGATTAAACCGGTTTAACCGTTATAATACCGGTTTATTTTGAACCGGTTTCAAGCCTTGGGTTTCATAGTGAAGCCGGCGATGTAGTTAAAACACACGACGCTTTGTGCGTAAACGAAGCTTTAGTGGGATCAGGGCAACCGAGTTTTCCCATTTGTGACAACTATTTAGCAGTCGCCGACCAGCTCAATCGGCAAACGTAGCCAATTTGGAGCAGCTTTATAAAAATTGTCTATCGTCTGAAAGTTGGGTTAAATTATAAAAGTATTATGTATCACTTTGTTTTATTTCTTTCCTAAGAAACTGAATCACCACTCTTACAAATATCGTGTATTAGCTACTAGTAGTACTCGTATTTAGCTACTCCCATTTTAAAAAATTACAAATGTTTGAAATGGGAGCTGCTAAAACGTAGATTAATTTATTTGTAATTTTCTATTACTCTATTCTATTGTAATAGAAAATTACTTATTACTAAGACTTAGTAATAAGTAATTTTAGAATGAAAATTATATTTTAGAGCAAATCTAAAATTGAAATAAACTTTCAGAGATAGCACCGGACCAGTGTATATTCATTCAACCTGATGTAAATTCCCGCTTGAAGAATGAAATGCTTCTGTATAGAGGATACACGTTTTCGCAGCAACACAGCAAAAGGCATTGGTATTGCTCCAGGAAGAAGAAGGGCTGCAAGGCTCGAGTCAGAATGTCTGATGATTACGAGATCCTGTACAGCTACAATGAGCATACGCATCCACCACCGGAAATAAGCTTCCACTGAGAAACGTATTTTATTTCTATTACGATTGAATTAGTTTTACAATAATTATGGTTCTTTATTTGAGTGTCTGTTTAGTGCGCGGAATCGTTTATTGTTATTATTCTTTAAATAAAGCTTAGTTAAATAAAAGGAACTGGAAGGTTTTGCACGTTCTGGTTCGTTGGTCAGTTGGACATACGGTTGTGTTATCTAAATTTTCCGATGTATGGTCTTTTGACACCAGTTTAAAGCTTACTTCTTGACACAGTAGAGTTGTTAGTAAGGTAGGATTCAATTGTGCTGTATGAAAGAATAAGGAATATTTAAATATTAATATCCATTAATTAAAATTAAATATCTACACCAAAAAGAGTGATCAATTTTGATCGACTGATTGTCCAGCTTAAAAGCATATTATCCTGAGGAAGACTGACTTAGAAAACTGAGCTTTATTTGAATGAATAATATATTTAAATTGATATGTCTCTTATTTGTCTTAGTTTAATGAAATCGATTTATCGAAACAACAACTGGGAAGTACAATTAATTTACGTTCTTTTTTATGAACGTGTAATATTGAAAATTAATAGATTGAACGATTCTGCGCATTATGAAGACGTATTTTTATGCTTATTGAAAAGATACAAATTTGTTTTTTTATTATTATTGCTAATTGCCCGCTTTAGCCCCGTTTTCCACTTTCACAATATTTCACGCCAACCAATTTCAAATTTTGCTTTATTCTTTTTCTTTCTACGAAAGTATTTTTTTGAGTTGTCCTTGATATTTTTCGAGCAGAATGTATAAGCTTCTTTCGAAAATTGTGGTCAGGTAAAAAAAAATCCTATTTGATAATTAAGTACGCGTTCGAATGACAAGGGCAAGTAATAAAATAAATTATAAAATTATCGGTTCATCCAATTATGTTCAAAAATATCTACTTTATTGTAGAATTTCTATGTTTATGCTAGCCGCTAGGCTTCTTATAGATGCTTCAGTTTAAAATCAAACTCTCTTATTTAGGTCAATATGTGAAAACTTAAAGTGTCTTTAGAATAAAAATAATGCTTTTAATTTTAAGTCGTTGATAAAGCAATAATTTTAACTTATAAAATTTATTAGAAGAGTAAAAATTTATCTTTGAAAACTGCTTGAAATAGGGGTTACTGTTACGCCACTGTCACCTGTCACCAAATGCCACCACTAGGAACCTCAATTGCTTCTACCACACATAAAGTTGCTAATTAATTAAAAACTGTATACTGTTCCAAATGTCCGACATTTGTCAATATTAAGTACTCTAATTATTTCGATGTAATGTTTCAAAGACAATCGATTACTTAAAGATGCACATTTATTAGTGAACCCACAAACCATTTGCATTGAAAAAAGTGTTCAATTTAACCAGTACCTATTACCTATTTTAAGTACAAAACTTTCGAAATCATGACTTGTTACAAAACGGTCTATAATTATTGTACCATCAAGTTCCACTTTAGTTTTAGTTTGCGTGCCGCATTTGATTCGCATTTAATAGGTCGCTCATAGTGTTATGGGAAGTATTTTAACACTGTTGTGATCAAAATGTAGTCTGACAATGTTGTAGATGTAAAAATGTAGTCCTCTCTGAAGTTGCCGCAAGACACTTTGCGCAGGCGTATAGGTACTTCCTTAAAAAAAAGCCTGCGTGAAACTAGCACTAGATGTTTGGCGCGATCTCTACACGGAACTAGGAAATCATTTGATTGCCGATGCCAACTTAATCAAAAATATTAGCACTCTGTTACAAGCATACATGGTCCTTTATCGATATGATGGTGCGTGCAGATTGCTGTAATAGAACTTGTAATGTAACATTCTGCGCACTACACGTCCAAATACACAACGTGCGCAGAACGTTACATTACTAGCGATCTGTACGCACCATTATGTTTTACAGTTTCATGATTAGGCTATGTTGATTATAGTTTTTAGCCCCTCCCATTTCGAGAAGGCCTTGCAGTGGCCATTTTACATTTTCCACAGTATTGTGAGATTGTTAAGTATAGTGACGTACAATTATATATTTTTCTTCTAAATTTTACATTGTACAATGTACATTTATTTAAAGCATATAATTATAAGTTCTTTTAAACTTATTATTATTGTGAATCAGCATTAATGTCTTTAATTATATGCAAACTGGTTACCTGGTTGAGGTAATGAAAACGCAATATAGCAAAGCATTGAATTGGTACAGTCACGTCTAGTGAAATGTATCCATATTCATTGGATTTTAAACCTTATTACAACCGAAAAAGATGCGAAGTGTAAGATTTCATTGGTGGTGGCCGTACATTGCACTATGGTTTAATAAGATAGCGGTTGAATTTACGCGTTATTGTAACTGTGGTTAAGGGAAGAGTTTTAAATTTGGAATTACGCTTTTATGTGACCACTTGCTTTTTAGTTGTTAGTTTTTAGCGTTATATTACTAATATTAGTTTTACTTTGGCACTAACTTTAGATAAAACTTTGAGTTGAATTTATTCATATCTTTTTTATGTAAGTTTATTGATATCAGCAGTCTTTTTTATGTATAACGTGAATACCTTATAATTAATAAGGTTGTTTGAATTGTCATCTGCTTTTATTCTCAAAAAACATCATGGGTTTATGTAAATTAGTAGAATTATTTAATACAAAGTTTGCTAGTAGGTTTAATTCTAAAATTAGTTAAAATTCGATTAGATTTGTAATTTTAAAAATTGTGTGAAATAAATTTCATCATTGTATCTTCGATTTTCTTTTTATTTATCATTTTCAGAAAAACTAAACGTTCCTTACAAAAGTAAATTAGGTAAAGTAACTTTAGTAGTTAAGTACAGAAGGCAGCAGATCAAGCCTTACAAACCTGCTAATTTTCCCCAACCAATTTTTAACATAATGCCGAGGGCATAGAGTTCAGAATAAATTTCAATTTTTGACAAGTTTGGAACCCGTGATCTACTGAACTCTGCATCTTTGTTAAAGATAACATAAAGAAAAATATAATATAAATATAAATAAATAAATATAATAAAAATATCGAAATACACTTATTTTTCAGCTTTGAAACTTTTTCATGGCAAAAATATATAAATTATTTTCACAGTTTTAGTATTAAGATTCTTTTAATTTAATTTTATTCTCAGATTCTGCAGATGACATGCCCGATTTTTTGAGATATTACAGACATTATCGGAGTCGAAATCCAGAGAAATTCATTGTTCCTGCTACTGAAGATGACCCCCCAGCTGTTGTCAACCCCGTTAGTAGAGTTAGTGATATATTGAAAACCATAATTCCTAAGAAGTTTAAGTAGATACATTTATCAGTAGCTTGTACCGAGTTTGTACCCAAGGATTCGATCTTGAGGGACATACGGTCAGGAAAAATGCTGAACATACAGCCGGAAAAATTCTAAACTTAATCATTAACAAGAATGATTTTTCTTCTAGATTTTTCTTCCTACTCAGATTTACTTTGTATCCTAGTCTCTTATTAAAGTAATCGTTCTTTGCTTTTAGATGACATTGCATAAAAAAGTTAGGCACAGAAGGCAGCAGATCAAGCGTTACAAATCTGTCAAAAAATTGTAGTTGAATCTGAACTCTATGCCCTCGTCATTAAGTTCAAAATTGGTTGGATAAATTTGGCGAATTAGTAACGCTTGAAGTGCTGCCTTCTGTACATTAAAGTTTGTATTCAAATAATTGTGAAATAAATGAATACGATATATATCTGAAGTATTATTTATTTCAGGCCCGATTTTTCAATGGTCAGATAAAATTTATCTAATGAAAAAAAAAATAGTTACTCGATAGATTCAAGCTCGTAATTTAACAACTTTATTTTACTTTATTTTTTATTCGTTAGATTACTTCTATCCGACAATTGAAAAATCAGATTGATACAATATATAAATTTAGGTAATTGTGTTGTATTAAAAATATTTGAAATAAAACTGTTTTTTATTTTATATTTTATCCTCTTTTTCAATATTTTTATACGAGGTCTGGAGATTTGTTTACGGTTTATGATTTTAAAACACCTTGCAGGACATATAGAGCCATAAGTTGGTAATAACATTACTGCTTCAATTAAATTACCCTTAACTTGATTGAACTTAATTAGTTAAAAAATTAACGGCCTTTCAAGTTTAGCTATAATATGAAAGTATAACTATGCATTCATTAAAATATTTTGTATATGAAAATGTTTACAATACTTTTAGTTTGAAACTGAATAGAAAAGTACAATTATATAAATGAAAATTTTTATATTGGTTTTATTTTCCTTTGCCTGGTTTATTTTTTCAAGTGAGTATCATGGATTAGGCCTCCTGGGGATACCATGTAAAAAAAAACGCGCCGCGCATTCTACCCCTGTGGTGGTGCGGAAATGAATGCATAGTTATACCAACTATGCTAAACAAAATTAAACCTTTGAGCAACGGTTTGCCGTTAAATAATCTATCGAGATCGCACTAAACATCTTGTTCCCTCTGAAGTTGTCGCAAGACGTGTCGCGCAGGTGTTTTACTTACCTGCACAAACCTGCGCGAAGCGTATCGCTCAAACTTCAGAGGGGACTAAATATATAGCGCGATCTATACCTTATTATCCATTTTACCTTTCTGCATGAAGGTAAATAATTAAATACCTACTGTTTTGGCTACACGCAATTTAATATCGTGATCACTTCAAACTCCTTTTTTTTTCATGAATTATCACCCTTTAGGCTAGGCAGAGTAGGGGGAAATGGCTTGAAGACATGTATTTAGTATGTTATTACCCTTTTGACCAATATTTTTGTCCAAATTTAAGTTGTGGTCAGTCACATTTAATTAATACTCGGTTAGAAGTTTAACACTATGTCGTGTACCTATTTTTAGTTGGTTTTGAAAAAGTAGTTTCATTTAAGAAGTTTAATTTTTATATCGGATAGCATACTTGACAAAAAACACCCTTATGTTTCAAAAACTATACCTTCACTTCAATAACGCTTTAATTAGACTATGTAAAACAACGTAGGCATACGAGATATTGCAGTGTTAAGTGTAATTATGAAACCTTGGTTTTCCGTGCTGCTGCAGTCTTTGGGCGGGGATCCATATCTACGCCGTCGTGTACGGCGCACCACTCAGCGTTTCATATTTGCTTTTAATACGATAACCACCATGATTCATTATAGAAAAGTATGCCGTATAACAGCACCGCGCCGCCGCCGTGAGACGGGGCGGCGCAATAGCGTACGGTGCAGATCAATGCTCTTCTATAATGAACCATGATGTAGATGATTTTTGGAGCAAATTTGAAGCGCTGAGCGGTGCGCCGTGCACGACGCCGTGGTACGTTGCGGCGCCGCTCCGTGCCACGGCAACGACGCCGTTAGAGATAGATCCACGCCCTTATTCACAAGAAAACTTCTTGATTAGCCACGAATGTTGTTGCCTTGAAAAAGTATCAGATTTGTTATTTTAGTTTTATTGTTTTATTAATTTTACCTACTTTTGTAAAATATATTTTATCTATTTTTTTATGGTTGTCGAAGGGGGTTCGTACTGCAGTAATTGCACATATTCGTTGTGATCGTTTCAAATCTGCCTTTGCTTTTTTACAAACCTCTATAAGATAACCAATAATAATAAACTTAGTGTGAGGAATGGCAGACTGCGATTAGGCAGCGCTTGGTGTAAAAAGTTATCGAAATTCGATCGTTTTGATCGGTGCTCAAATTATGTACTTAATGTTTATTTTGTCCTATTATACCTAAGCTCAAAGAAAATGTAATTATCAAATAAAAAAGTTTTATTTGCTAACCTTAAATATCAATATTTCTTTCAGATGAAGTATCAACTATTACTCTGACTAATGGAACAAAGCTGAAATTATACCAGGACTATACGTTCGCATTCCACAATAAGAATATTTTGCGTTGCTCGCAGTATAAGAGCTCATCATGCAAATTTAGAATATATTTGTTTCCTGATGGTAAAGTTAAGATGACGAAAAATGAGCATAATCATCCACCTCCGAAATATTTAAAATTGGAGAGTGGCCTTTATATGCGCCATTACATTTAGTATCCGATGGAGGCTTTACATTAATCTTTGTATTCTTGAGGCTGTGTCCACATATAGAACGGCAACCGCGCGCGACATTCGCCGGATGCGAATGAGGCTTATAACAACGTTCGGGAGCGGAAAAAATAAATCGTGATTGCCGCGCACGGCCACCGCCCTACATAGTGCAGTCGAGGCCCGCGGCCACCGCTCACGTTTACCGCGCAATGTGTGGACAAACCTTTAGGCTGCGAACTGGATGGCAGCGACAGCGGTGCGGGCAGCGACGCGGGGAATCTGGGCCGTTCTCGACGCCAGCGAGGGCTTGCGCGATTTGTTTCGGTTTCACACAAACTCAATACTTTCTATCGTGTCGCAGAAATCGCTGCCCGCGCCGCTGTCGCTCTCGCTGTCGCTGTCGCTGCCGTCCAGATTGCGGCCTTAAACAAATGATGTATAATTTTGGCAAGAGGTTTAGTGGCTGAACGTACTCGATATTTCTGAGTATCTTTAGTATAAGGCGGGATCTGTTAGATAGCCAGAATCTGGTAGATGTTTTTCTAGAAACTAAATTCATCAGCACTTAATTTATCAAAACTGTTATGTTTCTAAAACAAAAAAAATAGTATTAATTATATAAATTAATTTATTATATATTTTTTTATTTCATGAATCGTTTCTTAGCTTCTGCTGGGACTCATATAGATACGATTTTATTGATGCTTATTAAAAGCTCTATGACTGTCCATCTAAAAGTGGAAAGAAAATTGGAAACGGAACAACGGTTTTTTCAACAGATGATTAAAGAAGTAAAACTGTAGTTTCAGAAAAACAAGAAAATTTCAATTTTACAAAAATGGATTTAGGATTATGCAGTGTGGGTCGAATTATTACAAATGATCTCTAAATTGTCTTTAAAGATTCCAGTCGAATTACCAATAACCCTGTAGGTAAATATTTAGTGCAATCCGGTCGAATTTTATAAGTTTTCATACAGAAGAATTGTTTGAGTAAAACTTTTAAATGATATTTGCGCTGAAAATCGTTAAGCTCTCTTAATTACCTTGTTGAACTTAGGTAGAGTTAAACCATTTTAAAAATGAACTCCCCTCCACCAAGCTTTGATTATTGGGATCCCAAACATGTGGATTGTGGGAGAGCAAATACTTAGTGCAATCGACTGGGAATCAACTAATCGTTCGATCGACCTAGTCAAGTTGTGGGGCGCATGTTTTTAAATGGTTTATCTCTAATTCCGTATCAAACTCAACCTGAGAATTCGGAGTTACTTTATCTTGAAGGTCTATTGTTATTGTTATTCATTTTTTTATGTCTTTCGGGAATAGAACGTTTTTCAGTTGCAACTACTCGCTGTGTGCCTTTAAGATCGGTATTTTGTTATCTAGGTATACTAATAAAGCTTAACAAGACTTTGATTGTTTTGTTGAACATCTTATTTTCTCTTAATATCGGTCTGATTTTAATACTGGTCCTGAAGGTTATAGGCCAGAAATTCCCACTGGATCCTAAGATACGCGGATAAAAAAAAGAATATTATCTTAACTTTTGCCCGCAAACTCAAGGAATAAGGTTTTTCATACAAATTCAAAAGTGTTGAATGGGAATCCTATAGAATAATTACTAATCCTATGGAATGTGTGTTCCAAATTTCAGCTCTCTAAGCCACGTTGTTATGGCTGAACATTGTCTTCAGTCACTTGGTTATTTACGGAATAGTTTAATATAGTTGTACATTTATGTTTACATAGTTAAATATCCAATTCATGAAATGAACAAAACATTTTAAACACTGTGCTTTCAAATTCAAGAACATTGGAATTTTTCTACCATTATTACATGCAGGTTTGCCAACGTAACATAAAAACAAAGCTATGACACTTGTTGTGCACGTTATATAAAAAAAGCTATATTTAGACGTAAAATTTTAACATAACTGTCCGAACACCAAAAATAAAACACGTATTGAGCAGGAGTAAAAATGGAATCACGAAATGAAACTTAAATGCTGACAACCAAGTTCAACCTAGTCGAAGATAAATAGGATATACCTAAGTGTAACCACAGGTACGTGGCTGCACAATTCTAGAGCGTCCTCGTAAGGTTGCTTGTTTAACCGTGTAGGTACTACAGGATCAATTTTGGAGAGTGACTCTGTTTGAACAAATGTAACCTACACCCTTTTACCTTCAGACTACAAAACGTAGACAGAACTTCCATCCGTGGTGGATATTTTAAAAAGTCAAACTGAGCGCTATGGCAGATTCTTTCCGATACGGGTCGCCATGGTTTGGCATCAACTGCCATCTAGTTTGCCTGACCAGTATAGTCCTGGTACTTTTAAACTTCGAATGAATCGGATACTCGTGGATGGACGTGTACCAACTTAGTCTTCATATTCTCTTACCGAGACGTGTCCTGGGAGACAAACGTCCCATCCTTAATATAATTTAATAATAATAAGCAGTTATTATTACAACAATCTCAAATAGAGTTTGCCCCGAGATTGCCCCGCCCCGGCTGCCCTAAGTACTACTAACTAAGTACTCGTACAATTTCGCCTGTGACGATTGCTTACTACAACAACCACGTCATCAGATTTACAACTCATATTTTATTTGGGATAGCTTCTCTATACGTAGTGATAATAATTCAATGGGCTACACCTAGTTGTAGCAGCTATATTGGGGATAAACCTGGAACTAACCTAAGATAAGTAGGATACATCTGCATGTGTATTTTTAGTAACCTTAAATTATTTTCAGATCAAGATTCAATAACAACTATTACCGTGACTAGTGGAAAGAAGCTGAAATTGTACCAAAACTATACGTTCTCACAGCACAACAAGAATACTTTGCGTTGCTCACAGTGTCTAAGCTCAAGATGTAAATTTAAAATTTTGCTATTTCCTGATGGTTCAATTAAGGCAACAAGAAACAGTCATAATCACCCACCTCCACAATATTTAAAATTGGAGAATGGCTATTATGCACGGTGTTTCAATTAACCTTATGAGCAGGGACCGGAAAACCCCTTTATTTGATTAAGCCTATTGATAGGGTAACCCTATCAAAATCGTACCATATGGAAGTGTAAGTGTAAGTGTTTTTTAAAACAAGTCTATGAAAAACCCAATCAAAAACCTCTTTAAGGGTAAGCGGTTCCGGTCCCTGCTTATGAGCTTTTACATTATTCTTTAAAAGCATGTTGCTATTGATATTAGAGGTACCTATCTAAATATTTGTAGTTATCATTAGTTTGAAAAAATAAATAACCAAAATTGTACTGTACCACAGGATTACGTACTTATTGTTCAAGGTGTTGTCGGATCTTATGTCTTTTATATTTGGAGAAGTTTAAGGAAGATGATTTGAGACATGTTTGTATCATTTTCATTTGGAAAAAGTAAAGGTTATGTTGAGTTTCAGTTGATACATTATAAAGAATCTTACTACTTACATTTATAAACTACAAAATAACATTCTTCGTTAACTTGCATTACATAATCTTTCGATCAGAGATTTAAAATATGTTTCTGTGCTTTCTTAATACATTTTGATGTTGCATGCTCCCAGACAGAAATCGTATTTCAAAATGTCTATATTACCCAATGGGACTTCTTTAAACCCCATTATCACAGTATAGATATATACAGTAATTCAACCCGGCCGCATCTTTGAAATTAATGTCTACAGCAGCACCGCGGTTCTTTCACATGTGATAGGGCTGCCCGCCTTCAGCGTTTAAATTACATTTACCTACTTTGTGTTTACTTTCATTTAGTTTTGTGACTGCTAATATACTTTTTTATATAAATAAATAAAATACGTTTTAAATTGAATAGGATGTGTTCAACAAAAATAAGTTTTGTGTCAAAAAACCATGTTACCGTTTGAATAACAAATCGGTCTTATAAATTACCGAATACGAGCGAAAAGTACTTGCGCCTCGACTGAGACGCACGAAAAGATTTATTATAATTTTTTTGAATTAACATCAATAATTGTTTCGGTATGCAGACACTCGCGTTTCATCCGTTTGTATGGAGATGAATTACTGTAGATATCTGTACTATGCCATTATAGTACCTAACTTTCGTGATCATGGCCAAGAAAATGAGAGCAAATATTAAATATTATACGAAGTTATTCCGTCAAAGAAGTGTTTTATTAAGGATTATGAATGGTAAAACCTGCAGACATTACTACGTGAGAACAAAAACAAAGTTGTTGATTGCTTGCCTTAGTTACTTGCCTCATGTTTAGCAACATATTCGGATTCCACTACTTACGAAAAACCTTTTTATATTTTTATCTTTTATTTTTTGACACTTAATAAAATTTATTTCATAGCCGCAATTTATAGCGTATAATTTTTGCACATACCCATTCATATACCTTGGTGTTTTTATTTGACATAATTAGAACGGTTTGTGAAATCTCCAGACTGTACTTCGACTGTAGTGTCCCCTCTTAGGTTTTTATATTGACGGAGAATTACGTGCTAGGAAACACTTTATTATTCTAATTAATGTCGCAAATTTTTTTTCATGTCGTTAGTATTAAAGTTGCTTCGGTGTATAATATTGTTTTGGTAAATTCAACCCCTGTACCGTGGTCCGTGATTCAACGGTTTTATACACATACATCTACATAGATAACGCAAATGCATGAACATTGCCTGTCCGAACCCCGACAAAGCGTCAAGGTTGGTCTCCGCTTGATTCAGTCCGCGCGTATGTATGGCTGTTAGAAAATCGATATCATTCTTAATAATCGATTTCATCGGCGGCATCGGTGTCTGAATCAGTTTGTATTTCCCTTCACTAAATATCAGCTGTGACGTTACAGTAGGTGTTAAAAAGTCGGCACGCTTGGTTTCAATTCAAATAGTGATACTTGTCTTATCTATGTGGATGTATGTCTGTGGTTTTATATGTATAATTACCATGTCTTTCATGATCCTATATCAACGTTTATTTAGCAACTGGCAAAGAGATAAAATTGTACAAAAACTACACGTTCTCCTAGCACGACAAGACAGTTCTTCGTTGTCTACAGTATTTCAGAATTATGTTATTACCTGACGGCAGAACTAAGACCACGAAAAGTGAACATAATTCTTAATTGAAATACACAGGGTCCGCTTATATTTTAATTATATTAAATTTTATATTTTAAGAGCAGATTAGAATTTTTTTTCCTCCATTGAATTTGGCACTCATTTAGATCTTACTTATTTTGTCGACGAAATTAACAACCAAGGTATATATCATAATATTGAACATTGCTCTCATTTCACACTTATGTTTTGTATGGGATATCATCACTTTTGTAGATACATTTTTCGAAGGTACCTACTTACTTATAACATCTGGGTTATAAGTAAGTAGGTAGAAATCGCGCGTCGGCGATAAGGCCGCCCTTTGTAAGTTAATTGTGATTGTTATTTTAATTTAAACTCTATAACTATGTTGGTGTACAATAAAGAGTTTTATTATTATGTATTCTTAAAGCTACACTCCTTTCGTTCCTTTCGTCGGGGATCAGGGGAAGAGGGAAGAGGGACAGAAACCGACGACCTATTCGGCCATGGAAGCGAATCACCGCCGAATCCCAGCCTTTCGAGGTTTCTGCCCAAAGTGGCTGGAGTCAAACCGTTATTATTATTATTATCAATAAAAAAGGGGTTTTTAACTACCTACTGTATTTTCCTACGTTGACGGGGAATTCAAATGTTGTAATCTTATCTTATCTTACTAATATTATTAATGTGAAAGTTTGGATTTCTGGTTGTATGGATGTTTGTTCCTCAATCACGGGAGAACGGCTCATCTGATTTGAATATATTTGCTAACCTTAAATATCAATATTACTTTCAGATGAAGTATCAACTATTACTCTGGCTAATGGAACAAAGCTGAAATTGTACCAGGACTATACGTTCGCATTCCACTGTAAGAATACTTTGCGTTGCTCGCAGTATAAGAGCTCATCATGCAAATTTAGACTATATTTGTTTCCTGATGGTAAAATTAAGATGACGAAAAATGAGCATAATCATCCACCTCCGAAATATTTAAAATTGGAGAGTGGCCTTTATATGCGCCATTACATTTAGTATCCGATGGAGGCTTTACATTAATCTTTGTATTCTTTAGGCTGTGTCCACACATAGCTAGCACGGCAACCGCGCGCGGCATTCGCGGGATGCGAATCAGGCTTAGAGGGCCGCCAGACTGTTGACAACACGTTGAAAACCAATGCTTCCAACCAAGGTTAAGGAAGGTTAACTTGTTGACAACCAATTCCGAGTCATCCACACTGTTACAAACGGTGGTTTCCAACAAGGAGACAAACAAGGACACAAGCCAAGGTCACGCCAGGCCACGCCCCTTAATCGTCAGTGTGCTCTGATCTTTCGCGTTGACAACATCTTCGCGATGGCAGTTTTGTATGCAATTGAGGATACAAAGAAGGAAAGGTTGAAACGCAGGATAAAAAGCTTCAAAACTCGAGTCATTTCTAGTTATAGTTACATAGTAAAATATACAATAACAAGCGTACACAGTCCTAAACACAGACATACATCTACATAGATAACGCAAATGCATGTCCTTTGCGTGTCCGAAGCCCAACCAAATGTCAAGGTTGGTCGCCTCTAGATTTGATATGTATTGCAATATGCGTGTATGTATGTCTGTTAGAAAATCGAGTCAAGAATATCAATATCGGTCTTAATAATCGATTTCATCGGCGGTATCGGTGTCTCTGAATCTTTTTGTATTTTCCAGTAATAAATATCAGCTGTGACGTCACAATAGGTCTTAAAAAGTCGGCACGCTTGGTTCGAATACAAATCGTGGCACTTGCGTTGTCTATGTAGATGTATGTCTGTGATTCTAAACACCGCCGTTTCCAACCCGCCAAGGTCATGTAATTTGGTTGTCAACAGCCATCTTCACTGTTGGAAACACGTTGTAAACTAGCAAGGTCACCTTGGTTTGATGTTTTGTTTCCAACAGTCTATTTGGGCCTTTATAATAACGTTCGGGCGCGGATTGCCGCGCACGGCCACCGTCCTACATAGCGCAGTCAAGGCCCGCGGCAACCGCTCACGTTTACCGCGCAATGTGTGGACAAACCTTTAGGCTGCAAACTGGATGGCTGCCACAATGAGAGCGACAGCGGTGCGGGCAGCGACGCGAGGAATCTGGGCCGTTCTCGACGCCAGCGAGCGCTCGAGCGATTTGTTTTGGTTTCATACAAACTCAATACTTTCTATCGTGTCGCGGGAAACGCTGCCCGCGCCGAGAGATTGGTATCTTGACCCTTGCATCACAATATATTTATGAAAACATTATGTATATTTATAAGAATAGTAATAAATTTAAAACTAGGAAAGATAGTCATGATACAAATTACTCTGTAAGGACTAGGAACCACCATAAGTTAGCTTTTCCTAAATTAAGGCTGGCTAAAAGCAGCAAATCATTTATTGGAATGTCAATACGTATATATAACAAAATTCCGAAGTCAATTCAATCCCTGCCATTCAATAAATTTAAATCAATCGTTAAAAACACTCTATCTCGAAAAGCTTATTATAAAACTAAAGATTACTTAGATGATAAAAGGGCATGGGATTAAGCACAACAGGATATTTCTAAAAGTTTCTAATTACTTAATAATTTTGTTTACGGATTGGCTGTGCAGTATATATATGACATACTGGTGACTGTCCCACTCACTTATTTTCTTGTCAAGACAACAGCAAGAACGTCATGCTCCCTCAGGCGGCATGGCTAGTGGTAGCGTCGGGTATCGGGTCACCCTCTTCCCTAAAATATGGTTGAGGAGGGTGATGGCTGGTGCTTGCGTTAACTCGTGAACGGGTGCTACTAGCGGTGCCAGGTCGTTTTGCTAATGATACTATGACTATTTTATTCCATTCTTGTTCAAATACTCTGGTCCCAGTTTGTCATGTTCGTATTGTGCATCCATAGCTCATTGCATCTGCTATGTAAGCAATTTGGTTGTGGCATGACATTGGCTCTCACAATCAGCTGTCTTGTGTTTGTTTTTTTTCATGTCACGGTCAATTTGTACTGTACCTATTTGTATTAATTTGATAATTCTGACTGAAAAAGAGTGCCAAGAGTTTTTTTCCGCCGGCTTTTTTTGTCTCTTGGTCTACTGTAATATCTTATTTAACAACTATCAACAACTAGTTAAAGCCGAAGTATGTGATGACTGACTTCATCAAGTGTTTTGTAAAATTCCTAAGATGAATAAAACTTTTTGAATTTTTGAAACAAACGATGTATAATTTTGGTAAGAAGTTTAGTGGCCAAACGCACTCGATATTTCTAAGTATTTTTAGTATTTAAGGCGGGATCTGTCAGATAGCCAGAATCTGCTAAATGTTTTATTAAAAAACAAAAAAATATTATTAATTATATAAGTTAATTAATAATAAAAAAAAATATTTCATGAATCGTTTTTTAGCTTCTGTTGGGACTAATATAGATACGATTTTATTGTTGCTTATTAATAGCTCTATGACTGCCCATCTAAAAGTGGAAAGAAAATTGGAATCGGAACAACGGTTTTTTCAACAGATGACTAAAGAAGTAAAACTGTAGTTTCAGAAAAACAAGAAAAATTCAATTTTATAAAAATGGATTAAGGATTATATAGTATGGGATCGAATTATTACTAATGATCTCTAAGTTGTCTTAAAAGATTCCAGTCGAAACCCTGTAGGTAAATATTTAGTGCAATCCAGTTGAATTTTATAAGTTTTCATACAGAAGAATTGTTTAAGTAAAACTTTTAAATGATATTTGCGCTGAAGATCGTTAAGCCCTCTTAATTAACTTGTTGAACTTAGGTAGAGTTAAACCATTTTAAAAATGAACTCCCTTCCACCAAGCATTGATTATTGGGATCCCAATCATGTGGATTGTGGGAGAGCAAATACTTAGTGCAATCGACTGGGAATCAACTAATCGTTCGATCGACCTAGTCAAGTTGTGGGGCGCATGTTTTTATATGGATTATCTCTACCTGATGCTCATATCTCCGTATTCCGTATGAAACTCAACCTGAGAATTCGGAGTTACTTTATCTTGAAGATCTATTGTTATTGTTATTCAATTTTTTATGTCTTTCGGGAATAAAATGTTTTTCAGTTGCAACTACTCGCTGTGTGCCTTTTAGATCGGTATTTTGTTATCTTACTAATAAAGCTGAAGAGTTTGATTGTTTGGTTGAACACGTTATTCTCTCTTAGTATCGGTCTGATTTTAATACTGGTCCTGAAGGTTATAGGCCAGAAATTCTCACTGGATCCTAAGATACGCGGGTAAAAACGGAGTGTCGGTCTGCAATTAATGCAGGTACAATATTATCTTAATATGTATTATACTACGAACTTTTGCCCGCAAACTCAAGGAATAAGGTTTTTCATACAAATTCAAAAGTGTTGAATGGGAATCCTATGGAATAATTACTAATCCTCCTAAGGAATGTGTGTTCCAAATTTCAGCTCCCTACGCCCAGTTGTTATGGCTGAACATTGTCTTCAGTCACTTGGTTATTAACGGAACAGTTTAATATAGTTGTACCACAGAATAGATAATAGTACTAGCGTACATTTATGTACATTTATGTTTACATAGTTAAATATCCAATTCGTGAAATGAACAAAACTTTTTAAACACTGTGCTTTCAAATTCAAGAACATTAGAATGTTTTCTACCATTATTACATGCAGGTTTGCCAACGTAACATAAAAAGTTTGACTCAAAGCTTTGACACTTGAACTGTCTTCGTTGTCCACAGTATTTCAGAAATATGTTATTACCTGACGGCAGAACTAAGACCACGAAAAGTGAACATAATTCTTCATTGAAATATACAGGGTCCGCTTATAATTTAATTATATTAAATTTTATATTTTAAGAGCAGATAAGATTTTTTTTCCTCCATTGAATTTGGCACTCATTTAGATCTTACTTATTTTGTCGATGAAATTAACAACCAAGGTATATATCATAATATTGTACATGGCTCACATATCATCACTTTTGTAGAAACATTTTTAGTAGGTACTTACTTATAACATCTGGGTTGCCTGGTAGAAATCGCGCTTGGGCGATAAGGCCGCCCTTTGTAAGTTGATTGTGATTGTTATTCTTAGTTGTATAACTATGTTGGTGTACAATAAAGAGTTTTATTATTATGTATTCTTAAAGCTAGACGCCTTTCGGCGGAAAGACCCGACAATTTGACCAGTCAGTCGGTCGGGGATCAGTGATTTGAACGGCTCAACTGATTTGAATATATTTGCTAACCTTAAATATCAATATTACTTTCAGATGAAGTATCAACTATTACTCTGACTAATGGAACAAAGCTGAAATTATACCAGGACTATACGTTCGCATTCCACCATAAGAATACTTTGCGTTGCTCGCAGTATAAGAGCTCATCATGCAAATTTAGAGTATATTTGTTTCCTGATGGTAAAGTTAAGATGACGAAAAATGAGCATAATCATCCACCTCCGAAATATTTAAAATTGGAGACTGGCCTTTATATGCGCCATTACATTTAGTATCCGATGGAGGCGTTACATTAATCTTTGTAATTTTTAGGCTGTGTCCACACATAGCACGGCAACCGCGCGCGGCATGCGCGGGATGCGAATCAGGCTTATAATAACGTTCGGACGTTAACGCGGAAAAAATAAATCGTGATTGCCGCGCATGGCCACCGTCCTACATAGCGCAGTCGAGGCCCGCGGCCACCGCTCACGTTTACCGCGCAATGTGTGGACAAACCTTTAGGCTGCGAACTTGATGGCAGCGACAGCGGTGCGGGCAGCGACGACGCGGGGAATTTGGGCCGTTCTCGACGCCAGCGAGAGCTCGCGCGATTTGTTTCGGTTTCATACAAACTCAATACTTTCTATCGTGTCGCGGAAATCGCTGCCCGCGCCGCTGTCGCTCTCGCTGTCGTTGTCGCTGCCGTCCAGATTGCAGCCTTAAACAAATGATGCATAATTTTGGTAAGAGGTTTAGTGGCTGAACGCACTCGATATTTCTAAGTATCTTTAGTATTCAAGGCGGTCTGTTAGATAGCCAGAATCTGCTAGATGTTTTTCTAGAAACCAAATTCATCAGCTCTTTATTTATCAAAACTGTTTGGTATATGTTTCTCAAACAAAAAAATATTATTAATTATATAAGTTAATTAATAATAAAAAAAAATATTTCATGAATCGTTTTTTAGCTTCTGTTGGGACTAATATAGATACGATTTTATTGTTGCTTATTAATAGCTCTATGACTGTCCATCTAAAAGTGGAAAGAAAATTGGAATCGGAACAACGGTTTTTTCAACAGATGACTAAAGAAGTAAAACTGTAGTTTCAGAAAAACAAGAAATATTCAATTTTATAAAAATGGATTAAGGATTATATAGTATGGGATCGAATTATTACTAATGATCTCTAAGTTGTCTTAAAAGATTCCAGTCGAAACCCTGTAGGTAAATATTTAGTGCAATCCAGTTGAATTTTATAAGTTTTCATACAGAAGAATTGTTTAAGTAAAACTTTTAAATGATATTTGCGCTGAAGATCGTTAAGCCCTCTTAATTAACTTGTTGAACTTAGGTAGAGTTAAACCATTTTAAAAATGAACTCCCTTCCACCAAGCATTGATTATTGGGATCCCAATCATGTGGATTGTGGGAGAGCAAATACTTAGTGCAATCGACTGGGAATCAACTAATCGTTCGATCGACCTAGTCAAGTTGTGGGGCGCATGTTTTTATATGGATTATCTCTACCTGATGCTCATATCTCCGAATTCCGTATCAAACTCAACCTGAGAATTCGGAGTTACTTTATCTTGAAGATCTATTGTTATTGTTATCCAATTTTTTATGTCTTTCGGGAATAAAACGTTTTTCAGTTGCAACTACTCGCTGTGTGCCTTTAAGATCGGTATTTTGTTATCTAGGTATACTAATAAAGCTTGACAAGACTTTGATTGTTTTGTTGAACATCTTATTTTCTCTTAATATCGGCCTGATTTTAATACTGGTCCTGAAGGTTATAGGCCAGAAATTCCCACTGGATCCTAAGATACGCGGATAAAAAAAAAATATTATCTTAACTTTTGCCCGCAAACTCAAGGAATAAGGTTTTTCATACAAATTCAAAAGTGTTGAATGGGAATCCTATGGAATAATTACTAATCCTAAGGAATGTGTGTTCCAAATTTCAGCTCTCTAAGCCCAGTTGTTATGGCTGAACATTGTCTTCAGTCACTTGGTTATTAACGGAACAGTTTAATATAATTGTACATTTATGTTTACATAGTTAAATATCCAATTCGTGAAATGAACAAAACTTTTTAAACACTGTGCTTTCAAATTCAAGAACATTGGATTTTTTCTACCATTATTACATGCAGGTTTGCCAACGTAACATAAAAACAAAGCTATGACACTTGTTGTGCATGTTATATAAAAAAAGCTATATTTAGACGTAAAATTTTAACATAACTGTCCGAACACCAAAAATAAAACACGTATTGAGCAGGAGTAAAAAAAGAATCACGAAATGAAACTTAAATGCTGACAACCAAGTTCAACCTAGTCGAAGATAAATAGGATATACCTAAGTGTAACCACAGGTACGTGGCTGCACAAATCTAGAGCGTCCTCGTTAGGTGGCTTGTTTAACCGTGTAGGTACTACAGGATAAATTTCGGAGTGACTCTGTTTGAACAAATTTAACCTACACCCTTTTTACCTTCAGACTACAAAACGTAGACAGAACTTCCATCCGTATGTGGTGGATATTTTAAAAAGTCAAACTGAGCGCTATGACAGATTGTTTCCGATACGGGTCGCCAAGGTTTGGAATCAACTGCCGTCTATTTTGCCTGACCAGTATAGTCCTGGTACTTTTAAACGTCGAATGAATCGGATACTCGTGGATGGACGTGTACCAACTTAGTCTTCATATTCTCTTACCGAGACGTGTCCTGGGAGACAAACGTCCCATCCTTAATATAATTTAATAATAAAATAATAATAAGCAGTTATTATTACAACAATCTCAAATAGAGTTTGCCCCGAGTTTGCCCCGCCCCGGCTGCCCTTAACTAAGTACTCGTACAATTTCGCCTGTGACGATTGCTTACTACAACAACCATGTCATCAGATTTGCAATTCATATTTTATTTGGGATAGCTTTTCTATACGAAGTGATAATAATTCAATGGGCTGCACCTAGTTGTAGCAGCTATATTGGGGATAAACCTAGAACTAACCTAAGATAAGTAGGATACATCTGCATGTGTATTTTTAGTAACCTTAAATTATTTTCAGATCAAGATTCAATAACAACTATTACCGTGACTAGTGGAAAGAAGCTGAAATTGTACCAAAACTATACGTTCTCACAGCACAACAAGAATACTTTGCGTTGCTCACAGTGTCTGAGCTCAGGATGTAAATTTAAAATTTTGCTATTTCCTGATGGTTCAATTAAGGCAACAAGAAACAGTCATAATCATCCACCTCCACAATATTTAAAATTGGAGAATGGCTATTATGCAAGATGTTTCAATTAACTTTATGAGCTTTTACATTACTCTTTAAAAGCATGTTGCTATTGATATTAGAGGTACGTATCTAAATATTTGTAGTTATCATTAGTTTGAAAAAATAAATAACCAAAGTTGTACTGTACCACAGGATTACGTACTTATTGTTCAAGGTGTTGTCGGATCTTATGTCTTTTATATTTGGAGAAGTTTAAGGAAGATAATACTGTTTACCATAGAGATTTTCAGCTCAACGAAAGAATGCAGAATATTTGAGACATGTTTGTATCATTTTCGTTTGGAAAAAGTAGAGGTTATGTTGAGTTTCAGTTGATACATTATAAAGAATCTTACTACTTACATTTATAAACTACAAAATAACATTCTTCGTTAACTTGCATTACATAATCTTTCGATCAGAGATTTAAAATGTGTTTCTGTGCTTTCTTAATACATTTTGATGTTGCATGCTCCCAGACAGAAATCGTATTTCAAAATGTCTATATTACCCAATGGGACTTCTTTAAACCCCATTATCACAGTATAGATATATACAGTAATTCAACCCGGCCGCATCTTTGAAATTAATGTCTACAGCAGCACCGCGGTTCTTTCACATGTGATAGGGCTGCCCGCCTTCTGCGTTGAAATTACATTTGCCTACTTTGTGTTTACTTTCATTTAGTTTTGTGACTGCTAATATACTTTTTTATATAAATAAATAAAATACGTTTTAAATTGAATAGGATGTGTTCAACAAAAATACGTTTTGTGTCAAAAAACCATGTTACCGTTTGAATAACAAATCGGTCTTATAAATTACCGAATACGACCGAAAAGTACTTGCGCCTCGACTGAGACGCACGAAAAGATTTATTATATCTTTTTTGAAACAATCCGCATATCAACATAAAGCTCAATCATCAATTGTTTCGGTATGCAGACACTCGCATTTCGTCCGTTTGTATGGAGTTGAATTACTGTAGATATTTGTACTGTGCCATTATAGTACCGAACTTTCGTGATCATGGCCAAGAAAATGAGAGCAAATATTAAATATTATACGAAATTATTCCGTCAAAGAAGTGTTTTATTAAGGACTATGAATGGTTAAACCTGCAGACATTACTACGTGAGAACAAAAACAAAGTTGTTGAGTGCTTGCCTTAGTTACTTGTCTCATGTTTAGCAACATATTCGGATTCCACTACTTACGAAAAACCTTTTATTTTTTCTTTTATTTTTTTGACGCTTAATAAAATTTATTCATAACCGCAATTTATAGCGTTTAATTTTTGCACATACCTATTCATATACCTAGGTGTTTTTATTTGACATAATTGCAACGGTTTGTGAAATCTCCAGACTGTTCTTAGATTTTAATGTTCCCTCTTCGGTTTTTATATTGACGCAGAATTACGTGCCAGGAAACATTTTATGTTGTATACACTTATTATTCTATGTATCTCGCAAAAAAAAATTCATATCGTTGGTATAAAAGTTGCTTCGGTGTATAATATTGTTTTGGTAAATTCAACCCCTGTACCGTGATTCAATGGTTTTATACACATACATCTACATAGATAACGCAAATGCATGAACATTGCGTTTCCGAACCCCGACAAAAGCGTCAAGGTTGGTCTCCGTTAGATTAAGTCCGCGCGTAGTATGGCTTTTAGAAAATCGATATCACAATATCGATATCATTCTTAATAATCGATTTCATCGGCGGCTTCGGTGTCTGAAACAGTTTGAATTTCTCATCACTAAATATCAGCTGTAACGTAACAGTAGGTGTTATAAAGTCGCCACGCTTGGTTTCAATTTAAATAGTGATACTTGCGTTATCTAGGTATGTAGATGTATGTCTGTGGTTTTATATGTATAGTTACCATGTCTTTCATGATCCTATATCAACGATTACTTTAGCAACTGGCAAAGAGATAAAATTGTACAAAAACTACACGTTCTCCTAGCACGACAAGACAGTTCTTCGTTGTCTACAGTATTTCAGAATTATGTTATTACCTGACGGCAGAACTAAGACCACGAAAAGTGAACATAATTCTTCATTGAAATACACAGGGTCCGCTTATAATTTAATTATATTAAATTTTATATTTTAAGAGCAGATTAGATTTTTTTTCCTCCATTGAATTTGGCACTCATTTAGATCTTACTTATTTTGTCGATGAAATTAACAACCAAGGTATATATAATAATATTGTACATGGCTCTCATTCCACACTTATGTTTTGTATTGGATATCATCACTTTTGTACATACATTTTTAGTAGGTACTTACTTATAACATCTGGGTTGCCTGGTAGAAATCGTGCTTCGACGATAAGGCCGCCCTTTGTAAGTTGATTGTGATTGTTATTCTTAGTTGTATAACTATGTTGGTGTACAATAAAGAGTTTTATTATTATGTATTCTTAAAGCTACACATCTTTCGGCGGAAAGACCCGAAAATTTGACCAGTCGGTCGGGGATCAGGACAAGAGGGACAGAAACCGGCGAACGATTCGGGCAGTGCCCAGCAAAACCGCTTTTTGCATGCGTGCTGGAAGCGAACCACTGCCGAATCCCTTTTAAGGTTTCTGCCCAAAGTGGCTGGAGTCAAACCGTTATTATTATTACCTATCAATAAAAACAGGGGTTTTTAACTACCTACTGTATTTTCCTACGTTTACGGGGAATTCGAGTGCTCTAATCTTATCTTATCGTACTAATATTATTAATTTGAAAGTTTGGATTTCCGGATGTGTCGATGTTTGTCCCTCAATCACGGGAGAACGGCTCAACTGATATATATTTGCTAACCTTAAATATCAATATTACTTTCAGATGAAGTATCAACTATTACTCTGACAAATGGAACAAAGCTGAAATTATACCAGGACTATACGTTCGCATTCCACCATAAGAATACTTTGCGTTGCTCGCAGTATAAGAGCTCATCATGCAAATTTAGAGTATATTTGTTTCCTGATGGAAAAGTTAAGATGACGAAAAATGAGCATAATCATCCACCTCCGAAATATTTAAAATTGGAGACTGGCCTTTATATGCGCCATTACATTTAGGTAGTATCCGATGGAGGCGTTACATTAATCTTTGTATTCTTTAGGCTGTGTCCACACATAGCACGGCATAGGCTTATAATAACGTTTGGGCGGGGAAAAAATAAATCGTGATTGCCGCGCACGGCCACCGTCCTACATAGCGCAGTCGAGGCCCGCGGCCACCGCTCACGTTTACCGCGCAATGTGTGGACAAACCTTTAGGCTGCAAACTGGATGGTAGCGACAGCGAGAACGACAGCGGCACGGGCAGCGACGCGGGGAATTTGGGCCGTTCTCGACGCCAGCGAGAGCTCTCGCGATTTGTTTCGCGGTTTCATACAAACTCAATACTTTCTATCGTGTCGCGGAAATCGTTGCCCGCGCCGCTGTCGCTCTCGCTGTCGCTGTTGCTGCCGTCCAGATTGCAGCCTTAAACAAATGATGCATAATTTTAGTAAGAGGTTTAGTGGCTGAACGCTTTCGATATTTCTAAGTATCTTTAGTATTCAAGGCGGTCTGTTAGATAGCCAGAATCTGCTAGATGTTTTTCTAGAAACCAAATTCATCAGCACTTTATTTATCAAAACTGTTTCATATATGTTTCTCAAACAAAAAAATATTATTAATTATATAAGTTACTTAAATATAAAAGAAAATATTTCATGAATCGTTTTTTAGCTTCTGTTGAGACTCATATAGATACGATTTTATTGTTGCTTATTGAAAGCTCTATGACTGTCCATCTAAAAGTGGAAAGAAAATTGGAAACGGAACAACGGTTTTTTCAACAGATGGCTAAAGAAGTAAAAGTGTAGTTTCAGAAAAACAAGAAAAATTCAATTTTATAAAAATGGATTAAGGATTATATAGTGTGGGGTCGAATTATTACTAATGATCTCTAAGTTGTCTTAAAAGATTCCAGTCGAATTACCAATAACCCTGTAGGTAAATATTTAGTGAATCCAGTTGAATTTTATAAGTTTTCATACAGAAGAATTGTTTAAGTAAAACGTTTAAATGATATTTGCGCTGAAGATCGTTAAGCCCTCTTAATTAAATTGTTGAACTTAGGTAGAGTTAAACCATTTTAAAAATGAAGTCCCCTCCACTAAGCTTTGAATATTGGGATCCCAATTATGTGGATTGTGGGAGAGCAAATACCTAGTGCAATCGACTGGGAAGTCAACTAATCGTGCGATCGACCAAGTCAAGTTGTGGGGTGAATGATTTTGAATGGTTTATCTCTAATTCCGTATCAAAGTCAACCTGAGAATTCGGAGCTACTTTATCTTGAAGATCTATTGTTATTGTTATGCAATATTTTATGTCTTTCGGGAATAAAACGTTTTCAGCTGCAACTACTCGCTGTGTGCCTTTAAGATCGGTATTTTGTTATCTTACTAATAAAGCTGAAGAGTTTGATTGTTTGGTTGAACACGTTATTATCTCTTAGTATCGGTCTGATTTTAATACTGGTCCTGAAGGTTATAGTCCAGAAATTCCCACGGGATCCTTAGATACGCGGGTAAAAACGGAATGTCGGTCTGCAATTAATGCAGGTACAATATTATCTTAATGTGTATTGTACTACGAACTTTTGCCCGCAAACTCAAGGAATAAGGTTTTTCATTCAAATGCAAAAGTGTTGAATGGGAATCCTATGGAATAATTACTAATCCTCCTAAGGAATGTGTGTTCCAAATTTCAGCTCCCTACGCCCAGTTGTTATGGCTGAACTTGTCGTCAGTCACTTGGTCATTAACGGAACAGTTTAATATAGTTTTACCACAGAATAGATAATAGTACTAGCGTACATTTATGTACATTTATGTGTACATAGTTAAATATCCAATTCGTGAAATGAACAAAACTTTTTAAACACTGTGCTTTGAAATTCAAGAACATTAGAATGTTTTGCTACCATTATTACATGCAGGTTTGCCAACGTAACATAAAAAGTTTGACTCAAAGCTTTGACACTTGTTGTACATTTTATATAAAAAAAAGCTATATTTAGATGTAAAAATTTAACATAACTGTCCGAACACCAAAAATAAAACACGTATGGAGCAGGAGTAGAAAAAAGAATCACAAAATAAAACTTAAATGCTGACAACCATGTTCTACCTTGTCGAAGATAAATAGGATATACCTACCTAAGTTTAACCACAGGTACGTGGCTGCACAATTCTAGAGCGTCCTCGTAAGGTTGCTTGTTTAACCGTGTAGGTACTACAGGATAAATTTTGGAGAGTGACTGTTTGAAGAAATTTAACCTACCCCTTTACCTTCAGACTACAAAACGTAGACAGAACTTCCATCCGTATGTGGTGGATATTTTGAAAAGTCAAACTGAGCGCTATGACAGATTCTTTCCGATACGGGTCGCCAAGGTTTGGAATCAACTGCCGTCTATTTTGCCTGACCAGTATAGTCCTGGTACTTTTAAACTTCGAATGAATCGGATACTCGTGGATGGACGTGTACCAACTTAGTCTTCATATTCTCTTACCGAGACGTGTCCTGGGAGACAAACGTCCCATCCTTAATATAATTTAATAATAAAATAATAATAAGCAGTTATTATTACAACAATCTCAAATAGAGTTTGCCCCGCCCCGGCTGCCCTAAGTACTACTAACTAAGTACTCGTACAATTTCGCATGTGACGATTGCTTACTACAACAACCATGTCATCAGATTTGCAACTCATATTTTATTTGGGATAGCTTCTCTATACGTAGTGATAATAATTCAATGGGCTGCACCTAGTTGTAGCAGCTATATTGGGGATAAACCTAGAACTAACCTAAGATAAGTAGGATACATCTGCATGTGTATTTTTAGTAACCTTAAATTATTTTCAGATCAAGATTCAATAACAACTATTACCGTGACTAGTGGAAAGAAGCTGAAATTGTACCAAAACTATACGTTCTCACAGCACAACAAGAATACTTTGCGTTGCTCACAGTGTCTGAGCTCAGGATGTAAATTTAAAATTTTTCTATTTCCTGATGGTTCAATTAAGGCAACAAGAAACAGTCATAATCATCCACCTCCACAATATTTAAAATTGGAGAATGGCTATTATGCAAGATGTTTCAATTAACCTTATGAGCTTTTACATTATTCTTTAAAAGCATGTTGCTATTGATATTAGAGGTACCTATCTTAATATTTGTAGTTATCATTAGTTTGAATAAATAAAATAAAGTTGTGCTGTACCACAGGATTAAGTACTTATTGTTCAAGGTGTGGTCGGATCTTATGTCTTTTATATTTGGTTTATATGTTTAAGTTTATTCTAATAAAAAATATGTATTTATTTAATTTGTATGTTTATATATTTCTTAAGTATATCAATTATCTAGTATCCATAACACAAGTTCTTTAAGAAACTTAATTTGGGCTAGATAATGTTGTGTGAGTGTCAGAAATATTTATTTATTTATATTATTTATAATATTACACACATTGCTGCTCGACACTTCTGTTACCTGAACTTGGCTTGACACGCTACCGCGTGTCTAGATAAAGTAAATATTTAAATATGGAATTTGCTATACCACTAAGCTTCTACGAAATTAAATGGGTATTGGTATTAAATATTTTTGTTTCAGGTGTTATGTCATCAATAACTTTGACTTCGGGGAAGGCTGTGAAACTGTACAATGGATTCTCGTTTTCGGTTTATTCAAAATACAAATTGAGGTGCTCGCAGAGCCAAAGTGCAAAATGTAAGGTCAGGATTAACTTAGACGAAGACGGCAATGTTGTTGCAGTGGAAAACCAGCACAACCATGAACCACCCACTTTCCATCGGCTAGAAGACGGACTTTACATAAAGATTTAATTATTAACTCGACTCATATTATAACCGAATTCAACAATTAGTTATAGTATAGATAACAACAATATAAGTATACCTAAAAATGTTGGATAGACGTGTATCTTTGTGTGCCTATCGACTTGTGAAAGTTTTAAAACATGACTCTTGTAAGCCCTGCACTTATTGTTTACGAGTACCTACTATGTTTCGGAATAAGGACCGGTCGGTGTTGAAATGGAATAAAACGAGCTTTAGATATGCGGGATATTAACGAAATTTTTTTTTTTTATTTGAAACAATAAATTTTTGCTATAATGTGATGACATCTTTTAAATGTCCGCCGTGGCTTCAAATGGTGGCATGCTTACAATATGAGCAAATTATCCCTTTTTTTTTGTAGTTGTTATATCAACAATAACTTTGACTTACAAAGCGTTACAAATCCGTCAAAAATATTTACTTGCATTTGAACTCTATGCCCTCGTCATTAAGTTAAAATTGTGTGGGGAAATTTGACAGGTAATGTAACGCTTGATCGGCTGCCTTCTGTACCTAAATGCACGCGTGAAAGCCGCATCGTAGTAGCTAGGCATGTTCATCAACGACTATTTGTTAAAAAGTGTTTGGTGGTATCTTATTTTTTTGTACTGAGCGATACTAAAATAAATATGCAGGTCCGTTTAAATCATATAAAAGAAAATAACATATAAATTTGGCTGGTGACTAAAAAAATAACCCTGTAGGTATACAAATGTTGGATCTATGTGTATCTTTGTGCGCCTATTGACTTGCGTGTGACTGTTTAAGAACATGACTCCAGTAAGCCCTGCACTTACAAACGATGTCGAATTATTATACTGTTTCGTATTTGAAATATTAAAAGGATCTTTTAATTGGGACGCTATGTGTGAGATATTAACGAACTTGAAAGAGTTCATTTATGCCATAATGGTATAGCGTTTAAATGCTGACAAAATTGGTAATTTTCCCCCTTTTACGCATGTTTGAATTATTTACTGCCCGGCTATAATGTTTTTATCTACCCTTTAACCTTTTTTGCAGATGTTTTATCAACAATAATTTTGGATTCTGGAAAAGATGTGAAACTGTACAAGGGTTTTTCGTTTTCGGTCTATACAAGATACAGATTGAGATGCTCACAGTACAAAGTGCATGCTGTAAGGTTAAGATTACAGTAGACGACGACGGCAATTATGTTGCAGTAGAAAACGAACACAACCATAAACCACCAAGTTACCTTCAACTAGAAAACGGAAATTATATAAAGCTTTAACTGCTTCAACTCAACTCATATTGTAACAGTTTTTATGTGTTAATAATCGATAGCGACAATATTATATAGGGTCTTCTCAAAAAATATTGAAATATGTTAAGATGTGTGGGTTAATTTACAAAAAAAAAGCTTTTGATAATAATGTTTTTATAAACTGAAATTTTAAAATTCTTTTGAGTAAACAAGATTTAACTTTAGTCTGTAATTTACGACAACATAGAAAGAAATAAAAACGTTTCCATCGTTTTCTTTAAGAAAATAATTTCACTAAAACAATACTTAATCTTAAGCGGTTAGGTCGCGTGAGTGCATGGCCTAGTAAGCACGGAATCAGCTGTTATTACGTCATACTAGTCCGTTCATATAAGACCATAAATTAGTAAAGCTACAAAAATGTTGTTAAAAGTTGTAATCGTTATAATATGCATGAGTAACTTCATTATCGTCATTCAGTCAGGAGACGCCCACTGCAGGACATAAGCCCAGGGTTCTCTACATAGATCGGTCCTGCGCTGCCCTTATTCAATAATTAATTAGAGATAAATATTGATTTATCAGTAACGAAATTTAATTCGATAATTCTATGTAAGTAAATAGTGAGGATAAACCACACGATTGCGAATATAATATATATATATATGTATACAGTGGTGATCACCTAATCAGGGTTCAAGTTAGTGCCGTTATTAACAAGTAAATGGACATGTATTCTTAATATTCATAGGTCAAGAAGAAAATAAAATAATTACTTCTTTATCTTCCTCAAAAAATACTATAGGTTTAGTGTACGTCTAAATCTTCAATGCTGGACTGGGAACAAAAGAAAAACATAGAATGTGCCAACTGCTTCTCTTCCCGGCCATACTGTTAAAGTCATTTAAGGGACAGAGGTTTTATTGGAGGGTTTTTTTGTGGGCGATAGGCTGACCCCCTGTCACTGCAATAGTCTCTCACCACCATTATAATGCCTCCAAATTTGTAATTTTTTTTCGTCAATGAAACATTGGTACCCCATGTAAAGGAATCTCAAACAGGGAGGAGGTGAATGGTTGATGCACGAGAGGGGACCGTCGGGGGAAACATGCTCGTTAGAGACGCATGATCCCGCCGGCCAATAGGCGGCCTAATAGGGCAGGACTCACCGAACCCAGCGATACCCGCTAAACATCCCCTTTGTTGGTCAATCCCGAGCTGGGTATAAACCATTATCTGAACGACAGCCAATTGGAGTCAGAGGCTGCGTGCCAGGCGTCCCGAGAGACAACCCGTCACGAAAGGACAGCCGGACAGACTTTATGGAACAAAAATAAGAAAACGGAATGATGGGTTTATCTAGAACCGGTTGGCTTGTTGAAGCTTCCTCACTAGGGAGGCGTGCTTGGATAGGATTGGGAGAGCATCGGCGAGAGAATTGCATCTTTCTATTTTCTTTGTAACTTTGCGAAGTGGTTACTGTGCATATCAAACGATATCGCAGGTTAAGCGCGCTCGGTGCGGCCTGTATTAGGATGGGTGACCGCCGACCATTCATTTCTCACGACGACTTCCGTGCTTCGGAGGGCACGTAAAGCAGGCGATCCCGGGTGCTGTATTCTTGTATACAGTAGTCGTTAGGGTTTGTCAGAACCCATTTCGTCACCCTGAAATATCTGACATTCACCAACAAGCACCGGACCAGCTTGGAGGATTACGGCCTAAACCTTCTCGTCATCCAGAGGAGAGACTCATAGCCCTGCAGTGGGCTCATAACACAGAGTTGTGATGATGATGATTTCACTTTGTACTGTAAATGTCTTTAGATCTGGGCTGTTTGGGAGCCAATCCAGTACTGTCACAGACTGCTATGCAAGGAACGATTTGACAGAATGGGCTGTAGGTATGTTTCGGAAAATATCGTGTTGAAACTTCGCGTGCCGTGCTTTGTGGTCGTAAATTACTGATCAAATTTTAATTTTGTTCATTATGAAATATTTCGAAATTTTCAAAATATTTTTTGCTTGCATTGCCTACATTTACATAGGTAATAATTCCTGCTCTTAATATATTTTAATATTGTTTTAAAGGACCCTGTATTCAAATGTTGGATGGATGTTTATCTTTGTGCGCATATCGACTTGTGTGTGTGTGACTGTTTGAAAACACGACTCTTGTAAGACTTCGTATTTGAAATATACCTATTAAAATACTTACTGGGTCTTTCAATTACGACGAGTAGATGTCACAATGAAATAAAGATTAGTGTGAGATTTTATTGAAAATACTATTTTATTTCAAAGTGAACAGTATACTGCCGGTAATATTAATATTTTTGGAAATGAATGGGTATTTTTCACGATTTTTCAGATGTCATATCAATAATAACTTTGTCATCTGGAAAAGATGTGAAACTATACAAAGGTTTCTCGTTTTCGAGCCATACAAGATACAAATTGAGGTGTTTACAGCGTGTAAGTGCAAAATGTAAGGTCAGGGTTACAGTAGACGAGGACGGAAATGCTGTTCGCGTAGACAATGAACACAAACACGAACCACCCACTTTCCATCAGCTAGATGACGGTCTTTATGAAAAAGTTTAACAATTTTTTATATTTCGGTACATAATCTTTTATTTTGTGATTAGGTACTAAAATGTGATTGCAAATTTTTTGCTGCATGAATCTTACAACAATACGACGCCACCAGTGGTGTTTTAATAAGTAATCTAGTAAAAAAAAAGTAAAAATCAGTTTATTGTAACAGCAGTATTTACACATAAAAGAATCAAAAATAAAAAAAGAACATAGGTATAGTAAAAAAAAGTATAAAAAAAATACATATATCAAAAAACTTAAAATAAACAAGATTAATCTGTTCTTGTTAATTATTTTATGTAGGTTAGAATTTTTGAATGCCCTGGAGGAAAAGTACCTGCTCTAAATAATAGAGATAGCCAATTTTACTCCTAAGAAATATTAATTACTTATTTTATATTTTTGTGTCTTGCTACATACGGCTTACGGCTGTAATTTGTATCGATTCTCTCTGTCTGGGAGCACGGACAAATAAACGCATCGTCTCGAAGCCCTGCATTTTAATTTTCTCCCTAGACCAAACCTTTCAGCGCAACGTAATACAGTCCTATACCCTTACAAGTATTTTAGTGCATTTTTAGAGTAGGTAACAAAAAGTTCTTATTTCGTTTGTTAAATTTTTGTTTTTTATGCTTTTATTCTTAATACATAAGTTGGTGTGAGAGGACGCACTTTTGAAATTACCTATCGGTCATAAGAAAATAACAAATAAACCTTCCTAAATAAAATTAATATTGACCTAATTTTTGACTCATTCTTAACAATAGAACAATAATCAAAATGATAATGAAAAGATCTATTATCTTCGGGCAAATTTTCATAGGTAGGTACCTACCTACAAACTAAATAAAATTGGAAATGCGCACTTTTTCACAACCCATCCTGTACCTGACTTAGCGCAACTTAGTTGATAACACACGATATGCGAGGTCATTTAAGGAAGACAAATGTCGTATTCAAAGATAGGTAGATACCAAATCCGAAATATCCCGTACACTTTTCATGCCACCATAGGCACTTGACACGCGGAGCATTCTATCTCTCCAGACTTCTCTTAAGGGTTCTTTATTTATTAGGTATAGGTAGGTAGGTCACCAAGCTATCTACAAAAAACAACCAAAACATACTTGCTATGTCATCAATCACCTGAAAAGAGAAAAAGAAGCCTGAACAACAATCATTTTTATTTAACATCAGGACATGCTTAAGGGAATAAGTATCTATACCGTTGCAAGTAAAACAAAACAGCCCACTAAAGTTGGTATTCATACTACATTATGCCGCCGAGCAACATCACAGCAGCGCAGAAATCCGCTTGTGTCATTTAATATGAACTATCTCACAATGTTCAAGGACGCAGCATGTAGTTTACCTAGGTATTCACTTTGTACCATACATGATTGTCTCATACTTCGCTAGCTGCAATTCGCATTTGGATTTCGTCATCAAAATATTCAACGTCCAATGAGCAGCGGTTTACTTGCCACGCCTAGGTATTCTTTTTTTAACACGTGCGAAATGTTGTTTTATTTAACAGAGCTGTTATAAACTCACTTATTTGGTTTATTTGTAAGAAAAAACAATAGGTAGGTACATTATAGTTTCCCAAAAGGTAAATTGGCAAAAAGGCAAAAAGGCATTTGAAATAAGTTAATTCGTTTCGCTCTAGTCACGCCCATCGCTTAACTCTCGCATCTGTTTAGCAAATCAGTGAAAGAAGACTGTCATGTTACGCTCCTCCCACTTTCGTTCATTGGCTCAGTAACATCGTGTAAAGAATTACAAAATGGCTACGTTGTAAAAGTATAAAATTGCTTTCTGAATACGTTTTCAATGTTTGAAGGTAGGTAGGTTTATAATGCTTTACAAATTGGAAATCACACCCTCAACCCACGAATAATGCATGAATGCATTTTTTAACCATTTTACTTCAAAAGTGATATTATCTCGAAACAGCAACCGTGGTATTCGGTTTTTAGCTTTTAGCACTAGCTATAGCTTACATTTAAGATGAAATTTTACATTAAATTCGAGAAGGTGGTACGTGATCAAGTTTTGTTTTGTTTTTTTTTTTTGTACGGGTCCGGGCCGAAGACGAGTCGCTCCTGACCACGTGTTAAGACACTGAAACGTCGAGTGTAAAATGTGGAATGATGTAAAAACCCCACCTCATTATATACCTACCTACGCGATAAATCCGGTTAAAAAGTGTTTTATTTAAGACAAGTTACTGCTTAAAGTACCGTTGAAACTTTCGAACTATCCTGCATGTAGGTAAGGGCGTACGATTAAGAACCACCTTTTGCTATTATTGCTTTAAGAGAAGATTAATGAACGTGGTAAAACAAAACTTTAAAGTTCTGCGGGGCTAGCATGCGCCCATCGACAACGATAAATCGGGCCTTTAGTACCTATATCGATATTTTCTTAGAATTTGGCAGTTTTGGCATGTTATAGAATCGAGCAATTTTCTCTATGTATTAGGTATGGTACGCATGTTAGCTAACATGATAGGATAAAATAATTCTGTAATATGTCCCTATCTTGTCGATTCGAGTCTGTATCGATGGTCGCATACTAGCGTTGCTGTTTGTTTGTATTTTAAGTGTCTCCTAAACGAGTAAACGGATGGTTTTATAACTAAAGCATTCAATTGACATCAAAATCGTTAAGATAACAAACATAAAATCATACCTATTTTCAAGTTGCTCTCGTACCTATTTACGACAGCAACCTATAATTAATTTATTTAAACCTATGTACGTCCGATCTGAACTGCATTAGGTATAATAAATACCTAAGTACTTATAATAAATAGATCATGCGATGATGAATGTTCCTTTATGAAACCTATACATTTCTATTATAATTAAGTAGTCGGACCCACATGGATGAAAACTGTACCTTCTAAGCCAAAGGTCCTGGGTTCGAATCCCGGTTGTGGTGAATACCTATAAGTATGTGTGATGAACACATGCACAGTACAGATATCTGCAGTAATTCAACTTATACTTACAAACGGACGAAACGCGAGCTATATCTACCTACTCGGTTCGATCTCGGCATGCCGAAACAATTGTTGATTGAGCTTTACGGATTTACTTTATTTGCGGATTGTTTATAGGTAGGTACCTACTTCATTTTTTCGTGCGTCTCAGGCGAGGCGCAAGTATTTATAAGACCGATTTTTTATTCAAAAGTAATCATTCTTTTTTAGACACAAAACGTATTTTTTTAACACTTCCTATTCAATTTACATGTAGGTACTGTGATACAGGTGTCAGCCGTCAAGTCGTGGATGTTTGTGCTAAGTTTTTTGCTTTCTTAAGATTTTATTTATCCGTTAAGGAGAATCCATATCGCAAGTTCTTGATTCGGGCTACATACCTAATGTGGTATGAATATAGTTTTTTTCTACTTATATGGATATTTTGACCATTGGTGAAATATTTAATTCCAGATACTGTACGAGAAACTATAAGACACGGGAAAAAAGTAATTTACTATCAGCAACACCGGTATTCGCGACAAGGTGCATCGTTTTCTAGTTTATATTGCTCAAAAAAGAAATATTTACAATGTAAAGCTAAAATTAAATTGGATAAGTACATGAATATTCTGTACGCCTCAAATGATCACAATCATGGCCCACTTGAATAAATACTTTTTGCGATCCAGTCAATTCTTTATATTTATTTACACTTAATTGTTTGCCATAAAATAGTACAGAAATGAAAATAAATAAACTTCAAGGGGTATAATGGGCTTGTTTCGATATTAGGTACCATCGAACCAACTGAATCATGACCCATTTTGCTAAAACATACTTTGAAACTGTCAAACTTGTAAGGTCGCGTATAATGCATTTATGACTTTTTAGATACTGTACGAATTCTTTACCTACTCATTAAATATCAGTGTGTAATGAAATGATAATAACTTCGTCACCAAGGAAACATATCTTCAAGCAAATTTCGACCTACTAGCATTTAGACGATTTGACAAAATGAGCTTGTTGTGGGTCATGATTTAGTTGGTTCGATAGTACAGAAGGCAGCAGATCAAGCGTTACAAATCAGTCAAATTTCCTGAACCAATTTTAAACTTAACGTTAACGGCGTAGAGTTCAGATTCAATTACAATTTTTTGACAGATTTGTAACTCTTGACCTTGCTGCCTTCTGCACATCTCCTTATTATTTTAGGTCTTTCTAAAGTCAAATTAGACTAAGTTCAAACTCAACTTTGATGAAATGAAATGAAGTTCAAGTTTTCTAACAATAATCAAAGAATGCAGAGCATTAAAAAAGCGACTTTACGTCAAAACTTTGGTTGAATTACAATGTCGTCAGTGTAAAACATTGTCAAAAATTTGAAATTATCCATGAAGTACTCAATCGATTTTGATGAAATTTATGTGGGACCAACTTTGAAGTATCTTCTATCCTACGTAAAAAAAATTTCACAATCGATACATATTTATCCGAAATATCGTGTAACAAAGACACAAAAAAAACATAGACTTGAATTGAAATCTCCTCCTTTTTCGGAAGTCGGTTGAAAACTGAGTTTAAAGGTCCGAAGTTTGACTTTGGAGAGATTTAAAATTGGAAAAGATAAAGTTGATAAAGGCCCTCTGTTATCTGAGGTTACGCGGACTGATTCTGACAATCGAATCTTTTAAGAATTGTGTTAGTTAAATTATCGCTACTCGGAAAGCGATCATAAGTGTTGATTAACCTGAAATTCATGCATTTAAGACATCTCTTCAGATGAGAAAGCTTTATTACCTACAGATTTAATTGTGGAAAAACCATAATTATGTTGGTCACACAATCTTCCTACCGGACATAGTGGAATCTTTTTAAGATGAAAATCGTGACAGTTCCATGTTGTCAATCTTGGTGACGTTGCCCTGATGAAATAGTATCAGTCTGTAAAAGAAATGCATTCTCAATTATGATTACAAGATGAGCGCTGATATTGATCGATTCTTTGTAGATTCAATAGTAAATTCTTATCGACTGAACGTTCCGTTCCCTTGAAATCGTCAATTTAAGATCAATATGTTTTATAACATTTACTTCATTTATTCACGTTTAACTGTTTCACGTTAACGTTAATCATTATTTATTTGATTACTTTATAGTTTTTGAAATAATAACTTTATTTACATTAAAGTTTTTATTTTTTTATTTAAAATTATATTTAGGTTCATAATTATGTATTATGAACCTAAACTCACCCTGTATTTTGGCAAGGAATGGACCTAGGAACTCAGAACTTCGATCAAAGGGTAGTAAACCTATTTCACAACAAGTAAAGGATTTTATTTACAGCGCAGTTTTTAATTACCGGCCACCGGAAGGGGTCGCCATATGCGAACATATGCCGACATACTTAAAAAAGGCTTAGTTAAAAGCACCCGTAACTGACGATCATATATGAAAATATTAATGAATGTTGAGTAAGCGAAAGAGGTATGTCTGGATAGTAGCAATTGGCATTCCCTAGTCTCTGCCTACCCCAAATTGGAGAAAGGCGTAGAGAAAGTTTATTTATACAAGTATGTTATGTAGGTAATTATCTAAATCAAATGCTATCTGTCCATCAATACTTTAGCAATGTGGTAGCACTGTCTGGCTTAGACGCCAAAAGTTACGGGTTCGATTCGGATGAACATGTTTAATGTTTATTAGGGATGCAACGATATGGCTATTACGATACCGATACGAATGACGAATGTATCGTAATAGCGAATACGATAACGAATGCATTACGATTATTTAATTTACATCTAATAAAACAAGTCAATTGAGTAAAATCAACTTTACTTAAGTTTAAAGCACAATTTACCACCTCAATGTCGTAATTAAAATCTATTTCTTTTAAATTTTTGTTAAGAAAACATACAATTTTTAAATTATCTGATTTGAGTCTGTTTCTTATATCCTTATGGATTAAACCGGCTGTGGAAAACAATCTTTCTGAATCCACTGTTGCTGGTTTGATGGACAAATACTTATGGGCCAATTTTTTCAAATTAGGAAATACAGTATTTTTTCTCCACTTTTTTACGTTAATTTTTACATCAATCTAGTTTTAAGAATCTTTATAAATCGTAATACTTTATACGATACCGATGATCGTCAAAAATAACGATAACCTGCGGTTTACGATTATCGGCATCGGTATCGTTGCATCCCTAATATTTATTATGCGGCTTTTACTCACATTTATTGTCGGAGGTGTCCGACTAGTTTCGAACTCTTATGGAGCCCCTCATCAGGGGTGAGTGTAGGGTTTCCAACTTTTTTTTCTATAAAGAAAGTATATTTGAGTCTGAAAATATCATCGAACAGTATTTTGGAAAAATAAACAGTATTCAATTTATTTAATGTTTCAAACACATATTATATTTTTAGACCTTCTCGCAAAAATTATTAATTTAAGTCTCGCACATAAAGTGTTTAGCATTATATGCTGAAAACAGTATTTTGTATAGGTATTTTATTTTTGTTCAACAGTAAAAAGTATAATGTGGTGAAAAACAGTAAGTATAATACTGTTAAAAACAGTATTGTTGGCAACCCTAGGTGAGTGCAGTCGCCTCTGACAATAATGTGAGTAAAAGCCTCCTTATAAACATTAGTAGGACTATAATATGACTCACAAATCATTTTTAAATTCAATGAACGTGTTTGTTTGATTTATGTATTACCTATATGAACGTATTTACAGAAAGTTTGTGTACGTATGTTGGTATAATAGATACCTACATACAAGACAAGACATGTGAAAGGTTTTACTTTAAGATATCCGGATGCAAGAAGTTTGGATTCCCTGGCTGTAAATTGTTATTATGTATTTTTTTTTCTCTTATTCTTAAAAGATGATTGCTGTTGAGTTTCTTGCCACTTCTTCTCAACAGATCGACTTTCCGAAGTGGTGGTACATTCAGTTCATTTTGTAAATTGTTTGACTTATTTCAAATGTATTTAAATACTTACGAAATAAAGAATATTTGAGTTTGAGTTTGAAGATTGATGCTTATACGGTGCTGTGTGAATATATGTCCAATAATTTATATATTTATGTTTCTGTGATATTTCATTAACTTTTCATACGCTTTTGTTTCAGCTACATTATATACCATTACACTTGAAAACGGAAGGACCATATACATGCACAAGCAGCACACATATGCAAAACGCGGTAGTTCCAAAATAACTATGTATTGCTCGAAAAAGCATGCCACTTCATGCAGAGCGAAGTTGTGCTTAAATTATTTACACAACGATGCGTTTGTGGTTCATGAACACAACCACGACCCTCCTATATTTAAAGCTAAGTTCATTCAACCTTATTTCAAAAATACTTCTTTGGACTGTTAAATGTATGGTTTCTGTCGGCTTCAAGTGAAGCGCGGAGAGAGTTACGTACATATACCTGTTACGCACGTGCGGGGCGCAAAAAGTCCGACGCCAGAAAAGTCCGTACCTAACAGTGGTATTAAATGTTGTCTGTAATTTTGTTTTAAAATTGAATGTCTGATTTGAAAACGTCCTTTCTTTAATCTCTTCAAAATTGTAGGATACGTTCAAAACTTTTCTGGCGCTAGGCTTTTTCTGCGCTGCAACTCATTGTTAGGTGAACACGTAATAGGTACTGGGCAAATATCTTTTATTAACAGTTGCTATAGGAAAACAGCTCAGTATTTTTATCTCTTTACTATTTATTTGTTCTTATTTTTTATAGGACCTAGTCAGTACCTAGTAGTAGTCTCCACTTTTTCTGTGATTTTGAATCTCTACAGGAAGCTCCCACGTAAATATAAAGTTTTTAGTAGGAAAGATAGTTTCTAGAAAAACGATTTGGTACAGTATTCATTTTAGATTATGACAATTCCTTTAGGTAAATTGTATAGCTAAAATTAATAAATAATCCTCTTAGTAATTAATTAATTATTTTTTAATAATTTTTATAATTATTTGAAGTATAATGATTATTCTTTAAACACCGTATTCGTGCAAAGATTTTTACACCAAAGTCATTAAATTTAATTTGTTTCTTTATGTTGTATATTACTTAAAGTTTGCTATATTGTACAATAATGATAAATTAATTATGAGTAATTTACTGTGTGTCTAAATAAACAGAAAAAAACTATTGACGATCAATCCAGTTTCTTAATTTACGATTGTGATCAAATTAAGTAAGAGCTTATGTTGCTTAAATTCATAGATCAAATAAGAAAAGTGGACCTATGTAGGTACGTATTATAACTAGTGTAAAAATATAAGAGTTCGTGTACTTAGTTGCCATAAATGTTTATTGTAAGAATAAAAACAATACGTATAAGATAATCTTAAATGATCTCAAACTAATCATGAAATGTTACATATATCGCATAAATAAACTTTGATGTGGATATTTTGTTTCATTGCACGCAAATTCATAATATTTTTTGGCTTCTTTGAAAGGTGTAGTATACAAAGTTATGCTACTGTTACACATGTTCTAAAATAATATGCTAAAAGCGTCCTTTTTAGAATGCTCAAAAATCTCAAGTCGTTCTCGAAATGAGAATGCTAATTTTGGGCAACATTCTGACACACATGCTACTACGTCGCAATTGAAGCATGCTTTTGTGTTGGAAATGAGCATGTCTAACAGTAGCTTTAGGTTTTGATAATGCGAAACCTGAAAACGTTTTACAATGTTATATTTCAACTCAATACCTACTCTAATAAATATCTATCACTAGTATTTTCTAATAATCTCTAAATAACCTTAAATGTTTCTGCGCCGCCGCAGTAGTTTTGTATGAAAGTAACATTTCTTCAGTTTACGACCGTGACAGTCCAAAGCCTGTTAGTTAGTGTGATGGAAAAGGTTATCACAACATCATGCACAAACATCGCGTTAACACACCATGCCACGAGTGACTACCTCGTGAGTAGTATGTTTATTCCTTGTTGACTATACTTGCGCGACAAAAATAGGCACTACAAGAGACTAATAACTTGCTGAGTTTACATGATAATATTATAAAACAAAATATACCGATTATTTGAAAGAAAATATTTGACCCGTGTTTTAGGGTGTTACCCAACCAATCGATCGATCTAAGATAAGCGACTGGTTTTGTAGGTATAATTGATCGACGGATACCGTTCCACTAACCAATTGATCAACCCTCGTTCGACCTTGATCGCGTTACCCAATCTATATTCTATCAGTTCGATTCTACCATCGATCGAAACCCTCAATCAATGATCGATTGATTGGTCTTAGGTTTCGCATGAACAGATAATTACGTTGTATACAGGGTGGACCATTTAGATATCCATACGGAAAGGTCTGCTACTAAAAGACATAAGAAATTCTGTTCTTAGAAACCATATCATCATTTTTATTAACAAGATAAACTGCATTCACTTATTTAAAACACTTTTGTACAGCTCAGGAATCGATCCCGGAACTTTTGAAAAATAAAACTAAAACTATTTCTTTATGATATCAATTGTGTAGCGATTGTTAGGCAGTAGGTACTTTTTACTGTAAAACATGATATTTCAAATTAATGAAATTTAATGACTGATAGGTATATTATGAGGGATATTAATATTTATATATAATAATATAATATATTATTAACATTTCTGTATTGTTTTATTATCTTTTTCATGCGCTTTTATTTCAGATACATTGTATACTGTGAAACTATATTTATACAATATATTTGTACAACCATCACACATATTCAAAACAACGTAGATCTGCTGTAAAAAGCAATCCAGTTCATGTAGAGCAAAGTTGAGCTTAAATCATTTATCTACGCGTTTGAGTTTGTGGTTCACGAACACAACCACGACCCTCCCGTGCTTAAAACTCAATGTATTCAACCTTTTTTCAAAAACACTACTCCTCCGCACGGAATTTGAGGTTTTAGTCAGTTTATGTGCATCGTTGACAGATTATCCGAATATCACGTGCGAGACGTTTGCTCGTCGTCATTGCGAAAAAAGTCAGGCGTTAGAATATTCCGTGCACTCAGTGGTATTAAATGTAGTAAGACATTGTATACACCGTGGAACGTTGGCGTGGAAAGTACCACTATGGCCAATATAAAAAAAAATAAGAACTTATGTGACACCCTTTATAATGCAATAGTAGTAGGTACGTATCGCGTTTTTTGTCTATCTATTCAATAATTTCGCCAGCCAATTATCTTAACCTTTAATGATTAGTTCTTCGTCACCATTATCCAATTATTTTGATTGGTAAAAGTGGTACCACTTCAAATCTATTTTAAATGTTGTCAAGTAATTCGCTAGGTCAAATTCATCAACCCTGATGCGTTTGTAAGACCACTAAAATATCACTGTGTATCTAAATTTTGTTTGTAATGTATTTCAAAACTGAAGTTTAAATTTGTAACCACCTGTAACCATTCTGTAATCTCTTCAAAATTATAGGATGCCCCTAAAATTTTTCTCACCCCTGACTTTTTCGGTGCTGGAGACTCGATCCTACAAATAGGGTCTTCTGCGCTACAACTCACTGTAAGTAGAAAATACTAGGCAATAAAGTCTACATTAACAGTTGCTAAAAGAAAACACTTCAGTATTTTTTTCTCATGATAACATATTTTTTGTTAATTCCTTGTTGGACCTTGGTAAGTTGGAATAGTTATCAAACGATTGTGATCAAATAAGAAAAGCGGATCTATGGAGGTAGTACTTGTCTAAAAATAGAAAAAGTTCTTCTAAGTACCTAGTTGTCAGTAGTTTTAAACATCTATTGTAAGAATAAAAACAATACTGGATAATCTTAAATTATTTGCTTAGTCATGACATGATGTTACATAAATCGGGTAAATTAAACATTAATATAGATTTTTTTTTATTTCACACAAATTCATAATTTCTAAGTAGAATATAGCTTTGGCTTGTTGAAACAAATAAAATATAATATAGAGGGTGACTGGTGACAAATTTTAGATACTCAAGGAGGGCACTCTGTGCTCGTTTCTGATCATAATTATGTAATAAAAGTAGGTACTTAATTTTTTACTACAATTTCCTATAAATAAATACTAGTATGTTACTACTATCTTTATATACAACTGAGTCAATCGCGGTACTTGACCTGGTACGTGAATCGCTGCCAACGCTATTGTAACCATGTGTTGCGTTATCAATTTTTAACTTTCGGCTAAGTTTACTCAGCAAAAAATAATTTTATTTTTTATTATATTTTTTCTCTTTTTGTATCATCTCAAAATATCACGTCCTTGAATTTCGAAAGTGACCCACTAGTCACCCTGTATACAGGGTGGACCATTTTTGGATCGATCAGTATGGGTAAGTCTTCAACTATGTAATTGTTTGTTTTGAAACTATAGTTGTTGTATTTATTTTAAACTAGCTGTTTATTTTCCGAAAATTACTTATAAAATTAAAATGTAAACTTATAGAGTTTATACTATGATTTTTTTTATATTGTAAGGATAGGACGTTTGTATTCCATGCCACCTGATGGAAAGTGCGCATGAAGACTATGGTGTTACACGTCCAACCACGAGAAACCTAGTCACTCGACACTTAAAAGTTCCAGGACTACTACAGTCAGAAAAAACAGATGCAGGCAGATTGTTCCACACCTTGGCAATACGTACCAAAAAGCAACTATCGAAGCGTTTTGTTCGACTTCTTGGTAAATCCACTATATAGGGATGGAAGTTCTGTCTGCGTCTGGTAGTCCGGTGGTAAAAGTGGGTGGGTTCAATTTGGTCAAAAAGAGCACTCGCACACTCACCAAAATGTAGCCGACAAAATACTGTCAAACAAGCAACCTTACGACGATGCTCCAGCGTCTGCAATTTTTTATTTGTAAGGTTGTTGTTATTTATGAGTTTGCGGGCTCTTCGGTCAACAGAGTCTAGCCCTTCGAGCTGGTATTTGGCAGAACCATCCCAAAGGTGACTACAGTACTCCATGCACGACCTCACTTGGGCTGTGTATAAGTTGAGCAGCCGTTCAGGGAGAAATGATAGAAAAGTATCTTAGATGAATGCAACGGATAATTATTTATATGTTTCTACTTCTGTATTGTTTGATTCACTCTATTATACGCTTTTGTTTCAGATACATTATATACCGTGACACTTGAAACCGGTAGGACAATATATTTGTACAACCATCACACATATTCAAAGCGAGGAAGTTCCAGCATAACTATGTATTGCTCGAAAAAGGACGCCACTGCATGTAGAGCAAAGTTGTGCTTAAATTATTTACACAGCGATGCGTTTGTGATACACGAACATAACCACGACCCACCCGTGTTTAAAGCTAAGGGTATTATACAACCTTTTTTCGAGAATGTTATACTCAATGGCAAAATGTAAATAAATCATTTTGATAAAAATAAAATAATTGCAATTCAAAAGGAAGTAGGTACCTACTTGATTTACAAAATTTCATTGTGCACCAAAAGGTTTTCATTAGGAAAAATTTTTTGTAGATAACTGACTTGAACCAGTATTCGTGTAATGGAAATTCCGTTAGCTAAAATGTTTAGGTAAAATGAATAAATTAATCAAGAAAATTTTATTCCTTGGTCAACGGATTCGTGCAAAGAATTTTAAATTGAAGTCATTAAAGGGAAGTCATTAAAGTAAATTCAAACTTATTTAAAGATGTAATATAGTCTGTTAAACATTATATGAGTAATTTACGTTGTGTATAAATTAAAAGAAAAAAAAATTACTAGCTTTTTAATTTATCATATTAAGATCTAAGTAATAGATTGATTCAACCTAAACGTACACGTTCAATGGGCCGCGCCGGACGCCCCACACCCACGGCACTGGGTGCACACAACGGACAGAACGGTTTTGCCGATGGCATGTATCAACTGTATCCGGATTTTTCATTTATTTTAGAGTGTTTTCTTGTTGTGAGAAGACGTCTTCAGTCATGTAGATTGACAGCGACAGGGCCCGAAGATAGTGAACGAATTTTTGTGACGTCACCGGCGGTGTGGCCGGCGCGGATAGTGCACGCAGTTCTTTATGAATTCATACACAGCAAATGAAATTACGTTTCGTGCCGTGAGTGCGGTGCGTCCGCACCTACATTCTGCCTACATTCATAGATAAAATAAGAAAAGACGACCTATGTAGGTAACACTAGTGTAAAAATATAGTTCGTGTACCTAGTTTTAAACAATATTGGATTATCTTAATAATTCCTGATTAGGTTTATACCTCGCATAAATAAACATTTCTTAAGATAATGTTTTATTCCCCACAAACTCATAATTTATAAGTAGAACATAGTGTTGGCTTCTTAAAAGAAATAAAATATAATTATTTATACTTCTGTATTGTTTGATTTACTTATTATACGCTTTTTTTCAGATACATTATATACCGTGACACTTGGAAACGGTAGGACAGTATATTTGTACAACCATCACACATATTCGAAGCAAGGTGGTTCTAGCAGAACTATGTATTGCTCAAAAAAGGCTGCCACTGGTTGTAAATCAAAGTTGTCCTTAAATTTCATACATAACGATGCGTTCGTAGTTCACGAACACAACCACGACATTCCCGTATTTAAAGTTCAGTCCATTCATCCGTTTTTCAAAAATAATTTACAATAAAAAAATGTATATTCGAAAAAATTGTTCTTGGTTTGGTATTTAGCAATTTGAGGTTTAAGGCTGAGTTTCCATTGCCGCGGAGCTGGGCGGATTGGAGCTTAGCGGTGCATCTCCGCTCCACTGCAATTGAAACAGAACTAGCGGAGTAGAGCAGAGCTGAACGGGTATTCATAAAAATACAGCTAGGCGACATGGAACAGAGAACAGCAGAGCGATGCGATGCGGAGGGCAGCTAGGTTGTGTAGTGTTCGAACGGTTGTTAAAATACGTAAACAGTGCTTAAAATACGTAACATTAATAAAAAACAACATTAATAAATAATAGATAAAATCCCCAGACAATCACACCAACTACATGGCCCCAAAGTTAGCATAGCTTGCGGTATGGGATACCATGAAGCGAATTTTAGGGGAACCTAGAATACAAGTACTCATATAGATAAACACCCAGACTCACGGTTTTATTCTTGTTCCGGGCGGGCATCGAACCCGCAACCACTGGCGTCTGAGGCAGTTAGGTTTACCCCATCGCCAAAGTGGTCGTCCATCAATTATCATTGGGTGAACCCAGACTAGGTAATTTATTGACATACTGTTTTTCATATGATCTGTGTAGTGTATTCATGGTTTGTACTTAATTAAATTTTATAATATAGGGAATATGTATCTAAGTCTAAGCTTTCGTCTTAAATGTAATTTAAATTAATAAAGGAATTTTACTGAGCGCAAAAATGCGTATTCCCAAAAGTGTGTTCCGCTGGACTCCGCTCCACTTCAGTGGAAACACTCAACACTTTTCATTGCTTTTCTCCGCTCCTCTCCGCCGAGCTCCTTGTCAGTGGAAACGCAGCCTAAGTAATTTTAATGGCAGCGCAGACGACAGGCTATGCCTGACGCACGAAACTATTGCGCGTTTTGCTATTTTAATTTAAATTTAAAGAAAGACCTAACTAAATAGAAATGACCTGACACCAAATATCCATTCCTTTTTAGCTGTCTTGCAACAATAGAATTTTATATAGTTTAATTGTATGCAATCAACAATGAAACTAGAAAATGTTACTCTTTCGCCACCGTTTGTACAAAGTTTTTACCACTGTTTTTTAAGAATAAAAACGGTATTGGGTGATCTTAAATAATGATAAATCATTCTCTATAAATAACTAAACATTGATAAGTATAGTTATTTTGTTTCATTTCACAGGAATTCAAATTTTTCATGCTTTTTAAAACTAATAACATAAAATGTTTGAACTATGATTTAACTAATGAGCGCAAAATAGCGGCTATACACACTCGTCCAGACACCCCGAGACAGGTCTCGTCCTCGTCTCGGTCGCTCTCGGTGGCGTGGCGGCGGCGGCGCTGCGTGCTCTTTTTTGCGCCCTAGTCAAAGGGTCTCGTTGGCTTGCGCGCGGTAAACGAGAGTGAGCATGTACACACTCGTTCATTTAGTACAGAAAGCAGCAGATCAAGCGTTACATTACCTGTCAAATTTCCCCAACCAATTTTAACTTAATATCGAGGCATAGAGTTCAGATTCAAGTAGATTATTTGAAAGATTTGTAACGCTGGATGTGCTGCCTTCTGTACATTATAATAGCTCACGGCACAAAGACAGGCAAGCAGGAGGAGCTATTTCTACGTCCATTGTCGCGGGATAATTGAGTTTAAATGTTAGAAATAGTGTGTACAGGGATGCTCTCGACCATAGCTTTCTCGACCGAGACTGTCGGCGAGAGGCTCTCAACGAGTGTGTACATCCGCCATGAGAGTAGTTTGTTCAGCAGTGCTAGCACGGATCTTTTGTCGATCGTAAGTTTACGAATGCTCGTATAGTATGGAGTCGGTTGCAAGTTTTTAGTAACAATGTAATTTTTTATTTTACAGTTATTTAAGAGTAGAACCTGTTAACAAACATTCAAAATTAACAAGGAACACATTTATTTAAGCTGACCGTGCGGCAATGGATAGATTTCAATTATTGCTTGCAAAACCGTCTCCATACTATACGAGCATTCGTAAACTTACGATCGACAAAAGATCCGTGCTAGCACTGCAGAATAGAGAAGGGAATCTATGATAATAAAATAAAGGGGTCACATTTAAAGCATAATGTGGGCTGAACCGAGATTCTTGTAATCAGGACGTGAAAGCTCATTCCGTAAATCCGGAAAAACAGGTAGCATGAGCTGTTGTGGTTAGGATACCTGCTAAGTTGTACATATAATAGTCGACGCTTAGGTCACTGGTGCGTATGTTAAAGAGAACCTAGTTTTCATATTAGTTTTAAAAGCCTATTGTTAGAATAAAAACAATATTGGATAATCTCAATAATATTAAATTCCTGATTAAAGGATCGCGCAGACTGTGTCGGCGCATATTGTGACGGGCCGCATCTGCGGAATTTTGTACTGTAATGTTGCGTACAGATTGCTAGTAATGTAACATTCTGCGCACGTTGCGTATTTGTATGTGTGGTGCGCAGAATGTTACATTACAAGTTCCATTACAGCAATCTGTACGCAGCATAAGAATTTACGAGTTAAAGCTTTAAGTCTTCCAACATAAAGTCAAACTCTTGATACTCCATGAATAATGTGTCGTTTGTGCTAATGGTAAGTCCGTATGCTTGCAGTGCGCGGGAAAAATACTACTACCAAGGTAATTACGACTTTATTTTGATTCTGAGAAAGTTGTTCGTTAAACATTTCTTTTATACACTACCTCTTCGAACATTATAAAACAACAAATTATCGCAAACGATCGTAGGTAGTAGTTACCTACATAATTCAACATTATAAAACCTAATATTTTAAAGTATTTGTATTTAAAATGCTTAATTCCTCTTCAATAAATGGAAAAAATGTGTTAAATAAAAATCGCCCGACCAGGACTCGAACCTGGGACCTCTCGTTTGCCGCACGAGTGCTCTCCCACTGAGCTACCGGGGCCTGGCGGTACCTCTCGAAATTACTTGATAAATTTTGTTTTTACGTTATATTGCTAACGTAGCTCCATCTAATGGTAGATATAGCTTTGCAGCTAAGACCTGCCGAGACCAATTTCTTTACAGAAATTGAATTGAATCCCAGTTAAAGTGAAGCATTGCAATCTTTAATAACATTTTAAAGCTTTTGCATTTAAAATGCTTAAGTACTCTTATATAAATAAAAAAATGTGTTAAATAAAAATATATAAAGGTTCGAGTCCGGGTCGGGTGATTTTTCACTGTCACAAACTGTCAATTATATAAAATTAAAAACACATTTTATAAGTTAAATCCGTAATGAAATATTCTCAACATGATATACCCAATTAAGAGTCTAGTTGAGATGTTTTTCTTTTTTGAATCTTTGATGAATTAAGCATATCTGCCGCAGTAATCTTGAAAATAGTCAATAATTAATGATAACAATTAAAAGACGGTGATTAACAAGAAGCGTCAATTGTGATGATAACAAGTATTTCAAATGAAAAATTCGGAAATCTTCGAAAAAGCCGGATTTTGATACTGAAATCCGGATTATTTAAAGTTCCAAAAATCCGGATTTTTCAGTTTTTTTTCGATTTTCGAAGTATCTGGATTGCAATCCCTAATTATGTGGTATCTTCAATCAATTGGGAGTTTTAAAACTATAATTGTCGTACCTGTATATTTTTAAGTAATTACTTAGCTGTTGATTGTCCGAAAATAATAAAATGAAATTAGAATTTTTTGTTTGAAAAATCATAGGTATCTTAAATGCATGTAATAGATAATTATTATAATTATATTAGCCTGTGGTGTCCCACTGCTAGGCAAAGGCCTCTGTCCATTTTTTCCATTCTTTTTTTCTTTTAACTATGTCCTTCCACGGAAACTTAAACCGGGTAATCTTATCTTGCCATCTACGTTTGGGTCTGCCGAGGCGCCTCTTGGAGTTTGGAGACCAGCTCGTAGCAATGTTGCGTGCCCAGCCCATTTAATTATTTATTATTCTGTTTTTGATTTACTTTATTATACGCTTTTGTTTCAGATACAGTATATACCGTGACTCTTGAAACCGGGAGAACAATATATTTGTACAACCATCACACATATTCAAAGCAAGGTGGTTCTAGCAGAACTATGTATTGCACAAAAAAGACTGTCACTGCTTGTAAATCAAAGTTGTGCTTAAATTTTTTACATAACGATGCGTTCGCAATTCACGAACACAACCACGACCTTCCCGTATTTAAAGCTCAGTCTATTCAACCGTTTTTTCAAAAATAATTTACAACAAAAAAAATTATATTCCACAAATTAGTTCTTAGGTTGGTATTTAGCAATTTAAATTTTTAGCTGGGTTTCCATTGCCGCGGCGCTGGGCAGAGTGGAGCTTAGCGGTGAATGAATAGACCAATGACTATGCTCGAAATATCCGCTCCGGTTGAATAGAAACTGCACGAGCGGAGTGGAGCAGAGCTGAACGGATATTCAAAAAAATACAGCGAGGTGAGAGGACTGCGTAGCGGAGGTCAGCGGAACAGGGGACAGCGGAGCGTTGTGTAGTGTTAGAATGGGTGTTAAAATACGTAAAATGTGCTCAAAATACGTAAGCAAACAAAAAAAAAACATAAATGATCACTGGGTGAAATAGTCTGGGTAATTTATTGACATACTGTTTTTCATATGATCGGTGTATTGTATTCATAGTTTATATTGAATTAAGTTTTAATAAGTTTTTTATTATAGGGAATATGTGTCTAAGTGTAAGCTTTAATCCTTAATGTAATTAAAATAATTAGGAATTTTACTGAGCGCAAAAATGCGTAAACCCATAAGTATGTTTCGCTCGACTCCACTCCACTCCGCTCTGCTCCACTTCAGTGGAAACACTCAACACTTTTCACTGCTTTTCTCTTCTCGCCCAGCTCTGCGTTAGTGGAAACGCAGCCTAAGCTAGTTTAATGGCAGCGCAGACGACAGGCTATCCCTGACGCACGAAACTTTTGCGCGTTTTGCTATTTCAATTAAAATTTAAAGAAAGAACTAACTAAATAGATATGACGTGACACTTGCCCATTCCTTTTTAGCTGTCTTGCAATAATAAAATTTCGCATAGCTTGTTTAATTGTATGCAATCAACTTACATCGATCGACGGTCTTATAATGAATATTTTTTTTCATTTCATTTCCATTTTCATTTCCTAACAATTTAATTGTATGTTACTCTTTCGTCACCGTTGTACAAAGTTTTTACCACTGTAGCTGATAAACTTTGTGATGTAGAATATATTTTATTTAAATAATTGTCTTAAATTTGTCTAGCCATCTTTTTTAACATTTTGCGATTGTGATTAAACAAATGAGAAAAGCGGACCTTTATCTAGTAGCCATTGGAGTTTTATGCGTATTTTTGTTAGAAATATTTATCGTACCTAAAAATTGAATAAAATGAAAAACTTACTTTGTGAATTTTTTTTTATAAAATTCATAATTTTTTTTTATGAATTTTTTTTTATGAAAAAAAGAGATAGCAAGAGTTGTTGTGGGTAGGATACCTGATTACTCGTACATATAATAGTCGACGCTTACGTCACAGCAGTGCGATCACAGAACCTTATCGAATCGTAAGTTAACGAATGTTTACGAAAGCTCGTATAGTATGGAGTCGGTTGCAAGTTTTGAGTAACATTGTAATTTTTTATTTTACAGATATTTATGAGTACAACATGTTAACAAACATTCAAAATTAACAAGGCACACATTTATTAAAGCTGGCCGTGCGGCAATGGATAGATTTCATTTTTTTCTTAAAAACCGCCTCCTTTTTTCTTAAATTCGTTAACTTACGATTCGATAAAGTTCTGTGATCGCACTGCTGGTTCGCTATCGCAAAATTCGAGGCGGTTTTTCCTTTTTCAGCATTGCTTGAAAATAATCTTGTTTGATAAAGATAAGTTCACTACTGCAGCAAGCGGCAACGTCGCAATCATAGCTTGAATGGAAATTGTGGCGCGCCGCGGCACTGCGGAGCTGTCACGTCGCACTAGATAGCTTTGTAATTACCAAAGACGAAAAAATGCAAGAATACAAGAAAAAGCCAATATTTTTTTTTAAAATCCGCGAAAATTAAATAGATTTTTGTACATAATATACTTATAATATTTTATTTAAAAAAAAAATCCGATCTTTTGCTTTCTTTCACGAACACGCTGTATGTGTAATTATTTAATTGAAACCAGCATTCAAAAGTGCGAATAATTGAAAGTTTTGTATCGTATACTTTGTTATTTTGGTTTATTTTTTATTGTAATTTTGTTTTTCTTCTTAATTTACCTACCTTTTTCGGATTTTTGTCTACAGTGGCAAATCTACCGTATCATTATTTAAGCTGCTCAAGTACTAATGATTATTATTATTTATTATAAACATTTGATACAATTTATTCAGCTCTATTGCAGTTGTGACAATGGGAGGCTCCGTATAACTTGTATTGCGCCCATCTCCAACATTCAATCAAACATGGCAATGACGTAAGTTAACTTATGCCCTTGTGAAAAGTTCAGATCTTAACACCTTCATATAAATTTATAACAGCAAATACAATTATCTATAGAAGTTATCAATTTCGACGACCACTTTGGCGATGGGGTAAACTTGTCTGCCTCAGACGCCAGTGGTTGCGGGTTCGATTCCCGCATGAAACAAGAAAAAAAAATGTTCCGCGTCTGGGTGTTTATCTATTTACGTATTTATATGCTAGGTTCCCCCCTAGTTCGCTACATGGTATCCCATAACACAAGCTATGCTTACTTTGGGGCCATGTAGTTGGTGTGATTGTCTGGGGATTTTATTATTATTATTTATTATAATTAAGTAAATTTCTTCCTAAGTCCCGACAAATTATGAATCGGAAACTAAGACTCTTCTTTTTAAGGGCATAAGGTGAACGAAGTCGGTAGCCCTGTATCTATAGAATGGACATTGACTAGGTAAGAAGTTTAAGTTTAATAGGTATATGTATATGCATGTGTCACTAGATGGAGCTACGTTAGCAATATAATGTAAAGAATATGCTAAATAATTTCGATAGCATCTGCCAGGGCCCAGTTGCTCAGTTGGAAGAGCACAGAAGGCAGCACATCAAGCGTTACAAATCTGTCATTTTTTTTTACTTGAATCTGAACTCTATGCCCTCGACAATAAGTTAAAATTGGTAAGGATAATGTAATGCTTGAGCTGCTGCCTTCTGTACCTACCCGCCCGGCAAGGGGTAGACCCAGGCTCGAGTCCTAGTTGGGTTACTTTATGTAGTAGGTATACTTTTTCAGATCTTACTACTCTATTGGAATCTTTCTAATTTTAAATCTTTCATAGAGGAGGTGGCCTTTAGTATTATATCTTTGTGACTTAGTGGAGGTTTATGACAATAGGAGGTAATTTATTTATGCATATTCTTCTTTTCTAGACTATTCCTTGATTTATATAAACAGAAAGCCTGTACTGTTCTACAGAGGGTACACGCACTCGAAGAGGAGTGGATGTCGCATGCTGCGGTACTGCTCGCAGCCGGTGTCACTGAGGTGTACAGTCAGGATCACTTAAAACCATTTTGGACAATTATTACGATCGATTTATAAACAATCATCCTCCTCCAAGACTTCAAGAAGTTAACATTGGCAGTTACAAATTTGACCGGTTTTGAAGTTTTTTTTTAGGATATGGCAGCAATAATCTACACTGATATAAGAGTATTTTTAAATGTTTTTTACGTCACATACAAATTATGTACCTAGTACTTAGTACTTTACACAGCATTTCAATTTCTTATAAGCAAATTGATTGATTCTCATGCATTAGAATTCTGTATCAGACATGGTTCATTAAAGTTTGTTCGTTTTGTAATTTGTTTTATTTGAAACTCCTATTCAAAATAGCACTGAAAAAAAAATCTTAAATGCGAAATCTCAAGCGATGGTTTGAGAGAAATGGTATGATTTTGAAAATAAAGGTCTAAAAGGATTTAAAAGAAAATGTTTCGTCTCCAAAGTTGGGGAAACGGTTCTCGAAATTATTAATTATACGAATCTTTAATGTATAATATTACTTAATCAGGAGTTAAATAAAAACTATTTTTTCAGAATATTCCACTATTTGGGTGAACAGAAAGCCCGTGCTCTTCCACAACGGATACACATATTCAAAGCGAAGCGGGTGTCACATGCTACGGTACTGCTCACAGCGGGTGTCGCAGCGGTGTACTGTCAGGATCACATTGGACCGTTTGGGCAAAATCACTTGTATTAGTGGGCTACACAATCACCCCCCTCCGAGACTTCTAGAAGTGAATAATGGCAGTTACAAATTTCACCGATTTTAAAATTACTTCTTACCGAAATACTGATTAATATTAAAAACACATCTCATCAGAATGCAATTGTGCTAAGTAGATGTATCCGACAGAATATCTGTTCTTAGATTAAAGATGGTGGTTTTCAATGAATCGCAAAAATTTTATATGGTCAAAACGACATTCCTATAAATATATTATATTTTTTAATGTAACACAATACAATAATAGAGTATGATAATCAATTTAATGCAATATAACAAATAAATGTAAGTTTTTATGTACGAAATTTGTTTCTCTATACTTGACTTCATACTTGAACAAGTTTTTGACCTATTTCATATTTATATTACAAAAGTGAAAAATTGTGTATTTCTTATGCATACATTCGGACCGAATTGAACTTAAACAGAATAATAAGTTATGAATGTTAATTATACAAAGTAAAGAATGCGGTTAAGGCTAGTTAAATAAAAAAATATATAGAGACTGTCAGCATTGGCAAAAGTTTTTGTTAAATCCAACTAGAAATACAATACACGTACACAAATTGAAAAAAAAATGTTTGGATTAGGTACTATAACTCGTACTGAATGTCAAATTTATACAGCGTTGAATTTAATTTAATAAAGGCCGAATGATATTCTTACTAAGTAGGTGTAGTTCTTATTATTTATTTATTCATACATACAATATAATATGGAAAAAAAAAACAGATTTATCATCAGCGTTTCACTCGACATTTTAGACGCTGTGGTCACAAAAGCAAGAAGTGTAATGTATAAGTTAAAAAGCATGTAACATCATATTTTCTTATTCAAATTTGTCTTGTCGTAACTTTCAGAACAACAATACGAATATCTTCAAACAAGATCCGGACATAACAGTTTAATACGATTTCAGAAGTATACATTCGTACGTTCTCGGCCAAAGTTGGATAAAAAGTATAATCGATATTGGAGATGCACTGATTACAGGAAAAAGTGTTTTGCGAAATTCGTACTTTCGGATGATGGAAGTTTGACATCTAGTTGTTTGACTCATAACCATAAACCTCCACGGTTTTACCCGGTTAAACCATAAACACTAGGTAATTGGAACTCATAACATTCTAGAAGCATTTTTTGCAATATTTTTTCAGCTTGATAGAATTTGTTAAAGCTAGTTCACAGAAACTGGCTGCTATTATCAAAAAGTAGATGTAAAACTTATTTAGAATCTGCATATTTCAAAAAACAGAACGAATTTGTAACTGATAATGATAAGTGCTCAGTCTCAATATGTTTTGCAGTTATATATACTTTCTACTTTAAATTTAAAATCGGAAACAATGATAATATATTAACAGAAGGAGGCTCGTCAGGAGGCTGTCAAATTGACCCAATCAAATTTTAACTTAATGTCCAGGGTATAGAGTTCCGAATCAATTACAACTTTTTGAGAGGTTTGAAACGCTTCACCTGCCTTCTGTATAAAGGCGTTACAAATCTGCCAAAAAAAAAATTACTTGAATCTGAACTCTATGCCCTCGACATTAAGTTAAAATTGGTTGGGGAATTCGACAGGTAATGTAACGCTTGATCTACTGCCTTCTGTACTTACAAGGTAGCACAAAATTAATCACCCTATGTTCTAATTATTGCAAATAACGTACGTCAATCAAATTTGACATTTGTGAGCCTGACATCTGCAGAAAACAAATAGATAAGCAATGGAGGGCTAATCTCTGGAGTCTCCCAACACCAGTGACCAATAATCGAACGGTGATGTATGCGAAGCTTGAATGTCGACGTTGATGTTCTAATCGAGTTGCGCCAAGAGGGTAAACATTCAGCCCCCAGATGCTCAACACGAACAGACTGCAAGAAACTAGATCTTGCAGGGGTGACTGCTACCAGAATCGTCATTTGGTCAACACTGCATATTTTATAACATTACAATAGCTGCATGGTTTTAGGAAGTCATTGGCAATCGATTACTGACGAATGCCATTTCTGACAAACAACTTTTCCTTGCTGAGATCAGGGACCGGAACCGCTTACCCTTAAAGAGGTTTTTGATTGGGTTTTTCATAGACTTGTTTTAAAAAACCCTATCAATTTGGTAACCGTATCGAAGACTTACCCTAATTTAAGGCTTACCATATCAATAGAGTTAGCTTCATGTAAGCAGTAAGCCTATCGAAAACCCTATTGAAGGTTACCGATTCAATAGGGTTTTAAAACCTGCAGGCAAATTTAATGTCTAAGAATATCAAATTATCAAAAATATCACCATCTATTCAATCTCGCACTTCGAATTATACTTCCGAATTCAACAGCATGCGCGGAAAAGAGATAGAAATAGGCAACCCTATCACAGGGTAAGCGCATCCGAAAGTAGTTAACTTTATTCAAAGTGTTACCACGTCGATAGGCTTACCATATCAATAGGGTTACACTTCCATATGGTAAGATTTTGATAGGGTTACCCTATCAATAAGCTTAATCAAATAAAGGGGTTTTCCGGTCCGTGGCTGAGATTGAATGAACTGATTGATAAATATGTATGCACAACACGAGCCCCAATGGATTTTGTGAAGGAAGTTTTGCCTGGTTGCGCTATTTCCAGTTATGATATTTGGCATATCCAACAAGATGCCCCTGTTTAACCATCCCAGAGTTCTTCCTTTAAAGTTTCTTGCCAACATGCCTACCCCCTTTGGGACAATATGCGTTCAGAATTATAACCGGAAATCTCGCAAAAATATGATAAACGGGCACTACTATGTACCAGCACGGGCGGCATCATGGGTCTGATATATCATTTTTCGTAGGTATTGTTAATAAAAGTTATTCAAAATCAAAATCATGTGATTAATTTTGTGCCAACCTCATTGCGATGCGTACATTACTTACCTACCTATTTTGGATATTTATAATTTTATTCGAAAAACTTCTCGCTGGTTTTGCCCACGGTACTCTCATATTTGAGAGCATATACCTATTAATAATAAATATCCATATTAAAAGCTATATCTACATTTTTTTCAGGTTATCAATACCAATTTCTTCGAACAAGGCATGGAGCTCACAATATTATACGATTCCAGAATTATACATTCACACGTTCCATTGCGAAGGTTTCTCTCAATCATAATCGCTATTGGAGATGCACAAGTTACAGAGAAAGATGTCTGGCTAAATTCCACCTTACAGACGAAGGAATGCTGGTGCCGGTTTGTTTACGACATAATCACAAACCGCCACGGTATTGTCAAGCACCAGATGGTACTTATATAAAATGCTAGGTTAAGAATGATCATTTTTTCATGCAGAAGATGCAATAGGTATTTTTTACATGATGATCGAAGAAGTTGTGTGATTTTAAACACTTTAACAATAATATGAAGTTTTGTCACCATGTATTTGACTCTATTACAATTTAATACTTTTCTTGTTGGGAAACTTCTTCGTTTTCCTTAAGGTTTTAATGAATACCTCATTTTTGTCAAAACAGAAGATTTTCGACTAATCAGTGCACAAAATACAGAGCAAGTCCACTTCCTTAGCACGCAAACTTTAAGAGCAAACGGTTTTCACGGGTCGCCCATACATATTTATATGGTACGATGTGTCATAAGCATTGCTGGATCGTACCAGGTGGGAATATTCTATCACTAAGTCATTGAAAGAAACACAAGTTGAGCATTAAAAGAAAAAATAATTTATCGGCCCAAAAAATCTCAGCCACTTCAATCGGAATTGAAAAATATGCCAAATAAGTATGTAAATATCTAGTCATTATTAATTAAAGGTTATACATAAAAAAGTTGTTTTTATTCTTAGTTTTATGTCATTGCTGTTATACAATTTCTGTTATACTGTCCTTTGAGAAAATGTATAATATCTGAGGTTTTCCACCAAGGCGGTTTGTTTGAGGGCCAACCTCTTAGCGCGGTTTCAATGCGGTTTCTTCGCGGTTGGCTGACATAGTGGTCAGACCGCCGCGGTGAAAAATTTGTAGCGGTTAAGTGCAATCACAGGCTTAATTAAACTGGAAAAGCGGCTAGCCGCGCGGTTAACCGCCTCAGCAGTAAACCGCTAGTGCGTATAAGCGCTCTCAGTTACAGGTTAACCCGATTATAGGGTTAATATCTCATAAATATATTTTAAGGGAACAAAGAGATTTTTTAGAGGATGTATGGATGTTTGTTCTTCATTTATTTTTATATACAATCTCTAGAGTTAAGGAAACAAATGATGTCTACCTAATTTTGTTCTATTGTCATTTTTTTTTAAAAAGCTGTCTTAACCTTGTAGGTGTATAGCTTTCTAAATAAAGATTAAAAAAAAAAAAACACCGCAGAACGGCTCAACTGATGAACAGTGTACCTTCAGTCTGGAATAGCACATAGGTTACTATTGCGAGATTTGAATTTACGGGGTAAAAACTATGTAAAACGAAATTGTATTTTGTTCAAATATTATGATTTTCTAAATACCTACCCAGACACAACAAATTTGTAAAGTCATGTTATTCTTATATCTTTAGTTACAACGTTATAAAATAAATATGTTTATAAAATATTTCAGGTGGGCTGGAATATGAATACGCAAATCTTGGAAGGTCTAAAAATCCAGAATCCCATATTTTGTTGAATAAGTATGCCTTTTCAAGTGTTGGTCCTTCTAAACGGTATTGGAGGTGCAGTAGTAGGTGCAGCGCCAATCAGTGCCCAGCAAGGTTCAAACTTTCGGAAAGCGGCGCTATAATTCAACCTCATTTAACGCATAACCACGATCCACCGCCGATTGTTAGAATGAAAGATGGAAAGTACTTAAGAATCTAAGAATGGGTACGTTATAATATACCTACTTGACAACGTTATCTCAAAAAACAATAAATTTTTAATTCCTGATTATTGTATTGCGTCTGGATTATACATATAGAGGGTGTCCTGTAAATAGTGGACCAACCGAAAACTGGAGATACAAGGGGTTTATCCTTGCTTTTGTAATCTACATGGAAGCTTTACTTAAATAACTGAAGCTATATTAGTCTATTTAATTTTTTCAGACCTTATACAATACGAGTATGTAAAACTTGCACGATCAAAAAATCCTAATTCAATTATAATGATAGAAAAGTACACCTATTCAAGTGTCGGTGTTGGCAAGAAGTATTGGAGGTGCAGTGCTCACAAGGTGAAGAAATGCCCAGCGAAGTTTAAACTTTCGGATGAAGGCAATATAGTTTATCATTATTTGGAGCATAACCACGAGCAGCCAAAATATATAAATACGAAATTTGGACTGTTATTTAAGGCTTGAATGTATTTAGCTACTAAATACAGAATAAGATGAATAAAGGATAAGGACTTATTCAGGGTATTTGATTTTGAAAATTGTATCAATACTTTATGGTATGGTTATAAGATATTTTTATCGCCATACTTAAGCAAAACCACATCATACACACATTTTAGGTTTAACAAATAATTCACTTCTTCACGATAGGTATTTGAATACAAGGGTCGCCCTGAATCTGTCACACTTCTTGAAAAATTCACTTTTGCACGTTACTGTGGGAATGCTCGTAACTGGAGATGCAGTAGTTACCAGGCTAAAAAATGCCAAGCTAAATTTCAACTTAATGATCTAGCACAAGTAAAACGATATCAGCCTATGCATAACCACCCGCCGCCATTGTTGCACAAACTGAAACATGTTTCTTATGTTAAAGTTTAACCAATTGTTGTAGATTTTATAATAGTTACATAGTTAAGCTAAAATAAAAAAACCCAGATAATCACACCAACTGCATGGCCCCAAAGTAAGCATAACTTGTGTTATGGGATACAATGTAGCGAACTAAAGGGAACCTAGAATATAAACACATAAATAGATAAACACCCTGACACTGAACTTTTTTTTTCTTGTTCCATGCGGGAATCGAACCCGCAACCTTTGGCGTCTGAGGCAGACAGGTTTACCCCATCGCCAAAGTGGTCGTCAATCGCAAATTGCTGCTGTTGTAATATTTCATATTTGTTGATGCATGTCACATGTTTCTACATTTGTAGACGTTGTTATACCTACTTGAAAATCTTCGTAAGTTGAAAAGTGCAGATCAAAAAAACTGTGAAGCATCAAACGATTTTTTTAGCCTAGAATATATTTATGTAAATTTACTTTTAAATTCTCATTTTGATATTTTAAGGATGACCTTAAAATGTGTTTTGTTTTAGTAAATTTGTTTTTGAAATATGTTTAATTATTAAGAAATTAAACGGAATCTATCACCAATCCGAAAAGTTGTCTGTTGAGAAGAAGTGGTAAGAAACTCAACAGCAATCATCTTTTGAAAATACACAATAACAGTTTACAGCCAAGGAATCCCATCTTCCTGCATACATACATAACTTCACGCCTGTATCTCATATGGGGTAGGCAGAACATCAGCGGCTATAAAACCATCTGATGTCATGTTCGACAAATAAAGGGGTATTGAGGGAGACTATTGCAGTGACAGTGACAGGGGGTCAACCTGACACCCACAAAAACGTCAATAAAACCTCTGAATAACTTTTTATAACTGAGATAACTGTTTTTCGAACTACATCAACTATAGATACAAAATGCTAATTGCCAAATAAAAGACATGATTCGTTGCAGGAACTATATTTTTATTTAATTTAATATTTAATTTAATTATTTAACTAACTATGCTTTGTTTCAGATATTCCGTATGCGTATATGGAATACAAGGGTCGCCCCCAATCTGTTATACTTCTTGAACAATACACATTTGCTCGTTATTGTGGGAATGCTCGTTACTGGAGATGCAGTAGCTACTACTCTAAAAAATGCCAAGCTAAATTTCAACTTCATGATGACGGACAAATAAGACGATATAGGCCAATGCATAACCACCCGCCGCCGGAGTTGCACAAACTGAACGATGGATCTTATGTTAAAGTTTAACTAAATTTTTTAGTTAGTTTATTATGTTGCTTTTACTTTCATTTACTGTCGGAAGTGTCCGACTAGTTTCGAACTCTTATGGAATCCTGGAGAAGTCGTCGTGGCGCCGTGGTTACTGTGTGTATCTTACGATATCACTGGTTAAGCAACGTTTGGCGCGGTCGGTACTTTGATGGGTAACCGCCGACCATTCGTTTCTCACGGCGACTTCCGTGCTTCGGAGGGCACGTTAAGCTGTCGGTCCCGGGTGCTGTATACTTGTATACAGTAGTCGTTAGGGTTTGTCAGAAGCCATATCGGCACCCTGAAAATTCTGACATCCACCACCCAGCACTGGGCCAGCTCGGTAGATTATGGCCTAAACCTACTCGTCACCCAGAGGAGAGACTCATGCCCTGCAGTGGGCCCATTACACGGAGTTGTGATGATGATGATGGAGTCCTTCATCAGGGGTGAGTTCAGTCGTGGCTGCACCTTGCCTCTCACTCCGACAACAAATGTGAGTAAAAGCCGCTTAAAACTATAGTTAATAAGACTCACAAAATATTTTTAAATTTAATAAATATTTTAGATTTGTAGAATAATAATAAATGTAAAGAAGTAAAGCTACAATCCCAAAATGCTCGTGTTGTAATATTTAATATTATCTATAAGTGTAGGTGCTGGTATACTTAAAAATCTTTTAAGTTGAAGACCTAAACTAAAATAGTGCTGATAAAATAAACTGTGAGGCATCAAACAAAAAATCTTTTGCCTTCAATTTTTATTTATAAATTTACTGTTAAATTCTTATTGTAATGTTTTAAAAATGTTAATAAAAAGTGTTTTATTTTAATACAAAGTGTTTTAAACTTTCGCATGCATGTTTATATATTTATGCCTACTAAAAATAAACTTAACATCCGAATAAATTATTTTCTCCCTATAGTCTGAATTCGTATAAGACTGAAACAGCACGGGCGGGTGTCGCTGATACATGCAAACTGTAAAGTAACTAATAAAAATCCCGAATTCGTGGAAATACCTTCGGCTATTGTCGATGAGTTTGGTAATGGACAATGGATGAAAAAAATAAAAGTACCTGAATATTCATGTTTAACGTGCGGCCGTCAAATTTGGCAAGCAACCGGTGTCCACACGGTCTATTTGCATTCACCCAACCGATTTGACAGAGTTGTACCGGCACGACCGCTTTACTAGAATTGCTCGCGACTTCGTTCGCTTGGTGTAAAATACAATGGTTTATTATTTTCTTAATTTTTATATCCAGCTTGGAGATTATTACTTAAAAGTCATTAAAATAAACTTAATGACTTTCGACAAAAGTTTCGTTGAAATTATGAAAGTCTGAAGATTTGCTTTATGAAAAAGAACATCACTCTATCTTCGATACTGGGTAAAAAAATATTAAGTATTTAAAAATAAATGTATTGAGATGATAGCTTATGAACTATTGAACGAATTGTAGAAGATATCAATGTCTTGATATTGAGCAGCCGTAGGTATAGTTTTTGAGTACCACCAGACATTTAATGAACTTCTGGCAATTTTCATTTGTTAGCCGAATTTATTGCTCTTACCTCTTACATACTTAAGTAACTATGCGTTGGTTAACCAGCTACATTTATTTCAGATATTCCGTATCAGCTTATTAAATACAAAGATCGCCCTCACTCTGTCATACTTCTCGAAAAATACACATTTGCACGTTACTGTGGGAGTGATCGTTACTGGAGATGCAGTAGCTACTACGCTAAAAAATGCCAAGCTAAATTTCAGCTTGATGATCAAGGACAAATAAGACGATATCAGACTATGCATAACCACCTGCCACCGTCGTTTCACAAACTTAACAATGGTTCTTATGTTAAACTTTAACTAAATGTTGCATTTCTGGCCGCAATTTGTGCCAAATTTTAGGATCGTGGAAATTATACACAAAAGAAACAAAAATACAACATTTAAAGTTGAATCAGTAATTTAGGTGTACAAACGAAAAAACAAAACGACGGTGTTGCCATATATCTCCAAAGTTATACAAAATGGCCGGAAGTACTTACTGTATGTATGTACGTACTCAATCTATCAATAAAATGTGTTCCAAACTTATAGAGATTTGTCTTTTGTTCTTAGAATGTATAAAAAAATAACAAACAATTTTAAAATATATTATTACTTCGAAGCATACGAGTTTTAAGACAAAAAGTTAGAAAATGGTTAATGAGAGATGATCTTGAAAGCTCAACATACTTAATATACCTACGGAAGTGAAATTTCACCACTACTATCAAAAATACACAATATTCTATGAATTCAATTACTTGAAGGTATTGAGGGGTCGTGGGAATAAATAATATGGAGTATAGGATGGATAGTATATGGGAGTTACGACGGAGCCGGATAGGAAGCCACTTGAGTTTAGTGCAAAAATGAGGTCATATTTGCGCAAGCCAAATATAAACCGAATGCAGAAATTTTGAAGCCGCTCAAGCTTATTTAGCTGGACTACTATCAAATCAAATCGAAATAGCAGACTTCCGCGTAATCCAGGATTGGCAAAAGAAGTATTTAATGAAATTCTAGCAATTTCTTCTTAACTTGTCGATCTTAATGCTCTTTTCTATACTTAAGCTACATTTGTTTCAGATATTCCGTATGAGCTTATTAAATACAAAGATCGCCCTCAATCTGTCATTCTTCTCGAAAAGTATACATTTGGGCGTTCATGTGGGACTAATCGTTACTGGAGATGCAGTAGTTACTACGCTAAAAAATGCCAGGCGAAATTTCAACTTAATGATGACGCACAAGTAACACGATATCACACTACGCATAACCACCCGCCACCGTCGTTGCACAAAATGAATACTGGTTTATATGTTAAACTTTAAGTAAACTTTTTTGTAACATTTAATTTTCTCTACAATTGTAGACGTTGGTTTACTTAAAAATCTTTGGAAATTGAAAAGCTAAACTAATTTAGTGCTGATAAAATAAACTCTAAGTCATGAAACAAATATTCTTTCGCTTTGAATTTTTATATCTTATCTTACTGTTACATTCTTAAATAAATTCAATAAGTAATTAAAATCAATTGTGATGTTTTAAAAATGACATTAAAAAGTGTTTTTATTTAGGTACAAGGAGTTTTTTAAACTTTCGAATGTTGGCTGATTTATACCTACGAACCAAAAAGAAACTTAGCATCCGAATAAATTCAATCCGGCCTAGTAACTATCAAGTTAAGTTATTATCAAAAATCCTGAAACTCGTTAACATTCGGCTATTAATGGTGTAATTGAAATAAACATATTTGGCACTAAAATAGGTTTGTCGTAAAAAAACTATGAAAGGCTTTCAACACGGTATATCCAAATTATTCAACCATCATCTGGTCGGGTTGGTATTAATTCTAAACTGAATGGGATTGAGTCCTTTTCATGAAAGAAGTCCCGCGATTTCAGCGATAATACACCCTATGTATTTGACATAAGAGCAATGCACGGGATAACTCCATCTCTCGACTGACAAAGCACTACATATATATAGATGTAGATAACACATAAACAATGTATGGCATTATTATACATTCTGTAGTAAAAGCTCTATTACCAAATAAAATATAAGATTTTTTGCAGGAATTATGTATTTTTTTCATTTATGCTTACTCCATGAAGGCCTGATTTTTCAATGCTCAAATAAAAGTTATCAAATGAATTAAGTACCTATTAGGTTGACAGATTCAAGTTTGTCTCAAGTTAGTTGTGAATAATAACAATCATAATATTACTCTTTTTTGTCATTATACAAGATTTGGTTTCAGAATTTTAATAGACATCGTCAACGAGGCGGATCTAGGTATTGAATCTATGTCACTGTCATACAATTATAAAAAAAAGTTCAACGAAATTATTCCGCCAAGTAATACTTTATTCGTTAGATAACTTTTGCCCGCCGATAGAAAAATCAGGCCAAAATTTTTTTTTTTAATTTCTAAACAAGTATTCCTTTTCCTCAGCAAATTTCTAGATATCGCTAAAGTTCCACTTGAGCTGACATCTTTAAAAAAGTTTTACTAATTTTCTTAAATTCGATGAAATATGGCTAAAAGCGATGTGTTTGATTTTAGAAAAATAATATTTGGCACTAGCGTATCTATGCCTGTCGTAAAAAAAAACCATTACAAAGTGGGTGACCAAAAATTTTTACTTTTTCTGTAAAAATGTTTTTTTTTTTCAGAACTTATACAATACGAGTATGTACGATTTGAAAGATCAAAATTTACTAATTCGGTTATAATGATAGGAAAGTACACCTATTCAAGTGTCGGTGCTGGCAAGAAGTATTGGAGGTGCAGTGCTAACAAGGCGAAGAAATGCCCAGCGAAGTTTAAACTTTCGGAAGAAGGCAATATAGTTCATCATTATTTGGAGCATAACCACGAGCCGTCCAAGTATCTGAAAACCAAAATAGGAACATTAGTGAAAGTTTGAATAAATGTAGCTACTACAATATTGATTAAGATAAATAAAGGATTCAAGATTTAATTGAGGTTATTTGATTATATGATCTAAGTTACAGGATATTTTAGAAACATCGCCTTATTTAAGTACAACCAAACCATACCTATCCACACATTTTTGACATACCTACTTGTAATAACAAAAAATCTTTTAAAGAGTTTTTTTTTATTGGACCCACATCTGTTGAGGGGTAGGTCAAAACAAACACCCCTCCTAAAATTTACTGTTTTTAAATTATTTCACATTTTAGGATTTTACTGTAAGCGCCCATGTTTCTTTAGTTATTGTGAGAAATAAAAAAATCGCCTCTATCTAATACAACAAATAAAACAAAAATATTAGTATTTTCATCTCAACTATGATTTTATAATATTTCAGGACCGCTGCAATATGAATACGTAAATCTTGAAAGGTCTCAAAAACCCAATTCCCATATAATGCTAAAAAATTACGTTTTTTCATGCTACGGTAAGCTGTATTTTAAGTGCAGTAGTTATTGCCGCAAGAGATGCCGAGCGAGGTTTCGACTGACGACAGACGGCGTGATATACGATTATTATTTAACGCATAACCATGATCCGCCTCAGTTTCACAAAAGGAGTGATGGGACGTATATTAAAGTCTAATTAAATAGAGCTGCTGAGGATGAGAAATATTTATGAGTTTTATTTGCCGCGTGCTCCTATATCTCTCGCTACCCAGTTTACTATACCTTGGCAAATAATTCAATGCAGTAAAGTGACAGGTCGAAATGTCAAAAAGAAAAATAATGATACCAGTTATAATCTTCGTAGCTTAAGGTACTGAATGAGAATGATTGAAATTGAATGGTTCTTTTTCATTAATTTAGCATACTTTAACAAATATAATTACATACGTGTATTTAAGATGTGTAGGTACTTTATCTTTAAAGTAACTTTAACGAAAATAACTAATTACCAAACATACCTAGTGATTTAAAACGGTCACATTAGAAGTGAAATTAGTTTTTTTTGCAATTTTTTAAAGTCGACGAGTAATTGACGTAAAGCATCTCAATTTTAGAAATGATAGTATAAAATGAAAGTATAGTAAAAATGAAAGTTTTGTGAGTCAAAATATTTCTTTTTTTCTATACTTATCTTTAAGATAGACTTAGTTTAAAAAAAAATCATTTATTCACTTGAACCACATCATTATGTTTTTTCTTCATTAAAGTGGGCACATAGGAACTATCATTTTACTGCATTGAATTACTTGCCAGGTCTTTCTATTGAGCCATTACGAGATGCCATCTATCTACATTGGTTTATTCTGGCAAGTAAATAGCGACTAGTAGCCGGCACTGAAATAATATTCAGGTGAACTCGCCTGGCCAGTCATTAGCAGCGAGCATTCCACGAACTCTACGGTGGAACTATGGGTAGGTATCCTAGTAAACAACCTTATGGTGCGTACAGATTGCTAGTAATGTTAAATTATAAGATCCATTACAGCAATCTGTACCTACCATTAGAAAACTTCGTTTTAGCAATCTGGCACGGCTAAGGGCACGTATAAGCACAGGCGGCGCTAATTCTTCGTTGCATCGTCGGCTTTACCCTAAAACTAGCGGATAGTTCCATTGTAAAGCCGGTGATGATATAGTAAAAACGCACGACAATCTGCGTCCTTAAACGTGCCCTTAGACTTATAATATATAGGGTCCTTTTTGGGAAGATCAAAATATTTTGGGAGAAGGTTAAGAATGATGTGTGGATTCAATTTATGAAAATATATTTTTTTTGTCAGGTAAATTGATATTTGATAATTCTTATAACTAAACAACATTTTAGTTTAATGTGTTATTTACGACTAAATAGCAAGAAACAATAGCGTTTTCCCAACTATTTCTATTGAGAAATACGTAAAGCCCCGATTTTTCAGTAGTCAGAAAAATTTGATCCCTTAAAAGAATTGTAAAATTTCAATAAAAAAATAAATTCATTTTTTTCGTCATAAATTGAATCCACATATTATTCTTAATCTTCTCTTAAAATGTTTTCATCTCCAAAAAATTACCCTGTATACAAATTAGCGTTTTTATCCTCGCAATTTCGAATCCCGTGGGAATATCGGGATAAAAAGAAGCCTATGTGCTATATCAGACCCTATACTATTACTATGCCAAATTTCATCCAAATTCGTTGAGCCGTGTGTGAGGAACAAACATCCATCCATACATCCAAACTTTCCTATTTATTCATAATATTAGTTTTATTTCTAAAATATGATTTCATTATATTTCAGGATTACTGCAATATGAATACGTAGATCTTGGAAGGTCTAAAAAACTAAATTCCAATATAATGCTCCAAAATTACGTCTTTTCATGCTACGGTAGACGGATTTTTAGATGCAGTAGTTATTACCGGAAGAAATGCCAAGCGAGATTTAAACTTACGCCCGACGGGCTTATATATGAACATTATTTAACGCATAACCACGACCCTGATAGATATCACAAAAAGAGTGATGGGATGTATATTAAAATCTAATAAAACTTAATCGGTTGAAGATGAGAAATATTAATGAGTTTTATTTGCCGCGTGGTCCAATATGGCGTCCTTAGACTTGATTCACAGAGAATAAGTAAATTATGATCTATCAATTAAATGTGCTTGATTAAAGTAAGATCAAGGTTATTATTAAATGTTTATTTAAGTATATAAGCTACATCTTTTGTAAATAAATTGTCACTAAATATGTAGTCGTGTCTTGTTTTATAACCCTTTCCCTGGTCGTAATATCCTGGGAGACGCAGCGTAGGCAGGCCCCCCGAACGATGGACCGACAACCTGGTCAATGTCGCCGGTAAACGATGGATGAGGGCGGTGCGGGACCGAGCGACGTGGAAGACCTTGGGGGAGGCCTATGTCCAGTAATTGACGTCTACAGGCTGTGGATGATGATGATGAATATCCTATATCACTCCTTGGCCGTCTTAGTCTGACCACTGAGCCATAACGACATGGTTGCATGTTTCTAAATTAGGTTATTCTGGCAAGTAAATGCCGGCTTGTAATCGGCACTGAAATGTATTTTGTGATGCGCCTTCTTTTTATGTGTAATTATACGCATTCATACATATACAAACTTTAACTTCACGCCTGTACCACTAATGGGGTAGGCAGAAAAAAAGAGGTTATGCCTATTTGGAGGCATTATAATGATGGAGAGAGACTATTGGCGTGACAGAAGGTCAGCCAATCACCATAAAAAGAACTTCCAATAAAACCTCTGTCCCTCTGTCCTCGAAGCAGTTGGCACATTTATTTATTTATTCATAAGGTACACCAACAGCATAACATATAATAAAATTTACAAGTAAAATTGTTCCGGTACATTTCTTATATGTATACCTATTATAGGCGTACACAACTTTGGTAAGAAAAGGAGTAAACAATTGTAATGAGTTCCCAAATACAATAAGATTAAATAAAATAACAATCATAATTAAAAATAAGAATTAAAAATTAAACTAAGAATAAAAATTAAAGATTTATGAATACAACAATTTCAATAATAAGATTAAAATTCTAAATTAATAACAATAATTACAATGTGATGCAAAATAATAATAATAATAATAAATAGAAAAAGTCAAACATTGAATTTTTACTGAAAACTTATAGATTTAGGATTTAAATTGAACAAAAAGTCTATTACATACATTAAGTTGTACTCGCCGGGCCAGTAACCTGGTTGATCGTGTGGATTAAGAAAAATTGTCAGTAGAATAAGTTAGCTTTAAACTGATTGCAAACTGTTTGTTTGTGCACTTAATAAATAAATAGACAGTGGAATTAGCGAGGGGTATCCTACCTAGTAAACAACCAGAATATAAGAAGTTTAGAAAATTTCATATATTTATATCCAAAAATTCCTACTTATTTATTCTTGTTTAATACAGTAGGTATTATATGTTTAGTTTTACGATCCGAAAAATAAAACAAGTTAAGGCCTATGGTTACTTATTTAAAAATTCCGCTTTGAAATAAGCCATTACCAAAATTTTAAACTTTCATGCTTAGCGAACGTGTAAGTTGATTAAAGTCGATTAAACTGATTAATGGCCTTTTTCTAACTTATTGTTTTAACTATATGAAACACCTAGCTGTAAGTTTTCTTGTAAATATAAATAAACTAAATGTAATAAAATATCCTGAATTTTTCAGATTCACTGCACTACGAGTTCGTAGACCTTGGAAAATCTAAAAGACATATTATGATCGCGAAGTACACCTTTTCCAGTATCACTAACAATTCGAAAAAAGAATATTGGAGATGTAGCAGCTACTACGCGAAGAAGTGCCCAGCAAGGTTTAAACTAAATGATAATGGCGAATTAGTTAATTACTGTTTAATGCATAACCACGAGCCACCTCGCTATCTAAAAAGGCAGAATGGGACGTATGTTCGAATTTAAGAAAAATAAATACGCTAAAGATGAAAATACTAGTGAGTTTTATTTTCCGCGCGGTGGTATGTGTCTGGGCCAACTACCCAGTCTAACTACTCAGACAAACCTAAATTATAGTATAATAATTTTATTTACTGGTTAGATTTTCAGGTATATTCGCCGTGTGCAGCGGAATATGAAAGCATGTGTGACAGAAGACAAAACATCTTACCTTAAAACTCTTTTAGCATCCGCCTTTGTACAAATATGAAAATATATTGTAATTTTGTAATTATACTTTTTCTGTTGGTGTACAATAAAGAATTATATTATTATTATTATCTTAAGTTGCTTGTTAGCCTTAAAATACTAGATATAGGGCCCGATTCGACATTGAATTCTCTTATTTTAAGTGTATTAAGAAACACTTAAAATAAGAGAATTCTCGCCGTGACAGAAAGAGAAAAAAATAGTTTCTGTATGAGGCTGTTACGTTTCACGTCGTAAAATCTGACACTGGAGAGACTTAAAAATAAGAAAATACAATGTCGAATACGGCTCAGTATTACTTCGATTGGATCACATCTTTATATGTCATATGACGTACTTTTGACGTTATGACTCCATTGCATTGCTATTCTCATAAAGAGCCTTGAACTCAACGCTAGCTACAACAGTGGCCAAACAATAATGATTTCGATGTGACATTGAGCTTAATGTGAACCCCAGAGCAATATCATATTAATAAATAACTTTCAATTTTGTTTTAGAACTGCACTACGAATACATGGAAGGACCGCGATGTAAAAACTCCTATTCCATTATTTTGCTACAAGGGCACACCTTCTCAAGGGCCGGGAATAGTCCCCGTCACTGGCAGTGTAGCAAACATAAGGGCAAGGCTCGTTGCCCTGCGAAATTCAACCTGGATCACGCTGGTGGTGTTATCAAACATAGACTGGAGCACAACCACCCTCCACCTCAGCTTTTCAAAGGAAGCGATGGCAAATATATACGATTGTAGTATCGGATAGATGAAAAAAAAAAAATACAATAAAAATTAAAATCGACATCGCATGCATTGCAGCAACAAAAGGCTTAGTATATGCCTTTCTGTTTTGGGAAGGAGTTTAATACCCTCGTTCCGAGTGTAGCTAGGATCTATTTTAAATATGTAATATGTAATGACTTTTCAAAGTTACAAAAGTATTTAACTGACTTGAACCTACTTGGTTTTAGATTCAGTCTAAAAGTTTGAAAGGCACTGGTATAGGAAGTTCATTCTATCGAGTACAGGGAAAGTTATGGAGAGAATAATATAGCTCAACAGTGTATCTAAACCCAAGGAAGCCTCTTCCCTAAAGTCCTATCGGTTCTATCTTATCACAAAAATGTTTAATATATAAATATAGGTACAGGATATCAACGCCATGAGACCTAAGGCAACAGACGAATTGTGGGAAGAATGTAAGGGTTGTGTACAATGTACACAGGGATAGGGTTTTCTCACTGCCGGTCAATTAGGCTCACAAGATTACATAACAACAATTGTGTGATTTATTTATTTTTGTCGAACAATAGCCTGCACTATGAAAGCTTAATATGAGTAAGAGTAATTTAATGAGTGAGTAATGAGTGATTATGAGTGGTTATTTTATGAGTGATTTTTAGATACATCAATACACCTGTAAGTTATCTAACTATTTTAAATATTACTTGCTTAAATTTTACCTGCTGGTATGGTACTCTGTGTCACGAGATGATTTCTAAATTGTACTTAATCATGCTCGGAACATGTATGTCTCTTTACAACATTAAATTGATTGAAATTAGTGTTTCGCATATTGACTGAAGATATTTATAATTAGGGATTCAAAGATTTCTATCTAAAGCGGGTCCCTTTTGTTTTTATTTTCTTGATTTTAATATGTATTTGCCAAAGATTTGAAAAATATGTAATATTCTTTTACAAAAAATATTATGTAGAACAGACTTTGGTCTTTTTATTTGCCGCCAATGATATCTTTATTAAGTTGAACCTACTATGGGTTTGTGTTGTGCTTTTGTGAATATGATTTCCTTTTCGTAAGGAAAAAAATGTTAAGTTAATCTGTTTTAGGTATTCTTATTTTATACATCAAAGTTTACAATTCAAGGAAGGTTGACGTTTGGATTAAAATGAATATAAAACAATACTGTTTCGTTTTTTGAAAGCTCCAAATAATGTCATAAGTAAAAAGACACTTCAATCGTCGTAATCTCTGAGGGATGTAGTCATCTTTAGCTTTGAGGTCATAAATTGATGAAAGCAAATGGAAATTTCAAATGTTTCTGAGCGATATGTTTTTACAAATTGTTGTGTTATTTTTTAATTGAAAAAAAATATACTTCATGGACATGACCTTTTTTCTTACAGACCTAAACTACGCATATTTGGATGAAAGAAAAGGCTTTATAGTTTTAAACAATCATGGCTTCTCCTGTCATAAAACTGGCAATCGGAAAAATGACTATCGTTACTGGAGGTGCAGTAAAGTACACAGCACTAAGTGCTCTTCTAAGTTTCAGCTTGGAGAAGATGGAAGCGTCTTAAATTTCAGATCGGAACACAACCACCCGCCTTCGTTTTGGAAGGGTGAAGATGGGAGCTTATATAAATGTTACTGACTGTCTAAAATCATGTGTTATATAGCTCTAACCTTTTTCTGACTAGAGGTAAACGTGCAGACACCTCGCAAGGGGGATCGCCGTGGTCTGTGGGAATAAGGCTGGACCGACCCACTAAAACTCATCAAATGTTCTCCATCCACCACAAGTGGGGCCAACGATTACCGGCGATCGGCGATAATCGCCCGCATTACCCGCGAGCCCCGGCGTAAATAGATCTACCCTGTCTTATAATTAAAGACTGAAAATAAAAATACTTTATAAAATAAAGTGATAACAAGCAATACTTAAAAACTTCGTAAACTCGTGTATCTTCCACTAACGTGTGGGTTTAAAGCTGCAAACTGGATGGCAGCAACAGCGAGAGCGCCAGCGGGCACTCGAGCGGTTTGTCGCGGTTTCAAACAAACTCAATACTTTCTATCGTGTCGCGGAAATCGCTGCCCGTGCCGCTGTCCGCGCCGCTATCGCTCTCGCTGTCGCTGTCGCTGCCCACCAGTTTGCAGCCTAATAACTGATGGAAAAGCGTTAGTTTCATCTCGATCTCATCAAGAAAAATATGCCGGCACTTATCACCGGTGATATTTGGCGGCAGTTCGTATGAAGGTTATTCGTTAACCAGACAGACCCTGAGAGTGTCATACCATCATGCGGTAGTGGCTTTGATAAGTCGCCTTTCGGGCCGATCTTTTCTAAATACAGTACCTATGGCTATTTGAAGCCGATACGAAGATGGTATTATTGTTTATTTGAATTGGCTTATTAAGTAAGTTACGAGTTTGATATGAACAAAAATATCATATTTTATCAAGACGTTCCAACGAGATCATCTCTCTGTTATTTTTTGTATTTTTTAATATGTAGAATAAAGAGTACATAAATCATTGGGTTACTATTTACTTACGTAGTACTGATAACTTATTGACATAAATAAAAAGTATTTAATTCCTATTTTTAAAAGGGCTGCTTTTTTACGCTCGGGCTAGAAACCTTTTCACTCCTAATATAGGTCTGTCCTAATAAAAGGAGTGTCCTTCAAATTTTTTAATGTCTTTTACCTGATAATTTTTTTAAATAGATTTTTTAGTAACTTGAGCTTTGTTTTCTTAATCGGATTGGTAGATACTTAGTTAGGAACATTAAACATTTTTTTCTCTACATAAGTATTGTAAAGATAATAATGGCTGTATGTAAGATATATTACCTATTACGTAATTTTGTTCATAAGAGACATTGTCGTGAAAAAATTATTTGTGCGCTAAGACATGTTAGGTTCCATTCCTCAGGTTTTTATGTACTTAAAATATTATAAATGTAATTAATATATTTATATTAAATATGATGGGAAAAGTGTATACTATTCTTCTATGCTGGACTGGGAGCGAAAGAAAAACATAGAATGTGCCAGCTGCTTCTCTTCCCGGGCATACTGTAAAAGTCAGTTAAGGGACCGAGGTGTTATGGGAGGCTTTTTTGTGGGCGATAGGCTGACCCCCTGTCACTGCAATAGTCTCTCTCCACTATTATAATGCCTTCAAATTTGTTCTGCCTACCCCATACGGGATACAGTCGTGAAGTTATGTATGTATGTAAGTGTATACTATTTATCTTCTTAATCTAGTTTGCTGGTGTTGTGTAAAAAAGTGCCATTTATCTTGATTTTTGATTAGTAAAAAAATATACCTAAATCCTTTGAAATGTAAGATTAAGGTAGGTAAGCGTCACTTCATAAATTATTTATTGGGAATATTAAATTAATTAAAATGTATTTGGGTGTAATTAAGTCGGAAGTTACACGTTCCAAAAGCATTATCTCGATTCGCCAAATAAAAATAAAGCAATGTGATTAATTTATTAGTAAATAATAATAAAAATTAAGTTACCATTCTGCTGTTTTCCTTATACTTGATAACGGCGCTTCATCTCAAACCTTTCTGTTAGATACGACGAGTCAGAATAAAATGCTGATAATTATGATTTTGAGGTTCATCATCATCATCAGCAGGGAGACGTCCACTGCTCGACAAGGACCACCCTGAAGATTCTCCACGTCGTCGCTCGGTCCAGGCAAGGTACAGGTACAGGTATCTACAGTAATTCAACTCGGCAGCATCTGTGAAATAAATGCCTACAACGTCGCGGTCCGTTCAAATGTGATAGGGCTGCCCGCCTTCAGCATTTAAATTACATTTGCCTACTTTGTGTTAACTTCCATTTACTTTTGTTTATATAAACAAATAAAATTCTTTGTGAATTTAATAGGCAACAAAAATACGTTTTGTGTCAAAAAACCATGTTTACGTTTGAATAACAAATCGGTCTTATGAATTAGCGACCGAAAAATACTTGCGCCTCGACTAAGACGCACGAAAAGATGTTACTTTATTGTTATTAAGTAAAATATGTTTTTTTTATTTACTTGAACTAATCGAACTGTTTTTTTTTAAGTGCCGTTTTCCATTATTCCATAAAGTTTTCCATTTTCTACCCAGCCAGCATCTTTTCATAGATCTTTAAAAAAGAAATAAAATCATTAAAGAAGGCGCCTAAGGCGCCTTAGGCGCTTTAAGAATTTTCGATGATATTAAACCTTATTCTTCCTTTAAAGTATTTTTTTTATATTTATACAAATATAAAATATTTAATAGCCTATTTAACCGCTGCTCTATAATCATTAAAAAAAATACGTTTTAAATTTTACGTAAAGGAAACTACCATGCCATTAGTATATTTTTATCGCGTTAACATCTTTGCTTACATAAGCACTGTTTGAATAAAAAACGTACGGTTCTGTACTGTACAAAACTGTACAGAAACGGACCGTCCAGCTAATCATCAAACGATGTAAACTTCTCTTCAAGGGGCGTTATTATGGATGTGTTATGAGATTGAAATTCCATCGTAGATGAGGAAAACAACATTAAGGTCAGTGTGTGTACACAGCAGCAACGCAAAGAAACAGTAATGGTAAATTTTTGTAAATTTTAATTTTTGGCCACATTGTTTAATAAAGTCATTATTGACTTTCGTTGTATTTGCTATGTCCGCTTAATATGTATTTAAAAAAAAGCATTTTATCATAAAAAGTATTTTTTTAAGACAATGAATCACGAAAATTTGAGATAATATCAAATGAATACCTGGTCTTTCGTATCTTTAGAGTAATCCATCTCATCTTTTCTCTTAGGGTAGTCATCCCTAAAATGCGCATTGTACGCTTTGAACCACTTGGTGATCTCCTTCTGGCCTAAAAAGCGATTAAAAAAAAACAATTTAACGCATAATGTATATTTTTTGATTATTTGAATTATTATCAAATTGCCCACTCATATTGGGCATAATCATAGAGCCTGGGCATTATGTAGATATATCATTGCTACCTTTTACATAAATCGTTTACTCTTTCAGGTTCGTAAATGTTCGCAAATGTTCATTTCAAAGGCCAATGATGTTATAGTTACTATGCGTTTCGTAGGCAATTAGTGACGTGCGTTAATAAATAAAGCCAATCAATCACACCTTTATAAATTTTAAGCCTTAGGCGCCTTATAGTGATAGTGTACAGTCTGGAATAGCACAAAGGGTTCTGTTTATCCCGATATAAATAAATAAATAAATATTTCTGACACCCACACAACATTATCTAGCCCAAATTAAGTTTCTTAAAGAACTTGTGTTATGGATACTAGATAACTGATATACCTACTTAAGAAATATATAAACATACATATTGAATAAATACATATTTTTTTATTACAAAATAAACTTAAATAAACATATAAACATCCATGACTTGACGACTAATATCTGTGTTCATCACACAAATATCCGTCGCCGCCGGGATTCGAACCCAGGACCTCTGGCATAGAAGGCAGTGTACGTTACCCCTACACCAGCCGGTCGTCAATTTTGAATCCATATTACCACTGGACTCAAAATTGCGCGGGCAAAACCACGCGAAATAGCTAGTATTAAATAAACACGTAGCTAAAATTATGCTGGTATCGATAAAATATCTAAAAATTACAACAAGCTTTATTAATTGCGACCAAAAATGTTAAAATTTAATGTAAATGGCAACCGGCATGCAAAGTCGCCTTTACATTTCGCTATTTTTGACCTTTTTCATACTGTCATAGCTGTCATTGTCATGTGATCTGTCTTGCCATTTGACGCAAACCTTTCTCTTGAAATTGAAAAGAATAGAATTGCTACGTACCTACAGTAAAGCTATTTTCAATAAATGTTGTGCTTTTTTAATACGATATCTATTTGACATTGAGTGATTACTATTTGTTGATACAAATATTCTCTTCAATATATCCTTGTGCTCACATTCTAACCCCAGGTACAAAGAACCGGAAACATATCCTTTGTCACCAGTCACCCTGTACTAATATAACTTTACAAATTTTGTGATCGAAACTATTTGTAGGCTATTGTGCGCTAAGTTTCTTTCGCATGAACAAAATTAAAGGTTGTATAACGAGGTAGTGATTTTTTTTTGTTTTTAATACTTAAGAAACCATAGGTAAATGAAAAAATGTGTTAAATAAAAATCACCCGACCAGGAATCAAACCTGGGACCTCTCGTTTGCCGGACGAGTGCTCTCCTACTGGAGCATCGCCAGGCCTTGGTTGCGCCTCGCACCCCCAGGCCCCGGTTGTGCCTCGCACCGCCAGGCCCCGGTAGCTCAGTGGGAGAGCACTCGTCCGGCAAACGATAGGTCCCAGGTTCGAGTCCTGCCCAGCCAACACAGATTAGCTGAATAAATTTTGCGTAAAAGCAATTCTTTTGACTTTAAGCTGGATAAGTGTTTGTATAACTTCTGTGTAAGCGCTTATACAGACGATATTCAAGCAATTTGGGCACAAAATATCTCCGAGGCGATTTATTCAGAATTTAGTAAGCTTACAACATTATTTTAATTTAAGAACTCTCTTATTCAAAATAAAGCCATAACGTCAGCTGTAATACAAAAGTAATAAAGCTTGACACTGCTTATTGTAGTATATTTTTGCTACTATCTGGCTTATGTGTTGGCTGGGTGGTCGGGTGATTTTTATTTAACACATTTTTTCATTTATTTAAGAGTAATTAAGCATTTTAAATGCAGAAACTTTAAAATTTTATTAAACCATAGGTACTTACAAATCTAATGAATTTTAAACCCAAATTACTTGTGACCGCGTTAAATACTTGACTATTTTAATAATTACAGGCAGTTATAAAAAATCTAAAATGCCACTAACTGGTGCTGAAAGAAATAGAAGGTATAGAGAAAGACTGAAACAAAATCGTCCTGAAGAGTTTGAAAGACAAAAAAAAATGATTTTAGAAAAAGTAAAGGCTAAGAAAAAAAAAGTATCAGAAATGACTGAAGAGGAGAAAGAAATTCAAAGGACAAACTGGAAAAAATATAAGCGCGTGAGCAGAGAAAAGTCAATTTTGACGTCAAACCCCACTGATACATTTATAGGATGGATGGATTATTAATTCTAACCCAAAGTTGCTGAGCTGTTACATTTTCTTATAGATTTTGATTACATGTAACATAATATTAATTTTTAAAGAATAAATAAATAAATTAAAACTTTAAGTATGAAAAAACGATAATCTTGTGATTTCGTGTATATATTACCTACATAACATGTTATTGCAGTAAATTAAACAAAACTAGAAAAAAATACCAGAAAGACCACGATTTTTATTTTACAATTGAACATCATAGGTATATCCCTAGCCTTAGAGTGACGAATGTTTCAGTTTGGTGACTTTCTCAATTTGCATGTTGTTTTTAATGCATATTCTGTGTTATTTAAGATATATTTTGAACATTTAACTTAGATGTAATATGTTTGGTTTCAAGAGATCTTTTTTACTTCTTGTGGGTAATATGATGGTCAGTTTAGTTACAATGTGACCAAAAAAGTCACCAAACTGACTCATAAAGCTGGATCTACATACCTACTACTATATTAGATAGCTAAGTTTTACAAACCGCAGGTGTAGAAGACAGCACATCAAGCGTTCCAAATCTGTCAAATTCTCCAACCAATTTTTTACTTAATGTCGAGGGCATAGAGTTAAGATTAAATAACAATTTTTTGACAAATTTGTAACGCTTAATCTGGTGCCTTCTGTACTTAAAACCTAATGAATTTTAAACCCATATTTCTTGTCACCACATTAACTACATGACCATTTTAATAATTGCAGGCAGGTTTAAAAAAGCGAAAAGGTCACTAACTGGTGCTGAAAGAAATAGAAGGTATAGAGAAAGACTTAAACAAAATCGCCCTGAAGAGTTTGAAAGACAAAAGAAAAAGAAAATATCAGAACTCACTGAAGAGGAGAAAAAAATTCAAAGGACATATTGGAAGAAAAAGAAGCGCGTAAGCAGAGAAAAGTCAACTGTTACGCCAAACCCCACTGATACATTTATCGGATGGATGGATTATTAATTCTAACCTAAAGTCGTTTAAGTTGCTGAATTGCTACATATTCTATACATTTTAAGCTTAAAGTAAACGTTTTGATTTTATGTAACACTATAATTAGTTTTAAGTAAAAAAAAAGAAACAATAATTTTGCGATTTTGTGTCATTTTATTGTGTAGTGTAGGCAGTAGCTATAAAATAAAAACAAAAACTGTAACCAGATATTAAGTACTAAAAAAATGTTCGTTTTCCTAAAATATTTTAATTATAAATATGGTACCTCCTTTAAACAATGTGTAGTAAGACGTAATTAATTATATTAGAATTAATTGTGTATTGTCACCAATAGTTTGAGAAGTATCTTAAGGTGTTTAACCCTATGACACGTGTAAGGCTGCAAACGGACGGCAGCGACAGCGAGAGCGACAGCGGCGCGGGCAGCGATTTCCGCGACGCGATATACGATGGAAAGTATTGAGTTACAGCCCGTTCACACATGGTCTGCTTTACTGGATACGTTTTAACGGATACGTTTTTTTTCATCGATGGCGCATAGAGGTGTATGAACGACTTCACATATGGCACAGTACTCAGTGTAGGTACGTATTTACGATACAAAAAAGGTATCCAGTAAAACGTATCCAGTAAAACGGATCATGTGTGAACGGGCTGTTAGTATGAAACCGCGACAAATCGCCCGAGCGCCTGCTGGCGTCGAGAATGGCCGAGATTCCCCGCGTCGCTGCCCGCGCCGCTGTCCAGTTTGCAGCCTAACTTGTTAGTCATAACATAGTATATAAGGCGTACCCTTTTTTCTAAATGAATAAGTATACTCACATCGTACCGTGGTTAGATTTAAGAAAAAAAACGATAATTTTGCGATTTCGTGTCATTTTATTGTGTAGAGTAGGCAGTAGCTATAATAAAATATTATGAACCTAAAACCATTCCAACCAGATATTTAAGTACTTAAAAATAATGTTCGTTTTCCTAAAATATTTTAATTATAAATATAGTACCTCCCTTAAACAATGTGTAATATCATAATTGTTTCTATTTAAATTAATTGTGTATTGACCTCTATAGTTTGGGAAGTATCTAAAGGTGTTTAACCCTATGACACGTGTAACATGTTAGTCATAACATAGTATATAAGGCGTACACTTTTTTCTAAATAAATAAGAACACTGTCTTCGTAGCGTGGTTAGATTTAAGTAAAAAAAAAACGATAATTTTGCGATTTCGTGTCATTTAATTGTCTAGAGTAGAGTAGAGTAGGCAGTAGCTATAATGAAATAGGTAATATAAAAATAAAAACATTGTAACCCGATATTAAAGTACTAAAAGAATAATGTTCAATTAAAAACATTTTAATTAAAACTATGATACCTCCTATAAACAAAGTGTAATATGACAATTATTTCTATTTAAATTCATTGTGTATTAATCGCAATAGTTTGAGAAGTATTTAAAGGTGTTCAAACCCTATGACACGTGTAACATGTTAGTTATAACATAGTATATAAGGCGTACCCTTTTTTCTTAATAAATAAGTATACTCGCATCGTACCGTGGTTTCATTAACGCGCCTAAGGTCTCAACGTTACATGGCGACCCTGCCAGCCAGCGCACTCGTGCCGATTTATCGCGTCTAGGGTTGCAACGCGTTGAATTTAAACTCGCGAACATGCGCCGCTCTCTTTGGATGTTCCGGTGAGAATCAAATAGCTACAAACATGATATGGAATTCCTAATTGGTAACAAGTTCGAGATGGGGAATCACTTTGCAACTACTCGAACGCCATTAGTCGAAAAGAGCGTATCTCATATCCAAAGCGACATCGCGGCGCAAATTGGTGGAAATACCTTTTACTACGAAAAAAACTAAACTTAATAAAAATGTTCTAAAAGAAAACCGACTTCAAAGTTGAATTACTTCTCCCTTAAACAAATTCACTTTAATATAACAACTAAGTATTTTTTGAAGTCGGTGCCTTCTAATGATTGATTTGTATGCTTTTATTTTATCACTCTTACTTAAATTCGGGCAGACACCGACTTCATAGAATACTTAGTTGGTATATTAAAGTGAGTTTATTTAAGACAGAAGTTACATTTCGTTTTTATTTTTTAGTTCAATTTTGAAGTTGGTTTTAATTTTTTTAGAATATATAGGTACCTATATTTTTAATTTTTCTAACATAATGTGTAGGCTAAACATGGCAACTTCTTGAAGATATCTAATATTAGTATTGGTGGTATATACTTCTCGTTGGTCCATTGAATTCCCCTGTCTCAAAAACGACTGAACCGATTTTGATGAAACTTGCAGTATTCTCTCAGTTGGACAATATTTTTAGATTTAATTAGATTAAATAGTTTTTGTTTGAAATAATACTTACAAACCATTGAAATAATACTTACAAACTTAATGAATTTTGAACCCATATTACTTGTCACCACATTGAATACATGACCATTTTTATAATTACAGGCAGTTCTAAAAAAACGAAAAGGTCACTAACTGGTGCTGAAAGAAATAGAAGGTATAGAGAAAGACTTAAACAAAATCGCCCTGAAGAGTTCGAAAGACAAAAAAAAATGATTTTAGAGAAAGTAAAGGCTAAGAAAAAAAAAGTGTCAGAAATGACTGAAGAGGAGAAAGAAATTCAAAGGACAAATTGGAAAAAATATAAGCGCGTGAGCAGAGAAAAGTCATTTTTGACGTCAAACCCCCCTGATGATACATTTATCGGATGGATGGATTATTAAATGTAACCCAAAGTTGCTGAAGTTGCTGAATTACTACATTTTTTAATTGTTTTTTTTTTTTAGTTTTACGTAAACTTTTTCACTACATGTAACATTATAATTATTTTTAAATCAGTTTTAAGTAAAAAAAAAACGATAATTTTGCGATTGCTTGTAATTTCATTGTGTAGTGTAGGCAGTAGCTAAATTAAAGTAAAAAATAAAACATTGAAACCCGACATTTGAGTACTAAAAAACAATATTCATTTTCGTAAAAAAAAATTAATTATACCTTTAAACAATCTGTTATATGACATTTAACTATTTCTATTTAAATTTATTGTGTATTGACCTCAATAGTTTGAGAAGTATCTTAAGGTGTATAAGATACCCTATGACACGTACCCTATGAAAAAAGGGTACGCCTTATATACATAGTAAGTATATAAGGCGTACCCTTTTTTCTAAATATATAAGAATACTCTCTTCGTACCGTGGTTAGATTTAAGTAAAAAAAACGATAATTTTGCGTTTTTGTGTCATTTAATTGTCTAGAGTAGAGTAGGCAGTAGCTATAATGATATAGGTAATACAAAAATAAAAAACATTGTAACCAGATATTCAAGTACTAAAAGAATAATGTTCATTTAAAATTATTTCAATTAAAACTATGATACCTCCTTTAAACAATGTGTAAAAGGACATAATTAATTATATTTAAATTAATTGTGTATTGATCTCAATAGCTTGAGAAGTATCTAAAGGTGTTTAACCCTATGACACGTGTAACATGTTATTCATATAGTATATAAGGCGTACCCTTTTATCTAAATATATAAGAATACTCTCTTCGTACCGTGGTTAGATTTAAGTAAAAAAAACGATAATTTTGCGATTTCGTGTCATTTAATTGTCTAGAGTAGAGTAGAGTAGGCAGTAGCTATAATGATATAGGTAATACAAAAATAAAAACATTGTAACCAGATATTCAAGTACTAAAAGAATAATGGTCATTTAAAAATATTTCAATTAAAACTATGATACCTCCTTTAAACAATGTGTAATAGGACATAATTAATTATATTAAAATTAATTGTGTATTACCCTCAATAGTTTGAAAAGGATCTTAAGATGTTTAACCCTATGACTTACTAAGGCTTACCCTTTTTTCTAAATAAATAAGAATACTCTCTTCGTACAGTGGTTAGATTTCCCCAAAAAAACAATGTTCATTTTCATAAAAAAATTTAATTGTAAATTTGGTAACTCCTTTAAACAATGTATAATCAAACATAATTATTTCTATTTAATTTTTTGTGTATTGACCTCAATAATTTGAAAATTACCTTAAGGTGTTTAACCCTATGACACGTGTTATATGTTAGTCATAAGATAGTGTATAAGGCGTACCCTTTTTCGAAATAAATAAGTATACTCTTATCGTTTCGTGGTTTCATTAACGTGCCTAAAGTCTCAAAATTACATGGCGACCCTGCCAGCGCGCCCGTGCCGTGTTTATTTACTGACTTAATTAATTTTGAACCCATATTACTTGTCACCACGTTGAATACATGACATTTTAATAATTACAGGGCGTTATAAAAAATCTAAAATGCCACTAACTGGTGCTGAGAGAAATAGGAGGTATAGAGAAAGACTGAAACAAAATCGTCCTGAAGAGTTTGAAAGACAAAAAAGAATGATTTTAGAAAAAGTAAAGGCTAAGAAAAAAAAAATATCAGAACTGTCTGAAGAGGAGAAAGAAATTCAAAGGATAAATTGAAGAAAATATAAGCGCGTAAGCAGAGAAAAGTCATTTTTTACGTCAAACCCCACTGATGATACACCTATCGGATGGATGGATTATTAAATGTAACCCGAAGTTCCTGAAGTTGCAGAATTGCTACATTTTTTTAAAGACTTTTTAGCTCAATGTAAACTTTTTGATTACATGTAACATTATAATTATTTTTGAATTAGTATCAAATTACAAAAAACGATAATTTTGCGATTTCGTACCATTTTATTGTGTAGTGTAGGCAGTAGCTTCATATAAAAATAAAAACATTGTAATCAGATATTTAAGTAGGTACTAAAAAAACAATGTTCATTTTCATAAAATACTTTAATTATAAATATGGTAACACCTTTAAAATATGTGTAATCAGACAAAATCATTTCTATTTAAATTTATTATGTATTGACCTCAATATTTTGAAAAGTACCTAAAGGTGTGTAAAATGTTTGTCATAAGATAGTATATAAGGCGTACCCTTTGTTCGAAATAAATAAGTATACTCTCATCGTTTCGTGGTTTCATGAACGCGCCTAAGGTCTCGAGATATAAAATAAGAAACACCTTTATTACAAATTCAACGCCTAACAGCAGCTCCTTAAGTATGGGTCGTAGAGTGAAAATCAATATGACCAAATCAATAGGAAATTTGTGCCTAAATTTTGGTCAGAAGTAATATTTTTTTTTTAAATAAAATTTATTTATTTCTCCCACAATAATATTTTACATACTATAATTAAAAATATATATTATAAGAGGGAATATTAAGAGAAGTGGGAGACTGGTGCCCCATTTAGGTTTCCCTGTACTAGGGGATCACCAGGCTCTTCCCGTGCCAAGTTCACGATACCATAGTTCTTAAACTAAGACTAAACAATTACTAACTATTATGCTACATAAAGTTTATTTTACATTACGTTGACAGATTTTTTCTTAAAAGCTAAATGTGTGATATTTATTTGGAGTGTGTATATCAGTAGGTATGTGTGTGAGAGATGTATGTGTATGGAGTTAGTGTATGAGATGAAGTGTGACTGGATGTGTGTGTGTGTGTGTGTGTGTGTGTGGGTAGGAATTGAGTGTGATGTCTCTAACTATTGTAGTCGTTCAAAAATATTTGAGCCAGTTTGTTAATTTGAATTTTGTTTCGGTTTTGTGTAGAGGATATATTTTAAGTTTTCTGTTTACTGTGTTATACAATTTTGCTCCACTGTAGTTAAAGAATTGCCGTGCAAAAAATGTTTGTGTAATGGGAATGTAGCAGATATCAAGGTGTCTCCTTTGGGACAGACTAGGGTTATCTTTATCAAAACCAATGATTTTGTGCTTCAGTAAGACAGTACCTAGGATGTACAATTGCCGTACCGATAGCACGTCACATAGTTTGTACAGCTCGTTAGTGGGATAAAGTCTGGGTTTGCAGAACGATATCTTCAAAATAAGTCGCTGAGCTCTCTCCACGTTCATCATGTAAATTTTGGCACTACCTCCCCATGATGTTATACCATATGCAATGACTAATTGGCAGAGCGCTGTATAAATGCAGTTTATTAATTTTGTACGGCTACATGACGAAGATGTCTGAAGATGTAAGTGAGTCTCCGTATTCTTCTAGCAATATTTTGAATATGCTCGTCAAATCTAAGGTGTTGGTCTATAATTACTCCCAAATAACTAATACTCGGTGTATTATTTAGGATAGGGCAGTTACAACCATCGGAAGGTGACTGGCATTCGTGTAAATAAAGATTTATTTATGCCAAAAGTTATATATTTAGTCTTGGTTGAGTTTAAAGTAAGACTGTAGGTTGCCAACCATTGCTTAACTAGCATGATTCCATATTGTGCTTTATTACACACCTCGTCCCATGTGTCACCGTAAAATGTGACAGCAGTGTCGTCAGCATAACACATCACCTTGCAGTTCGGAAGAATTACGTTATATGTACAGATTTTGGAGATATGAGTAAAAACCTGACTAAGAAACTTCAGCCCCCTACAACCTCAGCACACCCCCGATTTTATTAATTTACTCTATGAGCAAAATCTGAAAATAGGAACCCTCAACCCCAACACCTTTAGCATAGCCCCCACCATCGAGGGCTTTTAATATGAATATTTGGACTTTATAAGGCATACGTGTGCCAATTTTCAAAACTAGTTTTTTCCTGCTTGGATATTTTCGGCTTAATTATTTTCGGCCCCTAAAGTGAGCGGACGTGTTTTATTTCGCGCTAACTAAAACTGATCAATAAATTAGTAAAAAATGGATTGCAGTGCTTGTGGATATACGATAACAACTAATAACTCATACATGAAATGTTCAAATAAAAATGTTTCAAAACATATCATCTCAGCTGTTTGGTCATAGCTCAAAACGAATATGACCGTTACTTACAAAACTACGTAGACAATGGATATGCCCTGCGTGTATTTGTTTAAAACCGAAGCAAATACAGGATAAATCTTCCACCCCGGCACGCTCGGGGAGAGACCAGGGGCTCCTTTAGGAGTTATCTCTGAGCTGTTACGTTGATAAACATCGAGGTAGCTACCGCGGCAAATATTTAGAAACGGAACTTACCGAAACTGCAGTGCGATCACAGAACTTTATCGAATCGTATATTAACGAATGTTTACGAATGCTCGTATAGTATGGAGTCGGTTGCAAGTTTTGAGTAACATTGTAATTTTTTATTTTACAGATATTTATGAGTACAACATGTTTACAAACATTCAAAATTAACAAGGCACACATTTATTTAAGCTGGCCGTGCGGCAATGGATAGATTTAAATTTTTTCTTAAGAACCGTCTCCATACTATACGAACATTCGTTAACAAACGATTCGATAAAGTTCTGTGCTCGCACTGATGATTCGACAATCCTCGCCGAATTGCGGCTATTTAGAACAGAGGTAATATCTCGATTGGATAAGCAGGCAAGTATGATATCCAACTTACAAAAAATGTGTAAAAACACCCAAATTGAACTTCAATCGTTACACAAATATACCAGGGCACTAGAAGCCAAGCTAGCCATATTGGAATCATTTGAACGCAAGGTTAAAGTTTTAAATAGTCAGAATCTTCATCGCGAACCTTTACTGAAGCATACCAAGAATCAATCGAACGCATCTACATCAAAAAGCGACACCGATTTAACTACGAAAGAAACATCGCCGAGCGCGGCTCAAGCTACTCTGGCCAAACCGGTTTCCATCGCAGCCCCGCCGAGCGCCAGCGCAACCCGAGCTACGAGTGACGTCACGATAACACCAGTGGCTAACCGCGCGGGAACGTTTGAAACACTGATAAAGAACGGGCCGTATACTGAGAATAATGTAGAAGAAAATAATAAGGGATGGACAACGGTTCAGAGAAGAAAGAAGTAAAAAAAAGACAACGCCTCTGCGGGTGATTTGAAGGTCACGGAAAAGAGAAACACCTACATGTTTAGCGTTTACATACAGATACGATCAGATACAGATACATCAGACCAAATTATTTCCCACGTAAAGAAAGTATGCGGCAGCGAAATACAGTTAAACGTCAATAAGATCAAACATAAAGTGTCAATTATTTTTACGACATATTTACCAAAAAATTGACATGCACGTTCCTCGGAGCAAAATGTCTAAGACTGTAAGTAGGAATAATTATCCATTATGGTACTATGGCGAATTAATACCGACTATTCTCTGAGCTTAGGTCAAAGATAAAAATAAACATTAAATTAGGCAATGAAACTTACGCCCAGCGAATTCAAAGTATCAAAAAAGGTATCATAAATAGAAAAAACGTTACGAAGGACGGTAGGATCCTCTCTGAGCAGGAATGTGCAAAAGAGTTTGCGGAGTATTTTCATGCTGTTAATAGAACTGAGCCGGCGGTACTGGACGCGGACGCAGCGGCAGCGGCGGGTGGTGCGAACAGCGTGCGCGTGCACATCGCACAGCTCGCGGAGTAGGAGGTAAGTGCGGCGTTGTTGCGTCTCAAACCAAAGCGCTCGACCGGTCCAGATGGAATACCACCCTATATTCTGAAGGATTGCCGGTAGGTTTTGACGAAACCATTACGACATTTATTTAATTTATGCTTGAACTCTTCATACTTCCCGGAATGTTGGAAGGTTACTAAGGTAATATCGGACGTCAGCGGTTTCAGGCCTTGCGCGGTGCTTTCATCACCATTGAAGGTATTTGAAACCGCTATACACGAGACTATGTACGCACAGTTGGCGCCCCAGCTGACCGATTGCCAACATGGGTTTAGAAAAGGACCAGGGAAAAGTACCTCGAGTAATTTACTCGATTTCATGTCTTACGTGTTACCATATGTTGATGTCTCCAGGTGGATGCAGCCTATTTTGACTACAAAAAACCTTTTAACTTAGTGAACAATGACATACAGCTGTCAAAGCTAGCCAAAGTGGGCTGCACTCCTCAGCTGTTGAAATTTTTTGCTGACTACATGAGAGACCGCCAACAGTATTAACGTGTTCAGAGTCAGAGTTCCTACAAGTATTTCAGCGCAATAATTGTGACTATTTCAATTATTTTGACTGGTCCAGCAATAATTGGTTAAATAGTGCTTCTATCCTTGCATCCGAATGATTCTCAACAATAAAAAAATACTAGGTAGTAGGTACTTTTAACTACTTTTTACTAAGCCCGAGTTGGACCTCAATGTCTCGTGATGGAAAGTGCGGATCACGTCGAAGATGCAAACGGGGTAATGCAAGAACTTGCTATTTATTTAATGTTAAGGGTGGGACACATCACCGCTGGAGTGGTGATATTTGGCAAGAGACTACAGTTCGGCTCCAGGGATCCAGCCACTGACACGCTTTTTCAGGGGTCGTACAGTTATTGTATGCCGATCCTTCGCAGCTTAAAACTTATCGTATTCTTACAACATTTCGTCAAAAACGATTAATTTTCGAATTTAAAAAATCAACGGGTTTCAATATTTAACGGACTGTCATGAGTAAAAGCTACGACTAACGATTAGGCAGTAGATATAAGTATTTACTCTAAGACAGTAAGTAGTTTATATGACAAGACGTTGAATATTGTAACGCTTTATAGCTACACCTGGTAGCTAAGTTTACTATTCATAGAGTCAACGAATAGTTTCTTTTGATATTGAAATTAGTTAGTTAAGCTGTTATAACATAGCTGTGCACCGCGGTTTCACCTGGGTTTTGTAGAACAGACATACAAGGCACTGAACTAAAGTAAAAACACGGGAAAAGAAGTTCTAAAGAAACGCACTTCGTAAAAGTACTGGCGGCTTATAAAATGTGGGTATGTAAACATAAACTATGTGGGTATAAACACTTAGATACAGTACAAAGTACCTACTGGGGTACTTTTCCTTTGCCCCCATGCCTTTCGAAGGTATTTCTGTTTTATATTTACTGCAGTTATTTTTGTGTAGGGCAGCTATGTTATAACATTGTCTTGAAGTAACTCTGTCTATCTACCACTAAGGCTAACTACTGAATCAATTTTGACATACTTTATAATAGAGTAAGCTTGAACTTCAAGAAACATAATAGTAATCTTATTTATCCAGCTGGGATATCCCATATTTACGCGGATGAAGTCGCGGGCAACAGCTAGTTTCAAATTAATCTCACTTAATGGTAACTGCAGATAAGGAATGAAATAAGAAGGTAACATTTGTGATTGTCTTTAAAATGGTACAAGTTAAAGTAAATAAAACAAGACTAGAAAAACATACTAGAAAGACCACAATTTTTATTTAACAATTGTACATCATTTAGCCCTAGTCTTAGAATGTAAGATGCTTCAGTTTTGTGACTGTCTCAATTTGAATGTTATATTTTTATATACATACATAACTTCACGCCTGTCTCCTCTTGGGGTAAGCAGAGACTAGGGAACGCCAATTGCTACGATCCAGACACAGTTCCACTACTCTGACAAGTTTGGGTACTCCAAATTCTTAAAATTAGTAAATAAGACAACAGATGCTTAAACCTGGATGCTTAAAAATTGTTTAAACCTGGTACATCAAAATATACCAGGCATCTCAGAGAAAGTCTTCAAATTGAATTGTTTTTGAATGCCGTGCCTATAGACATTCTTTGTATAACTGAACATGTTTTGTTAGACCACCGTTAATTGTAAATTTTTCTCAGTACCTAGTTGTTAGTTCGTTCAATAGACAGACTGCAATACATTGGGGCTCTTTAATATTTTGAGATATTTTAATATTTAGAGAACGTACCGACATAGTGAGCCTATCTTCTGAACAAACTATTGAAATATCCTGTGTAGAATTGACAAACTGCATAATTGTTTGTATATATAGACCCCTAAATCACACTATGTAAACTTTAATATTTGCCTTACAATAAAGTTGTATGGTTTTGAACCTAGATTTATAATTTTGACGATATTTATTAAAAGTTTGACTAAGGCGCTAATGGTGCGACTTTAAAAATGTCCTCTAATCTTGAATACAGGGTATTCAAGAAAAAGGGGACGAATTTAAGATATTGAAGGAGAGCACTCTGTATTCGATTCTGATCATAATTATGTAATAAAAGTAGTTACTTAATTTTTCACCAGAATTCCCTATACATAAATAAAGTGTACCAATCACCCTGTATAATGGCGTAACTTTGGTATGGTAATTGTTAACCAGTCGTTAAGTCGAAAGCATGCGTGAGAAATCTCAAAAATCAATTGCCTAATAAATATTGGCCTTTCAAAAACAAAAAAATCCTTTTTTCCGTGAATATTGAAGCTTTACAACTATTTGTTTTGTAACTATTATATTAAATCACTATTTGTTTCGAAAGTAGTTTTGTATAGATACGTAATTCTGTTAATCTTCGATACATGAATTATGTAAAAACTTTGTTATACCAGCATTTATTTCTAAAGCAATGCTTCAATTGCCTACTCACTTTAAAAAGAAAAGAGGTATCATCAGCAAACAATATGACCTCACATTTGTCTTTTACCACAAATGGCGAATCATTTTTATAAACTAAGAATAAGAAAGGCCCAAGAATCGAACCCTGGGGCACTCCCATATGTACTGCTGATCCCGATGATCTCCTTCCATTAATGTCAACTCTTTGCATTCTATTGTATAAATAGGATTTCATAAAATCTAGTACCCTATCATTAATTCCATAGTGGTTTAGCTTCATGAGGAGTGTATCGTAGTGAACAGTCAAAAATCTTGGACAGATCACGAAGGCATAAGAGAAGGCATAATGCGACACCTCCCAGGCATCAAATATATGTTTTATAAGCTCAACACCAGCATCAGTTGTTGAGTGACCCCATGTGAAACCAAATTGATTTGGATTCATTATATTATTACTTACTATAGAAATGTACTACTAGTTGGTTTAAAATAAGTTTTTCAAAAATTTTGCTGGTAATATAGAGATCGGTCTAAAGTTACTGGGATCAGTCATGCTTCCTGCTTTAAATTCCTACAGGAATAATTTTACTAAGTTTCATTAAATCCGGAAACACACCATTATAAACACAATTATTAAATACTAGCTGTTGCCCGCGACTTCGCCCGCGTGAATATTGGTAATTGCGATTGGATAAATAATATAACTATGTCCTTCTTGAAGTTAATGCTCATTCTAAACTTAATTTATGTAGACAGTTAGAAAGTGTAACTTGTAAAACTACTATGCTCGTAGATAACAATGCTTCGCCGTAGTACCCAGATTTGTGGAAGAGACTTTAAAAAATTAATTAATTAATTAATTCATTCTTTCATCATTCATTCATCAACTAGAAAAACTACTATGCTCGTAGATAACAATGCTTCGCCGTAGTACCCAGATTTGTGGAAGAGACTTAAAAAAAAATAATTAATTAATTAATTCATTCTTTCATCATTCATCCATCAACTTGAAAAACTACTATGCTCGTAGATAACAATGCTTCGCCGTAGTACCCAGATTTGTGGAAGAGACTTTAAAAAATTAATTAATTCACTCATTCATTCTTTCATCATTCATTCATCAACTTGAAAAACTACTATGCTCGTAGATAACAATGCTTCGCCGTAGTACCCAGATTTGTGGAAGAGACTTTAAAAAATTAATACTTATGCAGTAAAAACTGAAAATAAAACACGGGAACACGAATTCCTACTAAAGGATTTGTTTTATTTCTGGGAATTATAAGGATGCAAGGTTATTAGCACTGTTGACTGTGCTAGACCAGTCAAAACTATACCAGACAATTATGAATCGATTCTTAAATATTCTTCAGAGGTGACCCAATATAAGTTAATCAAAGTTGGTTGATAAGGTACTTCATGAAAATTTTTTAATATTTGAAATAGGTACCTATATAAGTAGGTGCGGAGAATATTTACATTGACGACCTTGAGCCAAAGTTTTGGAGGTGAAGTCGGTTTTTTATGCCCTGCATTCGTTGATTATAGAAAAATGATTTAGCCCATTCCCAAGACGTCCATTACCCATGAATCCACAATCATAAGAATCGAATCAATGGGTAAGGCGTAAAGATGTATTTGGATTTTTCTCCCGTAAGAAAAAATCTGTACTTAACCCAATAAATGGAGTGAATATCCAAAAATACTTACGACAGAGACATTTTTAGACGTATATATTAGTAAGTAAGTAAGTATAAGGATATTGATTGATTTAGAATAACTTTAATTGTAGGCCTAAATGTAGTATTTGTGCACCTGTGACATGTTAAGATTACCTCGAATTACGGCTCACGTCGGCAGATTTTTGTACATAATCAAATAAATTATAAATTATTTTGTGTGGACTGGTGTATATTTTTATTTTTTATCCTAATCCACATAAAAAAACCCTAAATCATCGGTTTATATTTTGATAACATAAGTCGTGATAACGCTTCATTGCTTTTAATGTAATTTCTCGGCCGATTTTTTTATTTTCTGATAACTCGTTAGATATTAATTTTTTTCATATACCTAGTGTAAAAAGCAATTTTGATCTACATTAAATGCCTAATGTATCAAACGTATTTACTTGGATAAGCATGAATACTGTATTGTCAAAAATAGGTTCGCAAATAACCCATAATTTTACTGTAATATGTAAAAGCCAAAAATGATTATTGTAAGTTATTCTTGGAAGATATACATATACCTACTATCACGGACTTTTTTGTAGACCAATGAAAGTGGTACAATCCCACCATTTATTGTTTTTGTGTAACTCAAAAAGCCATAAGCAGCGTTTCAGAGAAACGCTTAAGCCGATCAGCTTATTTTTTTCTGACATGTTAATTTAATATCGTCGTAAAATCGACAGTTTGCATAAAACCTTAACTACACTACTACTACAACTAGGTTTTAGTGTATAAACCTTATACACTAAAACCTTCCTCAGGTTTATCACCCTACCTGTTGTTCTAAACTGCGTGCAATTTCATCCCGTACTTTTCGAGTTCATCGCGAACAGAGCGACAGACAGACAGACGCGGCGGGGGACTTTGTTTTATAATATGTAGAGATGATATTAGATATATCGGTTCAAGTAGATAATTAATGAGCTTGAGCGACATATTTTATACCATAATTTGTACCACAAACAGTGTAATACAACCTCGCGTCTCGCACTCCTCATAAGATTAATTTCAAACAATATCCAAGTGTTATCTAAGTATCTTAAAATTTCAATATATGTTTTAAATAACTACCAATAATTTTTTTTTCGATTGAAAACAGTGCCTATACGATTATGGACGAAACTAATGGTCTATTCACCCACCACAGACTTGAAATATCGTTGTATTTAATTCACTCATATTATCGTCATAAATTATAAAATCATATCTTAGGGTGATGTACAAGTTATATTATTGTAAAGTTTCATAAATATCTATCCGGTGGTTCTTGCGAAGAAGAGGAACACAGTTTCGCGAGGTTTCGCGAGGAGCATGTTTGTATGTAATTATCTTTTATTATTCCTAACGCTCAAACGGCTTAGCCGATTTTAATGTAATTTGGTATGGTAGTTTATTAGGTCCTGGACTAATCAGTAAGACAAAGAAATCGACGATTAAAAGTCAGAAACGATATTTGGTTCCAAAATTTTAGTTTGCTTTTTATTCGATAGATATCGCTGTACGTCGATTAAAGCGCGCAAGAAGAGTTTTATATGATTTAGCCATATGAACTTGTAGACTTCCATTATTCATCCTCACTTTCACAATTATAATATAAGAATGATAATGGCAAAATATTGTGCAATACCGTCAATGATGGATTGGATGATTTTAACAGAAATACCATTGCATTTTTTTAACTGTGAATAAATTGATTTAAGATTAATAGCCATTTACTTATGATCCCTCTACCATAACCAGAATGTACCAAACACTTTTGCTTTCTTCAGATATTTGACAAATGATAGAATCTGTCCAAAATAGAATGTGTCCTAAGTAGAATATGTCCAAAATAGAATGTGTCAATATTAGAATCTGTCCGAAGTAGAATCGGTCACAAATAGAATGTGCCGAAAGCAGAATCTGTCCTAAGTAGAATATGATGTCAAAGGTAGAAACTGTCGAATGTAGATCAAACGATCCAAATCAGCAGTGTTCTTAATTGTTAAACTTTGAAAAGGTTTCAATACCTCACTTTCAGTAACATACCTGAAAGTAATGTTAGTTTTACACTTATTTACATTATTTTCAAGAAAAGACTGTGCAGCATTGACTGATGAATTTAATGTCTTCGTAGTCCAAACTGGAATGTCTGCAAATAATTTTTCAAAAGCTTCAGCAACTTCTGTATCTGTTGTCAATAGTTGATCACCAATTTTCAGTTTATAATCCGCGTTTAATAATTTTTCAAGTAGTTTTAGGAATATTAACACTATTTTGAATTTTATTAATAATAAAATTAGATTTTGCAATACTACATACACTTTTGAACATTTTAGAACACTTCGGAACATATTACATACTCCTTAAAATTTTCACTATGATTGTATGTTTTTTCATCATATAACTCATATAATCTGTCTCTGCTTTTAAATATTCCTACTGTTGCCCAGTCACTAAACTTAAACGAGTTATCATCTGTTTTAATTGTTTTTGATGTAAATACTGTATTATACTCACATTTAATTAAATTTAAAATACAATTATATTCCTAAGCGGGGTCATCATAACATTTAAGTTCCCACAACTTATCCAAGACATTACTTCTGGATCTCTCCAGCCGACCGTCGTTCATGGGTACAAACTTAAACTCTCTTCTTATTGCCTTATTTGTGCCAATGTTAAAAGATGCTAGTTGTCCGCTTTGATCCGATTTTAACTTATTAATCTATTGATTATTGGGTGATGCATCTGTAAAAATGTTATCAATACATGTTGCTGAAGTGGCTGTAACTCGTGTAGGCTCTAAAAAGAGGTTATGAAGACCATAACAAAGAAACAAATTTGTTAACCATTGGCTAAGGGATGATTGGATTAGTAAATCAATATTAAAATCACCACTGACAATGATATTTTTTTTAGTATCACTAAGTTTAAGTAAAGCTTCCCCCATGATTTTTTCAAACAAATCATAGGATGAAGCTGGCCTCCTGTATACGCGTATTATAATAACTTTCCCTAGCTCAATACATGCCATTTCAATGGTTTGCTCAACAGAAAGACTAAACAATATCTGTTCGTTCTTTAAATTTCATTCCTTTGTGTGTAATAATCAAGGAGCCGCCACAATTGGCCTGGATTCTACTGTATGAACTAGCATTATGATTGATGATTATTGAACAATAGTATCATTTGATGGTTTTTTAGCCAGTGCTCCGTTACACACAAAATATCGACTTTTTCTTTATTCATGAAAAGTTCAATTTGTAAAACCCAGCATGCCCTCAATATTTTGATGAGCTACATTTATAACATTTTTACTACATTTTAATTTTGCAACTGGGATACAAGTGCCAATTACATTTTGATTATAGCTAGAAGTCTTATTATCTATTGTCATTGCCTCTAGTTTAAATTAACTAGAGTAGTCCTAATACTATTACTTGGAATGTTATATTCCAGTGGTTTTATAAATAAAAGTGGCTGCTCAATAGAAGCAGAGGCTCGATTCAAAATGACTGGTATATTATTACTAATAATGTATGATAGCGAAATTGCTATTCGTCGTATATAATAATTGTACAAATTGTACTTGTCATTCTGAAAATAAAAAGGTTTACTAAATATAATTTTAGTATCTATCATATGGAATTTATCACTATGTCTACATGTCATAGTGTGTAATATTGTATTCAGGAAATTTCAGGCTATTTATATTATTATAGAAGATAGGTATTGTGCATCACACTATGTTGTAAGGAAAACTGTACTGAATACAATAAAATTAATTTTCTCACAATTATTTTTTTACTAGCCTGCCAAGTTCATATAACCTTCAAAATTATCATAATTAAAATAATATTGAAAGATATGATATGCTTCAATAATAAAAGAGGTTTGGTCTGCCTTGTCGAAAAAGCGAAAATAAGTTGAAAATAAGTGATAAAAACGAGTAGGTACGGTGTACCTTTTTGTTGTTAAGTAGGTATTTTGATTCTTGTATTTTTTATGCTGGACTGGGAGCAAAGGAAAAACCAAGAATGTGCCAGCTGTATCTCTTCCCGGACATACTGTAAATGTCACTTAAGGGGCAGAGGTTTAATTGGAGGTTTTTTTTTGTGGGCGACAGGCTGACCCCTGTCACTGCAATAGTCTATCTCCACCATTATAATGCCTTCAAATTTGTCAATGAATCAGATGGTCTTATAACCTCTGGTGTTCTGGTATGTATGTATTTTATTAATACTTAACCTTTCATTTTTATAGTTAAAGTTTTGAAGAACGCGAGAGGAAAAGACATTGCTCTACTATATGGCTTTACTTTTTATGTAGATAAAAAAAACAATGCGTCTATTAACTGGATATGCACCTACGGCCGATGTCGCGCGCGGTTTACCACAGACCTATGTATATCTAGAGTTGTGAGAGCCCAACTCGACCACACCCATAACGCACCTAGTTTCATTGTCCGCAGGGGTATACTCTTTAAAGTTTAATAATTAATAGTGGATTTCTATATTGAAACTCGAATTTCCATTCCGATATTTTTTCATACTTAATAGATTTTTTTGTGGACATTGTATTTAATTCAAGGTTAGATCGAGAGTTGATATCAGGGTTGTTTTTTAGTTGTCCGCCAAATTTAAAGAAACGGTTTTTGCAAATAAAGTGTACATATTTAATTTACTTTATAATCCAAAAATGTTAAAGTATATAAATTAATTAAAAACATATATTTTTCAATGTTACTTTTATTTATTTATTTATGAAACTGAGAGTGGTGTAAAATTATTATTTAAAATAACTAATACAGAGAAACAAGACATTTTAATGATATTTTTCGGTAATCTATATAAATTTTTTCTTTTTTCAGTTACAGTATATAAGAATCCGAAGGGAAAATGCATAGCTGTATTAAACGACTACACGTTTTTTGTTAATAAAAAAAATATTGGCTCTTTAAACTGGATATGTACGAGGGCCAGGGCGTGTGGTGCGCGGTTTACGACTGACGTCGATGTTACAACTATATTCAGATGTCAATTACTGCATAATCATAAACCACCTCCCTTCATTGTGCAGGGTCATTTACAGAATATCTTTAAAAAAAAAAGCCTTTTCATTGCAAATATCCTTTCTATAGGTAAATGATGCTAATTGTGTTAAAAAAATTTTGAATACAAAACAACCCTATATAAGTTAAATAAAAATTTATATTTTTCAAAGTTAGTTTCAGTCAGAAATATTTATTTATTTATTTTATTATCAAAAGTGAAAGTGGTGTGAAAATTATTATTTAAAATAAATACCTACATGGAAACAAGACATTGAAAGTTTATTTTTCTGCTTTTTTTCGGTATTTTTTTGTATTTTTCTTTGTTAAAGTGTTTAAGAATCCGAGGGAAGCACACGTTTTATATTGAGAAAATAAATATTGGCAACGAAGGCCAAGGTTTGCAGTGCGCGCTTTTCGTCTCACATCGCTGTAACAACTACACTCAGAGCCCAACTACTGCATAAACATGAACCACCTCTCTTTGTTGTGCGCAATGGTGTCATTATTAAATAATCTGCAATAACGACATTCGATATTACACTCCCTAATATAAAGTCTACGTTATGTCAAAGTAAAGGCTTTCTCAAGCTGGGCCCCGATTCTGTAATTAGCAGATGTCAACATATTTATTTATTTATTTACTCGTAATATACACAAAATAGAAAAAACGTCAGTTCCTGCATATTTAATTTAGTGTCGCTTGGTAGAAAAAATAATGAAATGGCACCAATAACTGTCTTACAAATACTCGCTGTTGGTGAACATAACTACTACGACGCGGTAGTTCATTGGTAATACTACGACGTAGTACTACAAGATGTTTTGTATCAGCGCGTAGTCATCTTTAATTTTATGGTATTGATTCATAATTATTTGGAGTGACCATACTTTGCCTAATATGTTAGCGAATATATTAATTTACTTGTAAAAATATGCTGTAAACTGTATACTGATTTTTGCAAAATTCGTTTCTATAAAGGAAACGAATATATTATAATTAATTAATTAATTTATTTATTGTTAGTTACACGGACATTGCCCAGTTACATAACTAACACAGTTAGTTTTACATAACAGAAAAGAAAAAAGAAAACAAGAATAAAGAAAAATTATAATTGGAAACCAATTATAATTTATCGTATATATTGGAAAATAAAATATTGTGTAAAAAAATTTGAATGTTAACTAAAAAGAACACTGTATAAGTTAATTAAAAATATAGTTTTAGTTTTAGTTATTTAATTATCAAAGTGAATGTGGTGTGAAAATTATTATTTAAAATAAATATACAGGGTTAATTTTAATTAGCGCATCACCTCTTGCAGGCAACTTCTCGACATCAATCCCAACAAAATTTGTTCTAAAACTTTTTAAAATGAATAGCTTGTAGAATTTTAGATTTCCCGTGGCAAAAAAATTATAGCCTCTGTTTAGAGGCGTAACTCTATTTACTTTGCGCGTAGTTATGCCACGCACCTTGCGCAGTAAAATATCTATATATGTAGAGTAAGGAGCAACAATTTCTTTGGTTTCATGTTTTGTGTTATTTATCAAGATTTGTAAAAAGTCGTAGAACAAATGTTGTTGGGATTGATGTGGAGAAGCTGCCCGCAAGAGGTGATGAACCCTTTTTAGAAATAAGACATTAAAAGTTTATTTGTTCTGATGTTTTTCGGTAATTATTTGTGTTTTTTTTTCAGTTAAATTATATAAGAATCCGAAGGGAAAGGACATCGCTGTATTAAACAACCACACGTTTTATGTTGACAAACGAAATCTTCGCACTATAAACTGGATATGTACGAAAGCTGGTACTTGTCGTGCGCGGTTCACGAGTGACATCGCTGTAACAACTACACTCAGAGCTCAACTACTGCATAAGCATGAACCACCTCCCTTCATTGTGCGCAAGGGTGTCATTGTTAAACTTTAATTATTAAATAATCTGCAATAACGACATTCGACATTACACTAAATGTAAGGTCTCTGTAATGTTAAAGTAAGATTTTTCATCACTCTGTTTTCTCTCAAGCATGCTTGGAAAGAGCATTATTTGACAAGCTTCTTCGAGATAAATCGAACTAGCTGTACTGTTCGAGCAGCGGCCGGCAATAGTTGCATGAAAATCCATATCTGTCGTGTTTAGGGGCCTTATAAATTACTATGTAAAATGTTGTGTAATTAAAAAATGGAACGATCTTCTACTCCGCAACATGTTGACCGAAGAGGTAACATATCAAAGGTTTAATTTAAATTTCGAACTGGCTTGCACATAGAAAAATAAAAAGAAAAAAAACACATTAAATTTTAAGAATTGTACATTCAATAATTGTATTTTTAAATAAAATTTCTAAATTGTACTAATAAGATTAATTTCCGCGCATTGTTTGAGAAAAGTACTATACAAGCCTTGGCCGTAACTAGGCATTGATGGATTAACGTATGTATGCCTCGGCTTCGCCTCGGCCCACATTCACACGTTCGTCCAGCGATGCCTTTCTTGTCGGCCGCTGCAGTAATGTACTATTGTTAGCGTTTTTGAGTTAGATTACGGAGCTTAAAGGTACCTTACAAAATATATTAATTTATCTTAAAACAAAAAGTTTTCGTAAGTCTTAACTTAAGTCGAATATACGTTGTATGGAAAAATTATCTAGTTTATCCTGCAATAGGCTATCCTGCGATCCTATGACATCGTGAATATAAAACTAGCTTTTGCAAAGAACAATTAACTATTATTTTCTCTTTGTTATGTATGAACGAGTAATAAGTTCACCTTATGTGAAGTGGTTTTCACTGACTGACATGGAATTGAAAAATGGTACTCATTCATAGTTAAGAGTGACCATGCTTTTATTTCCTTTTAACAAGACAATACATACGTTTTTTGCAAACATCGTTCCTATAAATGATGCTATTTGTATAAAAAATGGCCGGTGACTAAAACAGCAACTCTGTATTAACTCGCAAACAACCCCTTGCCAACCGTGTTGTTTTCTGTATATTATATTTATAAGATTTGCACAATCCGTCATCCTTTAATAGGAATCAAATCGTAAACTCAATATTGTAACTACTATATAATTCCAGTACAATTCTGCAGGTTATTATTTTAAATCCAAAAAAAGGGGCTCTACTACTCTCTGGACCGAAGAAGGAATGAGAGCAGCATTTGAAGCGTATTCACAAGGGAAAATATCACAGCGAGCCATTTTTAGAAAGTACGGTATCCCACGATGAACTTTTTGCAACCATTTAATTAGTGGATCTTATGAGAAACGCTTTGGCAGGAAAAAAGTAGATTTTTTTAAGTTTCATAATTTGGAAAGTACTTATTTCAGTTTGTTGACTTTTTTTTATCAAAACCTATCTGCCACAGAAGGCAGTGGTTACGGGTTTCATTCCTGCACGGAACAAGAAAAAAAATCTTCCGGGTCTGGGCGCTTATCTATACATGGTGACTGGTGGGTCACTTTCGAAATTCCAGAACGTGATTGTTTGAGATGATCATACGAGAAGAGAAAAATAAAATAAAATATAAATATTAATTATTTACTGACTAAACTTTATCTAAAGTTAAAGAATTCATTACGTAACGCATGGTTACACTGGTAACTACTTACCACGGATGTACGCACGGCGCTATCAACACAAAGTAGGTAGTTAGGTATAGACGACTTGAAGAATGGTCGTCGAGCCGTGAAGCATTAGTGAACTCTTTATTTGTTTATAGGGAATTCTGGTGAAACATTAAGTACCTACTTTTATTGCATAAATTATGATCAGAATCGAGTACGCAGTGCTCTTCTTCAATATCTAAAATTTTCACCAGTCACCGTATTTTACATTCGAGCTTCCCTCTAGATCGCTACATGGTATCCCATAAAACAAGCTTTGCTTACTTGATGAATCTTGGGTTGCCGTATTAAATTTCGATTACAAAATACCATTGTATTACTAATAATGAAAGCACCTATATTTTTGAACGTCTAGTCTACTATAATTATTTCATATTTGAGCATAATATTTCGTTCTTTTATACAATACTAGCTTTATCCCGCAACTTCGTATGCGCTTAACTACCCTTGTCGTGGAAATTTCAGAAACTATACAACCAGACACCCACTGAAAGAACCTTTATACCAAGTATTACACCCATGCATTCAAGGAATAAGTTGTTTTCATACAAACTAAAAATCATATATTTCCCGTGCTCGTGGGAATTTTGGGACTTTTTTTCGTAGCACAACCAGTCACTCTTTGAAGAACCTTCATGCCAAGTATCATATCCGTACACTCAAGGAATAAGATTTTTCATACAAACTAAAAAGTCCAACCCCTTCCCGTGGGAATTTCGGGAATTCCTTCCATAATACAAACAGACACTTATTGAGGAACCTTTATATCAAGTATCACATCCGTGCACTCAAGGGATGGGATTTTTTCATACAAACTAAAACATTATATATTTCCCGTTCCCGTGGGAATTTCGGGAATTCCTTTCATAACACAACCAAACACACATTGAAAAACCTTTACACAAAGTTTCACATCGGTGCACTCAAGGAATAAGATTTTTCATACAAAATAAAAAGTCCTATATTTCCCGTTTCCGTGGGAATTTCGGGAATTCCTTCCTTAGTGCACCCCTACATCCCCCAAAGAATGTATGTTCCAAATTTGAGCTCTCTACGCCCAGTAGTTACGGCTGTACGTTGTCTGTCAGTCACTCAGTACCTCAGTCACTCAGTCAGTAACGGAACAGTTTTATATATATTGATTGATTGATTGATTTGGAAAATTTTCAGCCATTTAAGTAGTTTACCTTGTTGTAATAGAATAAAGAAGAATATTTAAAAAATTTATGCAAAATTTCAGGGAATCTGGACGGTAGGGCCAATATAGAGAAAACATACGTCAGAGGTAAACCAACTGCGAACGGACTGTACAGACTTAAGCATCGACTTAGGATCGAGACGGGCATGGGTCTTTCTAATGTCAAACTAATAGGTTTCAAAATCAGTTTTTGTGAAGAACTTTTGAGTTTAAATTTCCCTAATTTGACTTGAGAGACTGAAAATTAAAGAATTAAATGTCGAATCGAGCGCTATATGATTGTAATCCATAATAAACAAGACGTATACAGGGTTCTTTTTTTAGTCACCGGCCAAATTTTTTACCCAATAAGTCTCAATTATAGAATTATGTTATGGAAATTAATATATTCGCTAAACATATTAAACAAAGCATTGGCACTCTAAATGATGAATGAATACCGTTAAAATAAAGAGGACTACGTACTACAAAAGATCTTGTTGTACTACGTCGTAGTACTATCAATGAAACGACCGGCTGGTGTAGCGGTAACATACATTGCCTTCTATGCCAGAGGTCCTGGGTTCGAATCCCGGCGGCGGCGGATATCGGTGTGATGAACACAGATATTAGTCGTCAAGTCATGGATTTTTTTAAGTTTATTCCAATAAAAAATATGCATTTATTTAATATGTATGTTTATATATTTCTTAAGTATATCAGTTATCTAGTATCCATAACACAAGTTCTTAAAGAAACTTAATTTGGGCTAGATAATGTTATATGAGTGTCAGAAATATTTATTATAATTTATTTATTAATGAAATGCCGCGTTGCAGTAGCTGAGTTCATCAACAGCGTCTAATTGTAAAAGTGTTTGTGGTGCCATACCTTTTTTTTCTACTGAACGATACTTAAATAAATGTACAGATACGTTATACAGTATCGTAGAAATTAACATTTAAATTGGGCTGGTGATTAAAAACAACCCAGCAGTGCTAGCACGGATCTTTTGTCGATCGTAAGTTTACGAATGCTCGTATAGTATGGAGACGGTTTTGCAAGCAATAATTGAAATCTATCCATTGCCGCACGGTCAGCTTAAATAAATGTGTTCCTTGTTAATTTTGAATGTTTGTTAACAGGTTCTACTCTTAAATAACTGTAAAATAAAAAATTACATTGTTACTAAAAACTTGCAACCGACTCCATACTATACGAGCATTCGTAAACTTACGATCGACAAAAGATCCGTGCTAGCACTGCTGTATAGAATGTTTTTTTCTCATATTATAGGTAAAGAATATCAGATGATCAGTTGTTGTAAAAATAGGTGCTATTACTAAATAATTACGTGTTGTTAAACGTAAACTGGGATATGATTTAGTTAGCTATCAAAGGTGATGATTTGTTAATGATTATTCTGCAAATACACGATTAGTAAAATAAGTAATATTCAGGTAAAAATACAGCACCTTCAAAGATTGTTAATTTTATTTGAAACTTATGTTGTATCATATGTCGATTATTTTTTATCGTGTTTTTATTAAATTACGAGTAATAAAACAGTTAATGTTCAGGTTTTTGTGTGAAAATTTCACTTAACAAGGAAAGTAGATTAATGTCCTGTATAAAATATTTGATTATTTATATATTTATTAAGGCCAACACAAAGGATTAAATAAACAATTTTAAATTTGTGGTTATAAATGTTTTATAATAATTATATTTCTGACACCCACAGAACATTATCTAGCCTAAATAAGGTTTCTTTAAGAACTTGTGTTATGGATACTAGATAACTGATATACTTAAGAAATACATAAACATACAAACTGAATAAATACATATTTTTTATTAGAATAAAATATAATCCTTGACTTGACGACTGTGTTCATCACACAAATATCCGCCGCCGCCGGGATTCGAACCTAAGACCTCTGGCATAGAAGGCAAAGTATGTCACCAATACACCAGCCGGTTGTCAGTCGGTTTATGTTGTACTGAAATGAAATAAAACAAATGCGTATAACCTTCTTTTTAACGAATTGGAATTATGTGGGTGAAAACAGAGCTGTGCTCGGCTACACTGTCATAGCTATTGAATCCACAATCGGTATAGTACCTATATAATTCGGTCTTTATTGTATAGAATTGTCTCTTTATACATTTTCATTAAACATTCATTCAATTTTTTTTTAATTTCTATTCAATAGAAATAATGATTTTTTAAATAAAACAACCTTTTAACTGGATTCGAGTCGAGTTAAAATATAAATCATTCATTATTAATAATACGCGATTAACTGACGCCTGACATCTCAGTCGCTCGTGACCTGTAAAATATAAATTATACGCAATTAATCTGGTTAAAAAGTTGCTTTATTTAAATTATGAATAGTGAAAACTTATGACAGTAAATGATTTTTTATTAAGATTATGGTATGTTTTTAATATCTAAAATAATATTATAAAGCTGAAGAGTTTGTTTGTTTGTTGAACGCGCTAATCTCAGGAACTACCGAATCGAATTAGAACTATATATTTTGTGATTCTTTGCTTAACTTGTATAATGCTTACAAAACATAACAATAAAAAAATAAGAATTTCACATTTGTACTTGAAGTTTGACCCCGCCTGCTGTTGCGATTGTCAGCGCTAGCGATAGATTAGCGATATTAAGAAGCTCGTATGACTTGATGGTAGCGGAAGTAACAATATAAATAATCAGTTGTTATTCATTCGACCGCTGGTAGGTACAGAAGGCACCAGATCAAGCGTTACATTACCTGTCAAATTTCTCCATCCAATTTTAACTTAATGTCAAGGGCATAGAGTTCAGATTCAATAAACTTTTTTGACAGATTTGTAACGGTTGATGTGCTGCCTTCTGTACCTTTATATTGTTATGCTGAGAAAGATGGATGAGTTGGTAGTGACAGATAGTCCGTAAGAAGACGCACGCGGAAGTATCAGAAATTGACGGTTTCTCAGTACTAATTAGATGTAGCGTTGTGTATAGAAATTAACAGAACGTACAAGCGAATAAATATTGTGTTAAAACCGGGATTATACGAAGCCCAAACTTTCAGTATTAAGTAACTGCCATCGTATTTCCGAGCCTCATTGCTTTCACTTTTTTTACAAAAAATATTTAAAAGTTCTTATTGTACCTATAGGCCATAATCCACCAAGCTGTCCCAATGCTGGGTGGTGGATGTCAGAATTTTCAGGGCGCCGAAATGGCTTCTGACAAACCCTAACAAAAACTCTATACAACTTTAGTATACACAGCATCCGAGACCGACTGCTTAACGTGCCCTCCGAAGCACGGAAGTCGTCGTGAGAAATAAATGGTCAGCGGTCACCCATCCACGTACCGACTGCGCCGATCTTTGCTTAACCTGTGATGTGCAACCTCAGTGACCACGGCAGCACGACGACTTATTCTGTTCTTCGCTTTAGAGAAATAAATATCTTTATACGCAAACAGCCCGTTGCCAACCGTATTGTGTATACCCTGTCCCTCATATTTCCGAGCCTCATTGCTTACACTTTTTTTACAAAAAATATTTAAAAGTTCTTATTGTACCTATGGGCCATAATCCACCAAGCTGTCCCAATGCTGGGTGGTGGATGTCAGAATTTTCAGGGCGCCCAAATGGCTTCTGACAAACCCTAACAAAAACTCTGTACAACATTACACAGCATCCCGGACCGACTGCTTAACGTGCCTTTCGAAGCACGGAAGTCGTCGTGAGAAATAAATGGCCAGCGGTCACCCATCCACGTACCGACTGCGCCGAACTTTGCTTAACCTGAGATGTGTAACCTCAGTGACCACGGCAGCACGACGACTTATTCTGTTTTTCGCTTCACAGAAATAAATATCTTTATACGCAAACAGCCCGTTGCCAACCGTATTGTTTGCTGTATACCCTGCCCCTCATATTTGTAAGATTTGTACAATGCGTAATCCCATAATAGGAATCAAATCGTAAACTCAATATTGTAGCTCCTATTTAATTCCATTATTATTATGCAGGTTATTATTTTAAATCCAAAAAAAGGGGCTCTACTTGGACTGAAGCAGGGATGAAAGCAGCACTTGAAGCCTATTCACAAGGGAAGTTATCACAGTACGCCATTTTTAGAAAATACGGTATACCACGACGAACTTTTCGCAACCATTTAATTAGTGGATCGCATATAAAGCGCTTTGGCAGGAAAAAAGTAAAAAAGTAGTTTTTTTTTAAGTTTGTCACTTTGTTGATTTATTTCCCAGATTGTATATGAGTATCAAAACATATATCTAACAGAGATGTGTTGAAAATTATCACAAAAAATCACGTTTAATAAACAAAGGTGTAATTTGGACGACCATGAAATTATTTAGAACAATGAAATTCCAGTAATAGAAAATACATTATTAAATGCCAATCTGGAATGTGATAAACAATCCTTTTAACGAAAATAAAGACTCCATTGTACCATACGTAGACGAAAATCGACCCATGAAGTTAGAAATATAATGGTGCGTACAGATTGCTGTAAAGGAACTTGTAATGTAACATTCTAAGCACCACACCTCCAAATACGCAACGTGCGCAGAATGTTTGTTACATTATTAGTTCCATTACAGCAATCTGTACCATAAGAAGGCTTTCGTACTCGCAGGCCGAGCTCAGAGACTGAACTATTTGTTATAGACTATCCAACGGTATTTTTTGTTTATACGCAACTTGAAGACAGACCCTTATTTAATATAAGAAAGACCTAAAATTAGAGGGCGTTATGTCGAATTGAGCCCATTGTACATTTTATAAGTGTAAACTGTAAACACCTATCTCTACAAATGTGTTTAATTTCTGGTGATTGTTTTTTATTTCATTATGTAATTTACTTAGGCGGTGTTATCTATTATTTGATCTGTTTTAAATTACAGTCCATTTAAGGAAATAAATATTTCCTTTTTTTCTTATTTCTTAATTTTTTTTTTGTATAAATCAATCAACTTTCATAGATTTGAAAAGTATGAGAGGCATTCGCGCCAATATACCAAATATCCTCAGAAAATTTACATCAATATTTTTTGTTCCAGTAAAACATAAATCACGAAACAGCAACCCCATTTGGACTTACTTTACAATTTGCCCTCGCACCGATTCTAAAGCCGCATGTGCTGCTTGTCTCAGAACTTTATCATTGGGAAGTCATCTCAGAAAGAAACAGACTATTTCTGGATTAATCAAACACTTGCGCAGATTTCATCCATCAGCGTACAGAGAATTTCAAAGGAAAAGCCTTATTACGCAGGCGCGAGTAGTTATCAATTAGTTGCTTCCATGCTGGACTTGGAGCAAAAGAAAAACATATCTGGAATGTTCCAGTCGGTTCTCTTCCCGGGCAAACTGTAAAAGTCTGTTAATGGACAGAGGTATTAAGGGCGTTTTTGTGGGCGATAGGCTGACCCCTTATCGTGTTTAGCTACCCTATAAGAGATACAGGCGTGAAGTTAGCTACCCTATAAGTGATACAGGCGGGAATTTATGTATGTAGGTATGTATGAGTAGTTACTAAACTCGTATCTTAAGTGTGCTTCGTTGAACTTTTGTTGGTAATGGTGATTAATGTTGATAGTAATGAACAAAAGTCTATAGAACCTTTGCTCCTAATGCATCACTATAGTTGTAAAAATCCCGTTACCTACCGTTATTTAACCAAAAAGTTGTGATATTATAAACGTGCTCTGGATCTAGGTTAAATTATTTATTTTACAGGGTTAATTTAAATTAGCGCATCACCTCTTGCAGGCAGCCTCTCCACTCCTCTCCTCTCTACTTTCTTTCTAAAGGAGCAAACAGTTTTTTGGTATTTTTTTTTTTAATTTATCAAGATTTGTAAAAAGTCTTAGAACTAACTAAGGGTTTGATGTAAGAGGAGCAAGAGGGGATGCTACTAATTTTAATTAACCCCGTGTTTAAATTAACTTAACAAATGTTGATATAGGTATTTTCGTAATGACATTGCATCCACGAGTCAAAATTAATAAAACAAAGAGTAATGTTGTATGTGTTGCATATTTTTATAGCCTCTAAAATTTGAGCAGGCGAATAAACTATATGCACGTCACTTGTGGTGTTGGTAAAACTTGTTTGATTAAAATGGCTACTAGATTCTAAAAAATCCTCGAAAACATTCATTGCAAACTCTTAATTTCCATCCGATCTTATCTTCAGATAACCTTTACAAAAAAAAATTTTTTTTTAGAGCCTATCGTGACCAAGGAAATGTTATGTATTTGTGAATATATTAATAAAATTATGAAAAAGTTAATGAAATTTGATACTTTTCATCCCATGCGCATTGCCAGTGAAAATGATATTCATGTGAAGTCCATGCATTTATAGTTACAACTAAAAAACCTACACAGGAATATTATGTACTTATGTGTTTCTTGCAATAATAGTTCATTTTTTTTCCAGTACAATTCGCCTACACTATGCGTGGTATAGCAGTCGCAGTTTTTGATGGATATAGCTACAATATGAGTACCCACGGAAAAACAACTATACGATGGAGGTGTACCAAGAATAACATATGTAAAGCAAGCATGATATCGGACGTAGGACGAACTTTTGTAATTCGCGCAAACGGCGTGCACGAGCACGATAGGCCTGTTTTTGCGATTAAAGATGGTATATATGAAAGACTTCAAAATAAAATCGAGTTTCTTGAAATATAGTTTCTCAAAAGTTAACTTATACGAACTTAACTTAACTTTACTTTACTTAATCGAATAGCTTTAATTACTTAACGATAAGCGATTAGATACATAATCTTAAAATGTTGGCGTTATATTCACACATATTCATGATGATATTGCCAGTCTAAGCGAAGCTTATATAAGTTCGATAGGAAACTGATAACTACAGTTAAAATAATCGAAAATTGTATTTTAATTGTAAATATAGGTAAAATAAAATATATATATATATATAAAATATAAAAAAAGCTTAATGATGCTAGGAGTTAGGCTATAGGCCCTTAGGGGTTTAATGAATGATATTGTTAAACATGTTATTGATTTATGCTTACCTAATATTAAAGTAACAATGATGAATGAAATCTGAATATTAGTAGAAATATTAAAGAAATGTAAATATCTTATAGTTTCAATTATTATCAAAAAAAAATTGGTCGGTTTGAATATTTAAAAGTAGGGTAGGTACTACGTAAAAGTGGACAACAAGCCTCATTATATTGTCGTTTCAGAGATCGTTTACAAATATATACAGTGCGCAAGATCAACTCTCATAATGCTAGATAACTATACCTTTTCTCGATACAATAAAGGCAGTAACCGATATTGGCGATGCAGCAGCTATAGAATAAAATGTCCAGCCAAATTTCAACTTACTGGCGAAGGCAGTTTAAAGCATTTCACTTTGACTCATAATCATGACCCTCCGTCTTATGTCAGGATTCAAGATGGAACTTACATTAAGATATAATGTTTGGTTAAATACAGATATGACTTAAGCTTTGTTAAAGGTTTTTGCTTTATAATATATTCATTGGAAATAAAGTTTTCACTCAAAACGTTTTTCTTTTAATCCCTTACAGCCCACGAAGCCATTTAGGTCTAAAGATTGTTATTTTTTAAAGTTTAACTAATCACCAGTACGGCACTGAGACGTGGTCGCTAACTATGGGCCTTACAAATAAGCTTAGAGTCGCTCAGCGGGCAATGGAAAGGGCCATGCTCAGAGTTTCCCTGCGGGATCGAATCAGGAATGAGGAGATTCGCAGGCGAACCAAAGTCACCGACATAGCCAGAAGAATTGCAGAGCTGAAGTGGCAATGGGCAGGGCACGTAGCTCACAGAGCAGATGGTCGGTGGGGCAGAAAAGTTCTCGAGTGGCGGCCACGTACTGGGAGACGCAGTGTAGGCAGGCCTCACGATGGACCGACTACCTGGTCAAAGTCGCCGGTAAACGCTGAATGAGGAAGGCGCGGGACCGTGCGACGTGGAAGAACTTGGGGGAGACCTATGTCCAGCAGTGGACGTCTACAGGCTGTGGATGATGATGGTGAATCAATATTCTGTAGTAAATGAAATTGTATTATAAAAAGTGTTTATTCGTAAAACGAAACGTATATTTTTGTCTATCGCAAGTCATCTGTGTCAAAACTGTTTGAGGTTATATAATGCTGGTAGAGAATGAAGAGCAACATTTTGCGTGAGGTTTATTAGTGAATGAGGTCGGTTAAAAATAATACTAATAAAATAACCGAAATATTCAATACAAAAATTTAATTCTTAGGATTGTCGACTACTATGACATTTGGTTTTTGACCTGATTTTTGCTAAATATAGGGTCTTTCAATAAGGATGGGTCCATTTCAAGATGAAATAAAATAGGCTATGTTTGAGATATTAACTTCGTATGCGTTGTCGTTTAAACATTGCTCGTCAAATATGGCTTCGTATGCACTCAAGCTTCTGTCTTATGTGTTTCAGAAATGGACCCTGCACGCTTTTATGGCTCTTTTAAGCTTGTAAATCCTATGCCAGGAAATGGTTCTTTGAGTGAAGAAGAGTTCGCTTCCGATTCTGACCTGCAATACGAACCTTTTTTGATCTCCTCAAAAAAAGCCCGAAAGGCACGAGCCAGACATCAAGATATGCTACTGCCTTCTGTACGGACTGACAGTATTAACCATTTTCCTGTCTGGGTTAAAAATTCCCGTCGCTTGTGTCAAAACTGCTCCAAGCTACGCAGTTACACAAAATGTGAAAAATGCGAGGTTTTTCTATGCTATAATGACAAGCGCAACTGTTTCAAAGATTTTCATAAAATGTAAATCCTAAGTGTACGAAGCCAAATAGGTTTTTACCTGATTTCATTACATTGTTACGGGTCATTAGTATATTTACTAAAATAATAATTGATATTTATTGGATGCCCTTAGATTTATACAGAAATAATTAACTGAATTCCGAATTGGTGCCAATTTTATAACATAAAACAATTCTGAATTGAGTTGAATCGTCGTAAAGTACCAAACGTCGTCGCGTTGCGGCTTTGAGGCACCTTCGTAGGTATTTCATTTTATGAAGGTAATATTTTATGAAGAGCCAGATCCTTCCTTAACCCATTGGCTGTTATCTTCGACCTCATTTTCACCTACATGAGGCAATATTTTAATCAAATGCAGGTTAACCAATTTAAAAAAAAAATTGTTCGGTCACCAATAAACAAAAACAGTTCGGCGCAGTTTGTACCTACAAGGATTGGTGACCGGACCGTCGATCAATTATTTATGGCGACGACTTCCTTGTGTCTCGGATGGCACGTTTTATAACGATACTGTGCATTTTGTTCCGGGTTTTGTATTATTGTATACGCCATCGTTAGGGTTTTTGGCGCTATGAAGAATCTTACAGTAACCAGCCAGACCTGGGCCAGTTTGGTGGTTTTAGAACATTATCTTCTCGTAACACAGGGTAAGACTGTAGAGACTAGCAGTTGTGATGATGATCTGCTATTAAAAAAATAGAGAAGATGATGATGGAGTGTGTAGAACCTATATGAACATTAATTATAGAATTTTTTTATTTAATTTATATTTTTGCACTTAATACGCGACTTTAGTGTGAATGACTGAAAACTCTGATGGAAAACTTCTGATCACCAGTAAAACTAAATACCTGCCTAACTTTCTGTTCATGTATACAATAGGCTATTGCTCCAAAACTCTTTCATAAATTGCTTGTTAAGTCAGTATTTTTTCAGATTTAGTATGGAAATATATACAAAAAGGGTCATCGACACTCATAATGCTACGAAACTACACGTTCAGTAGATACTTGGGAAATCGGTATTGGCGATGCAGCAGTTATAAGAGAGGGAAATGTCAAGCCAAATTTCAGCTATCACCAGAAGGCGATATTCGTGAATTGTGTGATAACCATAATCATGACCCACCGGCTTATGCCAGAATAAGTGATGGAAGCTATGTAAAAATACATTAAGGACTTGTCGGAAGGAGAATATGTTAGGGCGTACCTATTGTTCGTCGATCGATGGTAGAATGGACTAATCAACTTTGATCGATACTTTTTATTAGACCAATCCGATCAGAAAAAACCGATCGACGTCCATCAATTGGTCTGGTAACACCCTTACTTTTCAAAGTAAGAGATCAAAAGTATATTTCATGTATAGTTGAAAATCGCAATCCAATATCTTCTTATTAATAACGATTTGCGTGTTTTTTTTTGTATAGGAGGAAGTATTACCTCATGTTATTGTATTTTACTAACTATCCATCAGATTCTTCTAATATAAAATATAACTGGTTTGTTGAATACTTAATAAGAAAGTATATTAAAATATGAGAAAATTATAGTCAAATATAATAAAGAAATATGTGTAACAGTTATAGTTAACAGTGTTATTAAAAACATGTACCTACCAACTAAAATTATATACAAGGTGTTCTGTTTGATATTTTTTTGATTACTTAAACATAATACTTTTTGCCAAAGAATATGTGGTTCAAAAGTGCATACTTTCCAAGATATCATCAATCTTAATATAAAGAGTTCACCCTTGTAAGATCTCTGTAACATTAATTCAATAGACGCGTGTCACTGAAGTCATACAATAAACAACAAAAACATTTAAAACGTTGAGGAATGTTGCATACAATGTTGCGAACTGTACATGTGCAAAAAAAAGAATAGAAAGGATAAAAAAAGGATAGAAAATGCCACGCTGTCATATTTCACACAAAGGTGTTTTACATAAGATGTTTTGATTTGATCGAATTCTTTTGTATGAAAAATAAAACCAAAGTACATTCACATGTTATATAATTCTATTACCTACATGGTCCCATCAATACCCCAGAGTTATGGGAAATCAAGGGGAACGCCTTATATAAGAGTTGCAATGAAAAACTAACTTAGAATTATATCCGTTTTCATTTCGGAACGGGGAACGGCGATGAAAATTGTAGTTTCATGTTCAGCGACTGCTTTTAAAAGCAATTGGAAAGTTTCGGTTTTAAAATTTGTGAATGGCTTTATTTACATTACTCACAAAATAATGTAGACCCATAACGAAATAGCATAAGCCTCCATCGCTGTATTTTGCTATGATTATTACTAATTACTATGGCTTATAATTATAACTCCTTTCAGGCCCAGGATACCGATACATAAAAGGTGAGAGATCTGCTCTCATAATGTTTGAAAACTATTCCTTCTCTAAAAGCCAACGATTTTGGCGATGCAGCAATTATAGAAGCAAAAAATGCCCAGCGAAATTCCAACTGACGGCTGAAGGACATTTAAATCCATTATGCAAAGAGCACAACCACGATCCTCCAACTTTCGTTAAATCTAGAGATGGAACGTATATTAAAGTATAATAGGTATGCATATTATGTAAGCCCCTAAGTAGATACAGTAGATAGGATGCAGGAAGATTGTCCGATTTGTGAATAAAGTATAAAAATAGTTTATTCTGAAAACGGCCCCTCTGTTTAATATATAGGTATTATAGTATTAAGATTGATGGTTTAAATTATCTAGGTATCTGGCAAGTCTGTTTTTATAGATAAGAATACCAAATAAAATAAATGAAATTAAACATTATAAAATACAAAATAAAGCTTTAAAAAATCTGTTTATGTCTTTGGTCAGTTTAACTTGTACTACAATTAGTGCAAGTTCTTTTGTAAATATGAAGTTTTTATGTGTCCAACATTAATTAAATGAACATACAAAGAAAACTACGAAAGAAGTTCATTATATCCATGTTCGTGGACGCCATTAAGCAATAGGTTAACCCAGCTGTTTATTGATGACTTTGTTGACAAAACTAATCCTTATGGTGTAAGTGAGTAAATACAATATTCTTAGCAGGCTTCAAAATATTTCCAACACATTGAGGAGGCTTCACATTCAAAAAAGTGAACAAATTGAGCAGAACTCGGACGTGTGCTTGGAATAAAATATGCCTGTGCTGTGAAATTAACTAAAAATGTGTTTCTACAACCTAAATTTGATAATAAGAAATAACATTAGCCTCCATCGCTGTGTTTTGCTATGATTATTACTAATTACTATGGCTTATAATTATAACTCCTTTCAGGCCCAGCATACCGATACATAAAAGGTGAGAGATCTGCTCTCATAATGTTTGAAAACTATTCCTTCTCTAAAAGCCAACGATTTTGGCGATGCAGCAATTATAGAAGCAAAAAATGCCCAGCGAAATTCCAACTGACGGCTGAAGGACATTTAAATCCATTATGCAAAGAGCACAACCACGATCCTCCAACTTTCGTTAAATCTAGAGATGGAACGTATATTAAAGTATAATAGGTATGCATATTATGTAAGCCCCTAAGTAGATATAATATAATGCAGGAAGATTGTCCGATTTGTAAATAAAGTATAAAAATAGTTTATTCTGAAAACGGCCGGTCTGTTATTTGATAAGGTTTGCTGCTTTAATTAAACCAAGATTTTAATATATAGGTATTATAGTATTAAGATTAGTGTTGTATAAGGCTAAGCCTTAAAGGCTTTTAAGGCTTTAAGGCTTTAGCTTTGAAAGCTTTTAGGCTTCGAGGCTTTAACCTTAAAGGCTTCTAAGGCTTTGAGGCTTCAGCCTTTAAGGCTCCTAAGGCTTTAAGGCTTCAGCTTTGAAAGGTTTACAGCTTCGAGGCTTTAGCCTTAAAGGCTTCTAAGGCTTTAAGGCTTCAGCTTTGAAAGGTTTAAAGCTTCGGGGCTTTAGCCTTACAGGCTTTAAAGCTTTGTAGGCTAAAGCCTTAAAGGCTTTCAATACTTCAAAGCTTCAGCCTTAAAGTATTTGTTGTATTAATAAGCTTACAAGCTTAAGCTTCTAATATAATAACTTTATCAAGATTTTAACATACTTCTAAGATTTTAACATAAAAAAGCAAAGTCTCAAATTGAACCACCGAATAGATCTAAAAGAAAAATTAAAAGAAGGAAATAAAACGATATTTTATAAGGAATAAACTTTTATTAATGAACACATTATTAATTTAGTCTATATTAAGCCATGAGGATAAGCAGATGGACGCTTGTATCGTTTTGTTTCCAAGCCGATTTCTTTTTTTTGTGATGGTGTTTCCTGATCGAGAGAATGCTTGTTCACTTGGCACACTGGTTGCAGGTATAGAGAGTATATCAAGAACCATATTGGATAGATTTGGAAAAGTTGTTTTCTTTTGGCGCCACCATAATAACACATCTGTTTCTTTACTTTCAATAGGCATATTGATATATACATTAATTTCATTTGATATTTCAGTTACTCTCTCAGTCTCATCATATATAGAAGCAAACAAACTTTTTCGAGTATGACACTCAACGGTAGAAGATTCGTTTCTTGCAGTTTCAGTAGACAAAACTTCATTACACAGATATTTTGATTCGTACATTTCTTTTAAATACTCCAATGGAACAGTTTCATATCTCTTAGTAAAATAGTTGTTGTTTAAGCGAGGGTCTAAAATTACGGCCATCTGAGCAAGTTTCGAATTGAGAAGTGGGTAGTATTCATCCAATTTTTCCGACATTTTGTTTGCACAATCAATTAAAAGTTGACTTTTTTCTGCAGAAATGTGTTGTTTTAGTACATCTAATATTGGTCTCACATAATAAATACTTGGATATTTTTGTTTCGATAAAATTACTGTAGCTTCATGAAACGGCTGTAAGAAATCAATCAAAATGCTGATCTCGTTCCAATCGGAAGTAGTTATAGCGTGATCAGAAAACTCGATGTAATGATAACAAAAATAATCTAACACCGTTTTCATTTTAGAAGCTCTCTCTAACATTAAGAACGTAGAATTCCACCTAACTGGCATGTCTTTTAGTAGATTGAGAAATGGAATATTGACTGCTTTGCATGATTCTTCAAACATTTGTTTTTTTTTTTGGTGCAGTTGTTATTAAGAAGACCAGATTGTGAACCTTTGAAACAAGACCTTTTACGTTATTGCTAGAAAGACCTTTTTTAACAACCAGATTTAAAACGTGAGCAAAACATCTCAAATGTGTGACATCCTTGAATTCTTCATGAAAAAGGGTCAAATTCTTCAAACACTTCATATTTGTGGCTTCGTTATCTGTGGTAACTGACAATAATTTATTATTTAGTCCATATTCTTGGATGACTGTTAGAACTTTCTGTGAAATCTGTTCAGATTTGTGTGGGTATGGTAGGATGTCAAAGTCCAAAATAAAGGAATTCATTTGAAAAGCTTTCGATACATAATGAGCTGTTATGACCATATATGGTTTATTAGTGACAGATGTCCAAAAATCAAAAGTGAGTGAAATTTTAGATTTAGAGCTGCATATAATATTTTTAATCTTTAACTTTTCGTTTTGATACATTGTTTGAATTTTCGACATCAACAAAAATCGGCTTGGTATTGTATAATACCGATTCAAAGAATAAACGAAATCTTGAAAACTCTTCTCTTCAACTATTCTGAAAGAATGTTGCCCGTTTATAATGAATTTGATGAGATACTCGTCTACATTCTCACCAGTCGACAACACATGAGAAGATTCGACATGTTGTAAGGAAGTTGTTACAGATGTGTCTTTTTTGTGGTTTGAGTAGTGTTTTTTCAAAATACCCTGAGATGTCTTCAAAGAAAACAACTTGCTGCACCCTTTGCACATCATGTTATTACCAACAGTTTTGTAGTGTGACCACTTCCAACTTAAACGTTGCTTCTTAGATGATACCCCTGGCTCTGCATTATCAACTTCGCTTTCTCCGAATGATACCGAACTGGTAGATAAAAATGATATCCTTGGAGTACTATTATTATCATCCAGTTCTGAGCTAATAACTTGCTCCTGCTCCACTATTTCAATTGATGATTCAGACTCATTCTGATTCATTTTTACTGATAACCGAATTGAAGGGCACACACAACAATAACAACAGTGAGACAGTGACACTGCACTACACATCCACTATATTACTAACTTATTTTGATAATGATAAAGTTTATTAGCGATAGCTAACTGACTGAATTAAAAATCGAAATAACTGAGTGATTTATTCTGTTCGAGTTAATAGGTTGGTAGTTCCGTCACAAATGAAGAACCTAAACGAAATTATCGAAACTACCCTCAACTAGAAGGCAATCGGGTAATGTAATGTAAATAGAAATTAATTAGTAGGTACTACAAAATTTATACTTTTTAACCGCAGGTAATTTCTGAGCTTAATTAATGCATTATTATTTTTTATTACTGCAACCGTTGGTGGAGCGGTGACACCACTTGCCTCTAACGCCAGAGGTCCCGGGTTCGCATCCTGGCAGGGGCGGATATTTTATAATATTTTCTTTCGAGTCATGGATGTGTATGTATGTTTATTTAAAGATTATTTTCAATATTTATCTAAAAAAAAATCTATAGTGTTTAATATATATTTCTTAACTTCATTCGTCGGTTAAGGATCTAGTATCCATAGCACAAGTTCTTAATTTATACTTAATTTGGGCTAGATAATGTGGTGTGATTGTCAGATTTATTTATTTATCTAGTTAGTTCCACGCAAATGACGTAAAATTTAAACCGTGTTTTACAGCTAATTAACAACAAGTGAGGTGGCAAGCGTGCATGGCACAATACGTACATTACAATGGTAAAAAATATTAATTTCATAGGGCTTCAATAGCATTAAAATGTGAGCCTTGAATGCTCCGAGCCTTCAAAGCTACAAGCCTTTAAGGCTTTAACGCTCTAAGCCTTTAAAACTACAAGCCTTTGAGGCTCTAAGCCTTTAAAGCTACAAGCCTTTAAGGCTCTAAGTATTTAAAGCTACAAGCCTTTAAGGCTCTAAGCATTTAAAATTGCAAGCCTTAAAGGTTGAGCCTTTAAAGCTTCAAGGTTAAGGCTCGAGGCTCGAGGCTCAAGGCTCAAGGCTTAAATTTACAACACTAATTAAGATTGATGGTTTAAATTATCTAGGTATCTGGAAAGTCTGTTTTTATAGATAAGAATACCAAATAAAATAAATGAAATTAAACATTATAAAATACAAAATAAAGCTTTAAAAAATCTGTTTTGATCTTTGGTCAGTTTAACTTGTACTACTGTTGGCGCCATTGAAATGTATTTAAACGACGTACGAGCGCCACCTTGCGTAAATCTAGTTAAAGTTTATTTTTTGTATAATTAAAGTTAGCGCCTTCTATCCTAGTATTGTATAATTTACTTCTGATTGGTAGACTACTCACAGTCACATTAAAAGTTAGTCCTGACTTGTATTTATATAGAAATTTTTTGACTCTGCTTTCATTCGCTCTTCTCGATACGTACCTACCTAAACGATGTACCTTTGTAAAAACTCAATTATTAAACGAAATTAGTTTGAAGTCCTGCCGTTTTAATTAATAACTCCAACACTGCAAGTAGACGCCAAGTATTCGAGCAATCATTGGAAACATAAGAAGGAGCTGACGCTGAGCTACCCCACAACTACAATTAGTGCAAGTTCTTTTGTAAATATGAAGTTTTTATGTGTCCAACATTAATTAAATGAACATACAAAGAAAACTACGAAAGAAGTTCATTATATCCATGTTCGTGGACGCCATTAAGCAATAGGTTAACCCAGCTGTTTATTGCTGGGTTTGTTGACAAAACTAATCCTTATGGTGTAAGTGAGTAAATACAATATTCTTAGCAGGCTTCAAAATATTTCCAACACATTGAGGAGGCTTCACATTCAAAAAAGTGAACAAATTGAGCAGAACTCGGACGTGTGCTTGGAATAAAATATGCCTGTGCTCTGTGAAATTAACTAAAAATGTGTTTCTACAACCTGAATTTGATACTAAGAAATAACATTAGCCTCCATCGCTGTGTTTTGCTATGATTATTACTAATTACTATGGCTTATAATTATAACTCCTTTCAGGCCCAGGATATCGATACATAAAAGGTGAGAGATCTGCTCTCATAATGTTTGAAAACTATTCCTTCTCTAAAAGCCAACGGTTTTGGCGATGCAGCAATTATAGAAGGAAAAAATGTCCAGCGAAATTCCAACTGACGGCTGAAGGACATTTAAATCCAATATGCAAAGAGCATAACCACGATCCCCCAACTTTCGTTAAATCTGGAGATGGAACGTATATTAAAGTAAAATAGGTATGCATAAATTATGTAAGCCCCTAAGTAGATTCAGTAGTTAAGATGTAGGAAGATTGTGCGATTTGTGAATGAAGTATAAAAACAGTTATTTCTGAAAACGGCATATCGTTAGCCTGTCTTTTATTTCATAAGGTTTGCTACCTTAATTAAACCGCGAATTTAATATACAGTGTGGAAAAAAAATAGTGGCCCTGGAGGGAAACTACCTTAAATCCTATAGTTAGCTTATTTTACTTTAAAGAAACATTCCTTTATTTTAAAAAAGAAACAAAACTGCATTCAAAGATTTTCTAAAATTCGCTTGTAACTCCCGCGGGACTCGAACAAGCTAAAAATTAAAAAAATAAAGATTCGTTATTTTACTATACTAATCGATAGGATAAAATTTCTCTAACAAACATTTGGTCTTTAAAATAAAAAGAAAACGTGAAATCTTAAAATTTATTTTATTTTATTATCAATTTATTACACTTTAATAATTTAACTCATAAATTGTTCGAAATGAGCCCCCTCGTTCCGGATACACAAATTTAGTCTTCGTTGAAATTAATTTCGTGTAGCCTTCAGCAAAGTGTTGTGGTGTATGCCCCTAATCACATTTTTTACCGCAACCCTTAGCTTTTGTACGGTCTCATAACACGTTTTATAAATAATATTTTTTATGTGACCCCATAAAAAGTAGTCTAGAGGCGTCAGGTCTGGACTTCTTGCAGGCCATCTAATCGTCCCGTTTGTACCTATCCAGACACGCCATGATCACACAATTACGTAATAGAAGCAATACTAAATAAAATCGATAAAAATGTTCGAAATATTCGTTCGAATTTTATAATTGCTGTCCCGCATTGCAAACAAATTCAAACGTTCCATTTTAAAACATTTCGTCAAAACGCCTCGTATCGTATGAGAAGTAATATCGTGTAAGAAGTGCATAGAGATATTATTAACATTAAACGATTTCCTTGTAGAATTCTTCAACAAGGTACTTAGAAATAAATTAATTAACAAGCTTGTACTTCATACCAATGAATTGAACTTCATTCTTTGAATGTTAGAGAGATAAGAGAATTATAACGTGTCTTTTACTTGTTGAAAGTGAACCGTACTAGGTAATGTATGTAAACTTGTGTAGTTATTTTTCATGGATATCTTGTACGACAGACGAGTGTAAGACCAAATGTTTGTTTGAGAAATTTTGTCCTGAACAATTATCCTATCGATTAGTATAGTAAAATAACGAATCTTTATTTTTTAGATTTTTACTGGTTTGAGTTTTTCTTGTAACACCCGGGGTGTTACAAGAAAATTTAAGAAAATCTTTGAATGCAGTTTTGTTTCTTTTTAAAAATAAAGGAATGTTTCCTTAAAGTAAAATAAGCTAACTATAGGATTTAAGGCAGTTTCCCTCCAGGGCCACTATTTTTTTTCCACACTGTATAAGTATTATACTAGTAAGATTGATGGTTTAAATTATCTATGTATCTGGTAAGTCTGTTTGATTAGATAAGAATACCAAATGAAATAAATGAAATTAAGCATTATAAAATACAAAATAAAGATTTCAAAAATCTGTTTTTGGCTTTGGTCAGTTTAACTTGTACTACAATTAGTGCAAGTTCCTTTGTAAATATGAAGTTTTTAAGTGTCCAACATTAATAAAATGAACATACGAGGGTGGATTGAAAAGTTCGCGGCCTAGTCAAGAAAACAGAATAAAGTACATACAAAAATATTTTTATTTTTCGACGTAATCTCCATTTAGCTCTATGCACTTCTTCCATCTGCTTTCCAGAGCTTCCATACCTGTTTTAAAAAAAGATTCCTCAAGGTCTTCAAAATACAGGTTAACAGCGGCTTCGACCTCTTCATTCGTTATAAATTTCTGCCCACCGAGGTGTTTTTTCAGGTTTGGAAACAGATGAAAGTCCGAAGGTGCCAAATCAGGAGAATAAGCTGGATGTGGCAACAATCCGAAACCACAATCACGAATTTGAGCCATAGACTCGACAGACGTGTGGACTCGGGCCTTGTCTTGGTGAAACAACACTTTCTTTCTCAGTAATCCTGGGCGTTTCTGTTTAATTTCTTTACGTAAACGGCGCAGAAGGGTGCTATAGTACGCAGAGTTTATTGTTTCGCCTTTTGGAAGGTAGTCCACCATAATGACACCCTTAGCATCCCAAAAAACCGATGCCATCACCTTGCCAGCCGACAGAATTGCCTTTGCTTTTTTCGGAGTTGGTTCACCTGATTTTTTCCATTGTTTGGATTGTTGTTTTGATTCTGGGGTATAGTGGTGAACCCAGGTTTCATCCATTGTCACAAATCTGTCAAGAAAACCTTGTGGATCAGCCTCGAACATCTCCAAACAGTCGCGAGAAATCGTGAGTCGAATTCGCTTTTGCTCTACTGAAAGCAATCTGGGGACCCACCTAGCCGAAACCTTAGAAAAGCCGAGTTCATGGACAATGACGTTTTGCGTTCGTTCATATGAGATGCCTATAGTGTCTGCAATTTCTCTGATAGTCAATCTACGGTCTTTCAATATGAGATCACACACTTTATAGGTGTTTTCTTCGGTCGTAGACGTCATTGGCCTGCCGGAGCGAGGGTCATCTTCGATGTTCTTTGTCCACGTTTAAATTCTGCAACCCATTTTTTCACAGTGGTATAAGATGGGGCAGATTTCCCTAATGTTGTTTGCATGTCATCATGGATCTCCTTTGGTGTTAATCTTTTTTTAAACAAATATTTAATCACAGCACGTTGTTCAAATTTCTCCATTAGTGAAAATTTGTTCTACACACGTATTTATATTGTTCGTAAAATTTTATTTAAACAAGATATCAAATTGAAAATTCGCGGGCTGACAATTGAATAATGACAGTTCAAAATGACGGCAGAAAAAATAACAAAAGTTTTTTTTTTAATGGCCGGGCCGCGAACTTTTCAACCAATGTAGTACAAAGAAACCTACCAAAGAAGTTCATTTTATCCATTTTCGTGGACGCCATTAAGCAATAGGCATTAACAATCCAGCTGTTGTTTGCTGGGTATATTGACAAAACTAATCCTTATGGTGTAAGTGAGTTAATACAATATTCTTTGCAGGCTTCAAAATCTTTCCAACACTTCGAGGAGGCTTCGTATTAATTCTGAATGGGTACACATTCAAAAGAGTGAATAAACTGAGCAAAACTTGGACGTGTGCTTGGAATAAAATGTGTCCGTGCTCTGTGAAATTAACTAAAAATGACGAACAAATTGTGTCAGCTACATTAACACACTACCACGAACCGATACCTTATTTAATAACGAAACATGGATATTATTTGAAACGTTGATAAAAGCATAGTAAGATATACCAAATGCAGCAATCCGATGTTACTAAGCAGTACCTATGTATGGGTGGCGCTAAACATCTGGTCCGCCCTGAAGTTGGCGCAAGACGTCTCGCGCAGGTTTTTTGTAAGCACCTGCGCGAAACGCCTTGCAACAACTTCAGATCTAAACGTTTTGTTATTGAACAGAGCTAGGCTTCAAATGTGTATTGATTTGATAATTTACAATAAGTTTCCCTGTCTTTTTTGAAGGTGCTATATCTTTTTAGAGTTCATTTCTTTTAAATGATATGTTTAACTGGTTTTACTTTAACTGATTAAGGACTTTGATTTTGCAGGTATCTTACATGTATCATGTTTGTTACTTGATTAAGAATAACTTTGATGATATTTTTTTTACTTATATATATGTACTTTGTAAGTTTTAAAAGTTTTGTCATAATTTAGATGAAAGTTTTTGCATGTGCCATTTTTATAATTAGGAAGCATACAAACTTCAAACAACTAGTTGTGATACTTAATGTTTGTGAGATAGAAATAAATATTAAATAAATAATAAAATAAAATAAATAAACGCAATTAGACTTAAATAAATTTAAAAAGACTTAATTTAAATAGACTTGTTTATTAATATTGTGTCAATGTGCTTGGATGCTACTAAACGTCCCAGTGGTCGATGTCTGGTTTTCTGGGCAAAAATATAAAAACGATATAAATATAAAAACAATAAGTACGTACAGCAATTTTACAGTGATAAAAATTATACCAGCAGAGGAGAGGATTAGAGGATGTTACGTATTAATTTTAAATGGATATACGTTCACAAGAGCGAATAAACTCAGCAGAACTGGGACGTGTTTCAGCAACTGGAATTTGGAATTTGATAATAAAAGACTTCACATTTGTTATGTAAAATTAAATAAAGAATACAATCAAATTTTGTCAGCTACATTAACACACAACCACGATCCTGTCCCTTTTCAACCGACTTCCACAAAAGGAGGAGGTTCTCAATTCGTCTGTATGTTTCTTTTTGAGTCTTTGTTACTTGATATTTCAGACAATTATGATTTGATTTTGAAAATTATTGTTTCATATGATAGAGGAAACTTTATAGTTGGTCCCATATATTCATAAGTTTGAAATTTTCAAGGAAGTACCTAACCTATTCTTCGAAATAGGTTAGGTACTTCCTTGAAAATTTCAAACTTATGTTTACGTTGATGACATTCTCAACTCAGCCAAAGTTTTGGCGTGAAGTCTGTTTTTCTTGTACGGAATGTACTTGCAAAGCTGATAAAGGCTTCTTAGTTGATAATGCAGCAGTAAAGAAGATCCTATATCCGTGTTTTGTACTAGAGTAGAAACACTCAGGCTTCAGATTTATTTATGTGTTCCTAATCTTAACATATCATTTTCGTGGTTGTATTAATACCATTTCGGAGTAAAAGTTTAAGTCTATAAGAATAAATGTAAATTTTACTCTTGAATTATCTTAAGCAACGAGATATCTACCATGTTTTTAATTTATTTTGAGTTTTCAATATTTGGGCACTATACAAGTGATATGTTCATGAGCAGGAAAAATATCCGGATTTTTAAGTTTATTCAAATGTTTATGACCACAGTACTTTAATTTGGTACTTTACTATGGTGTAACGTTTGCCAAAAACCAATTTACTAGATCATCCATATTGTATCCTCATCATGTTTCATATTTGTAATTTAATTATACGATTATTCTATACGATTGTTTATTTTTGGAAATCAGAGAATGTCGTGGATGATTTTGTTATAATAATGAACTTTTGGGACGATAGCAGATTGACGAGTATTAACTTGCAAATAAATATATTTTATATTCAAAGTTTTGTTTTTGATAACTCACTTACACATAAGACTCGTCTATGTAAATAAACAAATAAATAATAAATATTTCTGACACTCACACAACATTATCTAGCCCAAACTAAGTTTCTTAAAGAACTTGTGTTATGGATACTAGATAACTGATATGCTTAAGAAATATATAAACATCCATGACTTGACGGCTAATATCTGTGTTCATCACACCGATATCCGCCGCCGCCGGGATTCGAACCCAGGACCTCTGGCATAGAAGGCAATGTATGTTACCGCTACACCAGCCGGTCATCATGTATAAAGAATATATCTATATCAAAGCTCCCTTTTAAGGTACTTATATCCGCGCAGCAAAAACATTATTCTGTATTTTTTTAGAAAAAGATATGTGCGTTTGATCGAAATTAACCTTCTTTACTCTTTCAGGTTACAAAATGTTTGACAAAAATATTATGATGCCGTTGAAAAAGGAATTTGACGAAAAAATTAAGAAGTTGATGGGCCGTAAAAAAAGTAACAGTGCCTATCTTATAGATACGTCTAGATATAAAGATTTCGTTAACGAAATTAAAGAAATTAAAAATAAACGTTATAAAGATTTTGAAGATTATAAAATGCTTGCAAACTACGATGTTCTTGAAGTTTGTGACCGAGAAAGACTAGTTAAACCTAAAGATGAAGTTAATCCTACCGTTAAATTCTACGTTTCGACCGATGAATTGTTTGGTGTTCTTCACACTATGCACTTGTTACTGAACCACGCTGGAAAAGAAGAAATGGATGCTGAACTCAAGTCAAAGTACTGTAATGTCTCTAAAGAAGTCATTAAAATTTATATGTCTTGCTGTTTGCAATGTAAAAATAAAATTTAAATGATTCTTTTTAAATCTTATAAGTATAAACGACTCTTACGACACGTCATCCAGGGGCGATGAGACAAATGTTGAAACGCTTTTTACGTCCAGAAAACATTAAAGAATTTATTATATAAATTAACTACTTCTATATGAACTAAGTACTTCTATAGTAAATTTTATTGAGTTAAATTTTATTTTACAGCATTGATTTTTTTCGATTTAAAGTTGCGTTGCATGTATTCGTTTTATTATTATATTCAGAATAAATAAATGAGTTGTTACAAAAAATGTTTAATTTTACCGAAACTCAAGCCTTATGTTAATCACGCAATAACTATGAACTCACAGTAAAATTTCCATAGACGATTGTTAGCTAACGTATGTTTAATATTTTTTACCTCGTGGTAAGGTGACACCGCTTTTCAAAGTGTGCCCGTCTACGTAGGTTTTCCACCACCGTCCATATTATTTGCGCTGTCAAATAACTATGCTAGGTTCCAGATTAAAGTGTAGATGTGAAGATTGAAAAGTTCCGGATACTGGCACCGGTATTTGCCATCTCACTTCCCAGGATCGGCAATGCGTTTCATGTGTCCATTGACGTGATATTTATAGCAAGGTCACCAATATGAATGTGGCCTGTACCTATTATTACATAAACGGTATAGGTTATCATAAACAGGAGATACAGGATGGGCATTAAAGTAGAGCTTGAAACCTGAATAAGCTTATATAATGAGAACTCTGGTCTTGAGGTTTTCTTTCTTCAATAATAATATTTCCAGCCATTACACCACAACATGTAGCCATTATTCAAAGTGTAAATATTTTTAATGAATATAATAATAACGAAACAGTGACACGCCGACTGAGTATACTGTAAACTGAGTGACGCTAAAGTTAGTTGAAAGAAACTTGTGTTACGGAGATAACACCTCGGCGCCGTCTAGCTCTAAAATGATCACAAAGCTAGACGAGACTACTTAAACTTAATATTTTTTCATAAATACACATAAATAACTGCACTTTGCAATGAAACGTTCTCATGCACCACTGAATTCTAAGACAGATAGTTTTCCTTAATAATGCATAATGGTCCTTTATATTACAAATACTTACGATTTACCCAAACAGAATTAACATTTTTTATTTCCTTTGTAGCTAAATTAATGACGTCTTGCGACGGAGAAAAGATAATGAAAATTGGAGATTTCACGTTTACAAGAGAACCCACGGAAGACGTACAATGGTCCTGTTACACGCACAAGAAGCATGGCTGTCCAGCTAGAATATTCATAATAAAAGGCCACATGACTTATACGAAAAATCTGCATAACCATCCACCTACGGAATTTTTCGTATAAACGGTGTACTTTAGGTCTTTACTGCGTTAGGGTGTAACCACACCAATTGGATTTTTTGGCCTAGAAAAAACTATCGATCTACGTCGACTGTTGCATTCGTATGTCCATCGATTGGTAACACCCCAACGCGGGCATAGGGTGAGGTTCCATACAAAAGTCCCCGCGACGACGCGACACGGGCCACTTTTGTATGAAACCGTTCTTTCGTCCTTGTAACGTATGCAGTGGCCTTTATGTATTGTCAGCTGAACAGATAGTACATTAACATAAAGCTTATTATGCATTATATTTTTTGAAGATTTTTTTTGTAGGATATTTTTTTGATGTCACTTTTATAGTATTTTATTCCTCGGTTTCGAATATTTTAAAATGTCGATCCCGAGTATCTATTGTTTGAAAATAATATATGATATTCAGGCAATTATTAGCATGACTGAATCTGATTGAAGCGTCTCTACATATATTTGTACTGTGCAAGATAGTAAATTGTCTTTGGTTAATATTTTGAAATTTTGATTCAAAAGTAGGTGAAACTATGAAATATAGGCTTGTAAGCTTGCAACCGAGAAATTATCGAAAAGATACAACTGAAATTATTCACTCAAAATTACTTTCTGTGATCTACAAGAACAATTTTTGTTTCATTATAGGTATTGAATCTGTATTGAATGCAGAAAAACAATTTTATGTTACCTTTTATTGCATGTACATAATTTACATTTATATGAATATTTTCTATTTCTTTTACTTTTTAAGTTGCAAAAAAGTGCATTTATTACACTTACATGTTATTATTATAGATATTTAAAACAAAAGGCCATGGATGCATTTTAATCATAACAACTTCTACTGAGTTGTTACTATTAAAATGCTATACTCGTAAATCTAAAAGATCTCACAATTCTTGCCTCATTTATAAAAGGAATAACAAAATGAATAAATAATACATACTTTAAGTTTACTTTAATGCTTGATAATAAATTTGAATTTTTTTATTTATTGTTTCATTTAAAGTGCTTTTATTTTATGTTTAGTATAAATGTTTCCATGAGAAACGAAATTGTTTTAAATATTGGTATTTATGTTTCGGTTATAGTGAATAATTGAAGATTATTATTAATTATCAATTATTATTAATACCTAATTACTGAAAGTCGAGGTTCACTCTCTGTTTAACTCTGTTTTGTGCGATTATAAAAAAAATAACCACGGCTCCGTTTTGCTTCGTTCCTTGCATTAACCTCCTAACCTAACCGGTCCATGCGGGTTCTGTGCAACCAGCCTCAGCCTAAGCAACCAGCCGGTTGGTAATTATTAATAATTACCAACCAGTAATTATTAATAATAATAGATAATTATTAGTAATCTTCAATTTTTCACTCTTACCGTAACATTTATATAAATCTCGGATTCGAAATTTTGATTCAATATAGAAAATACACTTTTGTCCTTGTAGTTTGGGCTTAAAATAGCCCTACCACCTCTGGATAAGCGTGTCGTAAAAGGCGACTTATCTGACTGACCCCGCTGTAGGATCCGGTCAGGGTCCGACTGCCTAGCGACCACCCTTCATATCAAATCTGCCGAATATTACCGCTGAAGATGTTCTCCGGCTATATTATCTGAAGACGTCGTGGCGCCGTTGTTACTGTGCATATCAAACGATATCGCAGGTTAAGCGCGCTCGGTGCGGCCGGTATTAGGATGGGTGACCGCCGATCATTTCTTTCTTACGACGACTTTCGTGCTTCGGAGGGCACGTTAAGCTGTCGGTCCCGGGTGCTGTATACTTGTAGTAGTCGTTAGGGTTTGTCAGAAGCCTTTTCGGCACCATGAAATATCTTACATCCACTAAGCAGCAATGGGCCAGCTTGGTGGATTACGGCCTAAAACCTCCTCGTCACCCAGAGGAGAGACTCATAGCCCTGCAGTGGGCTCATTACACGGAGTTGTGATGATGATGATGAGTTATTTTCTAGGTCTTCGACCTCAACTTCACTTAACATCAGGTTAGATTGAAGTCAAACACGCTTAATTTTCAATAAAAAAATTACATAAATCTCCTTAGTGCATACAGTTTATTTCTCCATGTTCTTATTTTATTTACGTTATGAGGTCAAGGAATTCCTGTTATTTCACTTGTACGGAGTAGAAAAAATAGTGTGATTAGTATTGGTTTATAGTAAAATAATTCTAATTTTGAATAAGAAAAGACTGTAAGTGTGATTACGGTTCGGTAGTATAATAAGCCAAAAATTTACAACACACATTGAAATTTCAGATTTTAAAACCCGAATTTTGTTACCTCAATATGATGAAGATGAAATTTTGTTGCATGCCCTTTCAAGGAAACATGGCATGGCGAGAACTACCAGAAGGACCTGCAGTCAGTGTTACAAGGATATATCAGCAATTTTTGGCAGAAAGGGAGGCAAAAATAAGGCACGAAAAGTAGTCACTTATTGTGCGGCATGTCCAGCACAACCGTTTCTATGTAAGCCTTGTTTTAAGAAAATACACTTCAATCACAGATAGGCAGACTTTTTTTAAATTATAATAAATTTATTTATTTTCAATTTTACATATAATGAAATATTATCGGTTAAATTTAGGTAGGAGGGTATACATATAAAACAAAATAAAATCATTTATTAAATCCGTTTAAAAGTGTTTTATTTTAGATTTTTAAGTGTAAATCAAGCCAATATGTAGCTTTAACATATAAGAAGAAGTCTTTAAAGACTAAGGTTACCGAACCAAAGTCACAACTAGAAATGTCTCTCTCCCTTCATCCGGAATACAACTACGCTATACTTGGTTCTTATGGCGTCTATAATAAGATGGAATTTAAAATTCATTTATCATCCTCTAAATAGAAGAGCCTATTACTGTCATCTCTCTCTGACCCATCAAAAATATAACATTAATTATAACGTTAAATATTTTTTATGTAATATCAAAGAAAATTTAATTGAAACAATATGAAATAAAGGAATCCATTTAAAAGTGGCCATCATTTTTCTGTGCCTTTGACCCAGGCTTATTCTTGAAGTTTATAGAGATCATGTCAAACATCTAATCCCCTCTGAAGTTTTTGCGAGACGTCTAGCTCGCGTATACAGGGTGTCCCGCCAACACTATAATATAATACCTTCACGTGTCGGTATTCTAGCAATATAAATAACGAATTTTTAATTTTTCTGTAATCATTATGGGTGCTGGTGACTTCCGTGAAGGTATTATATAGGTTGGCGAGACACCCTGTATTACTCACAAAAACCTGCGCGAAACATGTAACAACTTCAGAGGAGACAGATGTTTGGCGCAGTCTGTACTAACATGATCTCTAATTTAGTGTTAATGTTTTGATTTCAAAGATCTCTATGGAGAATTATAAGCGAATGTATGTTTAAGTGATGGATGATTAAGATGATCAACGCAGTAAGCTTGTTGGCGTGGTTTTTAAATTCATTGTTATGTAAATCCACATGTTATCTTGGCTTTGTGCGTTCTATCAAGCTTTATCTTACTACTGTCTTTATAACTTAAGATATTCTTACCTAAATTACATTACAGAGCATCTATGACTATTGTTTGTTTTTCAGACAACATGGCGTTTTTTATCCGGTCTGTACGGGGCAAGCCACTTATTGTATATAGAAGATATACCTTCTGTAAGCACTCTAAAAGAAATGGAGTTGTTCGCTGGACTTGCTCCACTCATTCATACAGATGTTGCAAGGCTATTGTAAAGACTTCTGGATTCAACATTGTGGATGTGAAAGGCACTCATAATCATGATGCTGCAGAACTAACGATAAACAAAAATTTTATTTACAGATGTGCTAAAGTTGATCCAAATACGCTTAACGATATTTTGTAATTTTGAGCGATAGGTAAAGATTTTCTAGTCATATCTTTCCTGTGGCCTAGACTGACTAATTCTAATTTTCGAAGCCAACAAATCTGTAATGTTTTTTTGGTTTTTAATTAATTTTCCTTTTTGCGTGGGTGTTTGTTAAGTTTAAGATAATATTTGGTTTGTTATTATTTCGTCGGTTTGATGTTTTCCTAAATAAAATATTGTTATTTTCGTGATATAATAGTTAGTTGCGACAGTGTCGCTTTTTGCTATATTTGTATTAATTATTTGTATTTTTTGTAAGCTATTAAGTATGTGAACTTTTTTAATAAAGTACATCTCATTGACCGTGGAACTCTAGTCCTAGCAACAATCAGTATTTTTTGTATGCTAAATTAGGTACTAAATTATGAAATATCAAATTAGATTCATATAATTTAAAGTATTAAATTAATGTGTGCATAGTATAAATGCAATGTTAAATTTCGTACGTTGGCCAAGTCTTTTATTGCAGTCATAAATTATTTTATGATTAACTAAAATACAGTTTGTAATCAAAATAAAATAGTTTTATTTCAACCCGTTTTACTTTGAGCGAAACATCTTTGTAACTTGACTGGAACTCTTCGGGCTAACTACTCCTACTACAATTATTGGTGATAGGGTACAAACTCCTTAATTCCCTAAATCAGGTATCCTGTTAAAAAGCAGGAAGATAGGTTTGACAGATTAGTTTAACTTGACATTTTTTGTCAACGTTTGGCAACGCCCCGTAGATACTCTGGAATTGCAGCGTCCGCTCACGATAGCCTGATAGATACTTTTGCTGCTGGATTAGCGAAAACTTCGTGGTGCTTAGCAGCAGGATACTAAAGTTTTCTTACTTAATGACAGTAGCGCCTCTATTTAAGAATTTTCCTCGTGGAAGAGTAGATATATGCGTTCTTTAAATGGCATCCATTTGTTTCGGTTCAACCAAATTTAGTTCTACCGGTAGGTATATTTGTCCGAGTAGATACCATTATGCTTATGTCCTCGGCCGGTTTGCTGTTTTAAGGACATAAAAGTGGAGTATGCACCAAGTTTATGAATTTCACTCTGGATTATCATGCAATGGCCCAAGGTCGGCAAGGCGCGGATTGCTCTCCAGGAGTTCCAGGGGTCCATGGTCTCTGGTTAAATAACTTTCTTTATAACCCCCGTAAGTAGTAACACTATACTAAGGTTGTATTATAGTTATAGATATGAAGCGCGGAGATTGTGGACCTACAAAGTGCATTAAAATGTCATTCAAATAAAGGAGGTGGATACGGTTTAAAAAGATCTATTTTGTAATTATTGATTCAAATGAGAACTTTGTCTTTCAGGTTTGATTCCTCGGTACAGCTGGTCACGTCAAGGCAACGCAGTCATTATACTCGGAGAATACAGATTTAAAAAGAGATCGAAACATAGAAACCAAAAGCAGGAGATACACTGGGTGTGCAACAAATGTGATAAAGGATGTAAAGCGAGGCTCACCACCCTAAATGATGCTATTATTAGGATATATAATAATCACGACCACGATGGTGTTAGAAAAGATAGGACTTAAGTGTGATTTGTTCCTAGATTTGAACAACAATAAGAAATTAGTTTGAAAAGCGTGTACATTTGTATTATCATATTATAATTCTCAACAAAGAAGCACATTTCGTGCGCGCGAGACTTCTTAATCATAGGTCGTTTACATTGCCTGTTACATTACACCAATGTATGCCCAGCTTGAGAATATTAGTTTCATTTTAGACATTTTTTCGTTTCAATATTGAATATATATAGTTAACGCTGATAAAATATTTCCGAAAATCATTAGCACGGAATAGATGAAATTGCGGCAGATTTAGTACAGCTACATAAATGTGCTCGATTACGATTCTGGCCTATTTATTTGACCTGGAGTCCGTTTTTTATTAGACAATATAGGAAGATGAACTTACTACCTGCATAAATTTTGATTCTTTTAGACTTATGACTTCTGAAGTCATTTTTTAGAACTTTGCATCGCAGAAAAGAACCGGAGTGTATGAGCAGCGGGATGGAAATAGTAGTATTGTGATCTTTGTTAATGACCAATTTAAATACCATCTTCTCGAAGAAAATATTCCATACATGCGCGCGAAATATCGATCTATATCTAAGGTGTCGTAAACTAATAATGGGACGTTTGTCCTCGATGCCACCTGGTGGATAGTAAACAATCTATCCGAAGTTAACTGAACTACATTTGAACCGAAAGTTATTTCATTTCGCTGCTTTTTACATTTCTTTAGTAGATATTTAAAAATGGACCTGGAAGTATTTGTGTAAGGATTTTTATCCCTATCCATTTAAGTTACAGAAGTTGGATGATATTTACCTTTTAACTGGTTACCTGGTTAAAGAACAAAATACTGTGTAGGTTAGGATCGGCTACTAATACACTTTCGTTGTAGGATATGTTTTGTTGTTTTATTGATTTCAAGATTTATTGATCGGGTATTTTGAGTATGATTCAGAGTTCTGCCTAGCCTCATTATTAGAAATTGTCTGAAAGTAACCAAATTTGTTATAGCAAATTATACTTATGTAAAAAAAAAGAAATCTTTACTTTTTTTCTATTAATAAAATTCTTGTTTTTTTATTATTAATCGTTAGAATGATAAACTGACATATTAAAACTTTTTGGTATTGTTTCTTTTACACTGTTATTAATAATGTCCCGATCGTATTATACTATCATTGCGTACCTACATACATATATTTTATGTGATCCTATTATATCTTTTATCAACTTTTAAATCAATAAGTTAATTAAATTCAGAACACATGTTTGATGCAGTATTGGATGGTTAGCATTATGTTAAAGACATTAAATAATATATTAAATAATTACTCATTACTATTACCTATAGGTAGGGTATATGACATATAAAAAATGTATTTATTTTACATTTTATGCATCAATTGGCTGACGAATGCATTACTATTTTTAACTACTTGTAATAGTTTTAAAATATGTGTTCGTTAAAAAAATACTTTCCGTCCTAATAACATTGTTGGTTAATATTAAATATCAAAATTGTTATTGTAATCAATGTTAATCTAAATGTTATCGAGTTATTTTAATTTGTACAATGATTCATTATTTTATTCATAAGTGTTCCAAAGAATAAATCAGTTTAAGACATAAAGAATTTTATTTACATACATACACAACCTCCCTATCTCCCTTGGGGATAGGCAGAGACTAGGAAACACCAATTGCTACGCGAGACATACCTCTTTCGCTTCCTTCACGTTCATTAATCTTTTCATACAAGAACTCAGGTTAAGAATACATTTAACTAGGCCCTTTTTAAGAACGTCGCCAATGTAATCGCCATCCTTTCGGGAAACACGGCCCCTTTTGACAACACCATCCATTCTTGATCTGTACACCTTTTTCGTAAATGTACTTTCACTCATCCTTTCCAAATGTCAAAACCACCGTAGCATACCCCTTTTAATCTTAGTCACTATATCTTCTTTTAATCTGCATATCTTTCTTATTTCACTGTAGCGCACTCTATTACTCAATTTCACTCCACACATGCTGCTTAAAGCTGTCATCTCCACAGCATTAATCCTGCTTTCATGTCTCTTCTACCACACCCAAGATAACTACTATAAGTGAGTATAAGTAGTAAGTATAAGTGTTGGCACGAAAACTCCCTCAAGTACGGTAAGAAGAACCTTATTTTGCTCGCCATAATTGAGTACATGGCACCATTAACACAATTTCCTGGTTTTGTTTACATTACCTACGTTTAACACTGTACTGGCAACTAGCTGTTTACATATATTTCAAGTAACTGTAAAATTTGTACGGGTTTTTAAGTTGCTGGTCACATACTCCTTCCCTCTCCCTGTGATAGCTGCGTATTTGAGCAACTAAGCTTTACAAGTTGGTCACTGATTTCCATAAAATTGCGGCAACTGTAAACTTAGCAACGAATAATTGATGCAACTTAAGCTGCTCTATGGGCCAAGCGCCTTATATTTTGAAATTCTTTTTTTCTTATGTTACTAACATATTGTTAATGTTTTCAGTAAGGCCAGTTTATGTTCAAACTTTCCAAGGCAATCCAGTTATTATCTACGGCGGATTTCGGTTTAATTTAGACACGAAGTCTCGGAACTACGCAAAACGACGGTGGCAATGCGTCAAAGCTGGAAAGTACTGCGGTTGTAAAGCTACGATTTTCACAGTAAACGATGAAATTGTCTGCCTGAAAAACTTTCATAATCATAAATAGGGCCATTAAATATTACACCAAACATATTAAACTTAAAACTTGCCAAATGCGAATCGGATAAGGGTTCCGTATTGACACTATACACTATTTGCGCTTTGTTTGCGCAACAAGTTGACATCTGCCTGAATTAATTACATCTGTCATTACCACATGACAATTAATGTTCTTATAATAGAATATAAGAACATTAATGTAATAGTAATAATACCTTAAATCTAAAAAAAATAGTATCCCGGTTGAGGTACAGAAAAAAGGCATCCCTCTCTGCATAAAGTTAAAGAGATGTGACGTTACGCAATCAATATTTATGTTCATAGTCATGTTGTTTTTTGTGGTGTTTGGCTATCAAAATTTAGATGTGAGTTAGTAGGAAATTATCATTATAAACTGAGTGACAAGACGTATTTAAAAGACAGGTCCTTTAGAGTTATAAGTGTCTATAAATAATTTGATAAATGACCTGACAAATATACTTAATATGTTTGTTTTATGCTTTTTTTGCAAATACAGATACTTAAACTAGTCTCAAAATAATTATAGTTAGTAAAAAAACTACTGTTAACGAACTTATTTTAACGCCAAATGAGATTTTATAGAATTATACCTCGAGTCAAATAAAGTACCTAATAGTCATAAAGTAAAAAAAAAACATTATTTATTGAAAAATATAAATTATTTATGTACTTTTGTGTGAAGTTACAAAAATAAATATAAAAGTAGAGGTAAATGAATATTTTTATTTAGAAATCGATAAACAACTAAATTTTTAGAAAAAAACCGGGACTCTACCACGGGTCTTTCGATTGCTATCGGCCCTGCAGTGCGATCACAGAACCTTATCGATTAATATGTTCATGAAAGTTTGTATAGTATGGAGTCGGTTTGTAAACAACAATTGAAATCTACCCACTGCCGCACGACAACTGTAAATAAAATATGTGTGAATTCCGATACTCATCAGCATTTTTGTTTGCCATTCGCTAGTGGGTACAATTTTAACTGCATTGGTTCACCGTACTCTTTTACTTTATACTTATAATCCTTTTTTGATTTTAGTTCCCAGATTTGAAAAATCCAAACTCGGCCGCCCGGTGCTCATCCTTCAGCATCACAGATACAGCTTAAGATCCCGCTACAAGAATGCGCTTAAAAAGCGCTGGGTTTGTATTAAAGAATACAAGAAATGCCAAGCTGTTATTTTTACAATAAACGGTGAAGTAATTAAATCAAAACTACAGCACAATCATGATTAGATTACGGTGAAAAGAAACATAACATGTTACTTAAGACTTCGCGATGTATGAAAATAATGAAAATAAACTATTTTGGACTGATTTATTTTATACTTATTTTCGATTATTGGCGTCCTTTATCGGTAACAAAGAACCAAAGCCTTTAAATAAATTAGATTTCGAAAAAATTTTGTTGTGTAGCCTCAGAAATGTATTTACCTCATACAGGGTTAATTTTAATTAGCGAATCACCTCTTGCAGGCAGCCTCTTACAATCCCAACAACATTTGTTCTACGACTTTTTTAAATTATTAATTAAAAACTAAGTTTACCATACAAAAAATATTTATTGTCTCTCTAAGCTGGCGTTACTCTATTTACACTGATGCTATGCACCTAAGACACATCTACATAGACAACGCAAGTGCATGTACCTCGCGTGTCCGAACCCGACCAATCGGTACAGATATCGTGTCTGTGAATCGATTTGTATTTTATATCACAAAATATCAGCGTCATAAAAGGTGTTAAAAAGTCGGCAAGCTTGGTTCAATACAAATCGAGACACTTGCGTCATCTATGTAGATGTATGTCTGTGCTACGAACCTTGCGTCACGTCATGTGCAGCGGGGCGCAGGGTTGCGGGGTGACTAACAAAATACAGAGAATTAAAGAACAGAGGGAGAAAAAATTTCTTTGTTTTTTTTTTTGTGTTATTACTCAAGATTTGCAAAAGTCGTAGATTAAATGCTGTTGGGATTGATGTGGCGAGGCTGCCTGCAAGAGACGATGCGCTGATTCAAATTAAACCTGTATTAAATTCTTTAAAAATAACGATGAGAAATATAATGTACATAATACCCAGATTGCTATAAACCAGTGATTCCCACAGTATTCTATACGACCCCCAGGGTCTATGGTAAGTGAGTTATTAACCGGATCTAAATCAAAATACCAATATCAGGTAAATAAATAGGGGATCAACCATAAAACCGTAAAACATGGCAAGGGATCTATGACACAAAACAGTTTGGGAACCTCTGCTATAAACTATGCAGTGATATTTAAATCGATCTTTGGTTTCAAAAAATCTATCCAATCCCGGTCAGGGGCAATTTTATAAAACCCATAGAAAATTGCAAAAAAAATCAAAAATATTTACTTAGCATAAATGATGCCGATTTTTGTTCTCCATTCATTAGTGGGTACTATTACTGTATACTTATAATATTGTTTTGATTTTAGTTCCTAGATTTGAGGAATCGAGATTTGGCTATCCAGTGCTCATCCTTCAGCATCGAAGATACAGCTTAACTAAGAACTCCAGGAATTCGTATAAAAAGCGCTGGGTTTGTATTAAACAAAGCAAGAAATGCCAAGCTGTAATTTTTACAGTACACGGTGAAATAATTCGATCAAAACTACAGCATAATCATGATTAGATAGCGGTGAAAAGTTACAGAACATGTTACTCAAGACTTCGCGATGTATGATTAAAAAAAAATAATTTTGAACTGATATATTTCAATACTTATTTGAGAAGAAAGCGTCCTTTATTGGTGCTCTACATAAATTAGATTAAAAAATATTAATTTCTGTGTAGCCTCAGAAATGTATTGTGTATACCTACCTTTTATTCAATTCTTTAAGAACGACAATGAAACCAAATAACCAGATTGCTTTAAATTTTGCAGTGATATTTAAATCGATTTTTGTTTTTTTTTATCTTAAATGAAAAAAAAATAGTTAAATTTATCATTATTTACCTACTAACTATAAATGATGCCTATTCTCATCGGCATTTTTGTTTGCCATACGTTAGTGGGTACAATTTTAACTGCATTGGTTTACCGTACTCTGTTACTGCATACTTATAATCCTTTTTCGATTTTAGTTCCCAGATTTGAAAAATCGAAACTCGGCCACCCGGTGCTCATTCTTCAGCATCACAGATACAGCTTAAGTTCCCGCTACAAGAATGCGTTTAAAAAGCGCTGGGTTTGTATTAAAGAATACAAGAAATGCCAAGCTGTTATTTTTACAGTAAACGGTGAAATAATTAAATCAAAACTACAGCACAATCATTATTAGATTACGGTAAAAAGATACATAACATGTTACTTAAGACTTCGCGATGTATGAAAATAATGAAAATAAACTTTTTTGGACTGATTCATTTTATACTTATTTTCGATTATTGGCGTCCTTTATCGGTAACAAAGAACCAAAGCCTTTAAATAAATTAGATTTCGAAAAAATCTTGTTGTGTATCCTCAGAAATGCATTTACCTCATACAGGGTTAATTTTAATTAGCGAATCACCTCTTGCAGGCAGCCTCTTCACATCAATCCCAACAACATTTGTTCTACGACTTTTTTAAATTATTAATTAAAAACTAAGTTTTACCATACAAAAAATATTTATTGTCTCTAAGCTGGCGTTACTCTATTTACACTGATGCTATGCACCTAAGACACGTCTACATAGACAACGCAAGTGCATGTACCTCGCGTGTCCGAACCCGACCAAGCGGTACAGATATCGTGTCTGTGAATCGATTTGTATTTTATATCACAAAATATCAGCTGTGACGTCATAAAATGTGTTAAAAAGTCGGCAAGCTTGGTTCACTACAAATCGAGACACTTGCGTCATCTATGTAGATGTATGTCTGTGCTACGCACCTTGCGTCACGTCATGTGCAGCGGGGCGCAGGGTTGCGGGGTGACTAACAAAATACAGATAATTAAATAACAGAGGGAGCTAAAATTTCTTTGTTTTTTTTTGTGTTATTTATCAAGATTTGCAAAAGTCGTAGATAAAATGTTGTTGGGATGGATGTGGCGAGGCTTCCTGCAAGAGATGATGCGCTAATGCAAATTAAACCTGTATTTAATTCTTTAAAAATAACGATGAGAAATATAACGTACATAATACCCAGATTGCTATAAACCAGTGATTCCCACAGTATTCTATACAACCCCCAGGGGCTATGGTAAGTAAGTTATTAACCGGCTCTAAATCAAAATACCAATATCAACCACAAAACCGTAAAACATGGCAAGGGGTCTATGACACAAAACAGTTTGGGAACCTCTGCTATAAACTATGCAGTGATATTTAAATCGATCTTTGGTTTCAAAAAATCTATCCAATCCCGGTCAGGGGCAATTTTAAAAAGTTTTATCCATAGAAAATGCAAAAAAAAAAAACAAAAATATTTACTTAGCATAAATGATGCCGATTTTTGTTCGCCATTCATTAGTGGGTACTATTACTGTATACTTATAATATTGTTTTGATTTTAGTTCCTAGATTTGAGGAATCGAGATTTGGCTATCCAGTGCTCATCCTTCAGCATCGAAGATACAGCTTAACTAAGAACTCCAGGAATTCGTATAAAAAGCGCTGGGTTTGTATTAAACAAAACAAGAAATGCCAAGCTGTAATTTTTACAGTACACGGTGAAATAATTCGATCAAAACTACAGCATAATCACGATTAGATAGCGGTGAAAAGTTACAGAACATGTTACTCGAGACTTCGCGATGTATGATTGAAAATAAATGATTTTGAACTGATATATTTCAATACTTATTAGAGAAGAAAGCGTCCTTTATTGGTGCTCTACATAAATTAGATTAAAAAATATTAATTTCTGTGTAGCCTCAGAAATTTATTGTATATACCTTTTATTCCATTCTTTAAGAAAGACAATGAAACCAAATAACCAGATTGCTATAAATTTTGCAGTGATATTTAAATCGATTTTTGGTTTGAATAGATCCAACGAATCCCTTTTTTTGCATGTAGGATAATTATTTTTTATCTTAAATGAAAAAAAAAATAGTTAAATTTATCATTATTTACCTACTACCTATAAATGATGCCTATTCTCATCGGCATTTTTGTTTGCCATACGTTAGTGGGTAAATTTTTAACTGCATTGGTTTACCGTACTCTGTTACTGTATACCTATAATCCTTTTTTGATTTTAGTTCCCAGATTTGAAAAATCGAAACTCGGCCACCCGGTGCTCATCCTTCAGCATCACAGATACAGCTTAAGTTCCCGCTACAGGAATTCGGTTAAAAAGCGCTGGGTTTGTATTAAAGAACAAAAGAAATGCCAAGCTGTTATTTTTACAGTACATGGTGAAATAATTAAATCAAAATTACAGCATAATCATGATTAGATTACGGTGAAAAGAAACATATCATGTTTCTTAAGACTTCGCGATGTATGAAAATAATGAAAATAAACTATTTTGGACAGATTTATTTTCTACTTATTTGCGATTATTGGCGTCCTCTATCGGTAACAAAGAACAAAAGACTTTAAATAAATTAGGTTAAAAAAAAACTTTTTGTGTAGCCTCAGAAATGTATTTACCTTATACATAGTATATAAAAGTATAAATGATTCCGATTCTCATCGGCACTTTTGTTCGACATTCGTTAGTGGGTACAATTTTAACTGCAATGGTTTACCGTATTCTGTTACTGTATATTTATAATCCTTTTTCTATTTTAGTTCCCAGATATACGGAATCGAGATCAGGCCATCCGGTACTCATTCTTCAGCATCACAGATACAACTTAAGTAACCACTCCAGGAATTCATTAAAAAAGCGCTGGGTTTGTTCTAAAAACTCCAAAAAATGCCCCTCAGTTATTTTTACAGTACACGGTGAAATAATTCAATCAAGACTACAGCATAATCATGATTAAATAGCGGTGATTGTTACATAACATGTTACTCAAGACTTCAAGATTTATCATTGAAAATAAAGTATTTTGGACTGATATTTTTTATTATAATTTTTGAAAGAAGCACCCTTAATTGTTGTTAAGAACAAAAGCATGTAAATTAATAAGATTTAAAAATATGGATTTATTATGTAGTCTCGTATGTTTGCTTTGATTGAACTCTTTAAGATTGACGATGAAACCAATAACCAGTTTGCTATAAACTATGCAGTGATATTTTAATCGATCTTTGGTTTTAATAGATCCATCCAATCCCACTTGGGGACAATTAAATTATGTATTTAATAATCAAAAACGCAAAAGTAAATCTTGAAATTCAAAAATGTTTACCAAGTATCAATGTTGCGATTCTCCTTAGCATTTTGATTCATCATTCGTTATTTGGTACAATTTTAACTGCATTGGTTTACGCTATTCTGTGACTCTATACTAATAGTCCTTTTTTAATTTCAGTTCCTAGATTTGAGAAATCGAGATCAGGCCATCCGGTGCTTATCTTTCAGCATCACAGATACAACTTAAGTAACCATTCCAGGAATAAGTTAAAAAAACGCTGGGGTTGTACTAGAAAAAGCAAGAAATGCCAAGCTGTTATTTTTACAGTACAAGGTGAAATAATTAAATCAAGACTACAGCATAATCATGATTAGATAGCGGTGAAAAGTTACGTAACATGTTACTCAAGACTTCAAGATTTATGATTGATAATTAAGTATTTTCAACCGACTTCCAAAAAAGGAAAAGGTTCTCAATTGGTCTGTTTAATTTTTTTGTGTCTTTTTTACACGATATTTCGGAAAATTATGAATTGATTTTGAAAATTCATATGATAGAAGATACTTCATAGTTGTTCCCGTATAAATTTAATCGAAATCGGTCGAAACTTCATTGAAAATTTCAAACTTTTGAAAAAATATGTATGATTTCGGACAATGTTTACGTTGATGACATTCTCAACTCACCCAAAGTTTTGAAGTGAAGTCGGTTTTTTAATGCTCTGCATTCTTTGATTATGGACTGATATTTTTAATTCTTATATTCAAAGGAAGCCCCCTTAATTTTTGTTGAGATTCAAAGCCTGTAAATGAATAAGGTTTCAAAAAAATGAGTTCTTGTGTAGCCTTTTATGTATGCTCTTTATATTGAATTCTTAAAGATTAACGATGAAATTTTAATAAAACTATCAAAAAAAATTGACAAAACAAATTGACATTTATTTTACATACAATAATACAAAAATCTAAAAAGTAAGCGCATTCACCCTATTAGGACTCAACATAGACTCAAACATAAATTGGAAAACTCACGTTGATACAGTCAGACTAAAACTAGCTCGATTCGCATATGCGCTCCGTGAAGTAAAAAAATCGACTGACTTTAAAACAGCACTAATAGCTTATTATGCCTGCCTATGCTCTTGCCTTACCTATCGCGTAATCCTCTGGGGAAATAGTGCCAATGCCGCTGCTGTTTTTATAGCGCAAAAAAAGGTTACGTAGAATACTGACAAATATCTAAAATACTGACAGCTGTACACCTTATTTTAAAAACCATAAAATTCTTACCCTTCCCTTGTATATACATTCTAAAAATTTGTAAATATGTCCGAAAATATCCCGATTTCTACGAAAATAGAGAAAATATACCTAACAAATATCAGCTCAGACCCTCTAGGAAAAACAAACTAATCCAGCCAACATCCCGACTAAATATACAATCAACTGGCCCCTACATTATCGTCTATTAAATTGTACAATCATCTTCCCAAACACATACACAATAAAGAAACAGAAAAACATTTTATACATTCATTAAAACAACTTTTACTGACATAGTGCCATTACACGGTGAATGAATATTTAAATTATAAATGTTAATAAAAAATCAATAATAATTACATTCAGAATAAAATTGATATAAATATAATTTATGACTTAAATCAAATGTTTACTGACGAATCCTCTCTTTCATTGCAGTACCTATACTAGGGCCATAATTTTACGTATTGTTTAAAAACCACAACAATGTATACCTAATACCTGTAAAATTTGGAAATCAAGGAAATGGATCCATCCAATCCCTTGGGGACAATTAAATCTTGAAATTCAAAAATGTTTACTAAGTATCATTACGGTATTATGTGACTCTATACTAATAGTCCTTTTTAAATTTTAGTTCCTAGATTTGAGAAATCGAGATCAGGCCATCCGGTGCTTATCTTTCAGCATCACAGATACAATTTAAGTAACCATTCCAGGAATAATTTAAAAAAACGCTGGGGTTGTACTAAACAAAGCAAGAAATGCCCCTCAGTTATTTTTACAGTACAAGGTGAAATAATTCAATCAAGACTACAGCATAATCATGATTAGATAACGGTGAATAGTTACATAACATGTTACTCAAGACTTCAAGATTTATGATTGAAAATAAAGTATTTTGGACTGATATATTTTTATACTTATTTGCGAAGGAATCTTAGAGGCTCTAAATAAATGAGATTAAAATATATTTATTTTTGTGTAGCCTCAGAAATGTATTTACCTTATACAGGGTCCATCCAGTCCCACGTGTAGGTAATTTTATTGATAATCCAATTTTCTAAATTGCAAAAATAAAACTTAAAATTCTACAATATTCACATCGTATAAATGATGCCGATTCTCATCGGCTTGTTGGTTCGTCATTCGTTAGTTGGTACAGTTTTTACTGCATTGGTTAACGGTATTCTGTTACTATAAATTTTCAATCCAATTTTCATTTTAGTTCCCAGATTTGAGGAATCGAGATCAGGCTATCCGGTGCTCATCCTTCAGTTTCATAGATACAACTTAAGCAAGAACTCCAGGAATTCGTTGAAAAAGCGCTGGGTTTGTAGTAATACAAAGAAGAAATGCCAAGCTGTTATTTTTACAGTACACGGTGAAATAATTCAATCAAGACTACAGCATAATCATGATTAGATAGCGGTGAATAATTACGGTACAATTCGAGACTTCGCGATTTATGATTGAAAATAAAGTATTTTTGACTGGTATTTTTAATTCTTGTGTTGTAAAAATCTATAAATAAATAAGATTAAAAAATAGACTTATTTGAAAGCCTCTGTAATGTTTTTCCTTAATATTGTTTTATTTAAGATTGATGATAATAACCAATACCCAGATTGCTGTAAACTAAGCAGTGACATTTAAATCCACCTTGGGTTTAAAAAGACTTATTTGAGTTTGAACACGTAGCACGTAGGTTCAAAATGAATACATTCGAAATGGATTGCATTTAGTAGCCAGAGGGACAATGTTGAGGTTTTTATAATATTCATAGTCTGTCCTAAGGCTTACATGACCTAACAGTATGAGACACGTGTTAAAATTATACTTTCTTTTAATTGCAGTTCCGAAATTTGATAAATCAAAATTAGGTAGACCGATGCTGATACTGGACCCGTACCGCTACTGTTTGGATTTTCAGACCAGAAATTCAGTCAAGAAACGTTGGATTTGCAGTAAAATAAAACAAAAATGCCGAGCCGTTGTTTTCACTATAGAAGATGAAGTTGTTTATTCTAAAAGTAATCATAATCATTCTTAGTAACAAATGTATTGTATCATATAAGTATGTTAACTAATATATAATATCTTCGTGATCATCACGCTAAGAACTTCATATACCAATAAAAAGCCTTATACAAGGTAGCGCAAAATTAATCATTTTATTGAAAAATATCTTAATATTTATAATGAAATCGTACGTCAATGAAATGCTATATTTGTGGACTAAACATTTGCATATCGCAGTGAGTGCAGACAAATGTGTTTGAGCAATGTGTATTGCTAGCGATGACATGTGGTTCTGAGACATGGGCGCCAACAATGGATCTTATAAAGAAGCTCAGAGTCACTCTGCGAGCAACGGAAAGGGCTACGCTCGGAGTTTCCCTGCGGAATTGAATTAGAAATGACTAGACTTGCCGACGGCCTTAAGTTATCGACATGGCCAGAAGATTTACACAATTGAAATGGAAATAGGCAGGGCAAATAGCTTGCAAAACAGATGACCGTTGGGGTAGTAAGGTCTCTAGTTGCGGCCACGTACCGGGAGACTCAGCGTCTGCAGGCCCACGCGAAGTGAACCGACGATCTGGTTAAAGTCGCTGCTAAATGCTAAAATACGGTTAATACATTTACTGGCGAACGTTATTTCCGATAAACGAGCTATGATCATTTCTTAATTACGGGATTGGATGAGCTGGCCTTCGCTAATATGCAGTTAAAATGACCGCGCAATCGCAAATACCCTTTTTAGCCATAACGGGTTGTGAGAAAGAAGCGTTTCGTTATTTGGCATAGCCAGCGAGATCACTCGATTTAACAGTCAAACTTCTTTTTCAAAATCGCAGACTAATGCCAACAATTCCTGGACAACATCACTCACCTACAGTGAATACTCGTTAGGACTGCAAATCACCGGAAATATTGCCGGAAATGCGATAAAACTGGCAAAAATGTGTATAAAAGCTTGCAACAGCACAAGGCTGATATCTTTTCCGCATAGTAGAAAAAAATTAAGCTACATAAAAATTTTCTTCATATTTTGTATATTACGTAAAAATCTGAGTCGCTCGTGACCACGGGGTATGCAAAAACACCGAAACGTCGAGTTAAAATTTAAAATGTAAATAAGGCGATAAATCCGGTTGAAAAGTGTTTAATTGAACGTAAAAATCTTATCCAAAAACAAAATTGGATTTTTATTTTTGCGCTGCCTTGTTATACATGTATTCAATTAATAAAACTTATTTTCTATGTATTTTTTCTTGAATAATTCTAATGTGTTAAGTAGATACAAGAGTAATGCCACGGTTTATTGAAAAGTTCGCCGCCTAACATAGATAGCGATGTCATATTCTTATAACTTCACCTCATATGAAACCTACACCTTTGCCATGTCTCTGTGCAATGTTTCTATGATACATTGGTTATTATTTATGTTTTTGAACATTAAGTGAGGGTAAGTTTCATTAATTTTTAAAATAGATAATTTAGATCACCCGTACCGGGAAGAAACACTTCTCCTAAGCAGATTCATGAAGATATGAGGATACTTTAGGAATATCTGCGCCGTCGTATACAATGATAAAAAGTGAACAGGAACATTTCAACGTGGACCGGAGAGCATCAAAGATGACCCCCACTCTGGACGGCCTTCTAGACTTCGGACTTCGGAAAACTTCTAAAAATGTGATCTCTAATGATATGGATTCCAGAAGATTGAAGGCATCTGAGATAACTAAAGCTCTGAGGATTTCTTGTGAACTTACACAAATCATAATAGTTAACGAATCAGGGTTCTACAAGGTGTTTGCAAGATGGGTTCCGCAGCTGCTTTCAGTTGAACAGAAACGAACTCTACTCGCGAATTCTGGAGACTGTTTAGATCTTTTTCAAGTAAATCCAAACGAATATTTGGCAAGGTCCCATGAACAAAACATGGGTTCATCACCATACTCCTGAATCTGTACAATAGAAAGAAGAAAAGAAACCCGAGATCTGTTTGTTAGTAAACACGGTAATAACATCAGTTTTCTGGGATTCTAAGGGAGTCATCTTGGTTGGTTACTTAGAAGAGGTCAAACTATAAATTCTACATACTACTGCACACTCTTACGTCGTTTACGCAAAGAAATACAGGCTATAAGAACAGGTTTCAAGTCAAGTCAAAGAAAGTTTTGTTTCATTTCATTGACGACGCTCGTGATCACACTTCTGCAGAATCGATGGCGCAAATAGTAAACTGTGGTTTTGAATTGTTTCCTTCTCCCCCTTGCTCGTCGGACTTCCACCTTTTTTCAAAAACTAAAACTACACGTAAATGGAGGTCAAAATTCCGGTAGATGCCTTTTTAAAAGACCTTGACGAGTCCTTCTATTTTAATGGGATCACGGCTTTGGAGGACCGCTGAAATAAGGGCTGTGACCTAGGATGAGAGTATGTGAAAAAAAAATTGCATTATTCTTGTATTTGCTTATGTAGGCAACGAACTTTTGAATCCACCCTCGTATGTTGTTAAGATACCGATGCGAGAAATAAAAGTCTAAGCAAATGTAAATACTATCACGTATTAAATATTGATTATTACCTATTAATTGTTTATTATTCTTCTAGTAATGATTTTATCAAACGAAAAGTATGAGAGTAAGAAACCACTCTGTCTTTGAAATGTCTGAAACACCCGCATTAATGAAGTGTTTTGACTTAAGTGCGATCTTTAAGTGTTACTTAAAGATCCTTTAAGTATTTTTTCGCACAGATGATATTTTCGATGATTTTTCACGACTTTTTCCTTAGTTCCAGGTTATGCAGTATCGAAAAACGGACATCCTGTGTTGATCATCGGCGATTATCGATTTAATTTTGATCATAGCAGCAAGAACCGTCTTAAGAAGCGTTGGTGCTGTATTAAAAGAAACCGGGGCTGTAAAGCCGTTGCTTATACAATAGAGTCAGAAGTCGTACATTCAAAACAAAATCATTGCCATTAAATTGTTAATGCATTTGTATCCATCTTTAATCGTGTTTATATCATCGTTTATCGTTATGCATGTGCCAAACTTGCTCGTACATTTAGACTTACAAAAAGTTCTGTGAATTTTGTGAATGATGAGATAGGTAATTTAAGTAGCTATAATGTTATGTATACAATAAAGTGTAAAATATATAAATAAATAAAACTATCCTTTCGACGAGTCCTTGTCATTTTTAAAGGTATATATAACATAGGTATAATTTTATATTGAGTAAAATAAATTATTCAGACACAAAATAAAATAATAAAACTAAGTATTTGTTTTTATTTCCCAAGCTAATTTGTTTACCGCAAGTTCTTCTATACTTTTGAATTGTTTTTATGTAAATAATAAGTGAAATGTATACGTATGTATACATTAGTAATAATTTCATATTAATTCATTGATCAGTATTCTTCTCGTAATGTCAAAATATAAGTACGTGACTTTGCTGTACCATATTTTTACCTTAGTTCCAGGTTATGGAGTATCGAAAAACGGACATCCTGTGTTGATCATCGGCGGTTATCGATATAACTTTGATCATAACAGCAAGAACCGTCTTAAGAAGCGTTGGGTCTGTATTAAAGTAAAACGCGGCTGCAAAGCCGTTGTTTATACAGTAAACACGGAAGTCATACATTCAAAACAAGATCATTGTCATTAAGTTGATATTCCATTAAACTTTAATTTGCACCCATCTTAAACCTTGCATTTTAATCATCAACCACCTCATCACATTCCTTGGCATGATATTGCAGCTTACCTGAAGTTTAGTCACGAATAAAAATATTGAAAATATATAGGGTCGCCACATAATCTAATATATAAAATTCTCGTGTCACAGTTTTCGTTGCCATACTCCTCCGAAACGGCTCGACCGATTTTGATGAAATTTTTTGTGCTTATCCGGGTATCTATGAGAATCGGCCAACATCTATTTTTTTTTATTATTTATATGGCAAAACAACGTTTGCCGGGTCAGCTAGTAGTCAATAATATTTTAATAGCAGATTAAGAATGATGAGTAAGTCTTAATTTCGAAAAAAAAAAATATTTTGAACATTTTTCATAAAATACAATTTCAAAATTCTTCTAAGTGATCAAAATTTAAGTTTAATCTGTAGCTTATGAATACACAGCAAGTAATAAAAAAAATCCATTTTATTGTATGTAGTCATAAAATGAAGAATCAACTTAAATTTTACATATTGAGATTTTTTTTTAATTTTAATTTTTTTTTTTCGAAGTTTTGGGCCTTAGAGCCTATACATAATATATTTCTCGTTGCACGTCGGCTTGCATAAAGCTTACACGCACGATTATGCACTTCATTTTGTTATTGCAGTGTTTACACATTTGGATCACACACCTTTTGAAACAAAGTATAAATAATGTATTAATACTATAAATGTTTATAATATTGCGATTAAAACATTAGGGTGTCCTGTAGACAATAGATCAAACGTAAATGGAGGTAAGCTCGCTTGAGTGAAACTAATTTCAATAGTTTTATGAAATATTTTTTTACCTCATTTTTATTTTTGTTAATCATTATTTAATATTATTATAAACAATTTAATTAATTAATTTAATGAATATTGTGTTCAAGCAAAGTGTCATTCCTGTTTTTGGCTGCCACTAAAAATAAGCGCTTTTTCGCACCCAGTAACGAAGCACAAGCTGAGTTGTGTGTTTGTTACTGCAGTGCATGTTGGTTATATAAATTTATACCCATTTAAGATGGTCTTGTAGAAGGGGCTTACAATACCTGGCTGCTTAGTTTAAATAATGTTCCTTAGTTCCAGGTTATGAACAATCCATAAACGGCAATCCTTTGTTGATATAGACAAGATCATAGAAGAAAAAACAGTTGCAGACAAATATCAAATGTAAACGTATTGAACATTTCATATTAATTCATTGTTCATTATTCTTCTCGTAATGTCAAAATGTAAGTACGGGGCTCAGATAATACACTATATCTTTTCTTTAGTTCCAGGTTATGGAGTATCGAAAAACGGATATCCTGTGTTGATTCTCGGCGGTTATCGATATAACTTTGATCATAACAGCAAGAACCGTCTTAAGAAGCGTTGGGTCTGTGTTAAAGCACACCGCGGCTGTAAAGCCGTTGTCTATACAGTAAACAGGGAAGTCTTACATTCAAAACAAGATCATTGTCATTAAGTTAATATTCCATTAAGTTTTAATTTGCAGCCTTCTTCAATCGTGTTTTTAATGTTTAAAATCTTCGATATTTTTTTTCTGTTAAAAAAATAAAAAGGGTTGTGGTAAATAAAGTCATTTTAAATATATTTTTTAGCCTAACATTCTTTTTTTAATGCTATGATTACACAAATACCTAATATCACTTTAGGTATATATTTTCTTCTTGACATTCAAAACAAAATCATCGTACCGTTTTGGCTAATGCAATTTCATTCCTAAAATATAATTTTGTGAGGAAATATAAAATTTATATTCTTTACCTTAGTTCTCGAAATATCGAAGAGCGGTAATCCTGTGATGCCCAGCTACACTGCTACACTGTTGGAAACAAAACATCAAACCAAGGTGACCTTGCTAGTTTACAACGTGTTTACAACAGTGAAGACGGCTGTTGACAACCAAATTTCATGACCTTGGCGGGTTGTAAACGGCGGTGTTTAGAAACACAGACTCTACATAGACAAAGCAAGTGCCACGATTTTTATTGGAACCAAGCGTGCCGACTTTTTAAGACCTATTGTGACGTCACAACTGATATTTATTACTGGTAAATACAAAAAGATTCAGAGACACCGATGCCGCCGATAAATCGAATATTAAGAACGATATTGATATTGTGGACTCGATTTTCTGACAGACATACATACACGCGGATTAAATCTAGAGGCGACCAACCTTGACGCTTGGTCGGGGTTCGGACACGCAAAGAACATGCATTTGCTTTATCCATGTAGATATATGTCTGTGTTTAGGACAGTGTGTACGCTTGTTATTGTATATTTTACTTTGTAACTATAGCTATAAATGACTCGAGTTTTGTAGCTTTTTAGCCTGCGTTTCAACCTTTATCCTCAATTGCATACAAAACTGCCATCGTGAAGATGTTGCCAAAGCAAGAGATCAAAGCACACTGGCGATTTGGGGCGTGGCCTGGCGTGACCTTGGCTTGTGTTCTTGTTTGTCTCCTTGTTATAAACCACCGTTTGTAACAGTGTGGATGACTCGGAATTGGTTGACAACAACTTAACCTTCCTTAACCTTGGTTGGAAGCATTGGTTTTCAACGTGTTTTCAACAGTCTGGCGGCCCCTTTAGCCCTTCATAAACCGTGCGTTTTAATCTTCAACCACATTGTCACTTAATGGTGCATACAGATTGCTGTAATGGAACTTGTAATGTAACATTCTGCGCACCACACGGTCCAAATACGCAACGTGCGCTGAATTTTAAATTATAAGTTCCATTACAGCAATCTGTACGCACCATAACATGACGTGATATTGCGGCTTAACTCAGGTATGACCGCAATTTAATTTCTTTTTACAAGGTTAGTGTTGATGAGACTAGCGAAGAGTGAGCAAACGCACGCTTATGGTGCGCACCACACGTTCAAATACGCAACGTGCGCAGAATGTTACATTACTAGTTGCGTTACTAGCAATCTGTACGCACCATTAGAGACATTCTTTCTCGTTACACGTTGGCTGCGTAAAGCACACGACGAAGCGCTTCATTTTCTTCTTACAGCGTTTTCATTTTCGGATCACATACATTTACAAATAAAATGTAACTAATGTAGTAAAGCTAAAACTGTTTTTCAATAATCGCGATTCAATCATATAGGGTGTCTCGTAGACAATGGATCAACCGTAAATGGAGGATAGCTCGCTTGTTTTCGTGCAAATTACTTCAATTGTTTTATTTGTTACAGTATTTTTCAGTAAAAATACTTTTCCACCTTGTTTGTTTTCAACCGACTTCCAAAAAAGGAGGAGGTTCTCAATTAGTCTATATGTTTTTTTGTGTCTTTGTTACACGATATTTCGGACAATAATGAATTGATTTAGAAAATTGAATTGCAAAAATGTTATATGAAAGAGAATAATTCACAGTTGGTCGCATATAAATTTCATCGAAATCGGTTGGGGACTTCATTGAAAATTTCAAACTTTTGAAAAATATGTATGATTTCGGAGAATGTTTACGTTGATGACATTCTAAACTCAGCCAAAGTTTTGACGTGATGTCAGTTTTTTTAATTGATTCGTTGATTATTGTTCATCATTTTTTAGTATTGTAAAAAAAACAGTAGGTACTATTATTGTAGTATAGGAATATGAATTTTATATTTGCACGCAGTTGCACTAATGTTTTAGGTTGCAATTAAAGATAAAGGTCGCAGCTTGCTTCAAACAACAAGCAGAGTTGTGTGTCCATTTGTTCCTGCAATATGTGTTTAAAATTGATCTTTCTAATTATTTTATATGTTTTTTTCTTAGTTCCAGTTTATGTACAATCTAAAAATGGCAATCCTGTATTGAGCCTAAGCGGTCATAGATATAAACTAGACTATACATATAAAAACAAAATAAAAATTGTGAAAAACCCACGACGCGACGACGGTTAAAAAGTAATTGAAAAAGAATAAAATAATTTAAAATCCCCCGACTGAAATGATTTATGTTTTTATTTCAAACTTTTTAAAGAGCATAATATAGGTACCATACATTACATTACACAACACCTCGTTCCTCATCAGCCCTCTAATGTCCACCGCTGGAAAACCCATGTAGTTTATTTAAATACATAGTGAAGTATTACTGATGAGTTGTTACCGTTAAACCTATTTAAGAACATTATACCAATCAAATCCAAAGCGATAATTGAAAACGGCTTTCAAATCGGACCAACGGTTTGCAAACAAATATTTACTGCAGCGCACCCTGGTGAGTTGTTACCGTAACACCTATCTCAGAACATGCGCTAATCAAATCCAAAGCGATCACTGAAAACAGCATTTAAATCGGACCAATGGTTTTACAGATAAGCGGTAACATTGGCTTTTACAAACAAATGTTTACTGCAGCGCCCCCTGGTGAGTTGTTACCGCTACACCTATCTAAGAACATGCACCAATCAAATCCAAAGCGATTACTGAAAACCGCATTAAAATCGGACCAGTGGTTCTGGAGATAAATGGTAACATTGGTTTGCACAAACACCCTCTCACCCCAAACGCATATACCGTCTCCGTTCCGTCGTGGGTAAAAACCAAGAACCAAATGAAGAAGCGTTGGACCTGTGTTAAAGTACATCGAGGCTGTAGAGCCATTATTTATACAGTTAACTCAGAAATTATAAATTCAAGAGGAAATCATTGTCATGAAAAGATTAAGGAATGTGCAAGAAGCGAAAATGTCTGGATTGTAACAATTGGTGTTCCACTGTCTCTGCCTACCCCAAAGAGAGACAGGCGTGAGGTTCTATGCATGTGTGTGTATCATTATCATTAAATTTTTATTTCATTAAATTTATGACAAACAATGTCATTTTTGATACATATTTTCTTCTTAACATTGCTAGTTAGCCTATAAATTATCGTACCGTTTAGGCGTATTAAATTTCATTCCTTAAATATTGTTTTTTGAGAAGTAATAAAATACTACTCAGTTTATATTTTTTTCTTACTTCCAGTTGTTCTAGATTATGAAGTATCGAAAAGCGGTAATCCTATGATGGTCCTAAATGATCATAGATATAAACAAGATCATAGAAGCAGAAACAGTGTCAAGAAGCGTTGGATCTGTGTTAAAGTACACCAAGGCTGTAAAGCTGTTGCTTATACAATAAACTCGGAAATCATTCATTCAAAATATGACCATTGTCATTAAGTTGTTATTACATTAAATTTTTGTGTGTACCTTCCTTAAACAGTGCGTTTTAATTTTCAACCGCATCAATAGATATTTTTCCTGGTTAACAAAATAAAATTAAAAGTGGAAAATTATGAGAAATTCTTGAAAAATAATAAAATTATTCTTAGTTAATATTTTTTTCTTAGTTCCAGATTATGAAGTATCGAAAAGAGGTAAACCTGTAATGATCCTAAAAGATCATAGATATAACCTAGATTACAGAAGCAAAACCACTGTCAAGAAGCGTTGAATCTGTGAGAAAGTAAGACGAGGCTGTAAAGCTGTTGCTTTTACAATAAACTCGGAAGTCATTAAATCAAACTATGACCATTGTCATTAAGTTGTTATTACATTAAATTTTAGTTTGTACCTTTCTTAAACCGTGCGTTTTAATTTTCAACCGTAAAAATATATATTTTCCCTGGTTAACAAAAGAAAATTAAAAGTGGAAAATAATGAGAAATTTTCGAAAAATAATAAAATTATTCTTAGTTAATATTTTTTCTTAGTTCCAGATTATGGAGTATCGAAAAGAGGTAAACCTGTGATGATCCTAAACAATCATAGATATAACCTAGATCACAGAAGCAAAACCACTCTCAAGAAGCGTTGGATCTGTGATCAAGTAAACCGAGGTTGTACAGCTGTTGTTTATACGATAAACTCGGAAGTCATAACTTTAAAATATGACCATTGTCACTAAGTTGTTATTCCATAAAATTTTAATTTGTACCTTTCTTAAACCGTGCGTTTTAATTTTCAATCTCATCGATATATTTTCCTTAGTTAACAAAATAAAAGCAAAAGGGACTTTGAAAAATGGTGGGTTACATAAAAATGTATGATTACAACTAATGCTATTTTCGATACTTCTTTTTATGACATTGCTAGTTAGCCAACAAATTATCGTATATACCATTTTGGTCATGCAATTTCAGTCCTAAAATATTTATTTTCAGAAATAATAATGAAATGCTCATTTTTTTTCTTAGTTCCAGATTATGAAATATCGAAAAGCGGTAATCCTGTTATGATCCTAAACGATCATAGATATAACCTAGATCACAGAAGCAAAAGCTGTCTCAAGAAGCGTTGGATCTGTGTTAAAGCAAACAGAGGCTGTAAAGCCGTTATTTTTACAGTAAATTCGGAAATCATACAAATAAGACGAGAACATTCACACCGTGGGTTTTAATCTTCGACTGTATCATTATTTACCATGAGGCGATATTCTGGCCTAGCCCGGGCGAATAAAATAGTACCTTGTTTTAAATTGTTATTGTGGTCTAGAATAAGAGGGTTTTTAAGATTCTCTTTATCGCTGCACGTCCGATGGCAACGGACTTAAGATGTGAAGCGCTTCTTTCTGCTAAAATAACTTTTTAACCGGATTTATCGCGTATTATTTATATTTTACATTTAAACTCAACGTTTAGGTGTCTTTGCAGACCACGGGTTCTGAATTTAAATTATGAATCGTGAAAACTTAAGACAATGCTTTTTTTTTGTTCTAGAAGCGATTACACATTCGAATCACACCTTAACAATGATTGCTGTCTGGGTGTTCAGTATTATGGCATTCAGAATAAGATATTAACATTAGTCAGTGTTGGATTCATCTAAGCCGTGTTAATTTATGTCTTCATTTATGTATCATTCATAATGTACGTACATACAATAAGGTTCTGTATATTCTTTATATAGGGGTACAAACGATGAGTTTATTTGCACTACCGTTATGTCGAATTGCTGTCTCATAAAGTCTTAATCATATATAGGGTCTTCTTTATGAAGATCAATATATTTTAATAGAAGGTTAAGAATGATGTATGGATTCAATTTATGAAAGAATTTTTTTTTTTACAATTAACAAAAAAAAATTCTTTCAAAAATATTTTATAATTCTCATAAGCTAACAACATTTTAGTTTAATCTGTTATTTACGACTAAAGCAAGAAATAAAAGTGTTTCTTTTTAACTATTAATATTAAGAACTCACTCACACACACAGAGAAAAATCGCACTAGGCATAGGTATGTAGGTATTCTCTGACGGCACTATCGACACCGAAAGTCAAGCGAGCCGCCCGCGCCGACAACACTCTGTTGGCTTGTCGGCGCGGCGCGGCGGCGGCGACTTTGTTTGAGCCAAACGCGCGCGACCCGCTCACCGCTCGGCGAGCGCTCGCCAGTCTGTAAAAGTCTGTCTAATGATACGCGCGCGTAAATTAATAATTATCAAAATGCCTAATTTCGCGTACACGAACCAAGAATCTCTTCAAATGGCTTTGTGCTAGTGCTGCGAGTGAGAACCTGTCCCGAGCTCGTGACACGTACGAGCAGAGACATGGAAGGCGTCCCGCCCTCCGAACAATTCTAGGAGCTGTGCAGCGCCATCGAGATTATGGCACATTTACTCCACGTGCCCCAATGTTGTGTGCTGCCAATGTTATTAAACGAACAAGACTTTGTGTATCGCAAATAGGTAGTCATGTGCAGCAGTTACTATAAAGTGCTTGTGTATGTGTATTCGTGTGCTGTGTACCTAACATCATTGACAGGAAGCAATATGTAAGTTATTTTTGTACATAAACTGTAAATAATAATAGTTGATAATAAGGTGATTCCATTTAAACATTCAATTGATTGTAAAATACATTTATTCGTTAAGACAAACAGCTCAAGCACGAAAGCTTTTTTTTAAAATTTATTTCTAATGTAAACATTATCAAAGAAGTCAACATTACTAAAACGGTATTTACAATTAGTTGAACGTTAAATTGACAGTTGAAGTGTGATGGGAAATTAGAATCAACTTTTATACGAAATAAGTATGATATTACAACAGCTGATTGTTACGTCATACATCAAGCTAAGTAGGTCACGCATCGCCCGGGCGCGCGAGGCATCGACCTTTGCTCGCGTGGATAGGTAGGTACTAACCGCGTAAGATCTTTGTTTTAGTGAAGTTATTTTCTTAAAATAAATAGATAGGTTTTTTTTATTTCTTGCAAGGTTGTCGTAAATAACAGATTAAACTTAAATTCGGTCACTTAAAAGAATTGAAAATTTCAATAAAAAAAATATAGTTATATGTATATTTTTATTTTTTTCATAAATTGAACCCATACATCATTCTTAACCTTCTCTTAAAATATATTGATCTTCATAAAGAAGACCCTGTATATTTAGATAACTGTTAGTTTATCGCACGATTTTGCTGTGAGGACCAGTATCATGTACGAAACTTTTATTAAAGCTATGCAGTCAATGGTAAAAGTGTAATATTATTCCACCTAAAGGATTTGTTTTGTCTTACATAAGAGAACAAAGTAAATGTCGTATTCATGTGGTACATTTATTTTCGAATTATCTACTAGTGATATAAGTCGAGAAAGTCCTTAGTGAAATAATTTATTTTGTGTTAGTAATTAATCATGAAGAAAAAATGCAATTAATAATATCAATTAAAATATTTTCCAAATGTATTTTTTATGCTTGAAGTACCTATAAAAAACTGTTCTTTCATTAGTTCCATCAAAATTACAGGTAGTACTGTGCTAATTTTTGGCGGCCATCGATGTTTTAATGTTTGAATTTAATAAATAAAACACAGTTTTTACAAATTACTGCCGAGTATAGAATATGCGTTCCGCTGACACGTGAACACTCGCCAACCGCTCGTTGATGACTGCCTACAGCCCCGCGACCGCGCGTACACTACATCACTTCTTTATTTTAATTGAATTGAAATTTTCAAACATATTAACAAATATTTATAGTTTTTGAGTAAAACAATAATTGAGATTTAAAAATTTAACTGAATCTACCACCACTTCGGAAAGTCAAATTGTTGAGAAGAAGTGGCAAGAAACGCTACAGCAATCATGTTTTTAAAATATACTTTAACAGTTTACATCCAAGGGGTTTTATCTTCCATATAATATTAATCAACTGAAGTGTGCTGGATTGTCATTTTCTCCGGAATATTTTACTTGTAATCTGATTAAACACAGTCCACTGATCGTTCACTTTCTTTAAATAGACAGCATTTAACTAATATCCCCACCGTTTACATCCCTACCAGTGGGATGTTACCGCATAGTGGGATTCTGATTGGGGTTCCCTTCTTCTCTTGTCTTCATAATCTTTTCATACATACATACATACATACATAACCTCACGCCTGTCTCCCTTTGGGGTAGGCAGAGACAAGGGAACACCAATTGCTTCGATCCATACATACCTCTTTCGCTTCCTCCACGTTCATTAATCTTTTCATACATGATCGCCGGTTACGGGTACTTTTAACTAGGCCCTTTTTAAGAACGTCGCCAATTTGATCGGCGTACGTTCGCCTAGGGCGGCCCCTTCCGACAGCACCATCCATTCTTGCTCTGTACACCTCTTTCGTAAATCTACTTTCACTCATCCTTTCCAAATGTCCAAACCACCGTAGCATACCCTTTTCAACCTGAACCTGGTCGTCAGCGTAAAGCCGAGTTTTGATCACTGTCTCATTCATTTTTAAACCCCATTCACACTCTTTCAGATCTTTCAAACAGCTATCCATGAATAGGTTGAACAGCCATGGAGACGCTACACAGCCCTGTCTAACACCGCGATCGATGCTAAACCATTCTGTGTAGTCATCATTCAACCTGACACAAGCACTCGAGTCCTTATATAAGGATTTGAGTGCTCGTATCAAGTCACTGTCCACCCCAAACTCGGATAGAGTTGACCAAAGTTCATTCCTCATCACACTGTCATACGCCTTTTCCAAGTCAATGAAGCAGCAGAAACCTTTCGGTGTTTAGCCAGAACCTTCTCGGTTACTGATCTTAAGACAAAGACTTGATCCGTGCATCCCATCCCCTTTCGAAATCCCGCTTGCACATCCCAGATCTTGCTTTCTGTTTCATCCATCACTCTTTCGATTAATATCTTTGCATACATTTTGCCTACAATACTCAAAAGGCTAATGCCACGGAAGTTTTTGCATTCCTGCTGTGACCCCTTTCCTTTATAAAGTGGCACAATAACGGCCTTGCACCAGTCGCCCGGAACACGGCCGGACCGTCAACACTTATTAAAAAGCTGGTACAACAGGTTTGCAGTGACACTTTCACCCGCCTTGAGCATTTCGGCATCTATTCGATCATACCCTGCCGCTTTACCCAATTTCAAACCTGCCATTGCTTTCATAACTTCTTCCATACTTATCTCACTTTCACGATTGGCCACACCACTCGAAGGTGAGGGCCTACTTTCCAAAACATCACTCGCACTTCGTTCAAATAAACTCTCGAAATATTCTTTCCACTGATTCATAATATCTTCATGCTCACTAACAATATTCCCATCCTGATCTCTTAACACGCCCACTTTCGAGTCTCCAACCTGCCCTCGGGCTCTTCTGACTAAGTGCCAGAACAGTTTGGAATTGGCTCGAAAGTTTTCCGAGAATTTCCTATCAAGCTTGTTCTTACATTCTTCTTTCTTTTTGCTCACAATATCTTTCACAGTCTTTCTTAATCTATCATACTTTTCTTTTGCCACTCTTTCATCATCATCTCGTATTCTATTTCTGCCCCTCACTGCTAGTAGATCTAGCCACGCTTTCTTCTTTTCTAGAACAAAACCTTTCACTTCATCATCCCACCACTCGTTCTTATCTCTTCTCACATTTTTCTTCACACTTACCCCACACATTTGGCTGGCCGTTTCTACCATACCATTCTTAAATCTACTCCAATATTCCTCTATCTCGCAGTCTTCATCATTCAATAGCTGTCCCAACCTTTCTCTCAATTCTAACTTATATTTCTCACGGACAGTCTCTTCTTGCAAATTTTCGACTTTCACTCTTTTCCTTCCAGACATACGTACCCGTGGGCGATGTCGCCATTTTTCAAGCAGACCTGCTATTCGTGACACCACAAGAAAATGGTCGCTTCCGACATTTACTCCACGGTGCACTCTCGTATCCTTGACTTCTCAACCGTTCATCCACAATTACAAAGTCAATCATACTTCTCTCAGACTGTCTCTGCCATGTATACATATGAATCATTTTGTGACTAAACATAGTGTTAGTCACCACAAGCTTTCTCTCCAAACATACATCTAACAGACTAGTGCCATTATCATTTATCCTTTCATCACCAAAATTACCTAACACCCTTTCATACCCATCACGCTTTACTCCCACCCAGCCATTACAATCGCCTAACATAACAATTCTTTGATTATCTTCACACTTTCCAAGCACATCTCTAACATTATCCCAAAACTCTTCCCTGACTGCCTGTGGCTTGGACATATCTGGCGCATACAGACACGGGATAAAAATCCTGGTCAAGCCTACTTTCAGTCTCAGCCACAGGAGCCTGGGACTCACATACTCATAACCTTTCACACAATCACTCATTCTTTCTGACAAAAGAATGCCCACACCTTGGCTTCCTCTCTCAAACTCTTCTACTCCCGTCCAGTAAGCAGAGAGTCGGCCATGCGTGGACATTCCACAACCTTTCTTTTTCGACTCACTCACACCTAGCACATCAATTTTCCTGGTATTCATCACCTCGCATACTTCGTCAATCTTATCGTCTATTCCTCCGCAAACATTCATCGTCGCAAAAAGGCATTCCCCTGCCCTCTTTTTGCCTGCTGGGGGGACAAGACGTGACGTGTGGCAATGCACGTCGCCGTCGGGAATTTTGCCCCCCCCCAGATACGATGGGGCTGCCTGAGGTGGCCTCAGGGAGGGATTCTCCAGGTGACCTGGTACCCTCCTGGGGTAGTATATTTTTAATTCCCTTCCTCATTGTATCTGCTCCTACTTCGTCGGATAGGAAAGGATAAGGTCCGTTTTGAAGAGGATGAGGAAAGAGAGAAAGGAAAAAGGTATTTTGAGGATACTGCATACACGGAGGGGACGTTTGTAGTGTACGCAGTAGCTAGGGAGGCCGGGGTCGCTTACCCGAGTGCCTTTTCTTCATAGTCGGACAGACCAATGAAGAGAACACCCCTGACCTTGACCTTGACCTGACCTTGACCTGGATACTGCCCGAATAGTTCGCCGGCTTCTGTCCCTCTTGCCCTGATCCCCGACCGAGTGGTCAAATTGTCGGGTCTTTCCGCCGAAAGGCGTGTAGCTTTAAGTATACTACATAATAATAATAAAATCCCCAGACAATCACACCAATTACATGGCCCCAAAGTAAGCATAGCTTGTGTTATGGGATACCATGTACCGAACTAGGGGGAACCTAGAATATAAATGCATAAATAGATAAACACCCAGACACGGAGCATTTCATTTTCTTGTTCCGTGCGGGAATCCGCGACCACTGGCGTCTGACTGGAGGCAGACAATGTTACCCCAGCGCCTGTAAGAATAGTACCTGAAATACTTGAAAGTACCTGAAAGTTGCCTGAAATAAATGATTTTATAATTATTATTGGAGTTCCCTTCTTCTCTTATTTACATATTCTTTGCATTTTTCTTCTTGCTGTTTATCTCCATTTTTACATTCAGTTTTTTTTGTAAGTAATATCTTTTACACTTAATTTTAACAAGTTCTCACTTCAGTCCCAAATTTCACAATAGTTTGTAGTTCTATGTTAATGCTGAATTCTGTAATTTATTATATTATTTAATGAAACTCACTTAAACTCACCGTTATTCGAAACCTAATAAACATGTGAATAGCATTTATGAGTTCTGGATGCCACCTGCAATAAATGAATTTATTATTATGTCGACATCTCATAATGTCACATAATTTCAATTTGCTTTGTAGCAAAAGTTTTGTTCGGTTACCTCAAATATCAAAGTTAAATAAAACAATGATAACATCTAGTTATTTCGTTAATCACAGCAATCGCTTGTTCCGTGCGGGAATTGAACCCGCGACCTCTCGATTGGCGTAATAGCGTCAGGACTACTGCACAGTCTTTACTTTGCATGGCTATTTACAGCAAAGCAGCATAGCCCTGGAATCTATGATTTGCGTGGCTCTTTACTTGAATTTGAACTTATACTTTTCAATTATTTATTGCGTGGACGTATTTAAATTTTGTCCATAAATAGGTTTTTAATGATGCTGCATGGCCTTTTTTATATAAATTGCGCGGCTACATAGCCCTTTCATACTTTATTACAACATTGTATTTATCAGTTCCAGTATATGAACAATCTAAATATGGTCATCCAATTCTAACGCTCGGCACTCACAGATATCGTCTAGATCATTACAGCAAGAACATGATGAAGAAAAGATGGGTGTGCATTAGGCAAAGGAAGGACCGCTGCACCGCTGTCGTATTCACGTTTGAAGATCAAATTATACAGGCCAAACAATGGCACAATCATGATTAAAACTAACTCATAGTTAATAATGTGAATATATGAATAATGTTAAGAGTTTAGTAATTAGTTTTTTGACCATTTTTACATACCTTTTTACATACAGGGTTGTATTAGTCATCCACCAGCCAAATTTAAATATAATTGTCTTTTATACTATATAAACCTACCTGCATATTTATTTTAGTATGGCTAAATACATAAAAATTATGATATGGCACCACAAACTTTTTTACAAATAGTCACTGTTATTGAACGTAGTTACTACGACGCGGTATTTCATTGATAATATTATGATATGTTTTGTGGTAGCTCATAGAAGACTTTAGTTTAAGGTGTTTTATTACCTGTGGTGTTCTGCCTACCCCATACGGGATACAGGCATGAAGTTATGTAGGTATGTATGTTATTGTTTAATAAACATTTCGCCGAAGACTAAAAAACAGCCCTGTATTCTTAGTTAAAAATTGCCATGTATTTATGCTGCTGTGTCGAGTCTGCAATACGCAAATAAATAGCTAAAAAAAGTGTTATCAATGCATTTTATTCCTGCGGTGTTAGTCCTGAATTCTATCGTGTGCCTTTTAGGTTTAAAGTTGAAATTCAGTTCCTTAATGAAATATCAAAAATTGGGAAGTTGCAGGTGTAACTATGTTGTTGAAATCCTTGTTAAGTTATCTAAAATAAATTAAATTTCGAAAAAAGCCTTATTCTTTAAATGCTTCGTTTTCAGCTCCAGTCTTCACCACTGCTAAAACTGGGACCCCAGTGCTGTTGTTAGGTTCACATAGGTTCAACATGGTTCCAAATGCCGGGTTTGGACCGAAAAAGCGTTGGGTCTGTGTTAGCGAGGCAGCCATTTTAAGTGTTATTCTTCTGTACTGACCGTTGATGGTGTAATTATACAACATAAAGAGCATAATCATAAATAGTTATAAATCACCAACAAAAGCATAGGGAAAAGCTATTTTACAAGGTGGGGAATGAAGTGCCTACGCCGGCTTTTCCCGACCATTGTGATAAAGATCAAAAATCGGGAAGTTGCAGGTGTAACTATGTTGTTGAAATCCTTGTCAAGTTATATAAAATAAATTAAAATTTGAAAAAAATATTCGGTATCCTATTATTATTTATTTATTTATTCTTCATTGTACACATCGCGTTATTTTGGTAGGTAGACATTTTATTTTCTGTTACTTATTGAGTTTTTTTAAATTAAGTAGATACTTAGGTTAACTTTTATAAGGCGTAGACCTTATAGATTTAATATTTGAGCTTAGCCGTAAATCAGTGTTGATAGCTATTCGAACGTATTAATAGGGATTACGCTGCAGAAACTAACTATAATCCTACATAACTATTAGAAACTTTGAAAACATAGTTTCAAATATGACATCCAAGCAAAAAAAATTATTTGACTGTGTCTGCCTTAGTGCTAATAATACTTTGAGAGAAATTCTATGAGGAATAGCAGGAATAGCAGCGACATTGTTACAAGGATTAAAAACAGCTTATACTATGTTTGTTTTAAATAATGCTGAAATCTCTCAATTGATGTCGTGCGGTGAATACAGGGTCCATTTATAATAGTCAATTATACATATTTCAATAGCAGATAAAGAATGATTAGTGGGTATGAAATTCAATAAAAAAAATATATATTTTTTCATAAAATTGTCTTTTATCCTGTGTACAAAAATTGTTAAATAAATAAATAAAAAAAATATTTAAATATCAAAATTCTTCTTATTGAGTAAAATTTAAGTTTTATCCACATTTTATGACTACATACAATTAGATGGAAACATTTTATTACTTGCTGTGTAGCCATAAACAAAAGATTACACTTAAATTTTGATCACTTTCAAAAATTTTGAAATTTTAAATTAATAAATATATTTATAATTTTTTTTTCTTCCGTAATTTAGACCGACTCATCGTTTTAATCTGCTATTAAAATAAAATTGACTATTATAGGAGGACCCTATATATATGTCGTCGTTACCATTATCCTTGTGAGCATTCGTTGCAATGCACGTCAGCTTCGCTATCAGTTATCCTGCTGAACAGGTACCAAAGTAGAATCTACTACAAAAAAATCACAGAACACGAGCGATGCCGTGAGCAAAGATATCATATACCTACCCTCTTAATCACCGTTAATTAGACACATCTATTATAATTTACCACAAAGGGCTCGCGCCGGGTCAGAGGTATTAATACCGGTATCGATAAATTACGTTCTACACAAATTGCACTTTTCACAAAAAACTCATTAATAAGTTTCGTCGTCCACGCGAATGAAGTCGCGGGCACAGCTAGTGTTGTTAATAATATTATAGTGCACAATATCTATCTATGGCCTTATCATCTAACAACGACTAATTTTAATAATTTTTTTCAGCTCCAGTCTTCACCACTACTAAAACTGGGACCCCAGTGCTGTTGTTAGGTTCACATAGGTTCAACATGGTTCTAAATACCAGGTTTGTACCGAAAAAGCGTTGGATCTGTGTTAAACGAGGCGGCCATTTTAAGTGTAATTCTACTGTATTGACCGTTGATGGTGTAATCATACAACACAAAGAGCATAATCATAAATAGTTATAAAACACCGGCAAAAACAAAATATGACACAATTTTCGAATGTACTGCCTTTTTTTTCAGTTTTTCCTGATCATTGTAATAAAGTCCTTTTTTTAGTCCTGGTACTCCTACGTTTCATGCGGATGGCTTGGTCTGGACAACCTTGATCTAAATGATCACACTCCAATTCTATAAAAAAAAAAAAATATAGGTACCTCTATGCGAAATAAGCGTTAGCTCAAACTTTACATTCTTTTGATCCCAAGTATAGTATATTTAGTAAGTATAACAACATTTAGCGTTCAATTGTAATGTGTATTTGTAGTTTTATAGTTTGAAGTGAAATCTAATCAAGTAAAGAATAATGTAACTTTGAAGTACTTAACTGCATTTTATTTACTTTTTACGGAAAAATCTTATTATTTAAATAAAACTACTTTTTAACCGGTTTAATCGCGTATAATTTATATTTTACATTTTAACTCGACGTTTCGGTGTCTTTGCAGACCCCGTGCTCACGAGCGACTGCAAAGACACCGAAACGTCGAGTTAAAATGTAAAATATAAAATATCCGCGACTAATCCGGTTAAAAAGTAGTTTTATTTAAATTATCAATCGTGAAAACTTAAGACAATATTATCTAATTATTTGCTCGACGTTAGTAGATTGATAAGATATAAGCTTCACTGGGTTACTATCGCCATATTATTTCGACGGTAAGACAGTTTAACCAGAAGTTTCTTCGTCTTTCTATGCAGTCAACAACATCTGCATTATAAAATGGTTTAAAAATTGATGTTTAATGCAATATTATACAAATGAAATGCCGCATCGTCGTTAATAAAATAAATATGCAGGTACGTTTATATCGTATCATTGTAAATTTGGCTGGTGACTAAAAATCAACCCTGTATATTTTTCATTACACTTTGAACGATAAACTTAACCCAGGACATTAATGTTTACATCGAAATCTAAAAATCAGCACTTTTTCGCGTATTGATCTATCTATCATACATAAGACATAAATACACATAAAGTCTATAAATATCCTATTTTGTCATCAAGTTTCTTAAGTTTCTTAAGCTATGAAAAATTAAGAATAAATCGAGCAATAACAGTTTTTATATTAATCAATATGTTTTAGTTCCAGTTTTCACCAAAACAAATAAGTGGAAGAAAAAATAATCCTATAGCAATAAATCTCTTTTTAAAGTGTAAATAAATAAATGTTTATTGTTCCAGTTGCAGAAATTGAATACACCAAGTCAGGCCAGCCATTGTTGGTGCAAGATGGTCACAGGTATAGGTTAGAACACTACAGCAAAGACTCGGTCAAGAAGCGGTGGTATTGTTCAAAGAAGAACAGTAATCTCAAATGTCGTGGGGCACTTTTTACTATTGGTAGACAAGTTATACATTCAAAAAGTCACAATCATCCATAGTATCATAATCACAACCGTTTGAAATGAGCACCACTTTAGGGCTGTGAGTCTCTCCTTTAATGACAAGGAGGTTTATGCACCAAGCTGGCCCAATGCTGGTTGGTGGTGGAAATATAGCTACGGGTGTCACCAGACCAATCGTAGAATGGATTAGTCGATCAATTAAAGATATCAGATCAGTCACTCGACTTCCATCGACGTCGATCCACAATCGAGCGATTGGCTGGTGACACCCTAAGAACTTGTGTATTTTTGAAGAAAAGGGAACATTTTATTACGAGAAAATATGACTACTTTCAACCGATTTTAAAAAGGAAAAGATACTCAATTGACTGTACTATGTTTGTTTTTAGTTTTATAATTACGTTTTTTGTTTTTAAGTTTAAAGTATTGGGTGTACATACATACATAACTTCACACGTGCCGCCCCTTGCGTTGGATGTTAAGCCTTAAAAATGTATGTGAATTCGATTTGTTATTGTTTTGCATTTATTGATTATTGTAAGTTATTTCTATTGAATAAACTGAAAAACTATAAGGCTGGATTTTAAAAGTTCTTTTACTGTTTGAATACTGCACTATACTATATCTTTAACAAGAAATACCACAGTCAGAAGCTACGTAGGTGATAATATATTTAAAACTGTAAACGTCCGCAGGAGTTGATAACTTGTATAGTAGGTACCTTTAATTTTCGCCATCAGCAACATAACCGTAACTTGCAGTCAGCCACGTCGGTCAACTCTACGTCAAAATTCCTGCATGTATCAGCAATAGATCACGGTGAAAGTAATGTCTCTTTGGAACTCTATACCATCTTCTCTCCACTATGCCATATTATGTATTCAAATAGATACGTACTAAGTAGGGATATTATTTCGTGTTTGTGTATTTTTTTTTCAATTGCACTACCCGTTGGTCTAGGTATATGTAGGTAATGTAACCGTACAAGATTTTCAATTACTATTTAAACGAGGGTTTCCTGAAAGAGATCGCATTAAAATGGCTCCATTATGTACGTTGTTTGTTACCTTTCGGCGCTGCGCAGACGACAGACTATCCGTGACGCACTTTTTAGTCTGTGAAAATAGAACCTATGCAAATATATGCAGTAACGCACACGACGCGCAAAAAGTTCGGCGCACAATAATTTGACAAACTTTTGTATAAAAGTCTTACAAACTAAATAATTAGCACTAGTTTCCGGCTCCTTTCGGTTGCAAATTGACATCCAGTTACAAAATTTGAGAATAAAAAGAAAAATAGTTAACCACCGATTTTTACTAATAACTAAAATCTTTTTGTGCGATCGAGTCTGCGGTCCGGTGCCGCAGACTCGATCGCACAAAAAGTGTGCCGTCTGCGCTGCACCTTCAAGTGGAATTCTCTTATATGTTTATATATATTGTAATGAATGACCTAAAGTGTATTTGTATTGTATTGTATTTTACCTTTTGTGTTTTAGGTTTTGTTTTCGGCACCACAAGGTCTGGGTACCCGGTACTATATAACGACAAATACAGATACAACTTTGATCACAAAAGTAAAAAATATACCAAGAAGCGCTGGCAGTGTGTCAGGTGTGCCAAAGGATGCCGTGCGTCGATTTTCACATTAGACAATGTCATTATTCACCACAAAAATATTCATAATCATGCCTAATAGTCATTTGTTCATATACATATTGTTTATGTTTTATATATGAATAATTAAATACTATTACTTTTTTTTTTTTATAAGTGACTAAACCCGCGTTTGACCTCAATCTCACCTGATGGTAAGTGACGATGAGGTCGAAGATGAAAGCACACGGGCTTAGGAAGGAACTGGCTCTTTATACAATATTGCCGGAACACATTACCGCCGGAGCGGTAACATTTGGCGGCAGACTTTATAAAAGGGTGGTCGCTAGCCAGGCGGACCCAGAAGGGATCCTACCACCAAGCAAAAAACTTCTTACTATAAATGTTGTTATCATTTAGCCAAAACTGGTTTCATTGTATAATCGCTGTCAATGAGAGTAACACATCAAGTATTCTAGAGTTTGTTAAATTGAATAAAAGATTGTTGTGTAGGGTCGGCCTTGAATAGCCCTACCGCCCTATGATAAGCGTGTCGTAAAAGGCGACTAATCCGAGTGAATCCCGCTTGGTGGGAGGAACCGACTCCCTAGCTATCACCCTTTAAATAATAATCTCTCGCCAAATATTACCGCTCCGGCGGTGATGTGTTCCGGCAATATTTTATGAAGAACCAGTACTTTCCTCGTGTGCTTTCATATTCGATCCCATCTTCACTTACCATCCGGTGAGGTTGAGGTTAAAAATTTAACAAACAAATAATGAATAAAGTATTGTATGTAATTTAATGATATACAGGGTCATGTTTTTGAAGAGCAAAATATTTTAGGAGAAGGTTAAGAATGATACGTGGATTCAATTTATGACAAAAAAAATGTATATATATTTTTTAAATTGAAGTTTTCAATTCTTTTGAGCGATCAAATTTTTCTGACTATTGAAAAATCGATGCGTAACGTATTTCTTAATAGAAATAGTTGGAAAAACGCTTTTATTTCTTGCTATTTAGTCGTAAATAAAATATTAAATTAAAATGTTGTTAAATTATGAGAATTAAGTAATATTAATTTTACTAAAAAAAAAATTTTGTTTTCATAAATTGAATCCACCCATCATTCTTAACCTTCTCCTAAAATGTTTTGATCTTCATAAAAAACACCCTATATGATTTTGTTTTATTGCAATGTGACAAAAGATCAGATTACTGATCTTGCTTGCATTTATCATATCCATCATATCATAACCAAGTGTCTTGAGGTTTGTGGATTGTGGGGGCTTGGGTATAAACTGGCTTTATTCACAACACAATCTTTATTCGCGGGTGAGTTCCATCAATTTCTTAACAATTATAATGCTTAAACCAATGAATATCGACTGACCTACTATTTAACCGTCATTGTGAGATGCGTCCGCGCGCCTTGCCGCGCCTGGCCTTCCTAAGGCCGGCGCCAGACTTAGCTTCAAATGTTTGAACAAATGTTTAAATGCTATGTGTGGCGCTGGACTTTGCATATGTATTCAACGTTTGCACAAAGCTTTGCACTTTGCCATCCGGTGTCGGTCTTTTTCCACACATCAAAGCGTTCAAAGTTGAATGTGTGCAAATGTTTGCGTGGCCTGCCACACTTGTTCAGTGTCCAGTTGCTCGAGCGTTGTTGAGCGGGACGGTTGTGTGCATGTTACACTGCATGCGGCCATATAATGGACTGGGGCAGCGAGTGCGTTCTGGAATTTGTAGAGTTGTTACAGGGGCAACTAATTATGTACATGGAACCCGAAAAATAACAAATAAAAAAATATAATTACATATATACAAATAATACAGACTAACTGAGTCTACAAAATCGTTGTCCATCTTGTTTGTTGTCTACTAGCATACTGTGGAGAAAAGTGTTTGCGAAGCAAGTCTGGCAGGTTACGTCAATATGTGTTCAAATGACTTTGCAAAGTCGTCAAAGATTTGTGCAAATCTTTGAAGCTAAGTCTGGCGCCCGGGTAACCATCTTCCTACCTAAAGATATAACCGCGCCGGCGCGGCGCTGAAATCGGTCAGCGCAATTAACAATTAGCCATTCATAGCATTTAATGCCCTCTGTCACATTGTAACGTCCTCTACCATCAAGTCACACGTACATCTAACTTCATACATACTTAACCTTTGGGGGACATCTAAGGGCTCGATTCGACATTGAATTCTTGTGACAGAAAGAAAAAAAAATAGTTTTTGTATGGGGCTGTCACGTTTCACGTCGTAAAATTTGTCAGTGGAGAGACTTAAAAATAAGAAAATGCTATGTCGAATTCGGCCCTAAATATCGCTTACCTATCGCTAGTATCTATTTTTTATAGTTGCAAACTGTTTAGTAGTGGAAATAAATATTGATAACGCTACGCTGTTCCCTGCCATCAGTAAACACCAAATTTTTATGTTTCAGGTTTTGTTTTCGGCACCGGGAAGTTTGGGAACCTGGTTCTGTACAACGACAAATACAGATTTAACTTTGATCCCAAAACCAAAAATAATGCAAAGAAGCGCTGGCAGTGTGTAAAGGTTGCAAAGAGATGCCGTGCATCGATTTTCACAATGAATAATCACATACTTTACCAAAAAAATAATCATAATCATGAATAACATTATATCCCTAAGCATACGCAGGCTTACCTCATCCAATAATACAGTTACCAACATTTAATTTTACTTATGGTCTGTTTCACAATGTACGGATAAGTTTTACATAAGTTCAAAATAAGCTATTTATTACTTATCGGTAGGATAAACACTATTGTTGCGTTTCACGACTGTCAGATAGCGCTATTTGTCGCATAAAGTCCATCATAAGTTACGAGTCCGATGAAGTGGCAAATAGCACAATTTATCTGAAACATAAGTGTATAATCTATGGAAGAGATTTGTGTTTGCCAGATGTAAGACAAGAAAACATTGTGTTTTAATAATATGATGGATTACTTATTAACTTTATTTGTTCGTAACAAAAAGACAAACAAAAACGGAAAATGCGAATTTTGGCGCCGCAATCTCCTTTATGTTTCGGATAATTGTGTGCCGGATAAAACATGATTGTGAAACGCGAAGTTTCTTATTCGGAACTTTTATCTTCCAAATAATTTATGTGCTATATAGCTATTTGGTACTTTATCCATACATTATGAAACAGACCCTTACGCTTACAACTTTTATTGCTTCCGCGGTCCATGTTTATATAAAAAAAAATAAACTAAATCGTTTCAAATACCCAAAAAGATATCTCTAAGTTACACTTAAGGTTGCCTAGAAGAGATCACTTTGAAGTAATAAGGCCGCCCATATTGCACCATTTCATGTTACTATATTACTGTATGTTTTTAAATATTTCACCATTCTATGCAAATGGCAATAAAAGTGTTTGAATTGAATTGAATTAAAACATGGCTCCTAACATTAAATTATGAGGATACTGAATTTACTGAATTGACGACCGGCTGCTGTATTGGTAACATACATTGCCTTCTATGCCAGAGGTCCTGGGTTCGAATCCCGGCGGCGGCGGATATTTGTGTGATGAACACAGATATTAGTCGTCAAGTCATGGATGTTTATATGTTTATTTAAGTTTATTCTAATAAAAAATATGTATTTATTCAATATGTATGTTTATTGGCCGGTTGTTCCAAATCATCTGCTTTTTTACAAATTCCGTTTTACATTTTACGTATACTATTACTTTTGCTATTACGAATTCGTAAATTTCTGTTGCTCCAACAAAATTCCTGTAAAAGTAACAGTATAGAAAGTAGCCAGGCGTCAAAAACGTTTACTCTTCCATTTCAGCTTGGGAGCTTTTTATTATCATTTTTTTACGTGGCAAGACCTGTCATACCTTTCAAAATAAACTATCGTGATTGGCTGACTGTATGACAGACAAGGCATTCAATATTGTGATATGATTGTCAAAAACAAACTAAATAAATTGTTTATAATTTCTAAAGTTGTTTGTTTTTTTTTGCATTAAAATAGTATAATGGAATAATATCTGAAGATAATGTTGCGCTGGAAAAGTAAGTACAACATCTTCAGCACCTATGTACCTATTTAATTTTTCACGTTTTCATAGAAAATATACCGAGCTTATTGTGTTTGTTTGTTTCAAACAACGAAGTGCTAAATTCAATGAAGATGAGTCGAATTTACTCAATAATCTGTTAAAATAAACATATTTTATTAAATAAACAAACAGGCATGATACCTTTTGTTTTAAAAAAATATACCTACTTAAGTGTTAAATCATGTACATTTTTTCAGGTAAAGTTACACCTAAGCAGAGGGAAGATGCCTGGCGCGCCATTACCAATGAATTTAATAGCGATCCCGCATGCTCCTTTGCCAGAAAATCGCACCAATTAAAAAATAAATGGGATTATATGAAGCTTTGCCACACCGACTGTCGCGCTACCAGCGAATAGAGCAGGCCAGGCAGCACTTTTGGACTCGGTGGTCAAAGGAATATGTATCGGAGCTACAAATCCGGGTGAAGTGGAATAACTTTTGAGGCACCTTGAAAGAAAATACGCTTGTTCTTGTCAAGGAGGACAACTCGCGGGTGGGATTTTGAATTACACATCTAGAAAATTGGATTGAAATGGGTTTATTTATATAGGAGTGGGTTTCCCCTTTCGATTAATACCCCTCTTGTTTTGCAGAGATGCATAGTTTTTTAATTATACGTGTTTGAAATTTCCTATACTGAAACGATATTTTACATACAAAAATTCAATTTATATGATTGCTTGGTAAAACGAAACGTATATCCAGACAATCCATTTGTGGCAGAAGATGGAATGCATACCCAAAGGATTGAGTCTCAGTGGCGGGTGGTTAAAAGGTTTTTCTATAAAGATAATTATAACCACCCAGAAAATTTTGCTGACATTATAGTTGAATACAAGTGGAGGCGTTACTTGCTAAAATATGTATATAAAAGACCAATTTATGGAATTGTTAAATGTAATAAAACAAGTTTATAAAATATAATAAATGATAAGAAAAATATTGTTGTTTTATTAATATGCGTACTAGTGAAATGTTCAATTATTAACGTACAAAACAAAACGTATGTTGTTCGCCCTTATAAACGATAAGAGTCCAGTATTAACTTAATAATTGTAACTTTTACAATTTCTGTCACAGACCGACATGGACCGGTTAGGTTAGGAGGTTAATGCAAGGAGCGAAGCAAAGCGGAGCACTTACTACAAGGATCCGCACCTCCCCCTCAGAGGGGGAGGTCACCAACCACCTCCCCCCCCCTAAATTCAACGGTCCATATACTGTAGTTTTACCAAAATCACCCCTAATCAGTGATTGATAACCCTATTTTTGAGGTTATAAATAACAAACTTCAAAATTCATAAAAAAAAAAACTAGTCATCTCCGCATCGTGGTGGGGAGACCCCCTTTGCCCCCCCTCCCCCCCTCCCCCCCTCCACCCCAAACCTAAATTCCAGATGTGTAATTCAAAACCGATCCCCAACTCGCCCCCCCTCAAGTGGTGCATGGGACGAATCATCGCGATCTACCCAGGGAAAGACGGAGTGTCGAGAGTAGCTTCTATACGAATGGCTGCAGGCAGCACTATACGTAGATCATTTTCTAAAATTTGTCCACTACCTATAGAATGCAATGATACAAATTAAATAAGGTGTTTCTCTATTGGAAGTCGGTACTTCCAAGGCCGGGGGCATGTTAAGAACGCATCCCTACGGTTTAAGAAATACTATGTTTTAACGCAACGTAACAGATGAAAGAAGCCTGTGAAAGAATCCTGCGGAGAGGAGGAACTTTTATACGCAACGAACTTTCAAGCTTTACGCACACGCATACGCACTAAATCAATTTCTATAATTAAAATCATTTATACTTGTAATATCGAAAAATATAAGGTTTAAATACGACACAAAAGCCTATTATTAACAGAGTGCAAAAAAGTATTTTTTTAATAATTAAACCAAATTTAGCACACCTACTGTAGGTTATTTTCCATTTTCCAATCAAAAAAATATACTTTTACGTTATGAGGTGGGTCTGAGCTCCGTATAAAGTATACGTAAAAAGTAACTGTAAAAAGTATAAAAAAAATGTGGTGCAACACTTTTTACGGGTTACTTTTACGTTTTACATTTTTTTTTACGAATTCGTAAAAGTATAAACTTGGAACAACCGGCTGTATATATTTCTTAAGTATATCAGTTATCTAGTATCCATAACACAAGTTCTTTAAGAAACTTAATTTGGGCTAGATAATGTTGTGTGAGTGTCAAAAATATCTATATTTATGTTGTTTCTATTTAGCCAAAACTTGCTACACTTTGGACGTTGTACTGTCGCCAGCAATGAGTAGGACACTTCAAGAATTGTAGAAAATTTATTAAATTTAATAAAACTCTTTAATTAAATAATACTGATAATAATAATAATAGTGGAAATAATAGGTAAGACTATAAACTACCCCAAGAGTTAAAAACTACTACCAAATTCAGAAACAATATTAAATTCCAAAGCTGTTTAGCAGTGAAAATAAACAGGGCTTTGGTAACTGCGATAAATAAAAACCCTCAATTTTTTTAGATTTTATTTTTGGGACTACGAGGTCAGGCAACCCGGTACTCTACAACGACAAATACAGATTCAACTTTGATCAAAAAAGTAAACACTTTACCAAGAAGCGCTGGCAGTGTATTAAAAGTCGCTTGGGATGCCGTGCAACGATTTTCACAGTAGATAATGACATTATTTGTCATAAAAATTTACATAATCATGGGTGATATTGATTTAATCTTACATATTAATACATTGGGCTTTGTACAGTCAGTAGCAACGAGAAGAATAGTAAACAGACAAAAACGGACCTGGACTGAAGGATACAAAATGAAGGTTCCAAATTGGTTCCCTATTCTGAAATTACCTACCTACAACTAGGTATAATAAATTAGTACCAATGTGTTTTTAATATTAATACTTTAAAGCGGTCTTAAAATTCTTGCTTTAAAAGCCTAGAGCACATACTCAACATTAATTTATCAATTTCATGGTTTGCCTTATAAGAGTCCCTTGGCAAAACGCAAAGCTGCCTACAACTGTCTTTATCTAAAAATCAGTTGAAATGTCAACTGATTAGATTAAGATTTCTGCTTTTGAAAAATAATGACAGTGCGCTCTGGGAGTTACTCTTCTGCTTCTTATTGCAAGTGACTATACTAAATCTACCTGGACTGAAGGATACAAATTCAAAAATACCATTATTCTTTTTAATTTGTATCCTTCAGTCCAGGTAGGTTTTGAAAAGAATAATAGACCATGATAATATAGGTTACCTTTGTTAATGATATTCAAGTTGTACATCCCTTCATTGTTAATAATAAACATTATAAATATGTCAGTAGTATTATTTTTACTATTGAGTTGATTTTACTATTGTTGTTCATAGGTATGCCATACTGGTTCCAAATTGTTTTTCCATGGTTGCTCCGATCTAAATTAAGTGAAACAGGAAATTAATTGAAAGTTTTGAAATAAAGGTAATTTTAAATAAAGATTATCAATAGATAAAATTATTACTTTCATTTTTCCCACCGGATTTCATGATTAGCTGCAGTAGGTATTATAGATATCTAAAATAAAAGATCTGATTTGCTAGTTATTTTATAGGTCGCTAAAGTTTGGCAGGATTTGACTGTATCCTTTTTTTCAAACCATTATAGTTCTGGAGTAGAAAGGTATAATATGTTACACCATCGTCTTTGTTCTCAATTTTCTGTATGAGACAAGCATCCTTATTTTTATCCAAAAATGTATTATTTGGTCTGGCTTAGTCAGTGTTTGTGTTCGAATTGAAATCACTCGTATATGCTTTTAAAACATCTCTATTTACCTAATACCATATTAATTATTTACTGTACAAATCATTCCTAAATATTTCGATACAATAGGATATAGGATACAGACTACAAATGGTGGCCTTATCGTTACAAGATGATCTCTTCCAGGCAACCATAAATTACTCAATCTTTTTTTAGTTTTCCAATTTTAGAGTTTTGGACGACAAAGAATGGCAAACCTGGTATAGATGAGCGTCCATACAATTTTGCTTACGAATACAAACAAACGAAGAACAAAAATTTGTGGAGATGCGTTAAAAAGTTTGCCGAGTTTCCGTCTGTATGGTTGGCAATGATTTGGTTTCCACTAAAGATGAGCATTGCCATTGGTAATGTTTTGTAAGAATAAATAATCCCGTTTATAATTTAGTTTAAAAATGAACTTGACCAAAAATAGTCAATGATTGACTAAGTAATATCAATGAAATCGATTCTTTTGTGGAATGTAAGTATAACCAATTCTATGTCAATTTTATGGATTTTGAAGATTTGACTTTAAATTTTGCTTTATGTGCCTGTTATAGTTCAAAGCTTGTTATGATAAAGCTTCATATTTTATTTTGTTTCTCTATGCTGTTTTCTTCCATGCTGAACTGGGAGCGAAAGAAAAACATAGAATATGCCAGCTGCTTATCTTCCCGGGCATACTGTAAAAGTCAGTTAAGGGACAGAGGTTTTATTGGCGTTTTTGAGGGCGATAGGATGAACCCCTGTCCCTGCAATAGTCTCTCTCCATCATTATATTACCTCCAAATTTGTCAATCGTGACATCAGATTTATAACCTCTAGTGTTCTGCCTACCCCATAAGGATTACAGGCGTGAAGTTATGTATGTGTATGTTTCTCTATTTTTAATTAAATATAAATTAAATCTTAAAATACTTATAATAACACTTTTGCGTTTTAGAAATTAAAGTACTAGATTAGTACACATTGCTAATTTTAATTATAATATATGAGTAAAAATGTAATAAATTGTTATGTTTTTTTAAATTGGTTCGAGTTTTTAATTTAGTTTTTAGTTACTTAAAATTTATGTTACAATGCTAAGAGCTGATCTAATTTTTTTTTTCAGTAGTAGAGTTTGAGATAACGAAATCCGGTAACCCTGTGCTAATAATCGGCTTAAATCGGTATAACCTGGACTATTCAACCAGGTCTAAAACCAAGCAGCGTTGGAAATGCATCAAAAATAGGACCTGTAGAGCTTCCGTCTGCACCATAGACAACGAGGTGGTCTCTTACCATAATCAACATTATCATCCGAAAAAATGAAATTAAAATAAATAATCACATTGTACAATACCTACCTGTTAATAACCATTAACTTTATGTAACCGAACTCGTCATTCGACTTATAAACCTTGCTGGTTTTCATCGATTTGATTTAACCCTTTCCACATCAATCCCAACAACATTTGTGCTACGACTTTTTACAAATCTTGATAAATAACACAAAAATAACAACAAAAAAATGTTTGCTCCTAGATCTACATTTTGTACCTTTTATTATTTTGAAGCGATATTTTACTGCGCAAGGTGCGTGGCATACCTACGCTCAAAGTAAATAGAGTTACGCGTCTAAACAGAGGCTATAAATATTATTTGTATGGGAAAACAAAAAAATTAAAAACTATTAACTTTAAAAAGTTGTACTTAGAACAAATTTTGTTGGAATTGATGTGAAGAGGCTGCCTGCAAGAGCTGATGTGCTAATTTAAATTATACTGTAAACTGTATGAATGTTTTGTACAAAAAATAAATAATAATAATCCTGTACCTTAAATTATTGTGTTTAAGAAATTCCTTACTTGAAAAAAGAGCTCTTCGGATATTTATTATGGCAATATTGAAAGTCCGTTCCGGCTGTCACCTTTAAGAACGATCTTGAGTTACACTTACCGCAATGAAATGAAAAAGTTTCATTTCCATTAGAAATTTAACCTTATCACCAAGTAAGTTCCTAAGTGTATGCATTTTATTAGACGTGACTGTACAAAATGTATTTAAGATCGCCCTCAAAGTTGAGAACGAATCTTTGACCGTGGTCAGCAACTATAGGGATTGAGTTTTTGGGAATAGGTAATATATTTTATGTAAAGTTATTTTTTTAATGCTTAATTATGAAAATGTATAAGCTTTGAGTCTTGTATGTCTTGTTTGGAACGTGTGTCATATATTTTTTTAAATTAGGTACGTAAGCTACTTTAAAATTTAACACAACTAATGAAAGTATCATGTTTTAGGTTAGATAATAATTTCATTTACGAATTGTTAATATTTTTAAGATTACCTATTGAAATTATTTGACTCCTGTATTTATTATTTATTTACACTTCAGTTTATATGTATAATACAAGTACAGTAAAAGAAAAAAGAACAGTAACAATAGACACTAAAACTTGGCGGTCTTATCGCTGAGGAGCGATTTCTACCAGACAACCTGTACTGGTGATTTCCCATGTAATTAGTTCAGTATGTTAAGTTTATTTGAATATATTTAGAATTAATTATTTTGTGCGTTAATTTAACGAAGTTGTATACAAAACAAAATATTTACAAATATCGGCCAATTTTCTGATACTTGATTAAAGATAATACTTTTTAACCGGTTGCCTATCGCGTTTAATTCAACTGTACACATGTAGTCCCCACTGAAGTTGTGTCGAGACATTTCGCGCAGATGTTTTGTAAGCACTGACCTTTATATTTACCACTGGACTGGCGGCTGTCAAAGTGATTTTGCGCCCGTTTGATAATCGCCATTTTGGCGCTGTCGGACGTAGCGAGTGTCTGTGGTACTAAAACTAGTCGCTCACAACATACACATGTCCTAATTCTTGATAACTTTTATATAATGCTTATAACAATAACAACATAAAATTCGAATCAACATTTTAAAAATATAAAATCACTTAACAATAAGCAAGCACTTCTCTGGCGGCCATTTGCAATATACGTCAAAATTTTTTCTGCGGACACTCGCTACTCGCTGGTGGCGCTTCAAACAGGCACAAAAAAATTGCTGTCAAACTTACGGAACAGCCAGTCTAGTGGTAAATATAGAGGTCAGTGTTTGTTAGCAAAAGACATGCGCGAAACGTCTCGCAGCAACTTCACAGAGGACAAGATGTTTGACGCGATCGTACTATCGAACCAACTGAATCATGACCCACTTTGCTGAAACTTCGTTTAAAACTGTCAAATTGTACATAATACTGTACGAACTCTGTACTCATTAAATGTCAGTGTCGAATGTAATGATAACAAGTTCGTCACCAAGGAAACCTATTTTCAAGCGAATTTCGACCTACTAGCATTTAGACGGTTTGCCAAAATGAGCTTGTTGTGGGTCATGATTCAGTTGGTTCGATGTTATATTTGAATTCGACGTTTCAGTGTCTTTACAGCACCGTGGTCACGCACGAGTGACTGGGGTGATAGGGGTCAGTTTGACAGTAAATAATATACTTTATTAATTTTTATTTAATGATATGAAAAAAGATGAAAATAATGGTTTCGGATATTCATCATAAAGCAGTTATTTTTCTTTAAGCTATTTCAAGGTGTAGTTTTTTATGATTTCATTTTATTATATATGGATATAACCTGAATAAATTTCTTTATTGAAAACATAAACAAATGTAATAAATAAAGAAATGTAAATACACAACTTGTTGTTTCTTTATTTCTGAATCCTGTATTGGTAGGTAACTAATTATATAACTTCGTTTTTTGGAATATCCGCTGTAAAATAAATAAATAAGTATATACAAAAATTGCTTGTATTGAGAAGTTCACACTGCGTAATAGATAGATGGCATCCTGATATACAGGGTCACTTTCGAAATCCGAGGGCGTAATAGATTGAGATCATACATGAAGAGATATAATAAAATAAAAAATAAATATTAATTTTTTACTGAGTAAACTAAACCGAAAGTTAAAGCATTCATTACGCAACGCATGGTTACATAGGCGTAATACAATAGGTAGATACATAGCGGGTGGTGGTGTGTATGTGGCGGGAACGCTACTGTGTGCGTGTTGATTGAGGCAGCGCGCCTCAGTAAAAGTGAAGTTATGTCTATTTATTTATTTATAGGGAATTATGGTTAAAAGATAAGTAGGTACTTTTAAAACATAATTATGATCAGAATCGAGTGTTGAGTGCTCTCCTTCAATATCTAAAATTTGTCATCAGTCACCCTGTATACTTATCTACAATGCTCAATACTCTCTCTTTATTCAAACCATAACAACGCTTACATAATAATTTATAGTGGTGGAGAAGAGTAGAGTACTACACTCCAAACAAAACAGCCTATATTTTAACAATAAATGTGATATCAGGCGCAGAATATAGGGTCTAATCGACTAATCCGAGTGACCCCCGCTTGGTGGTGGGATCCCGTCTTAGCCCGACTGAATAGCGACCACCCTTCGTATAAAATCTGCCGCCAGCGAAGCAAAAAGGCGGGTAATGATTTTGACGTGTATGTATGTACAACTCGTGCGAATTAACTGTGCACCTCGCGTTGTGACGTCATTACGCGCAACGGTAACAAAGATGCTATCGGTACTGAGCGCTTGAGGCGAATGCGGGGTGCCGCGCGGGGCAGTGGGAGAGGGGTTGCATTCCAGCGGAGTGCACAGTTGATTCGCACGAGTTGTATGTGGGTATGGATGTTCATCTGTTCCCTCAGAACTTCTAAACTAGTAGTCATAATTGGACAAATGAGGTGTCGTTGGAAGCCTCTTCACTGTTCGCTGGTTATAGGCTACATAAAAAAACGTTAAGTTGACTACAGCGCCCTCTAGGGGCTTTAAAGTGAAGAACTAAAAAAAATTGTTCTTTTCAGTTTTGTGTGCTCATTTCAAATATGTAAACACTATTACTCCAAACGAGTGACAAAAAAATAAGTTCAAAAACTAAAACCCCACTCATTTATTCGATTCATTTGAATAATTAAATTAAATTAAAAATGGCATACGATCACGGCTACCCTTTCAACATAACTCTATCAATATGACGTAAATACATAAATATTTCAGCGGAGAATATTACTTGTTTCCTACTTTTTAGAGCTTGTTTTTAGTAGTCGGGTTTTAGTTTTTGAACTTATTTTTTTAAATTTCTTTTTGGCACGTTTGTCTTTCATGACACGTAATGGTAAGTAAACATGAAGACTAATGTGATTAAGAAAACCTATTCATTCGACGCTGAAAGGTACGCGAAGTAAACTGGTCAGGGAGAATAGATGCAGGCAGTTCGTTCCAACCTTGGCGACCCGTATCTAAAAGGAACTGTCAAAGCGATTAGTTCGACTTTTTGGAATATTTACCACATACGAATGGAAGTTCTGTCTGCGTCTAGTAGTCCGATGGTAAATGGGAATGGAGAGCCAGAGCTTTCCTTAGATTGTGTGCTTTCTTCTTCGACCTGTCCTTCTATTTCGACTTACCGAACTGACCAACTGGTAGTGCAGAATGGAACCTAACTAAGAGTTTCATTTCAACATAATCAACTAGTTGATCGTTTATTTTATTTTGAGAATTATTTGAGGTTTAAACCTCGCGGGCTTAATCTTTAATAGAAAAAAAAACCTGTTGAAATTCTATTTTTATCCTTGCATGGTTAGTTCCAGAATACCGGCAAACAAAGTATGGAACCGTGGTCATGGCTATTGGTGACAACATCTTTAGATTGGACTCCAGGTGTAAGTCAGCCACTAGGAAACGTTGGAGGTGCGTAAGAAATAAAACAGGATGCCATGCCATTGTACACACTGCATATGATGAGGTCCTGAAATATAATGACAAACACAATCATTAAATAACAAGGAATTATGTTTTAATTTATTTCCAAAAAAAATACATACTATTAATTACTATTGTCTTAAATTCTTAATTGATACCAAAAAATCTAAGTTATTAATATAGATATTAAAATTAATTTTCAATTTCAAATGTTGTTTTACTTAGTAAGTCTAACGTCCTATGAAAGTGTGTCTATTAAGAACTTGTTGTAGTGTCTAGCAATTCTGTAAATTAAACCTAAGGTTCCTAATATGACAGTTTGCTCAGAGAGACAAAGTATACAGGGTGACTGGTGACAAATTTTAGATACTGAAAGAGAGCACTCTGTACTCAACTACAATGAGCTAAAAGTAAGAGATCATCTATCGATGTTAACGCCGCTTATTGTGCTCTGTATCTATAAAATTTTAATAAAAATATTCCTTATCTTTGTGTACACAATGAAAAACAAATAAATAAGGGAAGCTTGTGTTATGAGATACCATGTAGCTAACTAGGGGGGAACCTAGAATATAAGTACAAACTTGTATAGATAAACGTCCAGACACGGAACATTTTTTTTCTTGTTCCATGCGGGAATCGAACCCTCAACCACTGGCGTCTGAGGCGGATAGGTTTACCCCGTCGAAACAGTGGTTGTTAAAAAGATTGATATATTACATTTCCGTCAATACAAAAAGGTAAATAGCATGCGTTATGTTTTTCACGACGCTATGTATATTAATATTTATTTATTATTATATGTTGGTATTCACTAAAAAACATCGAATTATCGAATGTCTCGATGCTTAAATTGATACTATAGCGAACATTTCAACCTCCTTTAGTGACTCAAATATCGGTCCTAGAGAAGTCATATAAAAAAATGATTGAGTTTTCATGTACTATCATAATAAAAGTATAATTTTTTTTGACCGGTTACTTTGCGTTTTTAATCCAACAATTTATGAAGCATGTGAGGTTGAACGATAATATACTCAGTAAAGTGTACATGTTACAGCCCGTTCACACAAGGTCCGTTTTACTGGATCGATGAAAAAAAACGTATCCGGTAAAACGTTTCCAGTTAAACGGTCCATGTGTGAACGGGCTGTTATGTCTGAAAAATATATTCAAAAAAATTAACTATATAAGCAACCACTGTGTAAAGATAGAAACAGCATTAATGAAAATTGGCTTGATAAAAAAAAATCACAAACATAACACAAATTTACCATTTCAAACGGATTTTTTTACGAAATGCCTTAATGGATACATGTAAAAGGTATATAAAAACATAAAGAGGACTTCTCTTAACCGATAGGTCAAGCAAAACTTTTAAATAGTTATGATTTTTGGAAATAAACCAGTTAAACGTAATTTCGCTTGCTCACGTCGGCGAAAGTATCTGGGCGGGAAGTATGGAAGCACGCACCGCGCTTCAAAAGGCCTTTACGTATAAATAAGTAATTTTTTGACATAAAAGAGACTAAAAATTGGAAAGCCCAATTGAGCACATTAGGTATGTATTCTTTCTTAAAGTAACTTTCTATTACTAGTAAGTATCGTTCTAAGATCAATTTTTTTTAGGTGCAGAATGGGTGGCGGGCAAGTCTGGAAACCCCGTGTTACTGCTGGACGGAAACCGTTTCAACTTGGACAATAGAACAAAATCCTCAAAGATGCAGCGATGGAGGTGTGTGAAGTTCGTGGCGGGGTGTCGAGCGGTTGCTAAAGTTATTAACCATGAAATTGTTACATATAACAAAGATCATAACCATTCCTCTTAAGCTGATTGAGAAAATTGGGTTGACGCGCTCTCAACTTTTTTCAATTTCAGAGATTTATCTTAAAATTTAAATAAAAATGTACATGAAAACTTGGTTGACTTCTTCTATGATCAATTGCTGCAAACCCTTCTTCACGTCCTGAAATTGTACCTTTGAATTTTTCTATTAAATTTCTAGTAAAACTCACATACTGTTATTTTTTGTATGCATGTAAAAAAGTATAAAACAAATGATTTTATTTATTTTTAAATGTCTTTACTATGTCAACAACATGTTATTCTAGGAAAGTACATTGCCGACGTATTATACCTATTAGCTTTGCGGTGAAGTAGGTAATGCAATCGTAATTAAAATAAAAACTGTTAAGATTTAGCGCGTATTGTATTTTACAAAATCTTATGACATAGGTACTAATAGTTTAATCGGTTCAAAATAGACGAAATTATCGACAACAATAAAATGTCTATTGTAAACCTCATAATTTTGGAAATCAATTGAAAATCTGGCTATGTAATGTTACATTTAAAAAAACATTCCGTTCACTAATTGCAAAATCTCAAGATTGAATCAGTTTAGAGCTGTGTCGATGTTTGTAAAGTCTATTTCTCAGTTACTAATAACATTCCTTATATTTTAGTTCCAGTGTTCCTAGAAAGAAAAAACGGCTATCCAATTTTGCTATTGGATCATTGCAGGTTTAATTTGGATTCAGAGACCAAGAACGCTCAGAAAAAACGCTGGAAATGTGTCAAGCATGTTAATGGGTGTCGCGCAATAGTAAACACAATAGATAATGAAGTTATAAGGTATAAAAATGAGCATAACCATTTTGCGTGAAAGATTAATATGTGGATTTGACCTGTATCAGCAGATTGGCGCGGTGACACCCTTGTTGTTTTCCTTGTTTTTTTTTAAGCTATTGCATAGCTTCTATCGCGGGCCTTGAGCGTGGAGACCGAATCCAGAAATTCCGTAACGAAAAAAACCTAACACTCCGACCGGCACAGTGGTGATACTTTGATTTCATAACTTTACATGCGGGCTTTAATAAACAATCAGTGCCATCTACTAGGAACTTGTGGAACTTCATATTAGATTAAACATTACTGCATTAATAAAATAAATAAATAATTATAATAAAACTGCATAAGTTGATAAAAAATGCTATGCAATAGCTTTACCGCGGCAGTCTCCGAGTGCCACACGTCTTTTTTTATATTGTTTTTGTATGTTATTGTACCAAAATTGAATTATTTTAACCAATGTAATACGAATCGTCAAATAAATTATAATTAGAAAAAATAATTGCGTAAAAATCATGAAATATACGAATTGAGAAACTCCTGTCGTTTGGAAATATGGCTATTTATGTTTACATTTAAACAAGCAAATTTTATTCATTAGTTTACCTTAGTTAAGAGTTAGTTAACATAATTAATAATTACTTTAATAATAGTAATAATAGGTGATGGTTTAATTTAAATGATTTTACTTTGTTATATATCCCAATCTTTGGCTAGGTAGTAAGTAATCAGAGACAATCATTCCTCTATTTATATAAAAAGGCATTGTAATTATTTATTTTAAAAAGTTAAATATTTATATGATTTCATATTTTGTCTATTTCATAGACTTCCTTATATTGTTATATTTGGGTCGTATGATTGATTACCTACCTTTGATAATATCTTTAAAACGAACATAATACCTATATACAATTTGCCTTTTTTAATACTTCATAGTTATTTTCATGAACTGTCAGATACAGTTAATTAAAAAACGACTTATTTACTATACACTTAATGCATTTTATTGAAATCCTGTAGAAGTAGAGAATCCTTTTTAGTTAATAAAACGTCACACAAACAAGTTTAGCTGAATGTACTTTTAAAAGCTGAAAATTATTTTTAATTGCTGTGGACCCGCTTGGGAATACTTGTATGGGCGGCATTTTTTGAGAACAAAAGATTTGTGGACCCCTAGAAACTTGCCTTTTATTTAATTTAATACTCATTTGATCAAAATTAAATAATCGCGTAAAAACACTGATGTCGTTTGAAAATATGGCTATTTATTTTTATACTTAAAAAAACATTGTATTCGTTATATACTTGCCATATCACATGACAAACTTAAATAAGAGTAATGTGAATGTATGTAAATTATAGTAAGTAATTGACAGCATTCCTTATATTTTAGTTCCAGTGTTCGTGGAAAGAAAATCTGGCTACCCAATTTTGCTATTGGATCACTGTCGGTTTCAATTGGATTCTAGTTCAAAGCACGCTCAGAAAAAGAGATGGAGATGTGTCAAATATGTTTCTGGTTGTCACGCAGTTGTAAACACTGTAGATCATGAAGTTTTAAGGTATAAAAACGACCATAACCATTCTATATGAAAGATTGATATGTGGATTTGTCCTGTATCAGTGGATTGGCGCGGTTCTACCCTCGTAGTTTCCCGGGATATTTATTTGCTAAATATAAATGTTATATTACCACATCTGAAGTATTTTACTCAATGTTAGGCACATTACCTAACAGAAATCGTTAAATTAATTCTTATTTGAAAAATAATCGCAAAAAAGCATACAAAAAAGAGAAACTCCTGCTGTCCGAAAATATGGCTATTTATTAAAATATTAAAAAGAGCAATGTATTCATTATATACTTGCCATATCACAATATTTACTCAGTTAGGAGTTATGTGAATGTATGTAAAGTATAATAAGTCATTGAAATAATTCCTTATATTTTAGTACCAGTGTTCGTGGAAAGGAAATCTGGGAATCCAATTTTGCTGTTGGATAATTGTAGGTTTAATTTGGATGTTAATACCAAGCACGCTCAGAAGAAACGTTGGAGATGTGTCAAATATGTTTCTGGGTGTCGCGCAGTTGTACACGCGATAGATCGTGAAGTTATAAGGTACAAAAACGATCATAATCATTCTGTTTGAAAGATTAATATGTTTATATGTCCTGTATCAGGGGATTGGCGAGGTTCTACCCTCGTAGTTTCCTGGGATATTTATTTGCTAAATATAAATGTTATTGTACCACATCTGAAGTATTTTACTGTAAAAACGATCATAATCATTCTGTTTGAAAGATTAAGACTAAACTGTTTGTAGCTGTCGTTTGGCGCGAGCTCACCAATGTATTTTCTCGAAGATGTTCTGAACTAAACCTTTATATAATTCAATACTACTGGAAAATTAAGCTACTCAATGTTGATTTATTTTTTATATTTGATTTTGTAGTGTTTGCGTTCAATGAAAACAAATAAATACAAGTTTTTCTTTCTTTTTATTTGTAGGTTAGATTACCTGTTTGTTGATTATTTGATAGATAATATTTAATGTAGACGCATGTTACTAAAAAAACATTTAGTAAAGATTTGTACTCAAATTTAAGTGATTTTGTATAATCGTTTCTTCTACCAAATATCAACTGGTAATATGATTTATTAATATGCCTTAATCACGCTTATGATTTTATAACCTACTTAAAATATGTAATAAACACATTTCGCCCGAAGCATGTATCCCGCCGCTCTAGCGATGCTCCATTGCAATGAAAATCTTTAAGATGATGACACGATCCTACATCGCGTTAGCAACAAATTTAATGAGGCTAGTATAATTACGGATTTCCGCATCAAATGTCCTGCTAACCCTACCTTCCCTGGATAAGCTTATCGTAAAAGATGACTAATCCGATTGTCCCCTGCTAAGTGGTAGGATCCCGTCAGGGTACGTCTGGCTAGCGAACACTCTTCATTTCAAATCTGCCGCCAAATATTACCAATCTGACGGGTTCACCACGGTCATGTGATCCGGCAACAATTTATGAAGAGCCAATTCTTTCCCAGGCCCGTTTGCTTTCATCTTTGACCTCATCTACACTTATCCTGGCATATGCTGAGTTAGTGTTTTTCATATGATAATGTATCTTCAAATTCTATAAAATTGCGTTATGAGTGATTGTATTGTTTTTCATGTGAATAAATGTTTTTCTATTCTATTATATTCTTATCATTAGGTGAGATTGAGGTCAATCGCGGGCTTAGTCTGTAATAAAAAAATATCGATATTTTTTGTTATTTATGGTTTTTATACAGGGTGTTTAGAGCGTCGTTGGCCAAATTGATATGGCCTGTGGAGCTAGAGTCTGGCTAACGACATAGACACTGAGTGTTTTTGCAAACTTTTTATATGACAGTACTAGCATAATAAATAATAAATAAATATTTCTGACACTCACACAACATTATCTAGCCCAAATTAAGTTTCTTAAAGAACTTGTGCTATGGATACTAGACGACTGATATACTTAAGAAATATATAAACATACATATTGAATAAATACATATTTTTTATTATAATAAACTTAAATAAACATATGAACATCCATGACTTGACGACTAATATCTGTGTTCATCACACAAATATCCGCCGCCGCCGGGATTCGAACCCAGGACCTCTGGCATAGAAGGCAATGTATATTACCACTACACCAGTCGGTCGTCGTATATCTAAATCGTTTATATATTTTATAAGGTCGTCGTATAGCATGTATATCTAAGTCGTTTTTTCTGGTGGCACTGTTGTCAATCGAACGGCTGTTGGTGGTTTTGGTAATTGATATTTTGGAATTTTCGTATTTGAAAATGAATGAAAAAAAAATTTAGATACCTAGTTTCATAATCAATGTAGGTAACAGCGATACCAGTAGCTCTAACGATTCATTCCATATGGAATCGCTGGATTCAGATTTTGATTACAGTGAATAAAAATAACAATTATATTATTTAATTTTATTTTTTAACCTGATTAGTACTAGTTGCCTATCATAATAAACTTTTTTTCAAAAAGTGGGACAGTACCAATTTTGTTCTTTTTTACGATACTTTTATAACAAAAATAATTAAGTATCTTCCATGTATTTCGTACTATATACGGGGTTACCATGATGCTTAGTTTTTAAAATTCGCCTGGTTTTTCCAGTCTCTTCTTTCCTCAGCCAGACTAAATCTGCTATGCCCAAATGACTATTAAAAATTCAAAATACTTCAAAGAGTAAAAAACAAAAAAATTGTAAAATATTTTTTATGAGATTTTACAACTTTTTGTTTATCACCCTGAAATCATAAAAAAGTATTGAGTGTTGACACCGATTTTAATCTTGTTTCTATGTGTACTGATACATTTTTTAGTCCCTTACTAAAAAAATATTAGTGGTTAACTTTTTTTTGTTTGATCGTTAGAAAAACAAAGTTTCGGACGGGAATAAAAATAAATTCAGTCGTTAGCTTTACTTTACATGCGTATTAAAAAGTAAAAAAACATTCATCAGGATCTTCAAATTTTTTGAAAAATTCTCTGGTCTTTTATATAAAGACCGCTCAAAACACCGCAAAAACCGCCAAATTATTGAGATGAGTCGTGTAAAGATAAATTTAAAATTCTGATACAGGTGGCAGCGGATCAAGCTGTCAAAAAATTACAATTGAATCTGAACTTTATGCCCACAACATTAAGTTAAATATTGTTTTGAGAAATTTGACAGTTTTGTAACGCTTTATCTGCTGCTTTCTGTACAAATAATCTTTTTTGCATAATTTGACACATGGGAAACAGGTAGAAGCTGTTATTTCACTTTTACAGAGTAAAATCTATCTTATATACATTCCTTATATTTTAGTTCCAGTGTTCGTGGAAAGAAAATCTGGGAATCCGATTTTGCTATTGGATCATAGCAGGTTTAATTTGGATTCTAGAACCCGGCACGCTCAGAAAAAGCGTTGGAGATGTATCAAGCAGGTATATGGGTGCCGCGCAATGGTAAACACGATAGGTCATAATGTTATACGGTACAAAAACGATCATAATCATTCTGTATGAAAGATTAACATGCGGATTGGTCTAGTACCAGTAGTATGGCACGGTATCACCCTCTTTGGTGAATTTATTTAAAAATAAACATATTATTGAACCACGTCTAAAGTATTTCACTCAATATTAAACTAACTTGATCAAATGATCGCGTAAAAAGCATACATAACATAAGTATTGAAACACTGCTGTCATTTGAAAATGTGGCTATTTATTTTAAGATTTAAAAAAGCATTGTATTCATTATTCCCTTTCCATATCTCAAGACAAACTCAGTTAAATGTTATGTATGTATGTAAAGTATAATAAGTCATTGATAGCATTCTTAATATTTTAGTTCCAGTGTTCGTGGAAAGAAAATCTGGGAATCCGATTTTGCTATTGGATAATTGCAGGTTTAATTTGGATACTAGATACCAGCATTCTAAGAAAAAGCGTTGGAGATGTACTAAGAACAAAACTGGGTGTCGCGCAGTTATAAACACGATAGATCAAGAAGTTATACGGTATACAAACGAGCATAATCATTCTGTTTGAAAGATTAATTTGTGGGAAAGATAATAATGCGTGGTAATTGTTTGTATCATATCTGAATTATTATACCCAATGTTCGACAAAAGGTCAAATAAATTCTAATTTGACCAAATAATTGCGAAAAAGCACACAAAGCAAATATACGAATTGAGAAACTCTTATTGTTTGAAAATATGACAATTTATGTTTATTTCTTATTCCCCTCCTCCGGCGATCATGTATGAAAAGATTAATGAACGTGGAGGAAGCGAAAGAGGTATGTCTGGATCGAAGCAATTGGTGTTCCCTTGTCTCTGCCTACCCCAAAGGGAGACAGGCGTGAGGTTATGTATGTATGTATTATGTTTATTTTTAATAAGCATTGTATTCATTGTATATATTCATTGTTATAGTAGATTAACTAAGTTAAGAGTAATGTGAATATGTTTAATATATATTTTTACATAATAAGTTATTGATAGCATTCCTTATATTTTAGTTCCAGTGTTCTTGGACAGGAAATCTGGGAATCCAATTTTGCTATTGGATAATTGCAGGTTTAATTTGGATTATAATACCAAGCACGCTCAGAAAAAGCGTTGGAAATGTGTGAAGCAGATCTCTGGGTGTCGCGCAGTTATAAACACGATAGATCAAGAAGTTATACGGTATAAAAACGAGCATAATCATTCTGTTTGAAAGATTAATTTGTGGGAAAGATAATAATGTGTGGTATTATACCCAATGTTCGACAAATGGTCAAATAAATTCTAATTTGACCAAATAATTGCGAAAAATCACACAAAGCAAATATACGAATTGAGAAACTCCTATTGTTTGAAAATATGAAAATTTATGTTTATTTCTTATTCCCCTCCTCCGGCGATCATGTATGAAAAGATTAATGAACGTGGAGGAAGCGAAAGAGGTATGTCTGGATCGAAGCAATTGGTGTTCCCTTGTCTCTGCCTACCCCAAAGGGAGACAGGCGTGAGGTTATGTATTATGTATTATGTTTATTTTTAATAAGCATTGTATTCATTGTATATATTCATTAGTGTAGTAGATTAACTAAGTTAAGAGTAATGTTAATATGTGTAATGTATATTTTTTCATAATAAGTCATTGATAGCATTCCTTATATTTTAGTTCCAATGTTCGTGGAAAGGAAATCTGGGTATCCAATTTTGCTATTGGATAATTGCAGGTTTAATTTGGATTATAATACCAAGCACGCCCAGAAAAAGCGTTGGAGATGTGTCAAGAACAATACTGGGTGTTGCGCAATTGTAAACACGGTAGATCAAGAAGTTATACGGTACAAAAACGATCATAATCATTCTGTGTGAAAGATTCAATTGTGAATTTATCGCGTACCAGTCGTTTAGCGCGGGGTTCGCCCAAGTATTTTCCCGAGAATGTTCTTAACTAAACGTTATCATAATTAAATACTCCTAGGAAATTAAGCTTTCCAATGTAATTTTTTACATTTTATTCTGTAGTGTTTGTTTTTTTTTGTCTTTTTAGTTGTAGGCTAGATTACCTCTTTTGTTATATCATCACCATCACAACTCCGTGTGATATGCCCACTGCAGGGCATGAGTCTCTCCCCTGGTAGACGAGGAGGCTAAGGCCATAATCCATCAATCTGGCCCAGTGATAGGTTGTGGATGTCACAATTTTCAGGGCGCCGAAATGGCTTCTGAAAAACTCTAACGACTACTGTATACAAGTACTAAAACTTTTCGCTATTATATTTATGTATAGTTATCTATAATAAAATTAAAACAGACTAAATTTGAAAATTATATTAATTACTAACCACACACACATTATAGATACAGACAATCGCATATTATGAAAACTCATTGTATGGCTCTTTTTTTTAACAAGAAAAATGAATTAATGTGCGAAGATCCTGGTCTCCATATCCTAGGGTAGAGTGCAGTGTTACTACTAAATAATTTGCATTGTATAGCTTCATAGAATTAAGTAGGTATAAGATCATTGTGAAAAAGAAAATATGTTTGTACCTACTGAAATAAATATTTCATTTCATTTCAAATAAATATTTCACTATAGTATACAGCACCCGGGACCGACTGCTTTAAGTGCCGGAAGTCGCCTTGAGAATTTAATGGTCGGCGGTCACCCATCCTAGTACCGATGCCCCCGAACGTTGCTTAACCTGCGATATCGTATGATACACACAGTAACCACAGCGCGACGACGACGACTTTAGTTATAGGACAGATATTATTTAATTTAGACTGACGTTTCAAGATTTGTTACATTTAATAAATTTTCAAGAATCGTTTCTTGAACCAAATATTAACTGGTAAGATGGTATATTAACAGTTATTGCTTTAATCACGCTTATGATTTTGACTCTGCGCCAGAATCATATATAGTGTGTTAGGAATCGGATTTCTGTTACTTCATACGTATAATACGTTCTATTGTATCGACAAAATACGAAGGGGTTTATTTCTTGTCCTAGGCTCAACAAACTTAAAAAGTCAGTCTTCAAACTACAGTAATACGTGTAATGGGACAGAGCATCTGCCGTACTGATAAGTGCATAAACTTAGGCTTCCTGTTCGAAAACCCACTGCGTTTTGAAAACCATATAGTAGGACTACCTAGTTAGGACTTGCTTTTACAGATTGAAGGTTTTATACAAAATAAGGCACTTGTTACCTAATAAATGTAGAATTTTAGTCTGTGAATCGCTTGTTCTATCTAGATTTCAATACGCTGATCTTGTCAATGGTACTAGACTTCATTATAAAACAAGTCGTCGGAAACAAAACACGTACAAAACGCATGTTATAGATTTTGTTTCGATATTGCCCCAAGGAGACATATAACTCCTTTTCTCAAAAATTCCTCGATATCAAATTTTGAATATCGAAGGAAGTTGCACCTAGCCTCTTTGTTATTTGATGTTGAAAAGTTTAAAAGCCCTGATTATTTCCTAGCTTTTGATAAGTTCGAAAAAGCGCGTTTTATGAAAATATTGAAATGGTCTCTATGGCAAGAGTTACATAACATATTTGAAGTTAGGAAACCGACCATTTTAATATTTTTACTAAAACCTATTTTCTTTGAGCTTGTCAAAATGCGTATTTCGTAAGCGTGGCAGATTTATTTTCAAAACTTAAACTTTCTGTTACTAGATACAGTCATGATCCATACGTCCACCCCTAAGTACACAAAATCATCGCACTGTGGCTTTCACTGTCAGTTTTCGCAACCACGCTACAAAATGTTGGAAAGATATCCCACCACTACTAAGAAAATTTAATCTGAAGCTAATTTATAAAAATCTGAATAAAATACCTATATAATAAAACTAAAAAGTACCTTGACCAACAAAAACTTTACTCTAACTAGCAAAGGCAACGAAAACTGTTACATCCTTATTTACACAAAACTTCACGCCTATATCCCTTACAGGGTATGCTAATCACCAGAGGTTATAAAACCATCTGATGTCACGTTTGACAAATTTAGAGGCATTATAAAGGTGAAGAGAGACTATTGCAGTGACAGGGGGTCAGCCTGTCGCCCACAAAAAAACGTCCAATAAAACCTACGTCCCTTTAAAAGTATTTTTTGTTTAGAAGTTATGCAAAATAGTCCATAAAATCCTTTAGTTTTGTCGAAAACCTTGGAAAAATTTCACATATTACTTTAGCTAATGTGCGCTACCTAAAAAAACAGTTTTTCCATTTAATTTGTTTGCAAGGACCTATGCTTACATAGTATATTTCATTACGAGTGCGGGAAGCCTGTCATTGCAAAGAGTTCCGACAAATGTCTACACGAGCCGAGGCGCAGCCGAAGGCGAGGGTTGACAGTCGGAACAAGTTGCAATGACGGTTCCGCACGTGTACTGAACGACTATTTTTAATACAGTTGCGAAAAAATGAAGCAATTTAATAAAATAATAAAAACACAACAAACTCAACAATAAACAAAATGGCGCCAACCGTAAAAGAATATAAGCAAAGATTTTTTTTGTTTTCTTCACACATCCTGTCTGGGTAGGCAAGGGAACTATGCCCATACAGCCAAGTCTTTAGTAGATTTTTTTTATTAATATGTAATGAAAATTAAATGTAATGAGATGAAACCTAACCTAACACATTGAATCAAATCATTAAATCTGATATTGAAACAAATTAGTAGCTTCTTTTCAGAAATATTTGCATGAATCTTTAAAACTTCTATGAATTTTTTTTAGTAAAAACTTCGTGGTTGGTTTTTTTCTTTTTAATAGACATTATTTTGACACTTGGGAAAGAAAAAGCACGAGTGCGTAAAAGCCCACTTTCCGAACGCTATACGTCCCTGCAATACGCCACTTTTTGAGCAACTGTATTAAAAAATAAATATCACATTAGTAGGTATTGACTTTGACTTCGAATTTAACAAAATAAAAGAAAGAAAATACACGGCTCGCGTGGGGTGTATGCTTGAGATTCAGTGACATACCTAATAAAAGTTGTACATAATTCTGGCGCAGTGTGTAACTACCAGAAATACGATTATACAGAAAGTGTCTAAAACTCGTATACTACATAAAACTACATAAAGTCGGATGCTTCGATTATGGATATTTTTGTCCGTGTAGGGTCCGCTAAGAATAGTCCTACTGCCCCTGGAAAAGTCGTAAATGGCCACTAATCCGAGTGACCCCGCTAGGTGGTAGGATCCCGTCAGGGTCCGACTGGCTAGCGGCTACCCTTCTTATAAAATCTGCCGCCAAATATTACCGCTCCGGCGGTGATGTGTTCCGGCAATATTTTATGAAGAGCCAGTTCTTTCCTTGGCACGTGTGCTATCATCTTCAGCCTTATCTTTACTTATCATCAGGTGAGTTGAGGTCCAACGCGGGCTAAGCCTGTAATAAAAAAAATGTCGATATTTTAATTGTAATTTTTGGTTGCTACGTATTTCAATGTTTCTTCATAGAGCACCTACTTTTCATAATACCGAAAATACGATTGACATATTGCTGCTAATCCGATTTTCAAATATCCTTAAATATTAAGTAACTTTAGATTTATACTAGCTGCTGCCCGCGACGTCGTCTGCGTGAACGCTATGCAGCACCAAACGCACCTACGATTATAACACTGCTAGCGTGATAATATGTAGCCTATATGTTGACCCGACTTCTTAACTATCTTCATGCCAAATTTGAAGTAAATCCATGCAGTACTTTTTGAGTTTATCCCGGAAAGACAAACAGACAAAAATTCTAAAAACTATATTTTTTGTTTCTGTTTCGATTGTAGATCATACCCCAAGTATTCTTTTAAAAAAATATTCAATGTACAGTTTTGACTTTCCTACCATTTTATTATATGTATAGATTATTCATGGTATCAATTGAGAAATTAAACGTCTCCGGCTTAATAAAACACTCTAGGGTCGTTCCAATAGGACAACGTGGATATGGGGTCAACAAATAAGTTTATGACTAAATTTGAAACTCAATTCAGCTGAAGCATGGCATCACCGTATCAACCAAATAATAGATAAAAGCAAACCAGGCTTTTGTCTACTGATTAAAGAATTCAAAAGAATCAATAATCAATGAATCTGAGATCGATAAAATCCAGAAAATAAAACGAAATGAGTATGTGATTAAGGATGAAAAAAAATAAAAAACTTATTAAATAAGATTGGAATGAATTGAAATATCTCAAAGTGATTTCATTTAATAACAGTTCTTAAAATAATTTAAATAATAGAGCTTTACTAATATCGATTATGCATGTACTTTATTTTTCAGTAAAAATAAATTAGATAGATACATGAATATTTTTTCATTTTGATGTAAATGTTGATAAAAAATAAGTGCGTTACGATCAAGTTATTTTGATATTTAATACTCCTAGAAAAGGAAATTATTGTAAGCAAATCAGTTGTAAAAAGAAAAAAAAAATTGATAAACGGCTTTTAATTTTTATAGAACATAAAACATATGTCAAACAAATTTATTTCTTACAAATACCTATATCTGGTATCCAAAAATGTATTTTATTTTATTTATTTATACTTCATGGTACACTTACAAAATGACAAAAGGAAAGTATAAATTTAAACAAAAACAGTTTTTAAATGCGCAACAGGGGGCCTTATCGCTATGAAGCGAATTCTACCAGACAACCTTACAATAGTATGAAAAAATGTATGGAGACATCAGCAGGTCAATACAGAACACATGTTGTAATTTTATTAATATAGGTATTTACTACACATTCAAATAATATATACAGTGTGTCCGGTCACGACCTAGCGATAATTAAAGGTTACAAAATATACCTAATTTCATGTATGTAGAGCGCTATTAATTTTTGATAATGGATTAAATAAAAATATACTATAACTTTAAAAAAACTTTTAGTGGCATTACATATTATTATTAATTTAAAAATTGTTCAAAATATCCACCTCTATTCTGTAGACAGGTGACTGACCTTACAGCCATTTGTTGTGTGGCCCTTGATATTAAGGCTGTGTCGGATCTTATGTCATCCGCAAACAAACAACATGATTTTTGAACCTACTTATTCACCGCTCTGACAATAATACAAATAATTTTCCGTCCTTGTCACATAAACCCTATTCAATGAAGCAGGTAGCTCTACATGGGTTTGGGACCCTCACAAAAGGGTCATATTCAAACAGCCCTTACCCTCGAGTTATGCAATTAACTACAATAATTTTAACGTCAATTTGCAAGTGATATCCTTAAGTATTAGGACAGTATTAAAAAAAATTGTATCAATGTGCTAGTTTTTGAAATACATTAAGAAAAATAAAAAAAACAGTCAATTTTTTTCACTTAAATTAGCATTGTAAATGTTTTAAGATATATTGTATGTAAAATTTTCCATAATGTTTATTTTTATTTGATAGTTGCTATTTTTATCTTTAAAATATTTTTTTTTATACATCTGTAGGACCTTTCTGTCCAGAGGAATCGGCATCTTTCGGCAGAGGTATCTACAAGAATAAAAAAAATGGCGGCCATTCCGACAGGAGGGGGGGGTAGACCCCCATATATGGGTGTTTTTGTCGATGAAATTAGGTATATTTTGTAACCTTAAATTATCGCTAGGTCGTCACCGGACACACTGTATATACGAATGATACATATTCGTATAATCTATATCTATCTATATCTATATACTTATAATAAATCTGTAGGGAGGTCAATTCTGTACATGAAATATATTTTCAAAATAACTATCAGGGGGTGATTAGTGATCGATACTGATGCCAAAAATGTAATCAGTAAAATTTTTGTCTGTCTGTCTGTATGTTCCTTATAGAAACAAAAACTACTCGACGGATTTTCACGAAATTTGGTAAAATTATTCTTCATACTCCTGGGCAGGTTATAGTATACTTATTATCACGCTACAATCAATAGGAGCAGAGCAGTGAAGGGAAATGTTGGGAAAACGGGAGAAATTACTTCATTTTTTAAGCTTCCGTCGCGTGAGCAGCCTTAATGGTTAAAGCTACATAGAAATCATGTATGACAGAAATATTCTTCATAAAATTATATAAAAAATATCCTTTAACAGTATATGTCCATATTTTATGGTTGACTCACAATAACACGTGTAAATCCCGATAGCTTAGCAGTTCGGAGCTTTCTGATTATATTTGTTTACTCTTACGTTTATAATACTCTCACTCATCCCTAATTAAAAAATAAAAAGGCGGGAGGCGAGCGCAAGCTTTATAATTCAATATTTGGCTGTTGATGCGTTCGACTTTATTGACAGACAATAATTGTTATTATAAACCGTGCTTATCAGCGCGACTTTTAGTCTTTAAATAGTTTATTTGAATTTCTTTCGTTGTTATTTTATAAAATAGGTATTAGTTGTTTTGGTAGTGTTTAAATATTCAAATTCCAAATTTTGGCTAATTTATGTTCAGTTTTTTTGTATTTTTTAGGTAAATGCGTAGGTACTTTTATTAATTATTGTAGTTATAGGTATTTATTTTTAAGTGAAGTAGGTAAGTATAGGTAGATAGCATTGCACAGGCGTTTCAGCTTTATTTTCATTTCTTTTTCTGTTGTAAGTTGTACATATTTCTGGGTATAATTCTATTTGGATATCTCAAATTAGTAAATAATAAATCCGAAAGATGGTTGGTATGTATTAAAAAAGTTTGCTATCTTGAGAGGGCTTAATCATTGATAAAGCTTCTGGCGCGATTTAACGTAGGTATAGTAGTACATTCAGAGATAAATTTTGTATAAAGTTAAATTTAAAATAATGGATCTCAAAATCCTTAAGGTTTTCTTTATTTCATGATCGTTTCTGTGAAGTCTCTGTGAAGATAGAATACGTAGGTAGAACTTGCTTCTCTTCCATGCAAAAACTATAGAATGGATATTTATTTAACTTTACAGTAATATAGCTTTACCTAGAGTAACATATTATAATAAGCTATGATTAATTAAGATATTGTTCGACTTGAAAAAAATCAGGCACTAGGGATTTGCTTATATAAAACGCAATGTGCCTTTGTTATGTTATAGATAGTTACGTTTGTGGCACAGTAGTTTGTGGTTAGGAGTTAAACATATTATATGGGCGAAGATTCTTCATTTTTATTTTTGTTATTAAAGATAGTTAGGACCTTGGAGAAGAAAAAAAACCTACTCGAAATACTATTTCAATACAGATGAAGTCGCGAGCACCATCTATGTAATATACCTACCTTCCTATAAACCTACCCTTATACCTACCCCCATTACTTTAGGCCCAGAGTGCCATTCTAAGGTATTTTTCACAAAATCTAGGTGAAACTGCGGATCACAGTTCGGTCGTGACAGTTTTTGAAGTAACTCTGTCTATTTATCTATAAGTAACGCTGTCACAGCTAAACTAATGAATCGATCTTGACTAAAATTTAGAATAGTGTAAGTTTGAACTTCAAGGAGGATATTATAATACTTAAGTATTATATATCCAACTCCGATAGCCAGTATTCACGCGGACGAAGTCGCGGGCAACAGCTAGTAATACAGAAATATATATAAATAAGTACGGATACATGATAATAAAATACATATAAGAATACTTCATCTATTATTTAATCAATGAAAAATAATGTTTTTTCAGTCTAAATTTAAAGGAATTCAATGAAGGAGCTGACTTCATAACTGCTCGTTCGTACTGTCAACTATTGATGAAAAGTGTGTGATTTATGCAAGGGAGTACTTAGTATCAAATTGTTAGTGGAACGTAATGATCTATTGTGAGTCTCATGTCGAACACAGAATTGTTCTCCGAGATAGTTCGGAACCACAGGATTAAACAGCTCTCGGTAGACGAATCGGACCACTTGAGTTTAGTGCGGAATTCCGAGATATGCTCATATTTACGCAAGCTCAAGTTTATTTAAGAGATCTTCTGTCAGGTCGAGGTAGCTGGCATCAGCGTAATCGAGAACCGAGAGTAAGAGAGTATGTGCTAAGGAAATTTTGGTTGATATTGGCAAAAGATTGCGCGAACGTCTTAAGTAACTATTGATACCAAATATCTTCCTGCTCACTGCTTCAACTTGAGGTTTCCATGACATCGTTTTGTCAAATACCCAATTTTTTGCCGTATCACTGTAGCGAATACTTACGTTGTTAAAACCTTACGTATGTCATCTGAAATTTTTACTAGGGATGTTACGGTGCTGTGTCCGGCGCGAAATCCTGACTGATAAGGGATTAAAATAATGTTCTTACTTGTGAAGCAAGACACTTGGCGATGTACAAGACGCTCCACGATTTTGTATGAGAAAGATAAAACAGAAATGGGACGGAGATCGGAAAAAGACTGGGGTGAGGATTTTTCGGGGACACGTAATACTTGTGCGTCTTTCCATTGTGAGATTATAGATTTATGTAGGATATTTGTGAAGTAGGAAGTCGAGAAGGAACATTATCATCTTTCTGCTAATGCCGTCACAGCCCGCCGAATTAGATGTGATAGATGTTATAGCTCTCCTAACATCACATTCAGTACATTGAGATAACGAAAAAGGTTGATAAGAGGCAGCAGGCAAAGATGAGATGTGATGCAATGTGCTAGACTTAGCATGGTCATCGATGTGACAAGAAGCAGGTAAGTGACTATTTAAAGAGTTAATATCGATGGTGCTTGGGAGATTTATATTTTTGCCTACGCCCAATGTTTTTAGAAACTTTCAGACTTCAGCTGGCTTTTGATTAGTTAGTGTAAAAATTCGTTAAACCGTTTCGAAAGATAAATATGTTACCATGTTTTTATCAGCACCTAAATTAAAAATACGAAATACTTTGTGTAAAGTTACGTTGCTTGCTTAATTTATTTGACAGTCGCATTAGTAGAGGTCATACATATGGTATAACGTGTTAAATTAAGCTTCATACACTCTTGGAATCCCGTAAGCCATTTGGCAATATGACAATTTGTTATAATAAGCCAAGTGCAGGGCCAAGAGTCTCTCTCTTGGGCTACGAAGACGTTTAGGCCTTTAAGGACCAAGCTGGCCTAGTGCTGGTTGGAGGATGAGGATGTCAGAATTTTCAGGGTGCGGAATTATTTCTGACAAACCCTCAAGACTTTTGTAGGAATTCAAGTATAAAATACCCTGGACCGATTGCTTAAAGTGCCCTCCGGAGCATGGAGTTATTTGTAGCTAAGATTAATCTAATATAGGATCATATCCATAGAAACTGACTATAGAAAGTTTAGAGCTGTATGCATGTATGTAGGTAAGGTTATTCTTTCATTGATTGCATTCCTTATATTTTAGGTCCAGTGTTCTTGGATAGGAAATCTCGCTATCCGATTTTGCAATGGGATCGTTGCAGGTTTTATTTGGATTGTAGAACCCAGCACGCTCAGAAAAAGCGTTGGAAATGTGTCTAGGAGGTATCTGGGTGCCGCGCAATTGTAAACACGATAGATCATGAAGTCATAAGGTACAAAAACGATCATAATCATTCTGTATGAAAGATTACCATTTGGATTTGTCCTGTACCATTCGTTTGGCACGGTTTCAACCTCTTTGGTTCTGGTGAATTTATTTATAAAATAAACATATTATTGTACTACATCTAAAGTACTTTACTCAATATTATACTAATTTGACCAAATAATCACCTAAAAGCATACATTATATACGAATTGAGAAACTGCTGTTTTTGGAAATATAGCTATTTATTTTTACATTTACAAAAGCATTGTATTCATTATAGGTACCCTTGCCATATCACTAGACAAACTCAGTTAAGAGTTACGTGACTGTATGTAAAGTATTAGTCATTGAAATAATTCCTTATATTTTAGTTCCAGTGTTCGTGGAAAGAAAATCTGGCTACCCAATTTTGCTATTGGATTACTGTAGGTTTCATTTGGATTCTAGTACGAAGCACGCTCAGAAAAAGCGTTGGAGATGTATCAGGCAGGTTTCTGGGTGTCGCGCAATTGTAAATACGATAGATGAACAAGTTGTAAGGTATAAAAACGACCATAATCATTCTGTATGAAAGATGAATTCATGGATTTATTCTATTTACATTATATTTTGTAGAGGATTTTTTTTTACAAAAAATAATGAAATACTACTAGGAATTGAAGCTTTCTTGTGTTCATATATTTTCTATAATTGATTCTATTGTTTTTATTTCGATTACAACAAAGAAATAAAATTATGTTTTCTTCTTTCTATTGGTTGGCTAGATTATCTCTGTGATTGTAGGATAAATAACATTTACCTTAGACTCTTGTGGTGTTACTTAGTTAAAATTTGGTCAAGATTTGCACTTAAATTTTAGTAATGTTGTTCAATCGTTTCTTAAACCAAATATTTATTGGTAATAACATCTTATGCCTGAATCACGCTTATGATTTTGACTCTCTACTTCCAAATTATAATCCTACTTAAAATATACAAGGGGTTTCTGTTGATTTCCCATAAATCTAGGGTATTAATGGGACCATGTAATAGAATCAATTATCATGCGATTTTTTTTATATATATTTTTATTATATACTATCAGTTATCCTGCTGAACAGGTACCAAAGTAGAAATCTATTGCAAAAAACTTACAGAACGCGAGCGATGCTGCGTGCGAGCAAAGTTATCATATACCCTGTTAATCACCGCTAAGTAGGTAGTATTAATACCGGCACGCTTGATAAATTAGATTCTTCATAACAAGTATTTTTTTAAATAATTGGTAGATATTTATAATCAACCAAATCATAAATAAAAAATACAAAAGACTTAATATTGATGCATGCTTCATTTCTTTGCAAGTCGCATCAGTAAAATTCATATACACGTCAAGTTTTGTGTATGCGAAATCTAGCACATGGATCAAAGATTTTCTTTCAAAAATTGGTTTATATAAAAATTATGATATTATCTTAAAACGCAAAAAGTTTTAACTCTCCTGTGTTGTCATACTATTGTCGCGCGAGTGACGACACCCATGCGCGCAGAGCTCGACACCGCTTCAAGCGACTCAAGTACCTATTTGCATCCTGGAATCACGTACGAACCAGGATGTGCAATATTTGGATCTGTTAAGATTATTGAGTGATAATATAAAAATGGTACAAAAACGATTGCAATCAGTTCCGTTACCGATTGTGAACAAACCTTTCAAAGGCATCCGGACAATAAATTTTCAGACCCACTCGTTCTCTTTGCTACTGCTTCACAATACAAAACGATTTAAATAGATTAGATACCTACATATTGTAAAGCAAATAACCTTGATTTGAATGTTAAAAAGTGTTGTGTAATTTCGTACTGTCGCAGAAAGAAAACTATACCTTACGAATATCATATTGGTGGCATTAAAATATCTCGAGTGTCTGATGTGCGAGACCTTGGTGTTCAATTAGATGAAAATCTTGTGTATTCCATCCATATAGAAAATACCGCAACAAATGCCTATAGCATGTTGGGATTTATACTTCGGACGTGTTAAGATTTTAAAAGTATTACTTCATACTTCATACTTTTCAATTCGCTGGTGAAACCCATTTAAGAATATGCTTCAACGGTTTGGTGCCCTGAGTATGATACATATATTAATCAACTGCAACGAATTCAAAACAAATTTTTGAAATGTTTAACATACTAGATTCCACAATTTCGAATTGAAATATGATATTTGTTCCCTAAAGCTAAGACGAATCATAAGAGATCAATTGTTTCTTTATAAAATATTAAATAATTTCACAGACTCAGAATATTTATTGAATAAAATATATTTTAACCGTCCTAAGATAAATAGTACACGCAAATTATTGTTTCATGTCCCATTGAGTAAAACTAACTATGCTAAAAATGTTTTCTTGAAGAGATCCTGTGATTATTATAATAAAAATCTGTTAGAAGTAGATTACACCCTTGATTTGTCAGAGTTTAAAAAAGAATTAGGTATATCAAATACTTGTGAGAAAATGATACTTGTATATAACATAGTTTTAGTTTTGAAATAAGTTCATATAACAACGCTATTTCTATTTTTCCGATACTTAGATTTTTATTTAAAAAAAATTGTCTTTACATTATTTACAGACTTTGTTTTTTTTAATGTAAAATTATATATCGCTCAAAATGTATAATCAAACTGTGGAAACTTCACTGGTTTACGTATTATAAAATGTAAATAGAAATGAGTTTTATCTGTAACTGTTTGTTTCCCAAATAAAATAAAATAAAAATAAAAAAATCAAGTGCGTGGCCAAGAGTCTCTCCCACGGGTCACAAGGAGGTTAAGGCATTATGGCTGACCTCGTGCTGGTTGGAGGATTCAGAACTTTAAGCTACGATTAATCTTATAAAGTATCATATCCATAGAAGCTGGCTTAAAGCTGTGTGAATGTACGTATTATTCCTTTATAATATGTCATTGAAAGAATTCCTTGTATTTTAGCTCCATTGTTCGTGGAAAGAAAATCCGGGAACCCGATTTTGCTATTGGATAATTGCAGGTTTAATTTGGATGTTCGTAGCAAGACCCATCAGAAAAAGCGTTGGAAATGTGTCAAGCACATAACTGGCTGTCGCGCAGTTATAAACACGCTAGATCAAGAAGTTATACGGTATAAACGCGACCATAATCATTCTGTTTGAAAGATTTATTTGTGGTTTTATCCTGTACGGAACACCCTCGTGGTTTTCTGGGGAAGTAATTTGTAAAATACACATTTTTATTGTACCAAAACTGAATTATTTTACCCAATGTAAGACGAAGCATCCAATCGTCACGAAAAACTCTTACAAAGAAAATATACAAATTGAAAAACTCCTGTCGTTTGAAAATATGGCCATTTATTTTTACATTAAAATAAACATTGTATTCATTGTATAGATTCATTATTGTAGTAGATTAACTAAGTTAAGAGTTATGTGAATGTATGTAATAATATTTTTTCATAATAAGGCATTGAAAAAATTCCTTGTATTTTAGCTCCATTGTTCGTGGAAAGAAAATCTGGGAATCCAATTTTGATATTGGATCAATGCAGGTTTAATTTGGTGTCTAGAAGCCAGCATGCTAAGAAAAAGCGTTGGAGATGTGTCAAGAACGTTACTGGGTGTCGCGCAGTTGTACACACGATAGATCAAGAAGTTTTATGGTATAAAAACGAGCATAATCATTATGTTTGAAAGATTAATTTGTAGGGAAGATAATAGATGATTAAACGAACTTCTAAGTGAAGTTCTATCGCTATTATATGAGTCGCTTCATTCGAAGATATTATATAACAGGTAGTCCTTTTTAGGTACTAGGTAACTTCGCACAATTTAAAGTATCATAAAAAAAACAATTTGGTGGGGCGCCGCGTGGCATGATCCACCCGGTTCGCGCCAAGCCCTCATTCTTTAGAGACCCTAAACGAAACTTTTAAATGGGTTCTGGGGTGGGTGGGTACGTCATATCTTCGAATGAAGCGACTCATATAATAGCGATAGAACTTCACTTAGAAGTTCGTTTAATCATCTATTATATTTCGTCGCTTCATTCTTCAGATATTATATAACAGGTAGATTTTCAGAGATAGAAAGTTTTGTTTAGGTATATACTTGGAATTAATAAGTAAAGATATAAATAATGTAATTACATATTTTATTATTATAGTACTTAATAATTAGTATTATTGCATAATGAGCTTTAAATAATCTTACTTTATTTGAGTTGCTAGAAATTATAATCAGCTTAAATTAATGAAACTTAGTGATAGTCTATTTATAGACACATAATTTTTAATGTAGTAATTTACTTAATATCAAAATACGTAATATTCAATAACTATTTTTAATATTAGGTTAAGTATTGTTCATGTCTCGATTAAGTATCGACAAAGCAAAGTTATTTTGTTGATCATCTAAAGGCCGATGGTAAAACTTTGCGAACACCGTTTTTCGAATGACATCGACATTCGAAAAACGACATCGACACTGATACCGGCAGCGCGCGCGGCTGAGGTTGGCGCGTGTCGTGTGCTGTGCGCACTAAAACGCTCATGTCAATGCCACTCGTGGCGAGCGTTTGCTTAATCCATCGACTTAGCGTCTGACTTGATGCAGTTCTGTGGGGAGCTTTGAATGTTACGAAGAGATTCCCGGAGTTTAAACCTCAGATATTTTTTGTAATAAAAATATATTCTTTTAAAGTTGATACTGGGCATATGTTGATATTGCTTTGAAAGTTTGGGAGAGATAATAAGGGCTGTTTACGATTTGGAGCGGAAGTCTTGATTATATCTGTTATAATAATATTTACTTTATCAGATTGAAAAATAATATTTTTTAATTTAATTAAAGACAATGTCTGTACTCTTTGACCAGTACGGCTAATAATGTAACGGGGTTTTTTTTTTTTTTTTGTAATATTTTCTAATCATAAATTAATATTTGGATACCAAGAAGACAGTTGATTTAGTACTAAATTTGGATCCCAAGTAAATGAATATTTAGGCTTAATAGGTTTAGTTTTATAGGCTCCTTTTAAGAGGCGTTTTACACAACTATTATCACTTATCTCTTCTCCTAATAAAAGAGATAATGCAGATCGATGCGTATTTAATGAACCGTAAGAACATCCCTTATCAAATTGAAACCATAACTTCAATGAGACGTTGTACTGGCGAACAGTAGCGAGCGAGGCGAGCATCAACGTGAGAGCCTCTGGTGGGCAGCCGCGCCGGCTGAACGACGCCCGGAGAGCCTCGCGGCACCCAGGGTAAGGCTGGAGTGCAGTGGGTGCTGACTCCATGGCTGAGAAGGCCAGAAGGGGAATACAAGTACCCCTTCGGCTTTATCATGAATGATTTTTCGTATACATTTTAATACAAGAGAAAAGGGAGAAAATGCATAAAAATCCAAGTCAGCCCAGCTTATTGTAAATGCATCAACTGCGACTGCATCAGGTTCAGGCTTCTAGGTGACAAATAATTTACATTTGGCTCGACTTGAGAACAAGTCGATCTTAATGTGCCCGAAACTATTTAAAATAAGTTGGAAAGCGCTATCCGAGAGGGCCCATTCAGTATCAGGGTTAAGTTTTCTGGACTCTTTCTTTCTTTCTTTTCTTTTTCTTCACTAGCTATACTTTTGAGACCTAACAAAACCGCGAGTAATTCTAAAAAGTTAATATGATTTTCTTTTTCACTGTTCGTCCATGAACCACTATATTTATTATTTTTGCATACTGCTCCCCAGCCTGTCCTAGATGCGTCGGTGTAAATTTCTAACTTATAATTTTGAGTAATGATTAGACAAGAAATAATATTAATATTATTTTTCCACCACTATAAATCTTTTAGTAATATCTTATTGAGATTCATTTTTACCTCATAGTTTCCTCCGAACTTATTTAAGGCTAAAAAATTTTGTCTCTAATATTTTTGTATATAATAATCCATATTTTGTGGCTGGACAGGCTGCGATCAATACACCTATAAGTTTAGCAAAATTTCGTATTGAACAAGTTTTAAGATTAATGTACCTATTTATTAACTGTACAATGTTATTCCGCTCATCGCCAGTTAACGTAATAGACATCTGTTCTGTGTTGAACATAAAACCTATGAATTTGATTGACTTTTTTGGTACAATGTGACTTTTATCGAAATTTACAATAAAACCTAGACAATGTAATAACTTCAAAGTTTCTCTTACATTAATCATGCATTCTTCATATGTATCTCTAATAAGAAGATCGTCTTAATAGTTAGTAGACTAAAAACCTTGTTTTCTTAAATGACTCATTACTTCACGCATAATTTTTGTAAATACCCACGGAGCTACCGATAATCCATACGGCATTGCTGTGAACTCGTAAGTGATCGGCTCAGACGAATCATTTTCTTGGAATTCGAATCGTAGGTACTTTCTGTCACTAACAAAAATCGGTATTGTTATCGGTATTGTTGTAATATATATATTGGGTAAGTATCCATTACGAGGAATTAATTTCGAGGCTGTTTTATAAGATTCCATTTTAAAATGTACTTTTGTTACGAACTTGTTTAAAGATTTTAAATTTAGTATAAACCTTTTTTCTCCGTTAGGTTTCGGAGCTAAAAATATATTTGAAATACATTGATCATTTGAAGGAGAACAAGGTTTTATAGCCCCTAAGTCAAATAATTTATTTATAGCTATTTTAATAAATTAATTCATGTTTTTCACATGATGACAAATTATTTTTAGGAATAGAATACTGACAAAGAGTATCGAATGGTATTCTAAATCCATACTTTATCCACTTCAATATAACTTCATTTTTAGTTATTTTTGTCCAACAATCATAAAATAAATTAATTAGACCTGCATGTACCTTGATTAATGTTGGGTCGGAGCACGCATCCTGGATGAAGTCTGCGGCTGGAACTTGGCGTTGAACGCAGAGTCCGATTGTGGGCGCTGCTGTGTTTGAGCTGCTATCGGTTTCCTCTGACCTCCCCGCCGGGTAACGAGGAGGTCCAGTTTCCCTGCTGAGACGACCGGTTGACCGTTGATATTTGAGAGTCGACTGTTTTGGCTGGGCCTTTTTTAATTAGGGCTCCCTGCTTTTCAATGGATTTACTTGCCTTTATTTTTTCCGGCAATGAACTTCCAAATAAAGTTTTGTCTCTTTCGGAGTCTTGTATAACATGTTTAAAGTTTGTATCCAAATTAGGTAAAATCAGTTTTACCCTATCTTTGGTTAACATAAAGTGGAGGTCTGATAATAGGCGGCATCCATCACTTACGTGACGGAGGGCCTTCATTTGTTTTCTTCCTTCCCAAGGAGGACGTCAATCCCTCGATTTATGGCGGTAATACCGTACCCCAGCTGTTGCTGAAAGTTTTGGTTTTTTTTTTTTTTTTTTTTGTCACGTGCTCCTGCTAGGTTATGGCTGCCGAGATTTCCGCATTTAATTTTGGGGCTTGCAAGTTTTTGCAGTTTTCGGGTACCGTATTTTCTATGGTTAATTTATCTTTGTCTTCTTTGGACAGTCCTTTTCTTAGTAAAGGTGTCCATAAATTTGAGAGCGTATCGTGTATTTTAGCGCCAAATTCGGGTGTATCGGAATTTGCAGCTCCAAGTGCAGTAGGCAGCTCTGGATCCAGATCGGGATTAGGTTCTCCCGATATACCTGGTGCGTCTTGTGATATTGACGGCTCCGGATTAGGGAGCATCTTTGCAGATAGCTTTTGATCCACAGTGAATGACGCGGCAGTCTTCTGGTTATCCAGGTTTACATCATCCAGTGGTAGCGGTAACTCATACCTTGGAGGCGACATGTTTATGTCTAATTCATATTAATATAACGCCCATAACGTATTACAGACAACGAGATAAATCTCCTTGAGATTACCCGCATTTTCTGTAATCGTATTGAAAACAAAAGGTGATCGATAAGATCAAATAAAATTTATTAAAGTTTACATCATTACGATATTGAGCAGTTAACGTGATATATCTATTATAGATTACACGCATTTTCTGCTCTGATTTTTTAAATAACCTTGGAGGCGACATGTTTATGTCTAATTCATATTAATATAACGCCCATAACGTATTACAGACAACGAGATAAATCTCCTTGAGATTACCCGCATTTTCTGTAATCGTATTGAAAACAAAAGGTGATCGATAAGATCAGATAAAATTTATTAAAGTTTACATCACAACGATATTGAGCGGATAACGTGATATATCTATTATAGATTACACGCATTTTCTGCTCTGATTTTTTAAATAACATTTTTAAACCGAATAAGTAGGTCTTGCCTTGTAAGATTTCTTCTTCATCGGTAGAAATAATTCGCTGTTTCCGTTTTTTATTTATTTTTTGTTCCAACTTTTTTATCTTTATATTATAATGTTGAAGCTGTTCTTCTGCTGTACGTTTAACATTTTGTAAAAACTTAAGTAAATGATTAAAGTAAATGACGTATGCTTGTTACCACGCACGAAAAAAGAATGAGGGCTTGGCGCGAACCGGGTGGATCATGCCACGCGGCGCCCCACCAAATTGTTTTTTTTATGATACTTTAAATTGTGCGAAGTTACCTAGTACCTAAAAAGGACTACCTGTTATATAATATCTGAAGAATGAAGCGACGAAATATAATAATGTGTGGTAATGGTTTCATATCTGAATTATTTCACCCAATGTTAGAAAAATGATCAAATCAATTCTAATTTGACAAATTAATTGTGAAAAAAGCACATAAAGAAAATATACCAATTGAAAAACTCCTGTTGTTTATAAACATACCCATTTATTCTGTTGTATTCATTGATTCATTGTTGCAGTAGATTACTCAGTTAAGAGGCATGTGAATGTATGTAAAGTATAGCTCCAGTGTTCGTGGAAAGAAAATCTGGGCACCCGATTTTGCTATTGGCTAATTGGAGGTTTAATTTCGATCATCATTACAAGACCCATCAGAAAAATGTGTCAAGCATATAACTGGCTGTCGCGCAGTTATACACACGCTAGATCAAGAAGTTATACGGTATAAACGTGACCATAATCATTCTGTTTGAAATATTTATTTGTGGTTTTATCCTGTACCAGTCGTGTGGTACGGAACACCCTCGTGGTTTTCTGGGGAAGTAATTAGTAAAATACACATTGTTATTGTACCACAACTGAATTATTTTACCCAATTATTTTAAACAAAACAAATACACTAATTGAAATATATAAAAATAAACATTGTATTCATTGCATAGATTCATTATTGTAGTAGATTAACTAAGTTAAGAGTTATGTGAATGTATGTTATGCAATTTTTTCATAGATGTTACCAAGCACAAAACTGGATTTATTTATTTATTCACACAACTATCATGACAGGTTTTTACTCGTAATGCGACAGTGTAGCTTTTTAACAATAAAATAACTTATATAATCCAGCTTTTGTGAATTCACCCAGAGTGTAATGGAATAAATCAATCATCGCGCTGCAGGTTGGTCCGCGCACACTCGCGCCATTTATCCTGTACCAGTCGTTTGGCGCGGTTTTACCAGGTACATCATTGAGGAATTACCTTACAAAATATAAAATAATTACAATATACATTACTACTGGGTTATATAGCTTTCCAAGGTTTGTTTTTTTATAAATTAATGGTTTTCTTCTTGTTTTTAATTGTGATAAATGAACAATAGTATATTTCATTACGAGTGCGGAAAGCCTGTCGGCTGCGCCTCGGCTCTTGTAGACATTTGTCGGAACTCTTTGCAATGACGGTTCCGCACGTGTACTGAACGACTATTTTTAATACAGTTGCGAAAAAATTAAGCAATTTTATAAAATATACAAAATGGCGCCAGCCGTGAAAGATTATAAACAGAGATTTTTTTTTTGTTTACCCATTCTGGGTAGGCAAAGGGAACTATGCCCATACAGCCAAGTCTTTAGTAGATTTTTTGTATTGACATGAAATGAAAATGAATTTAATGAGATAAAATGAAATGAAAATGAATTTAATGAGATAAAATGAAATGAAACCTAACCTAACTCATTGCATCAAATCATTATATCTGATACTGAAACAAATTAGTAGCTTCTTTTCAGAAATATTTGCATGAATCGTAAAAACTTCTAAGAATTTTTTTTTAGTAAAAACTTCGTGGTTGATTTTTTCTTTTTAATAGACATTATTTTGACAGTTGGGAAAGAGAACGCACGAGTGCAGAAAAGGTAAAGGAAAAGCACAAGTGTGTAATAGCCCACATCCCGAACGCTAAACGTCCCTGCAATACGCCACTTTTTGAGCAACTGTATTAAAAAAGTACTTTTTTTCTGTTGTAGGATAGTTATTATTTAGGTACATTAGAACCTTGTTGCGTTACATTGTTAAAATTTGTTCAGGTTTTTTTTTATATTCGTTTCTTGAATATTAATATACATCAGGAAATACCGATGTGGCTTAAGATTCAGCCAATAAACTCTCAATTACATTTTAATATTAACACATGTGATTCTACTTTTAATCACATGCAAAAAAATAAAACAAAACGCCAAGTTTATAATAATCTGTTAAAAATAACGTGTTAAATTACATTTAAATCGACTGTTATTAGATATGTAAGTAATGTAACACTTATTTAATACATTCATATTACTTATTAAAGAAATATTCTCATCCCCGATTTTTATTTGTGTCTCTAATATGGTTACCTCCATTTAAAATGTACCTAAGGTTTGTACTTATTATTAAGTTATTAACAAATAAGTACCTAAATAGGCACTAGTTTAGTGTAAAAGTGTTAAAGTGCTTACTTATGTTTTTTTTATAGGAAAACTTCTGTGGAAGAAAGATGGTCTAAAGAAAGGCAGCCAACATGCCGCTGGAGCGAACTCAGGCGTAGTGCCTTTTGCGTCCCTACCTCCCGGTAAGAATCTATTTTCTTTTTACCACTGGATTACCAGACGCATACGGTACCTATATCCATAAGTATATGGAGTTTTTTTTTTAATAAAGATTAAACCTGCGTTTGACGACCACTTTGGCGATGGGGTAAACCTGTCTGCCTCAGACTCCAGTGCTTGCGGGTTCGATTCCCACACGGAACATAAAAAAAAAATGATCCGTGTCTGGGTGTTTATCTAATTATGTATTTATATTCTAGGCGCTACATGGTATCCCATAACACAAGCTATGCTTACTTTGGGGCCATGTAGTTGGTGTGATTATCTGGGGGTTTTATTTATTATTTATTTACATCCATCTCACCTGATGGCAAGTGAAGATTAGATGAAAGTCCAGGGGGCTAGGAAAGAACTGACTCTTCATAAAATATTTCCGGAACACATCACCCAGCGGTTATATTTGGTGGCTAATTTTATATGAAGGGTGGTCGCAAGCTAGTCGGACCGTGATGGGATCCTACCACCAAGCGGGGGTTCACTAGGAGCAGTCGCCTTTACGACACGCTTATCTAGGAGCATTATTAATTTTTCATTATTATTATTAATTCAAAAAAGAGAGTCATATTTGTCAATGAAGTAGTGCTCAATCGCGTATACACACACACACATACACACACACGCACACACACACACGAACACACACATGAACACCACGTTTACATGTTTAATCCTGATGTTTCTTTTAATATATATAATTCCTTATTTAAAACATGTTCACCTTCTTTTTTCTCTTATCAAACATGTATAATTTTATCATTTTAATTTTAGAATCATTTTAATCATGTATACATTTTTTTTCTTTTAATTTAATTTAATATTTTATTTTGATCTGTCAAACTCTTTTGCTTTTTTAGGTCAAGTACTGGAAGGAACTGGCTTCTGTACCACGCTTTTTTCCTATTTCAGAAGTCAGGGATAATATCAATATGTACTACTTGATTGTTATAATTTTTCATTTTCATTATGTTTTTGTAAAATAACTTTGTTTATAATAAATCTGTTTTTCAGGCTACCTCAAGTTTGAGACCACGAACCGCGGTAACCCGGTAATGGTTCTCGGGTCTCATCGCTTCAACAAGTGGAGTGGATCCCGTGAAGGCAGCAACACGAGATGGACCTGCGTCAAAGCACAAAAAGGCTGCCGCGCCTCCATCACCTCATTTGAAGATTTCATCGTCCGAATGACAAATAATCACAATCATATGTGAAGTTATTTTTGATAAGTCATCGCGAGTTGATAATTTTTTAGTTTTTGCTTTTAATTTATGTTTGTGATGTAACTAACCGACTTCCAAAAAATGAGGAGGTTCTCAATTCGTCTTGTATGTTTTTTTTTGTGTCTTTGTAACACGATATTTCGGATAATTACAATACTTCATAATTGGTCCCATATAAATTTCATCGAAATCGGTTGAGTGCTTCATTGATTCAATTTGTAATTTTTGAAAAAGTTTGTTTGATTTCTGAGAATGTTTACGTTGATGACATTTTAACTCAGCCAAAGTTCTGACAAGAAGTCGGTTTTTTTAATGCTCTGCATTCATTGATTATTTGATTAAATGCATGCTCGTTACACTTTTAGGGTGAAATGGCTTGAATCTCATTTAACGACTAGTATAAGACATAGGATACTTTGTATCCAGATATTCCCACGGGATCTGAATAACTTTAGTGCAGATGTTGTTAACAACTAGTTTATTATTATTTAATGGTTTTCATAATAGCCCGGTGACTTAAATACTGAATTCACAATTGATAATGTTATTAATTTCAACTTTAGTTTAAAAGCTTAGTTTAAATTTTAAAATATTTTATTTTATAAGTTGATTTTTTCACGTGTAACTACTTAACTTGTAACTTTTTAATCGTTATCTGCAAAGCTAACGTGAGGCTTAGAACAAGCTGCTTTTTTCAATTTTAAGGCAGATAAATTGTCACCTTTAATAATATATGCTGTGGACATATTTAGCTGTGTTATTCGAAGCGGATGACATAATTTTGTTTTGAAGATATATCTTTATATTTGTCTTCTTGGTCTGCACGTAGGTAGTAGTAAGTAGCTTCAAATAAGGAGAACTATCAGCCGTAATGGATACAACTTAAGGTCATAAATAATAAATAGAACTTAAATAGACGAACCGACAATTGTTTCCTTAGTCGTGGATGCTAGACAAGTTTATTTGGACTAAAATTAAAGGAAAATTTATTAAATACTAAAAGATTTGCTTGTGTAGCTTATGGTAAAATTTTCATAATTAAATATTGCTTATAATATACAACCAATCTTCTTCCAGTGTTTATGCGTGTAAAACCATGTGAAAACAAGTATTTTATTCATCGTATGCTTTCTTTATGACGAAATATGTTTAGTTTAGACTCAAAGTCGGCGTATGTATGCAAAGGTATAAAACATGTTTTCTTTTTAGGCATTTGTAATATCTATAATTCTGATTTATTCTAGATAAAATAGTGCCAAATTAAGCTTAAGTTAACCAGCGAGTTGTAAGCAGCTAAAGCTAAAATTAGAAATAAAATTAAAGAATAAAATTATGTCTTAAAGTTGTATTAGTTGAACTATCTTACTGAATAGTCAGAAACTTAATATTATCGTGTAGGTATGAAATATTAAGTTATTTTTGGAAACAGGTTTTTGTCATGCTAATTTTGGGTTTGTGCCGTGTAACCCGCCCTAGTGCCAATGCAGTTGTAGAGGTACTGAACCAGGGTTATTGTTTTGTTTTTGTTTTAATAACAAAACAACAAAAGTTAGTTCTTGACTGATTTAGAAAAAGAGTTACAAAAAGATCGAGATGTCCCTTAAGATGACAGCAGCTCTTATTATAAAGATTTGGCTGGCTGTTCACTTAAAAATACAATTTTTATTTTATAAATTGAAGAAAATAAAACACCCACAAACAGGAAGTAATATAAGTATAGCCACGTTCTTAAGAGATGAATGTTAGAGGAATTTAAAGCTGTAAAAATTGAGTTAAATATCATTATTTCATTGAATAATAAACAAGAAGTTTTTGCTTATATTGTAAAACTGGAATGAAACCAATAATAAAAATAATATGTCCCGAACAAAGCATATAATATTCATGCCTATAATCGTGTATTAACGCTTTGTACATTTTGGTGATATAATTATTGAAATAGACAACAAGTGCAAATATATATTTTAATCCAAAAAATCTTTGTTTGTATCTGTTAAATATCTGTACATAAAAGATATTGATAGTGAATAAAAGAGGAAGGCATAGAGGAAGGTGACTGATTCATACCCAGAGATCAACGCATAGCCCAATAGCCCAAACCACTGAACTAGTATCCAGAAATTTTGCTGGTAGCTTCTACATATAAGCTGTACGAGCATTAAGAAATATTTTTTGAGATCCTACGGGGTAAAGTTGGGGAAGACAATTTGTATGAATTTTTTATGCCTTTGATGAATTTGCTTAAATTTATTAAAAATTTAGTAGGGAAAAAGTAAAGAATTACGAATTTTAGGATTTTTCAAAAATAGAGCTAGCTACTACATATACACTATTTATAAGTATGCATTGTAAAATCTAGTTCTACACAAGCGGAGCCGAGGGAATTTTGAGCCATTTAGAATAATTCTACTGTGAAATTGGATTTTATTGCAAGGTAAGTATTATTTTTGTCTATTTTCTAAAAATGATTTCATACTTAATTCAATTCAATTCAAGATTAAATCAAGAATTTGTTACTTATAATCTCATTGAATAACTTATCAATCCATCGACTAGGTAGATAAGATGCAGAATTGAATAACTGGCCGGTCTCAATAACTTACCACTAAGGTACATAAAGCTTATAAAAGCTTTATAAACATAAAGTAAATTTAGAAATTCTTATATTTTGTTGATGTCAAGTTGACAGATTCCTGATAGATTTGACATGACTGGATTTTTCTGTTTGATTGAACGCTGGCATCATAGGTCATTTAGCATCAGACGACCACTTTGGCGATGGGGTAAACCTGTCTGACTCAGACGCTAGTGGTTGCGGGTTCGATTCCCGCACGGAACAAGAAAAAAAAAATGTTCCGTGTCCCAGATCTATTTCCCCACTAGTTCGTTACATGGTATCCCATAACACAAGCTATGCTTACTTTGGTGCCATGTAGTTGGTGTGATTGTCTGGGGATTTTTTTTAATGTTAACTACGCGACGTGAGCTGCTAGCGCATAGCAAAATGTGGGGAAATGGACCTATTACTCATATTTTACGTAGTGGTCTAATTCATTATTATTGTTTTTGCCTTAAAACCCGATAGATATTAAGGAAATATATAACGTGTGGAACATCTGCCTGCGTCTGTTTTTCCTGAGTGTCGAGTGAATAGGTTTCTCGTGGATGGACGTGTAGTCTTCATGTGCACTTTCCATCAGGTGGCATGGAAGACAAACGTCCTATCCTTACAATATAAAAAAAAACGTGTCAGTCGTCGAGCTGTCAAAAAAATATTATTTAAATTGACACGCAAACGAATTCTGGATGGTAAATGGAAGCATGGCCCATAGAATATCGTAAATATAAAGAACTCTAGTTAAAAATATGTTTCCGATTGTAAATAATGAATTTACTTTTATATTTTGTTTTCAGTTATCTACAAAGCGTTGACGGCTGCTGAACGATCTAAAAGATACAGGGAAAAGATAAAGCAAGACCCACTTAAGTATGAAATATTCAAGAAAAAACAGCTTAAATTGGTACAAAAACATTGGAAAAAGACGAGTGAACTTACTGAAAAAGAAAGAGAAGCAAGAAGAAAACAATGGCGGGAACAAAAACGAAGGCAAAAAGCTAAAAAAAATAAAAAAAAAGCTTACCCATCATGTTCGTGAAGATTTCAAGAAGACTCGCCAATAATCCGTTTTAGAAGAAATTTCCAAGGGCATGATCATGTCGTGTGGCAAAAATTGCGTTGGATGGTATTTGTCTAAGGTTCCTTGATGCTGAAATTGTATTGATATCCTTAAAAAGCTTCACTAGTGATGTGAAACTTTTAAAGATATGCTTTAGTATTATTGTATTATACAGGGTCACTTTCAAAATTCCAGGACGTGACAGTTTAAGGTCATTCGTGAAGAGAAAAATAAATATTAAATATTTACTGAGTAAACTTCTTCGATAGTTAAAGAATTCATTACGCAACGCATGGTTACATTAGCGTAATACAATTTTTTTTACGCTAGCGTTCGCAGCGATCCGCGTGCCAGATCACGTGCCGCAGTTGACTCAGTTGTATGTAAAGTAAATAGTAACAGAGAAGTATTTAGTTATAGGGAATTCTAGTGAAAACTTAAGTACTTACCTACTTTTATTGCATAATTATGATCAGAATCGAGTACAGAGTGCTCTCCTTCAGTGTCTAAAATTTGTCACCAGTAACCCTGTTTATTTTTGATACTTATCAATAGGTACTTAAAAAATATATCATGTTGCTCATCAGCTTGCTCTACTGCCCTTCTTATGAACAACGTTCACGCTCCAAGACGTGGAGATGAAGATGATGGATACATTTTTTCTTCGTTAAGTTCTCCTTTAATTTTATTATTTGTTTTTTGAGACCTTTTTGTTATAAATTGATAACTTTTATTGTGTATGTATGGGATTTAGATTTATTATTATTGATTGTACTTCAAATTAAATTATTTTTAAAAGATAGTACAATGTGCATTGAAAGTTGTTTATGAGTTGTTTGTTCCATATAGCGTATTTTCCATTAACCGTTACTGGTCCTATCGATTTGTGATATTATTTTTAAATGATTGGTATCTATTAATTTAGGAATAAAATAACTCAAAGCTACGACTATTAAGAATCATTACAGTTTTCGTTTTAAATTTAAAAATGTTTTGTGAGTCATATTAACTATAGTTTATCATGCGGCTTTTGCAATTTATTGTCGGAGGTGTCCGACAAGTTTCGAACTCTTATGGAGTCCTTCATCAAGGGTGAGTTCAGTCGCGCAGTCGAGGCGAGGCGCAGCAAAACTTGTCGAACACCTCCGACAATAAATTTTGAGTAAAAGCCGCATAACAAACTATAGTTTTCGTTTTCATTAATTTTTATTTTTTTATTTTTACAACTGATCTAGCCCTACATTAGCGTTAAGGAAAAGTTTGATTTATAACAAAGAAGGTTAAATACACGTACTATCTTGAGTTACACATTCCTGATTACTGTTTGGTCTACAGTATAATTTAATAAAAATATACTGATACATATTCTAAGTTTTATTTCAATGTAACTTTGTGACCTAATGGAACTTTTCATGGTGCAAATTTCATTTACATAGAAATTTGCCACTACATCGAACAATTAAAATTAACAATACATACACACAAAACTTACGCTTGCATCCCTTATGGGGTAGGCAGAACACAAGTAGTTATAACATCACCTCAAGTCACGTTTGACAAATTTGGAAGTATTAAAATGATGGGGCGAGACTATTGTGTGACAGGGGGTGAGCCTATCACCCAGAAAAACGCCAATAAAACCTCTGTCTCTTAACTGACTTTTACAGTATGCCTGAAAAGAGAAGCAGTTGGTAGATACTATGTTTTTCTTTTGCTCCCAGTCCAGCAGCAGAAGAATTACTGACACAAATTAAAAATATTTCAAAGTGAATAAAAAGACCTTGAATATATATCTGTACACAAATAACTATAAAAATCATAAATTTCTTTTGTGGCAGAAATATTTTAATAACTTTTGCGTACCTAAAGGAATTCCACACAAGAACATTTTTTTTTGTTAATGCCGTTATATTTTTATCGCACTTAACGTCAATATTGGACACATAAAGCTAGGTATAAAGAAATGCTATCTCAGCTCGTTTCCGAACAAAATTCATACCCTATGTCTACTCCTCAACCCGCTTTTAAGAAACAAAAGGTAGCCTTAGTCCATATTCAGGGTCTGGTCTATCTCTGTACCAAAGCTAATTTCAAATCGGATCAGAACTTTAAGCGTGAAAACTTAACAGACAGACACCCCTTGTCGTTCATAAAATTAGTATGGATTCATATTATCGCATACATTTCAGTTCCTATTTTCGGTATCACGAGGCAAGGCAATCCCGTGTTGGAGATATCAGGCCGCAGATATAACATACAGCTCAAGAGTAAGGGAGAAAGGAAGAGATGGCGATGTGTTAAGGCTAGCGACAAGTGCCGAGCCAGTGTCTTTACTGTAAAAAACAAGGTGGTATCCTTTAAGAATAAACATAACCATTAATTGTGGGACAGTGGCAGCTATAATAATAATTCGTCGTTTCTGTCGTACTTGCCCTGATCTCGACTGTTTAGATTGTCGACGCCTTAAGGCGTGTAGATTTGCAAATTCCAAATAATAGTATTATGAGTACAAATAAAGATGGAGGCATCGTAAAAGCGCTCTCCAGCTAGTCATTGTATCATTGATATCACTGTCGAGTGTTAGTATAACATTCTATTATTCAAGTACAATTAGGTATAGTAAATATTAGGAAATATGCCAAATATATTCGTTAATATACTAAACGATACAAAAATCTTAAACCAAAAATACCACTTAATTTTTTAGAATGTAACTTTATACAAATCTTCCTTTATATCTGTGTATAACTATAAGTACCTTTAGGTATATAAGTTTATTATAAATATTAGTGAATAAATCGTTTTCATTTTTTTTACTTAAGGTAAAACTTTAGCTTAAATTCTGAAACAATTGTATAATAACAAGTAAGTAATCATTTCAGGTCCATTTTTTGAGCGCACAAAGTCTGGGAACCCCGTGATGACGATAGGTGAACACAGGTACAACATGGAGTTAAAAAGTAAGGGTTTAAAGAAGAGGTGGACTTGTACAAAGGCGACGAGATACAAATGTAGAGCCTGTGTCTACACATTACATGAGCAGGTGCTGTGCTTCAAAAATAAACACAGCCATTGAGTTAGAGCCCCTTTAAAGCTCAAGACCCCAGGAAAACATCGTCTTGCTACTTTATTAAACCCCAAAAAAAAAACACAAACAGATCTCCGTACAGCAGTCAGACAGTATTTTATATTGAAAATACAGCTTGCGTGCCCTAAGGACTCTTTTAATTTTAATGAAAGACTATTAATAAAATAAGTACCTACATTAAATTAACGAAGCGATTCTCTTGTGTAGTTTAATATAAATAAAGAGTAAAGTATTTCTATCATTCACATTACATTATCAAACTCAATAATATGTATATCCTCCATAAATATTTAAGTTTTTTTATCTCCTATTGAATTACAAGGACATAAATAATGGGTTTAAATATACACTCAGACACTTTGACTTAGCGAGCCTACTTGTAACATTCGAATTGAAAAGGTTTTAGGTACTCTTTTATTTCTAAATATCTATTATATCTAAATATTAGTAGTCAACATACCTAAATAGCGATGGTAAGCACTAAAGTTATCGTGAAGGTATTTCAAAATTATTAAATGATAAGACTAAGATAAGAAAAAAGACTACTAAACCATTAAATTATTATATTTTACTATATCTAAGCAATGATTTCAGTTCCAACTTTTTGCCGCACAAAATTCGGAAACCTTGTGATGCTTATTGGTCAACACAGATACAACAAGGAGACTAGGTATAAAGGTCACAAGCAGAGATGGCAATGCGTGAAGGCTTCGTCAATCTACAAATGTCGAGCCTGTGTGTACACGGTTGGCGAAGAGGTGGTGTTATACAAGTATACACACAGCCATTAAACTGAGTCATCTAAGGCTTCACGAATCCGTAGACAGGTAAAATCTTAAAATCTTTATTCTTAAAGCGATTCCATTCTTAGGGGCTAGCGTGCGACCATCGAAGTGTATACATACATACATAACTTCACGCCTGCATCCCTTATAGGGTAGTCAGAACACCAAAGGCTTAAAAACCATCTTAAGTCACATTTGACAAATTTGGAGGTATTATAATGATGGTGAGAGACTATTGCAGTGACAGGGAGTCAGCCTATCGACCGCAAAAATGCCAATAAAACCTCTGTCCCTGAACTGGCTTTTACAGTATGTCCGGGAAGAGAAGCAGCTGGCACATTCTATGTTTTTCTTTCGCTCCCAGTCCAGCATGGAAGGTCTAAGTGTATTTACAATATTTATCATTTATTGACCTGTGCTAACATGATTGCAAAATGACTTCTTTCTTCTTTTAAACTTCGTTAGTCTATTTTAATGTCTATTTTCAGTGAAATACATATAAAACAAAAAATAACTACTTGGTGTTTTTTTGTCAAGTTGTCATACTTTCACAACCAGCCATTTGCCATTGGGCGTTGTATTTCAGTCCACCCTATACAAACACTTAAGACATAATGTATTCATAGATATTAAACATAACCTAATACTACGGCCACACTACCTTACCGTCTACCGGGCTGTTACCGCAATAATTATGGCATTAAATTACCGTTTAAATTACTGCATGAACTGGTGTGGCCACACTACCTTACCGTCTACCGGCAATAATTATGGCATTAAATTACCGTGATATGTCAATAAATTTGGCGGAAAATATCACTTTTTCAAGATGGAGGTCGAAGCTGCAGCGGTGTCGTGTTTTATGAGTGCCATTTATTTTTACATGAATCTTTTAAATTTCAACAAAGCTAAAAGAAGAAAAAAAGGGTATCCCAAAGAGACGGTTCGGATTGGAATAATTCTAAAAACTCGAGCGCTTTTTCATTTGACCACTCCATGTCGGTCGATACGTGCGTCGCCGGTGAGCTCATATTGCACACTGGACAAACGGTAGTGTGGCCACAAACGCTATAATTACTGCGGTAATCTTCTTTGATGTGCGAAAAAAGACCGCCGCCGGAGCTATTGCCTACCGCCATTTGCCATATTGATTGGCATTGTAAAATTATGGCCGTAAATCGTGGTTACACCTAGGTGTTGTTTAAGTTATGGCAATAATTACTGGCATATCACGGTAGTGTAGCCGAAGCATAAGAAATAAACTAAATGAAATATGCAGACATCTATGACATGTCACGCCTACATATTACAACTTCTATTTTCTATGTACCTATTATTTGCTAGTTTTATTTCCTCATTCATCAAACTGACTTTAATATCGTATTCTATCTAAATCTTCATTTTCTTTCAGAGAACTTACTTCTTTTATTTTAGGTTATTTAAAACATAAAGATTGGTAATCTTGTAAAACACATGTATAATTAAATGTTCAATCGATAATAATACAATAAAAGTAATACATTTAGAGTAATCATAATTTAATCCATTGTTGCATGTATACTGTCTGTATGTTAAAATATTGCATAGCAGCTTTTATTATTCAACAAGCACAACTTTTTTATTTTTATACATAACAAGTATTAATCACTCGAATGCTTATCGATATTAAATACCTTTTTCTTGGGATTCACTGCAGCAGTGAGATCATGGAACTTTATCGATTTGTATCTTCACGAATGTTCGTACAGTATGGAGTCGGTATGGAATTGGAAGCAAAATTGTTATTTATATTTTTTTTATTATTTTACAATACAACATGTTCACAAACAAAAAAAATTTACAAGGCAAACATTTATTTACATTTGTCGTGCGGCATTGGTTTTACAAATTGCAACTGACTTCATTCACAAGCATATGAAGTGATAAAGTGGTGATTGCGCTGCAGATTTGGGAACTGCAGCTAACATCTGCCCGCGCCAAACATCTATTCTCCTCTGAAGTCGTTGCAAGACATTTCGCTAGAGGTACAACTTGTCAAAACTTTGCCCGAAGTTCAAAGGAGACTCGATATTTTCCGCGATTTTAATCCGCTTGTTAAGTTACTGACTTTTTTTATATCTGGGTATAACTGGGAGCTATAATAAAGCACATTCATATGCTGGTCGTTTAGTAGTAGCTGTATATTCGTTTTCACAATTAATAAGCTAAACTGTCATGGATAAGTGAGGCACCGAGTCACACCAGAGCCATTACTGACTCGCAGCGGTCGTTTCATAAATTTATACGTGTATAAAAAGTATAGTAATAAAATCCCCAGACAATCGCACCAACTGCATGGCCCCAAACTTAGCAGAGCTTATGTTATGAGCATGATATAGCAAACTAGGGGGGAAATAAATACAGATACATATTATAGATAAACGCCCAGACACGGAACATTTTTTTTCTTTTTCCGTGCGGGAATCGAACCCGCAACCACTTGCGTCTGAGGCAGATGGTGTTACCCCATCGCCAAAGTGGTCGTCAATTTTTAGGTATGTTTTGTTCAGGCAAGAGAGCGATTGCTCTGAATCCTAGAAATGACGATCAATCGGCGCAGCCGTAGAAATATTCCTATGGTAGCTTTCGCACTACATCCGTCCGTCATTCCATACAAAATTTCGAGCTTGTTATTTTCTCGTATTTGGATCGGATAAGAATCGGACGTAGAACGTAACCGCTCTGAGGAAATAGGATGAATTGAATAGTGATGTTTACAGAATCCTTTTTTTTTTTTTTATAAGTGGCTAAACCCGCGTTTGACCTCAATCTCACCTGATGGTAAGTGACGATGAGGTCGAAGATGAAAGCACACGGGTTTAGGAAGGAACTGGCTCTTTATACAATATTGCCGGAACACATTACCGCCGGAGCGGTAACATTTGGCGGCAGACTTTATATAGAGGGTGGTCGCTAGCCAGGCGGACCCAGAAGGGATCCTACCACCAAGCAAAAAATCCTCGCTAGGAACCATCGCGGCCATTGCCGCCTGATCATTTAACACAAATGTCCTATAAACATTGCTGCGGCGCCGAACTGTTTCACTATCTATTCTATTTTTTGCGTGCAAGCAAAAATGAACTTAGTGGCGGTCTGGCAGAAGTGTCTTCGATAGTACGTGCAATGGATTGTACTTAGTCAAATTATATACTGTGTGTTAGGGTTTGGATTTCCGATACGTCACCCACGTATAGTACGCCAAATGTTATCGAATAAATGCAACAAAAGTTACTGTAAATGCTTGCAAATATCATAATATTATTTGATAAGTCTACTTTAAGCATGGGAGCACTATAACAACATGAAAAAAATAGTTTCACTGAACTCATAGAAATACGAGATATTAAATTTTAAAATGGCTATTTTATATATCCAAACCCTAATCTAAACCTGTGTTTTGAAATATTTATATGAAAAATATTTAAAAAAGACATCCTTTACCCTAATTTAGATCCACTCATTATTCTTAATCTGCTATAAGAATATAATTGACTATTATTGAAAGACTGTATACTTTCACAATCAAATCACATTTTTAAATAATATTCTTAAATGTCCTTAAAATATGTTATGATTAAGTTAAATTTGTTTTGTGACTACTGAGACCTACTGAGGTTGATATTTCTGTTCTAAAAATTTTATTCCTTTGTTATTTAAAAAAAATACTGCATGCTGTGTGACCGTAAAATATGTGATACTAATACTCATTTATGATCAAATACCTACTTTCAAAATAATTATTGTAATACCATATTTTGGAAGCGAAGATAATTTTGATATTTTTTGAGCCGATATACGTGAGAATGAGTTATAAATCATTATCCTCTGTTCCTTTAGGGCTTTCAAGATTGTTTCATAATCGTGATTGTTCACTATTCAGGTCTTATTACCTATTAATATTTAATTTGCTGTAAATAAATGTTTTGAACTCATAGAAATACGAGATATTAAATTTTAAAATGGCTGTCATTCAGAGGAGTGTGGGGTGCGACCCCCTTTGTATATCCAAACCCTAATCTAAACCCTAACACACTGTATATTTGCCCTGCGAATGTTTTCATTTTCACGTTATTTCATCGCAGATGGTAAACTTTTGTTACAGTTGTCAGAATAGCATGTTATGATTTCAGGTCCAATTATCGAGCAGACAAAGCATGGCAACCCAGTAATGGTGATAGGTAACCACAGATATAACCTGAGTCTAAAATGTAAGAGCTTCAAGAAGAGGTGGCAGTGTGTGAAGGCTGCTCATGCATTTAAATGCCGAGCCTGTGTCTACACCATAGGCGATGAGTTGGTGTACCACAGGAATACTCACAACCATTGAGTTTGGATTTCTGTTGCTTAACGGACAGTTTTGAAACTCTTTTTATTTGTAAATACAGATACTTTATACATATAGGGTCTTCCCAAACAAAATTTAAGTTTAATCTGTGGTTTAAGACTACACAGCAAGAAATAAAAACGTTTCCTTTTAATTGTATGAAAATTTTTTATATGAAAAATATTAAAAAAAAATCCTTTTCCCTAATTTAGATCCAATAATCATTCTTAATCTATTATTGAAATACAATTGACTTTTACTGGAAGACTCTGTATACTTTCACAATCAAATCATATTTTTGGGTAATCATTTGTTTTTTGTTACTATCAATAGAAGGAAACCAGAAATCTTTAGGTACCAGTTTTTTTAATTAGCATTAAGAATAAAATGACTGTCTGTGTTCTGAATAAAACAAATGAAGTTGACGTGATTTTAGTTATTTTATTTTTCTTGTTTCAGTGAAAAACGTGTGTATATTTTGTATTCATAATTACCAAGGTTCTCTTCGTCACTCGGTCCTGCTCTGCTAACATCCAGCGTTTACCGGCGACATTGACCAGATCGTCAGTCCACCTTGCGGAGCCTTATTGCCCCAACAGATATCCATTATGTGTGCTATATGCCCATTTTCATTTTAGCTCTGCGAAAACGGTCAATGAGACTTTAGTTTGCCTGCGAATCCTCTCATTTGATTTGACTCTGCAGGAAAACTCCGCATAACTCTATGAGCAGGAAGCTTTAAGCCTCTTTATGAGGCTCACGGGTAGTGAATAAATCTTTTGGAGCTTTCAGCTGGAGATTCGGGATGAAAAGTAGCCTATGTGCTATTTCAGAATGTACACTATTGCTATGCCACTATTTCATGCAAATCAGTTCAGCCGTTCTCCCGAGATTGAGGAACAAACATCCATACATCCAGAAAACCATACATCAAAACTTTCACATTTATAATATTAGTAAGATTAAGATAATTATTTATCATTTTTCTCCAGTTCCAGTGTTTGGAGTTACAAGATCGGGAAAACCTGTATTGGAACTTGGACCCTACAGATACAATATTGACACCAAAACTACGAACGCTGCCAAGAAGAGATGGCAATGCTGCAAAGCAAGCTCAAACCGATGCCGAGCCTCCCTGTTCACGTATAATGACACTTTGTTATATTCGAAACATGATCATAATCATTAGAATATCCATTTGATAATAGCTTTAAAATATCTATAAAGATACCTACTTCACTAAAAAACCTACAGATTAACAAGTTCAAATCGGTCCTTAAAAGATTTTATTGCTTTGTAATTTAAAAAAAAATATTGCTTGCTGTGTGACGAAACACCTGTATGATCAAATACCTACTTTCACAATAATTATTGTCATACCATAGTTTAGCAATAATGTTAATTTTTAATTTTCTTTGAGCCGATATACGTGAGAATGAGTCATGCATCATTATTCTCTGTTCCTTTTTCAGCGTTGTACAATAGGACCACGAGGACACTTCGCACGTTTGTTTTTTCGCATTAGGGCTTTCAAGATTGTATCATAATCGTGATTATACACTACTTACTATAGATATTTACTTTTTGATGTAAATAAATGTTTGGTGTATTGACATTTATGACCATAAAATTATTTAGTCTCTATTATTTTTCGATAGTTCTTATCCAACGCAATATGAGAGAAAAAGCTATAAACTATGGTATTCTTTTTTTTTTTTTTATTAGTTTATTTAAGGTCACTTTTTAACATCAAAGGTCATTGTACATAAAAAGTAAAAAAAAAAACCAAAATATCTTAGAAATAACGAATGTACAAAGGAGCTATCTTCATTATCTTAAAGCCCTTTAAAAGGCCCATAAGGTAGTGATCACGTCTTTTGTATTAGTAACAACTATTTCAAATTATTCTCCAGTTCCATTGTTTGGAGTCACTAGAAGTGGAAGACCTGTTTTGGAACTCGGACCCTACAGATACAATTTTGACACCAAAAATACGAACGCCGCCAAGAAAAGATGGCAATGCTGCAAAGCAACCTCAAACCGATGTCGAGCCTCTCTGTATACGTATAATGAAAATTTATTATATTCGAAATTTAGTCATAATCATTAGAATTTTTGTCTGTAAGAAATCAAATAGAAAAATATTTATAATCATTAGAATGGTAGTCTGGAAGAAATCGCTCTTCAACGATAATACCTCCAAGTTGTACTTAAACTAGTTTTTTCTTTTACTATACGAGTACATCGAGTAAACGGAAGTGTAAATAAATAAATATCCATTCTTGACCCAATGCATTCATATTATGTGCGAAATGAATTAAAAATCATTATCGTCCATCCTTTTTCACTGTTTTACAATAGCACCAAGAGGCCCTAAGAGCGAGCGAGAGATCCACTAATAATGTTTTATGGATTCATCACTTCATCACTTGGCACGTTTGTAATAATGACTTAGCACTGATAAGCTTGCATGCACGATAGTTTCATAATTTTTCTATTTATATTTTATTTTTAACCGAATTCAAAAAAATCGGTGTATGTAACTTACGATGTTTTTTTTAATTTGGTTTGGCACCGACTTCATAAAGTTTGTAGATACCTACCCAAATAAATTATTAATGTTCTTATTACATTAATTAGTATTAATTCGTTTTTGGCAGAAATTTACTATATGGGGTAGTAATATGGATGGAATAGAAACAGGAATAGGATGGCGTTTATAAAAAATATTTAAACATTTTTAGTGGGTTGGTTTTTTGAATGCGGTTCACAATGCGAATGCGATATTACTGAAATTTACGTAATCTTACATAAAATCATCTAGTCTCTATTATTTTCGTAAAATTTCACTAAACACAATATGTTTTAAAAATCCACAATGTCTGATGTGATGTTCACTTTGATCTAGTCCTAATAATTTGTCACGAACTGTACCAATAGTATAAATCGTGTGTTTAGAAAAAATATGTGTAATTTTGTGTTTTAATAATTCTAGCTCTAAGCAGCACAATCATTAATTCTACATTTATAAATCATAATAAACTGCATTTGAACATTTTTGCAAAAAATTCAAGTCTCAATAAAATAAGTAATAAAACCGAGAACAATGATAAGTTCAGAAAGATAAAGTAGTTGAAATACGTAAATTTTACATGAGTTGAGAGTTTTTGTATGCAGTGGTCTCAAAGATTTTCTTAAAGTCTATTGGAACCAGCTGGATGCCCCGTACACAAAAGTTTTCTCGTATTAGTCTTCTCTTACAGCTCGCTTATCTAGGATTTGTAAAACTATTGTAAGCCCACCCTACACAACTTTCAGCTAAGAAGTGGTGTTAACCAGCAAAGCTGATCTTCAACGCGATATTTTGGCGTGCTCACGGACACCATGGTAATGAATCGTAAAACCTTGAACTCAATGACGATAACGATAGTCAGAACTTTCTTAATCGACTAAATGTATAAAAAGAAGTTTCCCTTTGTTTCTTTGCAGTAACATTTGGAATCACCAGCCAAGGAAATCGTTCGCTGAACATAGGATCACACAGATATTTAATGGATAAACGGTCTAAGGGGATCAACGCGCATTGGCGGTGTATAAAAACTCGATGCCGTGCCATTGTACACACAATTGAAGATGAAGTAGTATGCATTAGAAATAATCATAACCATGATTAAAAAACACATCAAGAACTATGATTTTATTCGGCAGTTTATTTGTAAAAGCAAAGAAGCGTCGAGAATCAATATGTTCTGCATATCCCCAGTTTCTCTGTTCTGTATTCGCATCCTTAGTTTTTGATTGTGTTTTGTTTTTTTATCAGTTGTTACCATTGTTTGATTAAGAATGTAACGTCAGATGAGAAACATTGATTGACAATACAGATAGGTACAGAAGTCAACCTACAAGTTTTAGTTATTAGTGGTTTATACTTTCGTTTTTATTATTTCATTCTCACAATCAAATCAAAGGAATATGTAAGTGTCCCACTATCTTGACAGTATTTTGTTGATAAACCGGAATTAACACCCCATGTAATTGTCTTTAATATTATGTATTTTGTGCCGGGGACAATTGACGTTATCTGACAAGTTCGCTAAGTGGTGGATGTTGAACGGCTCAAATTTTTCTTTAATTTCACTTTGAAAAATAATTTGTATTTTTAAAAACCCATTTTTCTGGTTTTCACTTGTAAGCTTACGATTCCATAGTTGTTGGACTGTTGCAGTATTGTTATCACCTACGACAAAAATGGTACCTACTTCTCCTCACCTCGCTCTGTCTCAAATTTTCTCGATTAATTGTTACATCAAAAGATTTAATGTATTATTATTGTTTAACTTAATGAAATATCATAAAATTAATAATTGTGATCATATAGCGAGTTTTTTTTTATTAAAAAAGTAATTCACAATGCTCAAAGATTTGTGTCCCATCGCATTCATTGCCGGTTTTCTTTATTCCGCAGTCCCAGTATTTGGCCAAACTCTTCAAGGAAACTCGAACCTGACGATAGGATCCCACAAGTTTCTGGCAGATCGAAGGTCGAAACCTCCTCGGATGTTTTTTCGTTGCTCCAAAAAGGCTAGTCATGGGTGCAAGGCGGTAGTTGTTACCTTTGAAAACGAAATAGTCTGTACGAAAGGTGTTCATAACCATGATTGATTTCAAGATGGTGTTGGTAAAATGTATTGTATGGAAATATAGGTAGTAGTAGTTATGTATTTTGGTTATAATTCAAGGCGAAATTTTGAAATGCCACCTGAAGGGGTTTCAAGTATACCTACTTACATTCAAGTATATTCTACTATACTTGATGGAATGGAACTTGCTAAAATCCCAAAAAAATAAAACCCAGTACTTCTATGGCAACAATTGATACTGTCAATTACGTATGTAATGAAATAAAATATATAATAAAATCTTTATAAGAAATTAAATAAAAGGAAATTCAGTTATATTTATGTCTTTATATAATTTAAATATTTTTGTGTTAATTAAAATTTTTGATAAGGTTTGTGTTTTTTCTTAATTTTTGCATTAAATTTATACATAAAACATTCTATGTTATGAAGTAAATGGTCATGTTTCAAAACAAGAAATAAAAATTTATTTTATTGTGTCGATTTCAAAAACCAAATGGAAAGGAGATGTTTCCATTTCTTTGTATCTAGGGCTACTATGTGAGCACAAGTATATATTGAAAAGAATAAGTATACAAAAAATAGTAATCACTCAATTTCAGATAGACATCATATTAAAAAAACACAAGATTTATTAAAAATCATTTCTCCGTTCATAGACATTCCATTCTTCCTTACTCCAAGTGACAGATTTGTAATAAATGACAAGACAGATGATATGACAATGACAGTTTTGACAATAAAAAGAGTATAAAAAATGGCGAATTGTAAAGACGACCTAGCATGGTGGTTGCGCGCGGAGGTACATTTGTCGCGCTAACATTCATACTTTACACGGAAAAATATTAAACTTTAACATTTTTGTGCGCCATTATTACACTTATTGTAATTTTTCGATATTTATATAGATACCAGCATAATTTTAGCTACGTTATGGTCTAGTGTTTATTAAATATTCCAATTTGGAAACATTGCCTTTCGAAGTAAAATATTTGATTGAAACAGTTAGCACATTATTCAGTTTTAACATGTTATCACTACAGTTTTTACTGTTCTTTTTATTTAGATTTAGTCTTTGACACCTCTCGATCCAGTCGTCCAGTACTTCTGGTGGGACCCTACAGGTTCAATATTGGCAACCGACGGCACGGAGCAAAGCTGAACTGGTATTGCGCGCGGAGGAACATTTGTCGCGCTAACATTCATACTTTACACGGAAAAATTGTTTATTTTAAGAATATCCATACACATTAAATAAAGTTGAGATGTTGCAAGAGCATAAGTCAACAAAAAAATATTTATTACGAAGTCCGTATTTGCTTACATTTTATTATTAAATAAATGTTATGTTTTGTATTGCATTTTTATCATCAATATATCATAAATGTAACTTATACCTAGTTCGCTACATCGTATCTCATAACACAAGTTTTGCTTACTTTGAGGCCATGTAGTTGGTGTGATTGTCTGGGGATTTTATTATTTACTTATAAGCTGTTTTGACTACAAAAACTAATAAACCTTTCGTTATTAGTTCCAGTTTTTGGAGTATCTCAAAGAGGTGGAACAGTTCTTAAGTTGGGAAGGTTTGTATTTCACGAAGGTGGGTCACATGGTCCCAAGAAGACTTGGTACTGCTCTAAGAGGACATTTCTTAGATGCAAAGTTGTACTCACAACTATACACAATGAAATCATCAACACTAAAGGAGAACATAACCACTAACGCACAGTTTTAAGCAAGATAGAAGATTAAAAATAAAAAAGATGGTTGTAAAAAGAACAACGAAAGAAACTTCTCTTGTATTGCCCTTTAATTGTATATATCGTTTTGAAAATAAAATAGAAACGCAATACGATATTTGGTTTAAATATAGATATTTAACCATTTCTTTGGTTCTAATCAGTAGTGAAGGGAAAACATGTGATTCTGCCCAGCGCTTGAAAATGACCCAAAAAGAAAATTTATTGAGTTCAGAACGTAGTTCGCGGCATGTCATCGATGGTAATTAGCATTATAAAATTATGAACAGTGCCTTCCCTGCTTTAATAGTGATTGACATGGTATATAATTCGATTGCATCTTCGTGATAAAAATGTAAGAATTTGTTATCTCGTTTTAATAGACCAGTCTACTACTAAATTTACTTTTTTATAAGAAAATCATTTGAACAACTTTTTCTATGGAGATGAAGTGCCTGATGAATTATAAAAATTATGTTGAATGTAACAGATTTAATCTAAGTATATTTGTGCTATTTGCCTAATTTTAAAGTGGCACTCTGCTCTTTAATATTATTTTAAAATATCCGTCTTAGAAAGAAAAATTAACGAGAGCGAAGGCTGTTATTAGTTAGATAAGTTGAAAATATCAATATATTTCTTAAAGAGACCAAAATTAAAATACATATTTTGTTTCTTTTGTCACGTAACATAGAGCGCTCCTGATTAGTCCGAATTAGGATAACGTTAGGTAAGAATATGCTTCGTAAAGTTTTTTGTCATAACGCACAAATAACAAGTCTTTATAATCATGTGATGTCACCCATTGGAGCCCATAATTTCAAAGTGGTGTTTTATAATTAATTAGGTGGTGTCTTAGAAATAATCTAAAAAGAATTGAAATTATCGATCTTGACCCCCTAATTGTGTATTTTATAACGTACTAGCCACCGCGCGCGGTTTTACCCGCGTAACTTTTGATCCCGTTGGAATTTGGGGATAAAATACAGCCTAAAACCTTCCTCAAGAGTTGGGCTATCAAATGCAAAAATAATTTTTCAAATCCCACTTGTAGTTTCTGAGATTAGCGCGTTCAAACAAACAAACAAAAAAACAAACTCTTCAGTTTTATAATATTAGTATAGATTCAAATAGCCCACAGGGTTGCTCTTTAGTGCAGAAACACTCAGTGTGGTTTACTCGTATGAGAAGTACGGTCTAAATTCTGTATAAATCGTCAAACACATAAAAAGCGATGTTTCATCACATGCATTTCTAGCCCCGTAAGTACATAAACACACACTGAAACGCCTTTCGTTTAATTGTTATTATTAAATATACTAATTGTAGTAGTGTGTAGCTTTATTCTTGGGCACCTCTCGTTCCGGTCGTCCTGTAGGTACTTATGGTTATACCCTACAGGTTTGATATTAGAAATTAACAGCAAGGACCAAAGCACAACATTTTTTGCGCTAATATATTTACATGGTAAAATTATTTACATTAAGAATATCTATACTCCTTAAATAAAGTTGAGAGGTTGAAAGAGCAAAAGTAAAAAAAATATATATATTTATTTATTACGAAGTCCGTATTTGCTTACCTTATATTTTTAAATAAACGCTTTGTTATGTATTGCATTTTTATTTCACTGTATTAGAAGTTAATGCAGTCAAATTATTATAGAGGTAACTTATCAGCTGTTTTGACTACAAGAACAAAACCCTTCGTTAAATAATAGTATATTATGCAACTAGTGAATAAAGGACGGAGTGATTTAAAGCGAGGGCCGTAGATGAATCACGAGCAAGTGAAGGATTCTAACGATGGAATCACGAGCGTAGCGAGTGATTTAAGATGATTGAATCACGAGCGCAGCGAGTGATTCAACTGTTAGAATCCTGAGCGACGTGAGTGATTCATGGCCCTCGATATAAATTCGTCCTTTATTCAGGAGTTGCATACCTTTATACCATGACTACGAGAAAAAGACATAATTTAATCGAAAATAGAAATTTAATCAAGAAATAAGAAATGTTACATTGATTGAAATGGGCATTAAAATTAGAGCAATGACTGAAATTAAGCGTAATTTTCTTATTATTATCATTATCAAACACCAAAACTGAATAAAAACAAAACAATGAATAAAAAGCCTTTTTATTCACTATTTTGCGTGAATAAAATAAGATTTTTAGAGTAGGTATGGTATAAAATACCTTTTAACCGGATTTATCGCGTATAATTTAAAATGTAAATTATACGCAATAAATCCATTATCTTTTCAGACCCCGTGGTCACGAGTGTCTCACTTGTCTCGCGATTATACGCGGTGAAGTTTTATTTAATATTATGAATCTCGAAAACTTAAGACCATATTAAACCCTTCGTTATTAGTTCCAGTTTTTGGAGTATCCCAAAGAGGTGGAACAGTTCTTAAGGTGGGACGGTTTGTATTTCACGTAGGTGGGTCAAATGGTCCCAAGAAGAGTTGGTACTGCTCAAAGAGGAGATTTCGTGGATGCCAAGCCGTAGTCACAACTATGCACAATGAAATCATCAACATTAAAGGAGAACATAACCACTAAAGCACGGTCTAAAGCAAGATAGAAGATTAAAAAATAAAAAAAAAGCAGGTTGTACCAGAACAACGAAAGAAACTTCTCTTGTATTGCTATTTAATTGTAAATATCGATTTCAAAAATAAAATAACAAAAAATTTAGTTCTATCAGCGAAGGGAAAATCATGTGATTCTGCATGTGATCCCATTGGAGCCCATACTTTCAAAGTGGTGTTTTTGAATGCATATTTTTAAGAAGAATTAAAACTATCAACTTGGACCCCCTAATTGTGTAAAAATTAACGTATTCAAATAGTCTACAGCGTTGCTCTTTAGTGCAGAAGCACGCAGTGAGGTTTACTCGCACGAAAAGTTAATTCTGTATACGTACTGACGTTAAACACACAAAAAGCAATGTTTCATCACATACTTGCGGTAACCCGACTAAGCTTACGCTATCTATGAATTTCTGATCCCTTTTTAAACGCCTTTTTTCAACCGACTTCCAAAAAAGGAGGAGGTTCTCAATTCGTCTGTATGTTTTCGTGTCTTTGTTACATAATATTTCGTACAATGATTAATTGATTTTTAAAATTGTTATTTTATATGATAGACGATACTTCATAGTTGGTCCCATTTAAATTTCATCGAAATCGGTTGAGTTCTTTATTAAAAATTTCAATCTTTTGAAAAAATTTTGACGTGGAGTCGGTTTTTTAATGCCCGGCATTCGTTGATTATTTATTGTTACAATTAAATTTTACTATTTGTATTATATAGGTTTAGTCTTTGGTACCTCTCGTTCCGGTCGTCCTGTACTTCTGATGGGACCCTACAGGTTTAATATTAGCAATCAAAAGCAAGGACCAAAGCAGAACTGGTATTGCGCGCGGAGAAACATTTGTCGCGCTATCATTCATACTTTACATGGCAAAATTGTATATTTTAAGAATATCCATACTCATTAAATAAAGCTGAGATGTCATAAGCGTTAAAGTCAAAAAAATATTTATTTATTACGAAGTCCGTATTTGCTTACCTAATATTGTTAAATAAATACCTTGTCATGTATCGCATTTTGATTTAACTGTGTTAGAAGTTTAAGCTGTCAACATTTAACTTAAATGTAACTTATACGCTCATTAGACTGCAAATCTTAACCATTCGTTTTTAGTTCCAGTTTTTGGAGTATCCAAAAGAGGTGGAACAGTTCTAAAGTTGGGAAAATTCATATTTAACGCGAGTCAGGCAAAAGGTCCCAAGAAGACTTGGTACTGCTCTAAGAGGACACATTGTGGCTGCAAAGCCTTTGTCACAACTGTGCACAATGAAATCATCAACGCTAAAGGAGAACATACGCACTAACGCACCGTTTAAAGCAAAATAGAAAAACAACAAGTGATGGTGGTACCAGGGAAAAAAGCAACGAAAGAAACTTCTCTTGTATTGAACATTTATAATAAATACAATAAAAATGAAATAGCCTAGTATAATACCTATTGTCGGAGAACAAACAAAACGTAAAGAAGCGTTACTCATAAAACACGATAGAATTAATCACTGGACAGTTACTTAGTACCGAGTCTGTGGGCTTGGGTATAACCCTGGCTTAGTCGCAACAAAACCTTTATTCGCGAGTCCGTTCCGTCAGTTACAATGCCATCTCAATTAATACCGAGCTACTATCGACCGTCAGTCCGAGATACGTCAGCGCACCTAGCCGCCCTAACCGTATCTGTCTCACTTGCCATCATCCTACTTCAAGATATAACCTATGGCGCTGCAATCGAATGTCAGTCATTCATTGCATTTAGCGCCCTCTTTAACAGTGCTACCAACATACTTCCGTTACCATGAAGTCATACAAACATCTTAATATCGCAAACTCATCGTTATCGCCAACACTATATATAATGAAATGAAGTATGTAACGTAAATATGAAATAAAATTATGAATAAGTGGCCCTCCTCTCACTTCTTCCAGGGCCCATAATGTATGTTCTGCCAAATAAATTGTATAGACACCTAATAACCATTGTGGAATGCAACAAATAATTTTAATTGAATATTTCATTGTATCGATTTCAAAAATAAAATGGAAATGCAATACGCTTATTGGTTTAAATTTCTAAGTATTTTTTTTTTGTTTTCATCAGTGAAGGGAAAAACATATAATTCTGCCCAGCGCTTGAAAATGGCCCAAAAACGAAGTTTTATTGAGTAAGTAGGGTGTTTGGGACGTACTTGGCAGCATAATTATGTCATAGATAGTATTTAGCATTATAAAATTATGAACAGTGCTCCTTTCGTACTGATTGATATGTATATAATTCGATCACATCTGCATATTCAAAATTAAAGAATTAGGTATCTTAGATAGAATTCATAAATAAATATATTAACATATAAATAGACCCGTCTCATATTGTCTTAAGTCTACTACTTAATTTGCTATTTCAAAGCAAATCATTAAACAACTTTTTCTATGGAGATGGCGATGATGATAATTATGTTGAACGTGACAGTTTAAATCTTAATATATTTGTGCTGTTTGTCTTATTAAAAAGTGGCATTCTGCTCTTTTAATACTATTTTTAGTTATAGACTAGAGCAAAGAGATATTTGTCTGTATGAAAACACTTTCAATTAAAGTCGCCATTAATTTTTTTTAAATTTTGAGATAAAGCTTAGAAAAATAAGTTGACAACATCAATTTATTTATGAAAAAGCCTAAAGTTAAAATGCATCTTTCATTTCTATTGTCTCACAACAAACAGTTCTCCTGATTGGTCGGAATTAGTATGACGTTACCTGCTTAGTAAAGTTCTTTCGTCATAACGCACATACATATAACAAGTCTTTATTTTATGTGAAGTCACCGACCCCACTGGAGCCCATATTTTCAAAGTGGTATTTTAGAATGGATATTTCTATAAAGAGTCAACATTATCAACTGTGACCCTCTTATGTTCATCATCGTCATTCACCCAGTAGATGGCCACTGCATTGTCCCTTATTGTGTAAAAATTATAACGTATTCAATAGCCTACAGCGTTGCTCTTTAGTGCAGAAACACTCAGTGAGGTTTACTCGTATGAGAAGTACGGTCTTAATTCTGTATACGTGCTGACGTTAAACACACAAAAGCAATGTTTCATCACACCAGATTAAACTTACGCTATCTATGCATTTATGACCCCGTTAGTAGTAAATAAACACACACTTAAACGCCTTTTTTAAATTGTTATAATTAAATATTACTATTTGTATTATTTGATTTCAGTCTTTGAAAGCTCTCGTTCCGTTCGTCCTGTACTTTTGGTGGGACCCTTTGACATATAGATAATCAAAGGACCCTACAGGTTTAATATTAGCAATCAACAGCAAAGACCAAAGCAGTGTTGTTTTGGTCCTTGTTGACAAATGTTTCTCCACACTGGTATTCCGTGTGGAGAAACACGCCAGCGGTGCCAGGTCGTTTTGCTAATGATACTATGACTATTTTATTCCTTTCTTGTTCGAATACTCTGGTCCCAGTTTGTCATGTTCGTATTGTGCATCCATAGCTCATTGCACCTACTATGTAAGCAATTTAGTTGTGGCATGACATTGGCTCTCACAATTAGCTGTCTTGTGTTTGTTTGTTTTCATGTCACGGTCAATTTGTACTGTACCTATTTGTATTAATTTGATAATTCTGACTGAAAAAGAGTGCCAAGAGTTTTTTTCCGCCGGCTTTTTTTGTCTCTTGGTCTACTGTAATATCTTATTCAACAACTGTCAACAACTAGTTAAAGCCGAAGTATGTGATGACTGATTTCATCAAGTATTTTGCAAAATTCCTAAGATTAATAAAACTTTTTGTTTTTTTTTTTGAATCGAGCTATCTGCCAAGCACTTTAAATTCTACCGACCTTAGTGATATAGAAATAAAACAGGAAGAAGTACTTAAAGTATTATATAGATATTACTAAGTCTGCGGGGCCGGATCGAATATCCTTCCAATTGTGCAAATATCCTCGCAGTGCCGTTGATGTTATTGTAAAAAAAATCTATGTGTTTAGGGCAGGTACCAAGCACATGGAAAATAGCATACATCACTCCATCGTCAAAAAGTAATACAAGACAAAAGACGAATAGACCAATTGACAGCAACCACTTTCCCGTTCGTACAGGCTCCAAACAGATGCTGCTACATGTGTCCTAAAAAGACAAGGACAATATGGAAGTGCGAGGAATGCGAAGTAAACCAATGTATAGAAGGCTGCTTTAAGGCGTATCATAAACCCTAGTATTTTTAGGATTTAATTTTTTATTTACATTAGATTTTATTAAATGAGAAAGAAAGTTTTGTTTTTAAGAAGAAAGTTTTTTTTTTCAGGTTTTGTTATATTTGTTATTTTTATTTTCGTAAGTATTTCATATTTACTTAGGTACATAAAATAATATAAAATATATATATATAAATAATATAAAATAATATATACTATAAATAAGTAAATTTCATATTGAAAAAATTAAAGTTGTTTTATTGATATTTATTTTATTTAATATCCTCATCTGAACCGACCCTAGCTGGCGCCCATCTTGTCATATTTTATAGCGGCCAGGGAGATCAGATAGTAGGTTATTGTACTATAAGTAAAAATAATACAGTGATTCTGTGATATTATCAATGAAAATAACAAAGAAGTAGCATTTTTTAGTCACAGTTCTTAAATTACTCAACTTTTTTAATCGTGGATAGCCGATGTTAATATGTGTCAATTTAAGAAATTTACATTAATATAGTTAGATTTTGCATTTTATTACCTTTCTTTAGGTAGTTTTTGTTCTGATATAGACAAAGGACTCTTTCCGTAGTAAGCGTTTTAGTCGAAATAATCGTGTCCGCTCAAAAATAAAATTGTCGCTCGCGGGGTCGAGACGTGCAACTGTATTTTGGCCGCGTCCGCTCAACGCTTGAGTGGTTATAATATAAGTTCGATAGTAAGATATAAATTAAAGCTATTTAGACGATAAATACTGAATCTTATATAAGTTCCAGTTTACGGAGTGTCCTCAAGAGGTCGAACAATCCTCGAGTTCGGAAGGTACAGATTTCACATGGGTCACTCAAATAAAGGCCCCAAGAAGAATTGGTACTGTTCCAGAAGGAATCCTCATGGATGCAAAGTCACTATCCAGACTTTGCACGATGAAATCATTAACATTAAAGGAGAGCATGATCACTAATGCACCTACAAGATAGGAGATACAGAAGTGATGGTAGTACCAGTGGAGAGAGCAACGGAAGCAAGAAATAAATTGATAGGACTGATATGATGAAGATAAACAATGGGGTAGAAAACTGCCTTCTTATTCCACTAGAGGCGCTGATTACACTTGACCCAAAACAACTGTCAAATACCATAGTAAAAGTTAATTTTACAGTGATTTCGATCAAAAAAATAGATATGCATCATTGCGTAGTCATAAGTTTTATAGAAAATGGATACCAAAGTTTCTATGAGGATATACACATGCGGAACTTGTGGATGTTGCTTGATTTAAACTTTTGAGGAAAAGTACATATTACGGTCCACATGTTTCATATTTTGATACATGTGCTTACATTATTTTATAGGTTTACCCCAAAATCGAACACAGAACAAGCAATTTCGATTACAACTTGTTCATTTGATAGTTTGTTATGTGTCAAGCGTATGAAACGACATCTATTCAGAGCTTCTGTTTTCTTCTCCATTTAAGCACTGTAAATAACATTTATTTTTAATTTTGAACATGTAATATTTATTTACTATACATATGTATTGTCTAAAAAATAGTCGGACACCAGGTATAAATAAATCTTGTGGATTTTTTTGTCTTTCTTCTGTAAGTTTAGATTGTTTGTCAAATTTGCACTAACCCCAATCATTAAAGTATAACTTGAAATAAAGGTATGCATTTATTACTTTTTTCATAGCCTGCATTACTTTATCAATGTTCACATTTTAATATTTTTAACTGTTCTTTGCAGTGCAACGAGTCCTCAATACCAGTGGAAAGCCGATGTTAATATGCGGTGGCTACACTTTTTACATCAACTATCAAAGTTCTAAAATAACCAGATGGCTGTGCACTAAAAACAACACATGCAACAGTTTTATAGTAACCGACAAAAATACCGGCGATATTGTGAGATACAAGATGTTTCATGACCATCCCGCTCCACGATTTCACCTTCAAAATGGAGTTTTAACGAAATTATAGGTTCGGAACCTCAATAGGAAAGTTAATAAAAATTTGGAGCAGGAGCTCTTGTTTGAAATAAAAATCCGAAAATGGGCACAGACTCAACAAACCTATGTATGAGGTTGAGGTTTGCACAAAGTGGTCATCTTCCTATGAAAACCTGCCATGTGCGAGTCATACTTGCGCACTAAGGGTGTTGCCAGAACAATAATCGACTAATCCATTCTATTATCGACCGATTGGTGTGGTAATACCCTAACGCTTCCATACTGTCATCTATAAAAACTTCAACTGTCTTACAGTCACGGTCAATGAAATACAGCCTGCTTACAGACGGACATCGGATTCTTAGTAATTTTTCTATATGTAAGGAGCCCTAAAAACAATGGCGTGATGGTAGTACCAGTGGAGAGAGCAACGGAAGCAAGAAACAAATTGATAGGACTGATATAATAACGATAAACAATTTAGGCACTTTAAATAACATTTATTTTTAATTTTGCCCATGTAATATTTGTTTAATAAACATATGTAAATACTGTTGTCTTAAAAAAATGGTCGGGCACCAGGTATAATAAATCTTGTGTTTTTTTGTTTTTCTTCTGTAAGTTTAGATTGTTTGTCAAATTTGCACTAAGCACAATCATTAAAGTATAACTTGAAATAAAGATATGCATTTATTACTTTTTTCATAGCCTGCATTACTTTCATCACATTTAAATTTTTTTTAATGTTATTTGCAGTGCAACGAGTCCTCAATGCCCGTGGAAAGCCGATGTTAATATGCGGTGGCTACACCTTTTACATCAACTATCAAAGTTCTAAAATAACCAGATGGCTGTGCACTAAAAGTAAGAGCTGCAATAGTTTTATAGTAACCGACAAAAATACCGGCGATATTGTGAGATACAAGATGTTTCATGACCATCCCGCTCCACGATTTCACCTTAAAAATGGAGTTTTAACGAAATTATAGGTTCGGAACCTCAAGTGGAAAGTTAATAAAAATTTGGAGAAGGAGCTCTTGTTTAAAATAAACATCCGAAAATGGCCACAGACTCAACAAAGCTTTGTATGAGGTTGAGGTTTGCACAAAGTGGTCATCTTACTATGAAAACCTGCGTTTTTGAAACTTTTTTTATTAGTGAAAAATAATTTGTCATCGAAAACAATTTTTTATGGTAAAATATATTGATTGAAATGTTTCAAAGCTTCCATGCAGGACTGGGAGCGAAAGAAAAACATAGAACGTGCCAGCTGCTTCTCTTCCCGGGCAAACTGTAAAAGTCAGTTAAGGGACAAAGGTTTTGTTGGCGTTTTTGCGGGCGACAGGCTGACCCCCTGTCACTGCTATAGTCTCTCTCCATCATAATAATACCTCTAAATTTGTCAAACGTGACATCAGATCGTTTTTATAGCCTCTGGTGTTCTGCCTACCCCATTAGGGATAAAGGCGTGAAGTTATGTATGAAATGTTTCAATGTCTCAAAGTTTTCAGCATTGTTTGCCTGTTAGAAGTTGAAATAAATACGTTGATTACAAACATATCTTTTGTATTTTGTTTATTTTTATAGTTCTACTGTCATGAACTGGAGTAGGTAGTTTATATAGAACGTATAAAAATATTAAATTATTTCTCACACATTTTTGACGACCGGCTGGTGTAGTGGTAATATACATTGCCGTACATGCCAAGGTCCTGCGTTCGAATCCCGGCGGCGGTGGATATCTGTGTGATAAACACTGATATTAGCTATTTATATTAAATATTTAAGTTTATTTTAATAAAAAATATGTATTTATTCAATATGTATGTTTATATATTTCTTTAGATACGTAATTTGGGCTAGACGATTTTGTGTGTCAGAAATATTTATTTATTTATTAAGAATTAAGTAAGATACGATCAATTTGAGGCTACACTTTCAAAATGAAAAAAAAAGTTTATTTATACCACACATTAAAGTGCTGTTGATTTAAAATACTGTCCATTAACTCTAAGATATTTGTCTTGACCTAACTAGTGTCAACATAAATAACTCTGAGAAAAAAAATGGATCCAATATGAATGAAACATTTGATATTCGGCCGGTATCATGAATCGTCTGCATACCGAAATGTTACTAATATTTTTTGCAACTCTAAGTTACTATAAAAGGAGCTTGTACTGTTTGACGCGCCTCCTAATGACTTATTCATTATTAAAAATATATATTGTTACCGATCAACCAAACTACGCGTGTCTTATTTAACTCCCGTTCGTCCATCCTTGCTTGGCGAGCCTGCCAATGCTGCTTATTCTGCAATCTTTATTTTCCTGTATTTTTGATTTTTACAGTCGAGTGGTATCATAACACGCGTGGTAACGAAGTAGCTGTAATAAATGGGTACACGTATTACAAGAAAAGTGATTATCACCATTCAACCCGGTGGCTGTGCACCGTGAAGAAGTATAAATGCAAAAGTAAATTCACGTGTGATGACTATAGAAACATCGTGCGATGTGATTTGACTCACAATCATCCACCCAAGAATTTCTACATCAGAAATGGGATTTTAATAAAAACATCGACACTATAAGAAGAAGAATAAAAACATTCAAAAAATTAGTGGTAGTAGTGTCCATGTAAAAGGACACGCTATAATAAATACGTGAAAGCGTAGTCACCTCCCGGCTAACAGCCAGTGAAACAACGGGGACAAAAGGCTTTAAGGCAACGCATCATTACACAACCACTTTGGCGATGGGGTAAATGTGTCTGCTTCAGACGCCAGTGATTGCGGGTTCGATTCCCGTACGGAACAAGAAAAAAAATGTACTGTGATTTATATTCTAGGTCCCCCTCCCCTATTACAAGCTATACTTACTTTGGGGCCATGTAGTTGATGTGATTGTCTGGTGTTTTTTTTTTATAATTAACCTCACCATCTTTAATTAATTGTGTCCATTGGCCTGGATACGACTTACCATCAGGTGGATCCAGTGTCCGTTTGCCGGCTTTCATGAAGCGTATGAAAAAAATTGAAATATACAGTGGTGTAAGCCTTAGATAAATGAGTTACAAAGTTACGTTTCCACCTGAAATTCCATTCACCAATAGAAATGCTCCGTTAAGTTATCCTTGCATAACGCATGATTGCTAATCTAGTGGAAACAAATCAGGATTTCTATTTTCCAATAATGCCGGAACGAATTCAAATAATGATTCAGGATTTTTATTTATTCGCGCGGTTTTACCCGCGCAATTTCGAATTCCGTAGGAATATCGGGATAAAAAGTAGCTATGTGCTATTCCAGACTCTACATTATCCGTTGTGCCGTTCTGCCGTGATTGAGGAACAAACATCTAAACTTTCACACTTTATTAGTAAGATTCAGGTATCAAAATTTTTGTGTTTTTTTGAAGAAATCATAGTTGGTAACTTGAACTGTCCAGAAAAAAATTCATATCATTAGATTTCGACATGTCGTAGTGTCGATACGTATGGGTAAAAGAGTAGACTACTCGTGCGTACAGTCGCGTCTAATTAAATGAAGGCAGTTATTATATGTATATTTTCATTGGAACTACTGTAACAAAGTTACTTTGCTAATTCCGCGACTTGTAACTTTAGCAAGGTAACTTTGTTATAGTATTTGTCATGGATTTACGCAAAGTAACGCCTGATTCAGTCAATTTTCATTGGAATTTTAACCTTATTATAACGAATTATGAACAAACACACTTTTTGCGAAGAAGTCGCGTTGGAACTATACTTAAATTAAGTACCGCTTTTTATGTGTTCTGGCGATATTTAGTGCCTTAAATATTTTTTATCCATTAAGATATATTAATAAACTACTTCGTTATCAAAAATATAAATATTGTAAATATACGTTTTTAAAATATTATTTTGTCTTTTTACATAACATAACATCACGCCTGTATCCCTTATGGGATAGGCAGAAAACCAGAGGCTATAAAACCATCTGATGTCACGTTTGAAAAATTTTAACTTAACTTTGTTTATTTTAGAAATAGATTTATTACCTTTCGTCGTCCTCCGTGACGCAGTGGTGGAGTGTTCGGCTGTGGCGGTGTAACAGGTTCTTGGTTCGAGTGCTAGCCGGGCCAGTTTTGGGAATCGGACTTTACTAAACTGGGTCAAGTCTGGGTATATACCCACGTACCTATAAGTCGGTGTGTCTATAACACAGTCTATAACACAAGTTTATTAACAAAGTAAGCTAAATAATAAACATCACAAGGGTGCTATGTCGTTTTCAATAGACTTCAAAAAAGGCGGAGGTTCTCAATTTGTCTGTATGTTTTTTTTATGTTTGTTACCTCATATGGATTTTGATGATTCTTGTTTCATATGATAGAGGATACTTCACAGTACTCGATTGAGCCTACTTTATGTCTTTTTTTAAATATTTATGAATTCGGAGATCGCATACCTTGACGACCTTATATTTCAGCCAAAGTTTTGACGTGAAGTCGGTTTTTTTAATGCTCTGCATTCGTTGATTATTGGTACCGCCATAACGAGTCACATGTTCATATGAGAACCGGTGCGACAGAGACATATTTTCAAAAGGTTATGGTAACGCGAGAGCGCCAATTTTAAATAAGCGTGATATACTTTTTGGTGCAATTAAAATCTTGAAAGATACTCAGCTTTCATGGTTCTTTTGGGATTTCATTATCACAATGATTGTAAGGAGCCAATTGCAGGACAGGCGCGGTCCCAGGGGGGTGGTCACAAGGAACATGACCCCCCCAAAATCATGAAAAGCTGAACATCTTGTAAGAAAAGAAGCTAAAAAAGATACTTCTGATTAAAAAATATTGTTGTGACCCCCCCAAAATTCAGATGTGACCCCCCTAAAATTTCAGTTTGCGACCATGCCTGTTGCAGGACCTTGAGTATCTCACCTGGTTGATGATGTGGTTTTGGCCATAATCCAAATAGTTGGCCTAGAGCTGGGCGGTAAATTTATTTTTGATGTTTGATAAATTCAACATAGTACCTAGTTAATATACACGAATATAGTACACGAACAAACGTCAGACATATATCAAAACATTTTAAAAATTTTATGTTGTCATATGCGACCTTATACGCAAAAGTATTATTTGTTTTAAGGGACCCTGAACTTTGACATAGATGTATAGATCGCGTCTTTGAAGTGGTTGAGAGATGCATTGCGCAGGTTTCTTGTAACACCTCGCTAAACGCCTTGCAAAAATTTCTATGAGTCTAGATATTTGGCGCAATCTATACTGCCCTTTTTCACATTTATTATTCTCATACTTAACAGCACCTCTCTTCCAGTATACTGGTACGTCAGTACTCGCGGCAAAGACGTTGCAGTCATCAATGGATACACGTTCTACAAACAGACGGATAACATGCGCACGAGTCGATGGCTATGCACCATGCAGTATAACAAGTGTACTTGCAAGTTCACCTGTGATAGTGATAAGAACATAATTCGGAAAGAATTGAACCACACCCATCCACCGCCCACTTTTGTCGTCAGAGCTGGCGTTTTGTTTAAAATATAATTTGTTGAATCAAGGGCTTAAATAAATAAAATTCATGGTAAATATCCCGTTTCTTAAACATCAACCAAATGTTAGTAATCATTATATAAAATTTTAAGCAATTATGTTTAAACAAATATAAATAACCCTTTTTTATTTAATAAAATACATACATACATAGCTTCAGCCTTATATCCTTTATGGGGTAGGCAGAACACCAGAGGTTATAAGACCATCTGATGTCACGTTTGACAAATGAGGTATTACTTACTTAATTAAAGAAGAAATATTACTGTTTCATAAAAAATTGAATTGTATGAAAATTATTATAAGATCACCTTATATAATCCTTTTTTTGTGTTTCTATTGGCTTTAAAATCTTCAGAATACTTTACTGAGTATGGTGTTAAAATATGCAATTAAAATAATGATTCGCATTCTCTAATAAATTTTACACATAAACAACTGAACAATTATTATTCATTTATTTCTTGAAAGAAATGTAAACGTACTAGAGTGACAACTGAAAATAAAATATTTAACTGATCGTAGCCCTCTTTTATTATCCCTAAGGTCATTTATAAATCTGTTGGTTGTTTTTGTCTGTTGCTCAAATCTTGCGGCTGTAAATGGATACCTAAACTTCTTGGTAACTTTTGCAAGCCTTTGTACGATACGGTGGGTTTGTTCAATGTTCACCAGTGGCTGCAGCAAGTTGACGAGAAGATATCATCAATCATGAAAAAACACATGTTTCAAATAAATAAATAATATTCTTATGTTTTAAAAAAATGATCGCCTTATTTATGCTGCCAAATGAATACCGCATATGGACCATTATTTTATATCTAGGTTTATTACTTATCTTTCTAGATGTAAATTCCGTACGATGAAGAAACGTTGCACTGGCGTAACGATTCACATAGCTTTTAACGAATTGGGTGTTAGAAAACATGTCTAATTGAACTATTTCTGTTCTTTCAAGTTGTTTGGCGAGTCAACAACCGTGGCAAAGAAGTTGCTGTTATCAATGGATACACTTTCTACAGACAAACAACAAGTATTCGTACAAGTCGATGGCTTTGCACTATGTCCAACAAATGCCCGAGCAAGTTTACTTGCGACAATTCGAGGACAATAATCCGTAAAGACTTGAACCATACCCATCCGCCGCCTTATTTCAGGATCAAAGATGGTATATTGATTAAAATATAAGCAATTTTATATTCAATTTCATAAGTAATGCATAATGGTAAAGTTTAAATTTTTTTGTAATAATTCGTTGGTACAGAATGCCGCAGATCAACCTTTACAAATCTGTCAAAAAATTGCAATTGAATCTGAGCAACAACATCTCGACATAAGGTTAAAAATTGGTTGAGGAAATTTGTCATTTTTGTAACGCTCGATCTGAGGCCCTCTGTACCTTAATTTTTTTATGTTGTATTTCGAAACATAATTCGACTTCAGGAATCTATTTGTCAATATTATGAAGTGTAATTTTTTTATATGTAATTCAAACAAAGCAGTGAAATAAGAATTTGATAATGGGTAACATGTCCTATGGGTTTATACTGGTTATACTCATAGGTGCTATGTCTATAATAATAAAGCTCCTTTAAAATTGAATAACAATTTGATAGTTAAATTAATTACATTTTTAAGTAAATGCGGTGTAGTATTAAGTTAGATTTTAAGACTTAATTCCTTATTTTCATTCTATATTTTATGTTATTGTTTAACTCCGCTTTTCGATTAAAGATTTTGTCGCATATACATATTTGTTTTACACACGAGATATCTATTTCGTTCATAATTCTATAAAAAAGATTTCTATTTGAATGCATATTGCTGTTCTCTCAAATTAGTATTAAGTTTAAGTATGTAAAACAGTTTTAATTAACAAAAAAAAAAACAATTTATAAATTAAGCATAGGTAAAAAATATGAAGAGAGACTTTAGAGAATATTCCTTCTATGCTTGCGCATTGGACCAGATCTATCCAAATAGAACCTCATTTAGTCATTACATTCCTACAGTTGGACGAATGGTCAATTTTGGTTTCTCGAAAGTGGATAAGACCGGGAGACAAGAAAGTCTGTTATAGGCGGGCAGAAAACCTAGAAGTTTTAAAAGGCCTGTAATAAATAAGTGTGGGAACATTATCTTATTTACATACATAACTTCACGCCTGTATCCCTTACGGGATAGGCAGAACACCAGAGGATATAAGACCATCTGATGTCACGTTTGACAAATGAGGTATTATGATGATGGAGAGAGGCTTTTGCAGTGACAGGGGTCAACCTCTATCCCTTGACTGACTTTTACAGTATGCCCGGGACGATAAGCAGCTGGTACATTCTATGATTTTCTTTCGCTCCCAGTCCAGTATGGAAGTATTCTCTTATTTGTGAGTACAATATAAAGTAAATTTAATGCTAAGATGGTTGATGTCGTGTTTCGGATTACAAATTGTCTGTGTTTTCAGAATACAAAGGGTTGTATTTATTTTATTGGCAAAATGTAATGTAATAATTGTTTTTAAACTATCGCGGTTATTTTCACTATGATTTAATGTATTCACGGGATTCTTACCACGATTTTCGATTTTATTTTCGCAAGTCCGATATTTCGATGCTGTTACAAGCACCATGATCGCGGATCATAGTGAAAATGTAATGTAGAAAGTAGAATATGTAATTTATTTTAAGGGAAACATTATTTTGGGTTTAAATAGTTTTTGGTTGTATATCTATCAATAAATTAATAAAAATGTGGTAAATAGTTATTTTATTTATATCACGACCTAACATCTTCCCATCCGTCTACAAAGTGTTAGCTCACGGATAACATACCAGAATCCGAGGTTCACCGGCGCACATGAGTCTCGGAAAAAAGCCTTTTCTGGGTCTTGATGTCGGTATACTCGTAGCTTATACCGCAACATTCCTCCAATGGAAAGTAACAATTATGAAAATTTGTCCTACCACCAAGAAAGGATTGCTCTGAACAATTGCTTCGTCGTGGTTACTGTGTGTATACGATGTCACAGGTTAAGCAACGTTCGGCGCGGTCGGTACTTGGATGGGTGACCGCCGACCGTTCGTTTCTCACGGCGACTTCCGTGCTTCGGAGGGCACGTTAAGCTGACGGTCCCGGGTGCTGTATACTTGTATACAGTAGTCGTTAGGGTTTGTCAGAAGCCATATCGGCACCCTGAAAATTTTGACATCCACCACCCAGCACTGGGCCAGCTCGGTGGATTATGGCCTAAACCTCCTCGTCACCCAGAGGAGAGACTCATGCCCTGCAGTGGGCCCATTACACGGAGTTGTGATGATGATGATGATGATGATGTAAATGTAGTTATAAAACAGAATCTGCTGAATAAATGGGTAAATTAAATATTGTGGTCTTCTGTTAAAATACATACTTAATAACATGCCGTTTATTTCGCAGTTCAATGGTACATCAACACATGTGGCATGGAAGTCGCCCTCCTTAATAACTATACCTACACGAAGCAAAGTGCAAACAAACGAACGAGCACATGGATGTGTACGATGAGGAACAAATGTAAGAGCATGCTGGTTGTTGATGAGAAGAAAAATGTTATTAAAATGGACTTGAACCACACGCATCTAGCGCCGAGATACATCATCCAAGCTGGTATTTTGAATAAGATATAAATAAGCAGTTAGATAGATTTATAGATGGCAGTTTCTTTTATGGTGTCACATTTTACCAAATTTCTATCAACATAAGCTTATTTTAGGAGTTCCAAAGATTAGGTTTCTATTTCTTATACATGGTTAATTTTAATTAGCACCCTCTCCAACTTAATCCCAACAATATTTGTTCTACGACTTTTTAAAATATATGTATTAAAAATTTACAAAAAACCGTACAAAAAATATTTATTGTCTCATGACTGGCTATTTACACTGATGCCGCGTACCTTGCGTCACGCCACGTGGGAGTGGTGCGCGAGATTGCTGGGTGACACAGCAAAATACAGAGTAATAAATAATAGAGGGTGCAAAATTTATTAGTTTTTAATTTTTTGTGTTATTTATCAAGATTTGTAAAATGTTGTAGAAAGAATTTTGTGGATTGATGGGGAGCTGCCTGCATGAGGTAATGCGCTAATTAAAGTTAACCCTGTGTAGTATTATTAAGATTTATGTTGTTCTAGTCCTTATTCTAGTTCACTACTTAGGTAATCTTGCAATCACTGTAACTAGATAATTTCGACTGCATTTCTTCTGGAACATGCCTTCCTATAACTTATTTCTAAGAGTGTAATGAATGTCTAGTCACCGATGTAAGTTATTGGTAATCATTAATTATTTTTATACTCGTAGCTAGTCATTTTTGACTGCTATTCTACTTGATATTTCCTTTTTTATAACATATAATAAAGTGTGTATTGAATGTCTAACCTTATATTTTATTGATAAAAGTGTGAAATACATTATTTAAAACGTAGATGACAAGTGTTTAATTTCTGACCATTTTCGCATTTAAATTATTTTTGTTACCTATGACGCGGGACGTATAATCCAGAGGATATCCCATAAGTGACACATCACACTAGATCCAGGGATAGGTCAGCATTGAACCTGCCTTACATGTCTCCAGTAACAGTTGCACGGTTTTCGAGTTATTGCTAAAATAAAGCATTTACTGAATTTTCTCTTTTTTAACAATGTAACTGCCTTACTCTCGAAGTTGATTTTGGTGTGAAATGGAGACGATAAGTTTGAATGTGTAATCGAGGAACAATTTTTCACAAGGAACTGTTTTCCTATAGGTACTTCTTCCTCTATTGATTCTTGTCCAGGACATCGTCCTCCGATAATGCGCAGCTTTCTTCACCACACTTGACATTTCTTCAATTTACCATCGTGACAATCCAAAGCCTGCAAGTGTGATGGAAAATTACTACGTCATTAGCAAACGTCGCGTTATCACTTATCAATGATTGCCGCGCGCTCGCGCCGCGCCACGCGGCCGTGCGGGTGACTTCGCTCGCACGTCAAGAGCGGGAAACTTTTGCAGTCTGAAGAATTGGTGAGTTTTTATGATAATATCATGACATTTGTGTATAACGATTCTTTGCACGAAAATATTGGACACGTGTGCTAGGTTTCGCATGAATAAAAAATGACGTTGTATATTATGTAGGGAACCGTGAAAAATTTAAGTCTCTAATAATACTATTCTTACTGGACGTTTCGAAAATATTTTGAGTCTTTTGGGACTCCTTTTAAAAAAAAAGCCTTGTTTAGGGACTTAAATAAATTGAATAGCAATCGTGTTGATTTCTAACTAATTTCGAAACCTTTTATTTTACAGTTCATTGGTATGTTAACCAAAACGGCAAAGATGTTGCCGTCATTAATGGATACACTTTCTGCAAGCAAAAAGATTTTAACTCTACCAGCAGATGGCGATGTACGAAGACAACTACATGTAAATCCAAGCTAATTTGTGACAAAATGAAAAATATTATTATAAGCATGACTTTAGTTCACGACCATCCACCGCCGAGATTTGTCATTAAATATGGTGTTTTGATAAAAGTATAAAATGTTAATTATAGGTTTGCACTGTAATAAACTTGCAAAATGTAATATTTGTAATTTTTCAACCGACTTCAAAAAAATAAGGAGGTTCTCAATTCGTTTTTACGTTTTTTTGTTTGTTTGTTACTTCATTACTTTTGACTGGGTGAACCGATTTTGATGATTCTTTTTCATATGATAGAGGATACTTTCCATTTGGTGCCATATATTTTCATTGAAATCGATTGAGTACTTAATAAAAAAAAAACAAATATGTATGAATTCCGAGATCGTTTACCTTGACGACCTTCTACTTCAGCCAAAGTTTTGACGTGAAGTCGGTGTTTTAATGCTCTGCATTTGTTCATTATTTATTGTATTTTGACGCGATCTAGTAGCGTCATCATCATCATCATCATCCACAGCCTGTAGACGTCCACTGCTGGACATAGGCCTCCCCCAAGGTCTTCCACGTCGCTCGGTCCCGCGCCGCCCTCATCCAGCGTTTACCGGCGACTTTGACCAGGTCGTCGGTCCATCGTGCGGGGGGCCTGCCTACGCTGCGTCTCCCAGTACGTGGCCGCCACTCGAGAACTTTTCTGCCCCACCGGCCATCTGTTCTGCGAGCTATGTGCCCTGCCCATTGCCACTTCAGCTCTGCAATCCTTTAGTAGCGTAGTAGCGTAGAGTAGCAAAATCTTTGCCTTTTATAGCAGAGATCCTAAGTACGAATTCCGCCTAGGCTAATAATTTGTGTGATAGGTATATTGGCTTATAATATATGGCTTTTAGTATATTTTTTATAAATTTGATTTATAAAAAATAATTTTATATATAAATAATTTTTATATAAATTTATGAATAATATTGAATAAATTTGAAATGTATGCTTAGGCTTATTATTTATTTAGCATTCATAACGGTAGTTAGTAACCATAAAGAAAATAAATATGAAATAAGTATATAGTGGAGTATGATCGTATTTTTTGATAAGTCTAAATAATCATCTTACTAATTGAAAACTGCCTAACTGAAAATGGCCTAACTGATTCTCAAATACATAAATAACTTTTTTATCAGTGATTATGATTTTGACACTGCCCTAGGTAAGTAATGCTAAAGGAGATAAAACATATGGGGTCAGAAAAGAAGTGATTCGGTATAGCATAAATAAATACAAAATTTAACTACAATCAAGTGCTTTTTTTGGTTTATGAATTGCCGTTTATGCATTAAACTTGTATGTGTTTATTAACTTGAACTTCTTCTCTGCATAACAAGTGACCGGAATACCCCATTTACCCAAACTTATACACCAACCAAAGAAAGCTTTTATATAAGCGTGTGTTATAAAGAACACAAAGAGGAACTAGGGAAGTATCCTCGTACACACCGATACGAGTAACTACACTTTATAGGTACCTACACGTAGCTACATTATGCCGGGTCGCTTCGCGGCGGACCGCGCCAGATCTTATCGAAAAATGTTAGCCTAATACATTGTGACGGGCCGCATCGGTACACTCTACGTCTAGACGTTGCGCTTACTATACTCTAAGAATTTACGAGTTAAAGCTTTAAGCCTTTGAACAAAAGGTCGAATTTGGATTCACACTATATGGGTAATGTGATATTATGAGTACAGTCTACGTGTAGACGAGCTTTTCTTGACTAGTCCGTTTGCCACTAGGTCGCTGCGCAGTGCCCTGGAAAATCAGCGGCGGATCATGAATGATGGGCGTACCTTATGATCACTATTGATGCAACATTTATAATTTAGAATTAATAGTAGAATTAATAATTAGAAACATGCAACACGACAATAAAGTACACACATACATACATACATTACTTAACGCCTATATCCCTTATAAGGCAGACAGGGGGGTAAGACAGGGGATCAGCCTATCGCCCACAAAACACACTAATAAAACCTCTGTCCCTTAACTGATTTTTATAGTCTGGCAAGCAGCTGGTACATTCTATGTTTTTCTTTCGCTCCCAGTCTAGCATGGAAGCAATCAATATATATAAAATTGTTCCGTTACTGACTGAGTGACTGAGGTACTGAGTGACTGACAGACAACGTACAGCCGTAACTACTGGGCGTAGAGAGCTGAAATTTGGAGCATACAGTCTCTAGGGGATGTAGGGGTGCACTAAGGAAGGAATTCCCGAAATTCCCACGGGAACGGGAAATATAGGACTTTTTAGTTTGTATGAAAAATGTTATTCCTTGAGTGCCCCGATGTGAAACTTGGTGTAAAGGTTTTTCAATGTGTATCTGGTTGTGTTATGAAAGGAATTCCCGAAACTCCCACGGGAACGGGAAATATATGATGTTTTAGTTTGTATGAAAAAATCCCATCCCTTGAGTGCACGGATGTGATACTAGATATAAAGGTTCCTCAATAAGTGTTTGTTTATATTATGGAAGGAATTCCCGAAATTCCCACGGGAAGGGGTTGAACTTTTTAGTTTGTATGAAAAATCTTATTCTTTGTGTGTACGGATGTGATACTTGGCATGAAGGTTCTTAAAAGAGTGAATGGTTGTGCTACGAAAAAAATTCCCAAAATTCCCACGTGCACGGGAAATATAAGATTTTTACTTTGTATGAAAAAACTTATTCCTTGACTGCATGGGTGTGATACTTGGTATAAAGGTTCTTTCAGTTAGTTGTATAGTTTCTGAAATTTCCACGAGAAGGTAGTTAAGCGCATACGAAGTTGCGGGATAAAGCTATTAAAGTATAATTTATTTTACAGTGAAATGGTACAAAAATCAACGCGGCAAAGAAGTTGTTGTTCTAAATGGATACACCTTCCTCCAAAAAAATAGTGCTATCAATGGTGCTAGCACATGGGTGTGCACGAGGACAAACAAATGTTCCAGTAAGGTCGTTTTTGATAGAAAGAGAAATATCCAGCGAACAAATTTAAATCATACTCACCCAGCGCCGAGATTCGTTATCAAATCTGGTGTATTGATTAAAATATAAGTATTTTGTAGATACCACCTTGGAAAATAGTGCGCGTGCGCATGCGGGGAGTGTGCGTGAGACTGGATGGTACAGTAGGGCAGCAGATCAAGCGTTACAAATCTGTCAAAATATATTTACTTGAATCTGAAATCTATGCCCTCGACATTAAGTTAAAATTGGTTGGGGAAATTTGACAGGTCACGTAACGCTTGATCTGGTGCCTTCTGTACTTATACATAATTCTGGCGCAGTTTGTAGCTTTTTGTCTTTAGTTTTCACTATTTATTGTAATTATAATTTATTAATGAGTAAAAAAACGTTTCGGAGATAATACTCATGTTCTTTTAAACATAAACACTGGATAGTTGTATAGTCCCTAAGTAGGAAATGTTTGAAGCTTGATTCTTCAAAAAGTTTTTTTTAATAGAAACATTCTGCCAATCTTCATGTGTTTTATTATATCCTTAAGTTATAGCTTCAGCGAAAATTGGTCGCTTTTAACCTTATGTAAAAATTGTGACTATATATGACGTTTTTTTTTAATTCTGATGCTGCGATCCTGAATTCAGCTTTTTAACAATTATGAATACTTTTGAGATTAACTTTATAAGTGAATTTTATTTAACAGAAGCTAGTTAAGTACGCATCAGACAGGAGACAACCACTGCTGCGCAAAAGCCTGTCCTAAGGTTCTTCACACCGCTCGGTCCTTCGCTGTTCTCTTCCAGAGTAACAAAATCTATAAAAACCTAAATAAAAAAAATTCTGTTCTCTAGGAACTTGTTTAGAAACGAGAAAAAAATCTCTGAAAGAATCTTCTTCACAAACATACAGGCGTAAGTTGAAAGAAAATTTACATTTAAGATGAAAGCTATGCTGGACTGGGAGCAAAAGAAAAACATAGAATGTACCAGCTGCTTCTCTTCCCGGGCATACTGTAAAAGTCAGTTAAGGGACAGAGTTTTTATTGGCGTTTTTGTGGGCGATAGGCTGACCCCCTGTCACTGCAACAGCCTCTCGCCATCATTATAATACCTCATTTGTCAAAAGTGACATCAGATGGTCTTATAATCTCTGGTGTTCTGCCTACCCCATAAGGGATACAGGCGTGAAGTTATGTATGTATGTAAAAAGATCGACTGGGATCAAATCCCATAAAAGAACGCCTTGCAAATGACAAAGTGAAGAGAAAAGTAAAGAAACCGCACTGCTTGTACGTCGGGAAAGGTGTCAAAATGAAGGTAATTCCAATAATGCATCAAAATCATAACAAATATTCGAATAAAAGTTAGTCGCTCAATTGTTTTGTTTGTTCGATATACTTACTACTCTAGGATATCCTGTTATTGGCTAAGATATTTTGTTACTCTAGATTTAAAATTATTTGTTCCGTACCTATAATGCTGTTGGATATCTTGATAATAAATAAATAAATAAAATAATATGTCGGAAGTTTTCTTACGATTTGAAATATTATCCACTTAATTTTCGATTTTTCTGATGGACATATGTAAGAGCAGTACAGCGACTTCTTTCATGAAAACGAGTTTAACGCCTTTTTCAGTCCGTTGGTATGTTAACAAACGTGGCAAAGATGTTGCTGTCGTCGATGGATTCACATTCTTCAAGCAAGTGGACTTCCTCCATACATCCAGATGGTTGTGCAGCAGGAGCAGGATATGTAAAAGCAAGTTCACTTGTGATAAACTCAGGAATATCATTCGAGAAGTTTTCAACCATACTCACCCACCGCCTAAATTTGTCATTAAAAAAGGAGTTTTGTTGAGGCGCGGTTCATCTCCATCACACTGAATGGTAAATGAAGATGAGATCAAAGTTGAAAGCACACAGCTCTTCATACAACATATCTGGAAGTAGCACCACAAGAGCGATGATGATTGGCGGCAGGTGAACCTTTAATGACACGCTTATCCATGATCGACAGATCTGATCTAAGCCAACTCGGCACTATTTAATTTTATTTATTTATTTACGGAAAACTTACAGCTATTTCTAGTATAATTTGAACAATAGAAATTTAAGGCCAATAAGCAGTTTTCACAAACAAGTATACTTACGAGCACATAGAAAATTTAGAAAAGTAAATAAGGATTAACATTGCAGTATTTTTTATTGTTTTAAACTAGATACGGATATAAACTTTTAAATATAAAAATTTAAACAATACTCAAATTGAAATAAATGCGCACAGTAAAAAAAAACAGAAAATTTCTAAGTATTACCAGGCCTGGCTCACTCCGCGCGGTACATCCGTTATTTACCTACAGCGAAGCGCTCCGCCGCCGGCGGATTTCGAATCAGTCGAGTGTCACGCGCCTGCCCGTCGCGCGCAATAGATATCTACCTACCTAATAGCACTCACAGTAATTATATGATCGAGGTCGCAAATAGTATTTAAAAATGGACATAAAAAGAAACAAATATTCAATTAGATTATGTTTAGATTTGATTATGTTCAATTTAGTAAACAAAACATAGGATAGTATTACTAATTATTCGTCGTAACATTTTTTTCATTTTGTACTCTAGGTAAGTTGAAACAATATTTTTTTACAAAGGTAGAATAACAATAATACCTACATCGGTAGATACTTAATTACAAGTAAGGAGATTAATTATTCTTCCATAGGCAGCAACCCTAACAGCGTAAGAAAAGATAAGAGGCATGCGATAGAAAGAGACAAATCTTCTAGGTATATAAATTTGCAGGTACGTAATGCTAGGCGAGCTGAATTCCACCGTATCGCGTCGTAGCAAGACTCGCATTTATTTAGATCTTCTTGCGGAGTAATTCTTCTGTACCCCCGGTACTATTACTTATTCTATGGTATTACTGAGTTAAAAAGAATTCCCTAGGGAGTACCGCTGTAACACTTGGGACACTGGCAAGAAACACATCCAGGTCGTTCAGTCTCAGCAGCGCCTTGTTCACGAGGTTGCACGATCGAATGATGAACGATGTTATGTTTCACCGTGATTTATTATTTGACCGAAGAGAAATCTTGACCGTGTAAGGTTGCCTATCCTGCTGGATAAGCGAGTCGTAACATGCGAATAATCCGAGTAACCCTTGAGACCCCTTCTGGGTTCGCTTGGGGTCACCTTTCATATAAAATCTACCGCCAAATATAAGCGCTCCGGTGTTTATGTGTAACGGCATTTTTTATGGAGAGCCAGTTCTTGCTCTCCTAAGCCCTCGTGCTTTCATCTTTAATCTCATCTCCACGTACCATCAGGTGAGGTTGAGTTCAAACGCGGGGTTAGTCTAAAATAAAAATAAAAATAAGGCAGATGACATTACCCACTTATATTGTTTATGTATCATTGTTATTAAGACTTACTAGCTTACTTGACAATGTACTACCCACGAATACTAAGTGTTGTTAAGAAATAAAAAAGTACCCACTGAACCCAATGTTTGTTTTTTTTTAATAAACTTCTTATCATAAATATAGAGGTGATACGTGGCTTTTGTAAATCAAAAGATGTACAAGAAATGATAACATATTATTTTGTGCCCTGAGGAATCTAGTTCAATTTCATTCGTATTTGTTTAATTGGAATTGATCAACAACATTATGCAACATTGGCATGGTTGTCTGGTAGAAATCGCTCCTCAGCGATAAGACCGCCAAGTTTTTATGTCTTATGTAAGTTTTTATTGTACTGTACCTGTATAAACTGATGTGTAAATAAATAAATAAACATTATTTATTGTTTATACAAAACCAATAGTAGTTTGCTCAGAATTGACTGCAACAGATTGTAAACCGTTATATTAAAATTCAATAAACGCAACAGAATTTTAAAAAATGCACACAGTATTAAAGCAATCTCACGCAAATATGTAACCCGTTTGCGGACATAAAATTAAACATTGTATAAGGTGCTACACGATACCTAATAGACAGGGTTGGTTTTAGTCACCGGCCAAATTTTTTTTACGCAATAAGCGTAATTTATAGAAACGATTCTTGCAATAATTTTTTTTTTTTACAAAGCAATGAATATATCGGCATACATACTCGTATTAAGCAAACCATGGTCACTAAATTACCATTAAAATAAAGGCACTACGCGCTACTACAAAACATCTTGAAGTACTACGTCGTAGTATAATCAATGAAATGCCGCCTCGTAGTAGGTATGTTCATCAACAGCGACTTATTTTTTAAAGTTTTTGGTTCCATATTTCAATTTTTTGTACTGAGCTACGCTTAAATAAATATGCAGGTATGTTTATATCGTATTAAAGATACGTACGTAAGATAAATTTTTCTTGAGACTACAAATCAACCCTGTATAATATTTGTAGTAGATAGTTATAAAATAAAATTGACTGCATGTTCAGCCGACTGCATTTTCTTTGAACATCAAGAAACTAATAATTAAATGAGAATTGAAATTAAACATTGGATGGTGCTTTTTTAGTAATATGTTTACTTTGTTGACTGTATTTAAATATTTTAATTATTTTAAATGTCTGTCATATTTATTATTGTAGTTTTTTACCATTACTATAGCCATAAATTATTACATAAAAATTTACTTGAATTTTAAAACTATTGCTGTAACCTGAACCTTCGACTTAACCCGTATGAATTTGCTAAGTTTCTTAAAGCCGAAGAAGTAGGTAGCTATATTGAAGGATAATGGGCGATCATCATCTTCGTGAGCCGAGAGACGCACACTGCTGGACAGAGGCCTCTCCCAAGATTGTCCACGTCGCACAGCCCTTATCTACCCGTTTGACGTTCATTATGTCTTTTTTTTTAAACGCATGAATAAAAGTTTCTGAATTTTGAATTATGAACCTAAGTTCAAAATCACTTGTAATTTTCACTGTCTTTCAATTGTTTTGTTTTGTAAAATCTTTTCTTTCTTTCTTTCTATTTGGATGAATTAATATCTATACATTGAGACCACTCTCCTATGAGGTACTCACGTTTAATAGCAGTGTGGGCAAGGAGAGTGAAGTATAGTACACTAAAAACATTAAATTAATTCATGGCTCTTTGTTTCAGTCCGCGTAGAATATTACAAGAGTAGTCGAGGCAACGATGCCGCCGTCATCAATGGCTATCGCTTCTGTAAAAAAATGGATTCCGAAACTACAACCACGTGGGTCTGCACTGCTGGGCGTAGATGTAAATCTTATGTAACTGTAGATCGTCATGGAGTTATAACACGAGAAAAACTCCAACACAACCATCCTAAGCCGGAATGTTATGTATACAATGGGGTGATATATTCAAAATCAAACAGATCCAATTTGCCTTTGTTTTGATAAATTACCTTGATATAAATAGGGCTATCTTTTGTCACCGGCCAAATTTAAATATTATGTTCTTTGATATAAAATAAACGCATTTGCTGATTTATTAGAATTGATTGTTTGTATTTGTATAATAAGATTGTTTATGTTACCGGCCAAACCCGATTTCAGGACAAACTAATTTTGCCTAGGCTAAACTAGTGGGTATGGCAGGCGATACGATTCGTTGCGAGTGTTGCGACGGCTAGCGTAGCGAGGAGGAGCAGTTAGGTTGCATACAGTAATAGACGTGCGCGAGCGGTGCCGCGGCACCGGCTGGCGAAGCCCCATAATCCTCGAAGACAAATGTCCCATCCTAACTTTAAAAAAAAGAAAACTTCTCGAGTGGCGATCACGTATTGGGAGATGCAGTCCCCCCGAAATGTGCAAGGTTACCGGGAAACGTTGGATGGGTGCATATAGGATGAGACCTTTGTTCAGCAGTAGGTGTCCTCCGGCTGCTGATGATGAAATTCCTCTATTACACAAACGGTTTTCAGAATTACGTTTTATTTATACTCTATTTTTCTTAAAAAAGTTTTACGTGATACTGAACACACAGTAATTATAAAACTTGGTTCCAGGAAAACATATAGATGAAAAAATCCTAAGTTGCTCTACCGGCCTGCCATCGTTTACATTTATAAAAAGAAAACGTGGGACTATTCTACTTCGTACTGGGCACCAATACGTAATAAAAACAAAGTATAAAAATGGAACTGTGGCATGGGAGTGTATTAATAGGAGAAAATCTAGATGTGTTGGAAATATATATATAAAGGTTTGTATTGTTGTAAAGTATACATTTTTTTTTCAATTGATTAAAAAGATTATTTTTAGTTTTATACTGCTCAAATATAATGTTATAAATAAAATAACAATTGAAATCGATCCTGACTGGGACTCGAACCCAGATCTCCCAGGTATTTACATAATACATAACTTTTCGCCTGAATCCCTTAAGTAGATGTGGGGTAGGCAGAACACCAGAGGCTTTTGAGGTAAGCAGAAACCATCTGATGTCACGTTTTGAAAAACACTATATTCTGTGTTCTATACATTGCCTAGGTATGTATAGAATACCTAAAATATACAAGATATACAGATTGCCAGTGATATTTAAAAATAAGGGGCGTCCAGGCAATGGCGTCCAGGCAATATTTCATATTTTGAATATTATTGTCCATTACATACTTTAACTAGGTAATGTATACAAACCGTAGGGATTGTATAGAAAACGTGCCATCTTACAGGCAGTGTGAAAATTAATAGGTCTTGGGCTATATTTAGGAATGTTAACCGGCCTGCCTATAAAGTGATGAGCAAATGGCGTTACATGCGCCGATAAATGTATTCGGAATGGTTAGGTGCGAGAACGAGCGTAGGTACGAAGGAGGACCACTTAGGTTTCATTGGTATAGGTCACACATGCGCGAGTCGAGCGAGCGAATCGAGCGGCTGCGGTAGCGGCTGGCGATGCGCCATAACCAAATAATATGCTTCTTTAAATAAACTGTGACAACACCTAGGAAATGTTTAGAATACAACCTCCCCCTACTTTCTTGCTCTCGGCTTTTACATACATTACCAGCTAGACATGCGATATTGTATAGAATACCAAGGAAAAATATAAAATAAATTATATTTCATACATTAACTTAGTTCATTACTAACTTAGTACATTACTTATCTTCCCCCTAGGACCTCGACAGTGTTCGGACGTATATTCAACAATATTTTTAATATTTAATAATGTTTAAATTTATTTGTGTGGAGTGAATAAATCCAAAGTACTAGGCGATCAGTTTAGCGCAGAAGGTGTGATACATGTGCGACAGTGATATTCCTACTAGAGCAAGACAGAAAACACATCGTGAACAACCTAACTCAGCGCGTCATCTTGGCTGACCACATAGTGTTTCAACTTCGACAGTTTATTGCCGTATAAGTAATTGAAAAATGTCAAGAATCACTAGATCTCCACCAAACAGTTGTGTACAACAAAACGTATCAGATTCTGAGGCTGTTAATATTCCTCCCAATACACCTACAGCGGCATTTGTATCACAAAGGTCCAAGCGTCGAGTTAAACCAGTCGAGGAGGACTTTGCTTCTTTTAAGAAAGAAATCAAAGCAATGTTGGAGGAATGGAAAGATAACCAAAGTTCAGCTTTAAACAAAATTACCTCAGACATCGCAGATATAAAGTCTCAAAATTCTGAAATCAAACAAACCAATGATGAAATACAAAAATCCATAACATTCCTTAGTAATCAATACGAAGATATGAAAGCAAAGGTAAATGGACTACAAAAAGATCGCGATCAACAACTTATCCAGATTGCATCTTTAGAAGCCAGAATCGAAGACATGGAAAGAAACCAAAAATCAAGTACAATTGAAATAAGAAATGTTCCCATCTCGGTTGCACGAGAAACGAAAATTGATCTTTGCAATATTGTCCTTAACACATGCAAAGTCCTTGATACAAATATACAACATGCAAGTATTAGAGATGTTTATCGAATTAATAGCAAGACGGGGAAAGGTACAATAATTGCCGAATTAAACTCAATGTTGCTAAAAAATGATATCTTGCAAGGAATTAAAACTTACAAAAATAAAAATCCTGATAAACGCCTTACTACAGCCGATATTGGGTACTCAGGAGCAGTGACACCAATATATGTTTCTGAAGCACTGACAAACAAAGCTCGTAGACTATTTTTCCTTGCCAGAGACTTCGCCAAAACTTGCGAATATAAGTTTTGCTGGACCAGTTATGGAAGAATATACCTCCGCAAATCAACTGATGCCCCTCATATTGAAATTAAAAAGGAATCACAGCTGACTGCTCTCAGGACGAAAATGTGACTATACCTAGCTCTGCATAAGTTATGCTGTTGCTTTTATTACCCTTATTTTTATTTTAGTTTTAACACTGCTATTCTTAATATATTTACTATAAATGTGGTAGCGCTAATCATAATCAAAATATACCAAATAGAAAACCGACCCAAAAATTCATACAAATATTCACAATATTTATATAAAAAAACCAACAAACTTCTTATTAGTAACTCAAATTTTAAAATATACTACTTGCGCAATAGACTAAAGTCAATTGATTTTCCAAATAAAATTCGATTCAATAAACAGTACTCAATTAATAAATAATATTGACCAAGTAACGCCCGGGCCTTCGTTTTTGTGTAGTCTAGACTCTTGTAAAACTTTTCTGTCTCCAGTTTTAACGTCGGATAAAAACCTCAAAATATTATCGCAAAACATCAGAAGCATCACTAAAAATTTCTCAGAATTTGAAGTATTGCTGTCTAGATTAGACATAGCCTGCGAAATCTGTATACTTACTGAAACCTGGAACACGAAAGCGTCATATATTCCATCACTTAAACATTACGATAGTTATTACACCGAGAAAAATCACAATCAAAATGATGGTGTAATTGCGTACATACGCCAAGGAGTAACTTGCTCCGTTCAGGAAATTGATATAGCAGATGCTACTGGTCTACTTATTACTATAGAGCAACATACCGCAGTCTTGGGCATTTACCGGTCACCATCGTTCAGAAAAGTTGAACGCTTTTTAAAATCGCTGGATACGATATTATCTAATTTAAACGGGTTTCCTAACATTCTTATAACAGGTGATCTAAATATAGACATTAAACCTAATAATGACGATCCTAACTCATGTCAATACTTAAATTGTTTGGCTACCTATGGAATTTTAGCTGGTCATCTATTTCCAACTAGAAATAGTAATTGCATTGACCACGCTATGGTGAAGGCACACTCTCAATGCACTGTTTTAGTTACGGAGGCTCCGCTTACCGACCATTCAATGGTTTTGACATGTCTCAGCCTAGAGCATAAAATTAAAGTGCCTCATATCCCAAGCACTAAAATTAACTACGAACAAATTCTTTGTGATCTAAAATCTGTAAACTTTTCAAATATTATGCAATCCCAGGATGCTAACTCAGCTGCTGAACAGTTAGAAACAATTCTTATTAAATCGATTGATAATAACACTTTTAGAGATAAAGTAACAAGAACAAAACGATGCATTAAACCATGGTTAACACCAGGCTTACTGCGCTGCATCAGAAATCGTGATCGTATGCACATGAAATCAAAAAACGAATCAAGCAATGAAATACTTAAAATTACTTATATCCGGTACAAAAACTACTGCAATAATTTACTAAAACGTCTAAAAAGAAATTTTGAAAAAAGTGAACTTATAAAATATGCTAATAACACAAAAATGAAATGGAAGATCATAGATACAATTACAAATAGGCAAAAACCGAAAACATCTCCTGACACTTTACTCAAATTAAGTAACTCAACTGAAGAAGCTTTAGACAATATTAATAACTACTATGTAAACGTTGCAGATGAACTAGCTAAAAAAATTGTTACCTCTAATAACTCAAACAATTATTACATCTCTAGCGATAAGTCATCGGTTGAATCAATGTTCTTTCTTGAAACTTCAGAAACAGAAGTGAGTTCTTTAATCGATAATCTTAAGTGCGAAAGTGCTGCAGGCTATGACAAAATTCCAACAAATTTGATAAAATTGGCCAAAGATATATTAGTCAAACCTTTGACCCATATTGCAAATCTCTGTATAAAAACTGGCGTTTTTCCGCGAGTGTTTAAAATATCAATTATACATCCAATCTTTAAGGGCGGGAAAAAAGACTGTATCGAGAACTATCGACCAATTTCAGTGCTACCGGTTCTATCAAAAATTTTAGAAAAAATTATGAATAGCAGGCTTTTATCGTATCTAGATAAGAAAAACATCTTAGCTGATAATCAGTATGGATTTAGAAAATGTAAATCAACATCGCAAGCTGTATCCGACCTTACCAACCTGATTGGCACAAAAATCGATTCTAATAATAAGTGTATCGGAATATTTCTAGACCTAGCCAAGGCATTCGATACAGTCTCCATACCCATATTGCTTAAAAAAATCGAAAACATTGGTGTAAGGGGAAAAGCGCTGAAACTATTTACAGATTACTTAACAAACAGAAAACAAAAAGTTACAATATCTGGTCACACTAGTAATGAAGTGTCTACCAGTCACGGTGTGCCCCAGGGCAGCGTGCTCGGACCGACACTCTTTTTGATATATATCAATAGTCTCTGCAACCTAAAATTGAGGAACTGTAATATTTTTACTTTTGCAGATGATACAGCTCTTATTTTTTATGGCAAAACATGGGAAGAAGCCAATTACAATGCAGAATCAGGACTCCAGATCACTGCTCGTTGGCTGAATTTAAATTTACTGAGTCTTAACGTCAATAAAACTAAATTCATAGTCTTTGGAAACACAAAAAAATCAATCCCTAAAACAAATATTAAAATAAAACTACACACTTGTCAAAATTCAAACCAAAATCTTTGTGACTGTCCATGCATCGAAAGGGGTCAAGTAATCAAATACTTAGGCGTTTTTTTAGATGAAAAAATGACATGGTCCGCTCATATCAATAAATTAACAGACCGAACTAGAAGACTGATATTCATTTTTAAAAAACTGAGACATGTTGCTGATTTTCCCTTACTTAAAACTGTTTATTTTGCACTTGCTCAATCTGTTTTATCATACTGTATCACATCTTGGGGTGGTGCTGGGAAGACTCAATTGATCAAAATGGAACGAGCTCAGCGCGCCCTGCTTAAAGTTATAACATTCAAACCATTTAGGTATCCCACAACTAACCTTTACGCTGACTGTAATGTTCTAACTATTAGACAATTATTTGTTGCTGAATCTGTTCTACTTCATCACAAAAAAGTATTTTATAACCATAATTCAAATAACAGACGGTTGAACAAAATTTGCCCTACAATAAAATATAATACATTTTTTATCAATAAATTTCAATGTTATCTTGGTCCAATGTTATACAACAAATTGAATAAAATCTTACAAATTTATAGCCTAAATAATAACCAATGCAAGAAAAAGATAGTTTGTTGGTTAAAAACTAAAAATTATGAAGACACTGAAAATTTATTTAAAATCCTAAAATGAAGTTTTATACTAAATTATAATAAGCAGTACCTAAATTAAATTATGTAAAAGCTTATTTTATTTTCTTAAAAATTTTTATTTCCCTTATTTATTTTATATTTTTATCTTAATATTTATGTTTTAAATATTAACATGAAATCAAATCACCACTAAAATATAACTCCGATATAAAAACTAGTCTATATTAAAATCAAATCTATTTACACAAAAAAGTGGCAAAGTTCTTAGTATCAGTGGTCGTAGTGGCTAAACCTTGCTTCGTCATAACTCCGCTGTCTGCCGAAACCACCCGAACGATGACACGCTAACTTGCTCCCGTACATTTCGCTGTTCGCAAAAAAATATAATTGTAAATCTACCCACGATAGCACTGTTTTATGTTTAACATTTTAAATACTTGAACATAGTCTTTATTATAAAATCTTTATTATTCAATGTTTGATTTACTGATTATTGACGACCTAAATTCAAAATTGTAATACAATTAAATATGGATATGGATGTAATGTACGAATACTAACTGGTGTTCAATATGCGATCGATTCGGAGTAATGTAATTTATGTAAGTGTATTATTTACTATTTGTTTTAATGTTGTCTTGGGAGTTTATTTTATGATTTATTTTAATGTTAATAGTTTGTAGTATAACAACTTAATGGTAATACCCTCACAGTCCTATATCACTTAGGAAGGACTAGCAACTAAGATACAGGCTATGCCTAGTTTAGTTGCTAGCACACATAGTTTTAAATGTATACCTACCTACCTATTTTTTAACTGACTATAACCTATTGTAAAATGTCCTATGTATGTGTATATGTGTAATTGAAATAAATAAATTTATTATTATTATTATTAACTGCACGTTTTAGATATTCTAAACATTACCTAGGTATTTTGAAATGTTCGAGGTTGGCCTAAAATTTAAAGTAACATAAATTTTTATTTCTTGTTTCTAGGACAACTGCATTATAAGAGAGAAGAGACATGACTGTCAACCGGATGAAATAAGAAATAAAATAGATGAGAAAATATTTGAATGCAAAAAAGAACTGTCATCAGCGGAATTCCCAACAGTAAGATCAGTCTACAATGCTGTAGTAGCATCTTGCAAAAACTCTGGCTTGGACTTCAGGCAAATACCATCATATAAAAGCATTAAAAGTACGCTCTACAGGTCAAGAAACAAGTCGTGGGTATGAATGAAATTGTTGACAAAGATTTGGAACAAGTGTAGACGATAAAATAAAAAAAAAACACTCCAGCGCCTATGGAACTTGATCTGTGCCCCCGGTGAACGCCGGGCCCCTGCTTACAGGGGCCGATGAAACAGTTATTCCCAACAGCCCTGCTACCAGGTTTGAACCACAGTTGCCGTTGGAACTTACCCAAAACAATATGCTTAAGTTTTGTTTTTGAGTGGTGTTTAGTTAAGGATTTGAATTGGTATTTTAACAATTAATGGTTATGAAGATGAGATGAGATCGAAGATGAACGCACACGGGTCTTCATGAAACATAATGGTGATTTTTGGTGGCAGAGTTAATATGAACGAAGGTGCTGAGCCTGGCGAACTCAGAAGGGGTTACACCACGAAGCGGAGGTGACTCGGATTAGTCGCTTTTTACGACCCGCTTGTCAATGATCGGTAAAGCTTTTCTTATCCAACCCCGCAAGACTAATTAAGAATAATTTTTGACCTTTATTTACTATTTGACCGAAGAGCTATTTTGACCGTAAGGTTGGCTTACAATATCCCTATCCTGCTGGATAAGCGAGTCGTAAAAGGTGAATAATCCGAGTGACCCTTGAGACCCCTATTGGGTTCGCTTGGGGCCACCCTTCATATAAAATCTACGGCCAAATATTACCGCTGCTGTGGCGGTGATGTGTTGCCTTTCTTATAGCCACTTCTTCTCCTTTCTCCTTTTGACCTCATCTCCTCTTACCATTAGGTGACATTGAGGTCAAAAGCGCGCTAAGTCTATGATAAAAATAAAACGCAGATAACATTAATACTTGTTTATGCAAACAATGTACATTAGTAGTAAAGAGTAATAGGTATAAACGACTTACTAGCTTACTTGATTTTGTATTACCTACTTATACTAAGTGTTGTTGAGAAATATAAAAAGTACCAACTGAAAGATCGTTGTTTTTTTAACAAACATCTTATTATCAAGATGGAGGTGTTGCTTAGCGTTTCTTATTGGCCGATGTAAAGCAAAAGATGTACAAAAAAATAATAATTTATTATTTTGAGACCTGAGTAATCTAATTTATTTTCATTCGCATTTATGTAATGGAATTGATCAGACATCACACAACATATTTTTTTGTTTATTCGAAACCTGCCAACAGTTCTCTCAGAATAGATTGTAATCGTTTTTATAACGTTATATTTTAATTAAATAATCTGAACAAGATTCTCAAAAAATCACACTATTTAAAGAAATCTCTCCAGACAAGTCCAGGACACTAAAGCCCCGCAAGTTTGGTAGTGGCTACTGAATCGCATGGGGTATACAGACTTGGCGGTACCGCTAGGCGTGTAACCCATAGATACACTAGACTGGTAACGTGAGAAGAATTCAAATCAAACATATGACGAAACAGCTTATTTGGACGAATTGATATCTGACCACTCTCCCACGATGTTCTCACTTTTTTTAGCGGTACGAGCAAGGAGAGTGGAATATAGAACACTAAATACATTAAATTAATTTATGGCTCTTTGTTTCAGTACGCATAGAATATTACAAGAGTACTCGGGGCAACGATGTCCCCGTCATCAATGGATATCGCTTCTTTAAAAAAAAAAGTTCTGAAACTACAATTAGGTGGGCCTGTACTGCTGAGCATAGATGTAAATCTTATTTAATTGTAGATCGTAATGGAGTTATAACACGAGAAAAGCTCCAACACACACATTCTAAACCGGAAATGGTTGTACACAATGGGGTGATACTTTCAAGACCAATAAGGGCGTATTTGCCTTAGTTTTGAAAGTTTGAGTTTGATCACGTTTCAAAATACTAAGACATAGAGTTCAACAATGTTTTGTCGCACGACTTAAGATAAGTGCGTTCATGTGGGCGAGGAAATATTTACGATATTAGTCCGCAACGAATCACTTTCGGTAGTTATGCATATTTATAGGTAATACCTAAAGGCGTGGATCCATTTCTAGGGCACCGCTCGGCAACGGCTCCGTGCCTTTTCACGGCATACGGCACGCCGTGCACGGCGCAACGCTCAGCGCTTCATATTTGCACTTAAAATTGTCTCCATCATGGTTCATTATAGAAAATCATTGATTTTCACCGTACGGCACTGCGCCACGTCGTCTCTCCCGGCAGCGGCGCCGTGCCGTTATACGGTGTACTTTTCTATAATGAAACATGATAGAGATAATTCTAAGAGCTAATATGAAACGCTGAACGGCGCACCGATCACGACGCCGTGGAGCGGTACGGCGGCGCGCTGTGTAGCAAACAACAGCGTCGAGTTCGTCGATGCAACAGCGACGAGTGACATAATTGGTATTCACTTATACCATAAAACGACACGCCGCCATCAGCGATGCTCGTTGGCTGGTTTTAGGCTACAAGATGGCACGTTAAATTGACTACAGCGCCCTCTAGGGAATTTAAGTAAAGAACAAAAAAAATCCCGACGGTTTCGTGTGGGGTGTCAAATAAAAGAGCTTTTTAGTACAGTTCAAATACGTAAACAATATTCCTCCAAAATATATGAAGTAATAATTAAAGTAAAAAATAAAATTCTTCACTATTTTGTATCCAATGAAAGAACTTTGTTAGCACAGTGTTATTATATAAGCACTATCAAAACAAGTGAAAAAAATAAGTTTAAAAACTTAAACCCATCTTCTAAAACACGCTCTAAAAAGAAGAAAACAAGAAATTTAATAATCTCCGCTGAAATAATTATGTATTTTTATACCTAAAATAAAATCAAAGTGGCATACGATCACGGGTATCTGGTAATAGTATATTATGTAACAAGTGAGCTAAGTTTGAGCTAATTTATTTGAAGCAGCTGTTAGCTGCTGCGCGTCAGTAGCCCTGCCCCATTACACGTACACACGCTATTGTTGCTTGGAGGCGCTGTACGTGCCTGGACGCGCGCGCTCATATATTTAATGTATAACCCGAATCAATAAAATATGCTCTGTTTACTCGCATGTAATTTGCACTAAGGTACAATTCAACTTTGTAGGAGAATTATATTATGCACTAGGGTATAATATATTATGCACGCGTGACTTATAGCCCAGTTTATAGTTCTAAATTCAATATAATAAGGCTCACTTTACGAGCAAGTGTGTTGAAAACATATTTCTATCAGTGTGGCGTATAAAAAAAATACATATACAATATTTCAGCGGAGACTATTTCTTGTTTCCTACTTTTTAGAGCGTGTTTTGATGGGTTTAATTTTTTAAACTTAGTTTTTAAAGACAAATGTATAAAGTAACTAATGACGTAAAAAGGCTGGCAAGCAACATTTTTTAATTGTCGAAGGGACAAAGTTTATTTATTACAGTATTTCAGGACACCTTTATTCTAAAATTGTGTGGAAAATACTAGCTGTTTTTTCATGTTATTGCCACAAAAAACAAAGTTTTGAGAGCATCTGGGCCCATAAAATTTACACCTTTAACCCATGTTTATTTGGTTATTTGTAAATATACAAACGATGTTCTAGTTATTGTCATCAGCACGGAAGATCGGTTAAAAATGTTATTAAGTTGGTACGTAAAGTAAGATGAAAATATTAATTCATTCATAAATAACCCTTTATTTCAAACTCTTATTTTTTACAACTTTATACAAAACGTTTGTATTATGATTAGTTGTATCTAGGTTGACGTAATATGCTTGTGAAAGTTCGTTCGCTTTGTTATATTTTATTCTTATTTTATTTACATACGTCCATCTAAGTGTACCTAATCCAAACTTATTGGAAATATAATTATAAATAAAATGATTTGTTAACGAGATTGTTTTTTTTTTTGTATGATGTTACCGGCCGAACCCGATTTCAGGACAAACTAATTGTGCCTAGGCTAAATTGTTCGGAATGGTAGCGGCGACGAGCGCAGCGAGGAAGAGACGCTTGGTTGCATATAGTAGGTAATATATGTGCGCGAGCAAAACCGCGGCAGTGGCCGGCGAAGCGCCATTAACCTGGTCTGCTATCATAGTCAACTAGTTGAGCCTAGACGAAACTAGTTCATCTTGAAATCAGGATTGGCCGGTAACATTTATATTAACACCGATATAGCCAGCAGGATTACAATGCTGAAGTAGCAATTGGCAGCCTGCATAAGCCATTTAGGCAGTTAGTGCTTTGTTTGAACAAATCGAACGCTCGCCCTTTTACCATCGGACTACTAGACGCAGACAGAACTTTCATCCGCTTTGACACTTCCTTTGTGATACGGGTTGCCAAGGTTTGGAATGAACAACCTGCGTCTATTTTCCCTGACCAGAATGGTCATGGTACTTTGAAGCTCCGAGTGAATAGGTTTCTCGTGGATGGACCTTAGTCTTCATGTTTATTTACCATCAGGTGTCAGGGGAGACAAATGCTCCATCCTAACTTTAAAAAAAAGTGAGCTTCTCGAGTACCCACCACATGTGGAAGGTCGTAGGTAAATGCTGGATACGTGCAGCATGTACTTGGAGACTTTTGTTCAGCAGTAGGTGTCATCCTGTTTGTGATGGAATGGATTCCATTATCACACAAACGGTTTTCAGAATAACGTTTTATCTGTACACTATTCTTTTAAATATTTATGTGATACCGAACATTGAGTTATTATAAAACTTGGTTCCAGAAAAACATATGCATGAAGAAATCTCTAGTTGCTCTACCGGCCCGCCATCGTTAACATTTATAAAAAGAAATGGTAGCACTGTTCTTCTTCGTACTGGACACCAATACACAATAAAAACAAAATATAAAAATGGAACAGTGGCATGGGAGTGTATTCATAGCAGAAAATATAAATGTGGTGGAAATATATATATAAAGGTTTGTATTGTAGTAAAGTATGAATTTTGTTTCAATTGATAAAACTAATATTATTTTTAAATTTTATAATGCTTAAATATAATTTTATAGGTATATAAAAATACCAAATGAAATCGATCCCGGCTGGGACTCAAGCCAAGATCACCCAGGTATTTTTATCTATAAAATTACATTAAAGTGTCACCGACAATCTGTATATTTAAGTCTCAGATCATACAAACACAGAGATATGCCTTGCGCGTTAATTTGTTCCGGCCCCGATGTCTCCAAGTTTCTCCCACTTATTATACTAACACAACAATAGAAGTAAACGGTATAGCACACATATGAATATTTCTCACGCACACTATTAATTTCGGTATAACACTAACAAATCAACTAATAGTCCACATGCAAAAAAAAGGCGGCACCCGCGATCGTAGCTACGAATGATATGCACACACACTAATGCAGCTAGGTTTGAAATTGGTTATCTATAAAATGTCGATGAAAAATTTACGTAATTTTTTTAGCAGTTAACTTTTTTACCCGACTTATTCAAAGGAAGGCAATTTATTTAATGAGTATGTATGTGTTGTATGTAAAGCACACATACAATTAATAAACGTCAAGTGAAGATAGTAGTTCGCCTTTAAGTTTTACCTAGTCTTGCCATAAATATTGTAATAAAGAAAAAAACAAATATTTTAACTGCAAATAACATTTTTTACTTTTACATAAATATAAAACAATTAGAAATATAAAAAGCTTATTCGAAGTGGTCTCCATTGGCTGTAATACAGCCCTTTAAACGTTGAGGCCAGTTATCAATAGAAGCACGCACTCTTTCCATGGGAAAATTCTTCACTGCCAATCGTATAGATTGTTTTAGGGACTCCAAATTATCATGGCGGTTTCCATTGGATATTTTTTAATTATTTTTCTTGCAGGGAGATCAAAAAATAAGTACTTAATTGTTATATTTATCAAGAACCTAACTAATTATAACAATGTAATTAAAAGTATAAATACATAAATAATATGGATTAAAAATAATCAACAAATGATTTTATTTAACAAAATTATCATTTGATAATACGCCTTAATTTTATCGATAAAATGTAGACAATCACACATCCTTAAGTCACGAACGCAACCAGCGGCCGCACCACGAGTTACCGAATAAGTGAGTATTTTCATAGGTATACTAATCCATTGCGTAGTTAAAACATCGCATGCATAAATTTGCTGTGTTACGCAAGCAATAGTGTTTGCTCTTCACAAACGTAGTTAATTTACTATGTGATCCGATTTTACAACTAAAGTGTTATTTCCAGTGAATGTTTTACAAGTTTTAATAAAAAATACGCATTATTTCAGTCAGATACGTGTGAAATGAGATGCCATCTTTACTATAATTAACTTTGGCACTAGTATTTTTACAAAAAACCACTGAACAGGCCGGCATTTTGAGAAAATCGCTAGAAGTGACGCCGTTGCGAGTTGACACACGACTATTAGCAAAACTCACAATGAGGTATGTTTTTTACCTGATTCGTTCGCACGTGACACGCCCCCTTAGCACATCTCTTAGTTTTTATGATCTGAGATTTAAGTTATTCTATACTATGCATGAAAGTTCTATAAGTACTCGGCAATGTGCAATGTGTCCGTCAAGGTGTCCGGGCAATATCTGAAATATTTTGAATATTATTATCCATTACATACGTTACCTAGGTAATGTATACAAGTTCTAGGGATCGTATAGAATACCTGCCGTTCTTCGGGCAATGTCTAAAATAAATGGATCTTGGGGTATATTTATCAATGTTACCCAACCCGCCTATAAAGTGATTAGCAAATTGCGTTACATGCGTCGATAAATGTAGTCGAAATGGTTAGGTGCGACGACGAGCGTAGGGAGGAGGAGCAGTTAGGTTTCATAGGTATAGGTCACACATGCGCGAGTCGAGCAAACGAATTGAGTGGCCACGGCAGAGGCCGGTGCGATGCGCCATAACTACACTCGAGTGCAAAAAAATCGACTCACTCTATACTTTTCCACTAAAAGGACTCTAGCACTAAAAATAAATCGTGTATTTCATTTAAGAACCTATATTTCATAAATCTTATGTTCAAGCTATACAATGAGAACATTTCTTTTTGAACTTGAACTTTTTCAGTAAAAAATTGACTGTTAAACTTTTAGCGTGCTGAAACTTAAAAACTATGATCTTAAATTTTAAAGAAAGGACAACATTAAATGAATATATTTTTTATTCATTATTTAATGTTGGTAACATTAGTTAACCCCTAGTTAGGATGACAGCTCCTAAGCGGTTCTTCATCGACTCAAAAAGGTGTTTCACTCTTTCTTTTGGTATGTCGCTCCCTTCCTCCGTTAGCGCTGCTTTAAGCTCCGATCTTGAAGCTGGCAAGGATCTCTGGCCTGGACTCTTCTTTTGAGTTCATCTCACAAGTGCTCAATGGGTTTGAAATCTGGGCTCTGAGATAGCCAGTACAATACAGATAAATTTACTTCTTGTAAGTACTGCCATACGATAGCTGCAGAGTGTGAACACAGGATGAAGTTTCCGCCAATAAAACCAGCAAATGGAACTACGTGGTTGCCTAAATTTCCTCTATGTAATATTCCGCAGTCAATCCTCCTATATGACGGCCAGTGTCGATGAAAACCAGTTCGGTTTTTGCTTCAATTGAGATGCCTGCCCACAACTTGCAAGAACCTCCTTCATACTTAACAGTTTCTGCTATGCAGCATTGCGCGTATCGGTCCCCTGGCTTTTGTATACCCTTCTCACTTTTGTCACAACTGTGTAGACACACTCTGCTTTCATCGGATACAGTACCTAGGTAATGTATAAAATACCGGATTATACAGATTGCCGGTAATATAAGCTTTAAAAATATTTGTTTGATTGCAATATTTCATCTGAACTGAGATCTCTAAATTTCTGGAAAGAACTTAGATCTCGGGTGGTAAAGCTTCAAAACATTACCACAAGATGGAGCTACGTTAGCATATAACGAAAAATCCAATATGAGACATGAATGAATAAAATAAATAATTAGGACGCTCAACGACCAGTCCCCGGTAGCTCAGTTTGCAGGAGACCGATAGTTTTTATCAGCGATCGTTTGTATTCGGTATTTTTAACTATTATGAAACTAAATAAAAGGTTCATGATTGGCCTGAAAATTTAAAGAAACATTAATGTTTAAATCTTGTTTTTAGGATAACTGCATTATAAGAGAGAAGAGACATGAATGTCAACCGGATGAAATAAGAAATAAAATAGATGAGAAAATATTTGAATGCAAAAAAGACTGTAGTAGCATCCTGCAAAAACTCTGGTTTGGTCTTCAGGCAAATACAATCATTTTAAAGCACTAAAAGTACGCTCTGCAGGTCAAGTAATAAGTCAATGATTATGATTGAAATTGTTGACAAAGTTTTGGTAGAACGATATACCGTTTATAGTTTAAAAAATACGCCAGGGCCTGGGGAACTTGATCTGTGCAATCCACCCCACTCCGGTGATCGCTGGGGCCGGGCTTATAGGGACCGATGAAACAATTTTTCCCAACTGGGCCCCTGCTAACAGGTCGGAACCACAGGCGTCGTTGGCACTTACCCAAAATAATATGCTTAAGATGTATTGTTAAGTGATATTTTGTTAAGGATTTGAATTGGCATTTTTAAATATCGATGTATCTTTTTTATCGGTGCCGAATGCCGCGTTTCATCTCCATCTCACCGAATGGTAAATGAAGATGATATCGAAGATGAACTTAGCGGCTCTTCGTAAGATATAGCAGTGATATTTGGTGGCAGAGTTAATATGAACGAAGGTCCCGAGCCTGGCGAACCCAGTACGGGTCTCACCACCAAGCGGGGGTCAATCGGATTAGTGGCCTTTTACAAAATTATGTTTGACTTTATTTATTATTTGACCGAAGAGTTATTTTGAACGTGTAGGTTTGGCTTACAATAGCCCACCCGCTGCTGAATAAGCTAGTCGTAAAAGGATAATCAGAGTGATCCCAGCCTGGTGGTAGAATCCCGTGGGAGACCGACTGGCTAGCGACCACCCTTCATATAAAATGTACCGCCAAATATTTCCGCTGCGGCGGAGATGAGATCCGACATTTTTTATGAAGAGCTACTTCTCGCTCTTCTAAATCCTTGTGGTATCATGTTTAACCTTATCTTTTCTTACCATCAGGTGAGATTGGGCCGAACGCGGGCTAAGTCTGTAATAAAAGTAAAACGCAGATTATATTGATGCAAACAATGTACATTACTAATAAAGAGTTATAGGTAGGTAGGTATATACAACTTACTAGGTAACTTGATTTTGTGCTACCTACAATACTAATACTAAGTGTGGTTGAGAAATAAAAAAGTACCTTCTGAAAAATCGTTGTTTTTTTAACAAACTTCTAATTATTGAATTGAATTGAAAATCGCTGATTGTAACCACCAGTGCATAATCATTACATACAGAATAAATAAAACTATACCAATTTAAATAAATTTAACAAATTAAATAAATTTTGTAAAGTTAACTTATAAAAAAAAACTTAAAATTAATTACAACTTTATTGTAATAGCTATTATCGTACTTTTAACATTATACGATCGATATTTGATATGAAGGTGTTACTTGGCATTTTTTATTGCCCGAATTAATCAAATGATTAGCAAAAAAAAATTATTTTATGTTATTTTGTGACCTGAGTAATCTAATTTATTTTCATTTGTATTTATGTAATGGTGGAATTGATCAGACATTACACATCATATTTTTTTGTTTATTCGAAACCTGCAAACAGTTTATTCAGAATCGATTGCAATCGTTTTCATACCGTTATATTTTAATTCAATAATCTGAACAGACCTTTTAATAATTCACACGCGCGCGCATTTCGACGTTTGTTTGTCACCTGGCACAAAACGAAATTTGCAATCTTAGGATGCAACTACGCACCTTGGGTATGGCGTAGCGGGCGACCGAGTTGGAGAGCCACTCGCGCCCAGTGACCACAGTTAAAAGCGAGTCAAAAGCATATAGAACTAAAAGCTTAAATCGTGAGTTTTCATTATAATATCATCTAGTTATAAAATATTTGACCCGTTTTGCAGAAATTGAATAAAATGGTGTTTAAGATGTTACCTACTATTTAATTTTTATTAAGGTAGTTATAAAATAAAATTGACTTTATGTTCAGCCGACTACATTGTTTTTGAGCATCAACAAAGTAATTACTTAAGTCTAATTCAAATCAAACATTAGATGGGTGAAACAGCCTGTCTGGATGAATTGAATAAAACACTTTTTAACCGGATTTATCGCGTATAATTTTGACTCGACGTTTCGGTGTCTTTGCAGACCCAGGAGTTTACAAGATTGACTGCGGCTGTGGGCTTTCCTACATTGATCAAACTAAAAGAAACGTATCAACCCGCGTAAAAGAATACATAGCTGATATTAAAAATGGAAGAGCTTCAATGTCTGCAGTTTGTGAGCATTCCATGGACAAGCCCAACCAATACCTAAGGTTTGACTCTGTGAAAATTTTATCTAGAGAGAAGCATTACATTTCTAGAATGATTAGAGAAGCGATTGAAATTAAAAAACACCCTTATTTCAATAGAGAAGATGGTTGGAAACTATCACCGACATGGAACCCTATCCTAAAAAACATTAAATCTAACATCCAGCAAGCTGCTCGACCTGAAACTCAAGATTCGTTTTGTGTCAATCCAGAACGCTACGCCCGGAGACTGAGAAACAGATGGAGATGATGATGTATAACTTTTTCCATCTATCAATCCGACATTTGACACCTCAGTCGCTCGTGACCACGGGGTCTCCAAAGACACCAAAACGTCGAGTCAAAATTTAAAATGAACGCGTATGTAATATACGCGATAAATCCGGTTAAAATGTGTTTTATTTAATAGTATGAATCGCGAAAACCTAAGACAATATTATGGACGAATTGATATCCATACATTGGAACCACTCGACCACTATGTACTCATCTGTTGTAACGGTGTTTGCAAGGAGCGTGAAGTGTAGAACACTAAAAACATTTAATTAGTTCATGGCTCTTGGTTTCAGTCCGCATAGAATATTACAAGAATATTCGGGGTAAAGATGTTGCAGTTATCAACGGCTATCGCTCTTCTAAAAATAAGGTTTCTAAAACTACCACCACTGTAGTGTTGGAAATGAATGTAAATCTTATTTCGTAGATCGTTATGGAGTTATAACACGAGAAAAGCTCCTACACAACCATCATAAGCCGGAATTACATGTACACAATGGCATGTTACTTTCACTACCAAAAAAGCGTATTTGCCTTTGCTTTGAAAAGTTACCTTAAAATATTATACTGGGCTACTAGCGTGAATCAAAAAGTTCTTAGAAACTTATATGTATTTAACATTTTTGGAGGCAGTTCGAGATTTTTTTAAAGATTGACAATTACATATTATTTATCCAGACTTTCAACTGTTTTCGACAGATCGTTCGCAAAATATTAATTTCATTGTTGAGTGTTCTGATAAAAAAACGAAACTATGGAGAAAAATGAGTTACGCGCGGTAATAAAGTATCTATTCCTGAAAAAATGTCAACGAAAGAGATTTTTTCGGACATTCAACAGACATTAGGGAATGATGCTTTACCCTATTCCACTGTGGCTTATGGGGTTGCTGACTTTAAAAGAGGTAGATCGAGGTGTAAAGATGACCCGCGTTCTGGACGACCTTCCACCTCCATCACTGAAGAAAATGCCAAAAAAGTGGAAAAATTGGTTTTAGACGACAGAAGAATTACAAAAAAATATTTAGCTAAGATCCTTAAGATATCGTTTGGTAGCATTCAGTCAATTTTAACCGATTCACTGGGGTTCTAAAAAGTTTCAGTAAGATGGGTGCTATGAATGTTAACCTAAAAAAACAAAAATCGACGTTTGTAAATTTCTAAGCGTAATCTCGAAATGTTCCAACGTGATTCAGATCAATTTTGCCGTCGTGTTGTAACCATGGACGAAACATGGGTCCATTTCGACCCGGAAACGAAAAGACAAAGTATGTCTTGGAAACGACCATCCTCACCACCCGTGAAGAGATTTCGAATTTCTCCTTCCGCTGGCAAAGTTATGGCCTCGGTATTCTGGGATAGTAAAGGAATCCTTTTTATTGACTTCTTGCCAAAAGGGCAAACGATAACTGGATCCTATTATGCAAACTTAAACCCGAAATTACGTGAAGCGATTAAATGAAAAAACGTCGTGGGAAATTGTCATTGGACGTGTTGTTTCTCCAGGATAACGCTCGACCTCATCGTTCGGAAGTTGCGCTCACCGCAATCCGCAGTGCTGGCTTCGAAGTCCTTGATCACCCACCATATTCTCCTGACTTAGCCCCGAGTGATTTTAACTTCTTTCCAAAATTAAAGGAGCATATTCTTGGAACTAAATTTGACGATGATGACGCGGCTTAGATCATTTAGTTGACGCGGTTATGACTGCCGTAGAGGAGATTTTTAATAGTCGAGAAAATGATTTTTGCGGAAGGAATAAGAAAGTTGGAGATGCGGTATTCTAAGTGTATTAGATTAGAAGGAGATTACGTACAAAAATAAAATATTTTTGTTTAATTTTTTTTTTTGTATTCATTCTAAGAACTTTTTGATTCGCCCTCGTATATTTTAGTCTCCGGCAAAATTTAGATATTATGTTCTGTGATCCAACATAAACCTACCAGCTTTGTTATATTAAGTATCGCTCAGTAGAGAAAGTAAAGATACGGCACCTCAAACATTTTTACGTCGCTACTGATGAACGCCCTAGGCTCACTACAATACAACGATGCGGCATTACATTGATGAGGTACCTACGTCCTTATTTTTAATGCTCACACATCCTAAGCCGGTATGTAATGTATATAACGGATACTGGGTTACCTAACGTAAGATATGTTTTTCTATTGACTCATAAAAAAAACCCTTTTTTATAATTATTTTTCATAGCTTGACATAGAGCGCTTCTGATAAGTCATATCTAGTAAAAGGTCGTTCGCTTTGTTCAACAGATAACGTGTAATATTTAATTTTTATGTATAATTTTAAGTGAAATTATTAGAAATACAATTGTAAATAAAACAGATTTGTTGATGAGATTGTTTGTTTTTGTATTATGATGATATAGTTTATATTATCACCGACATAGCCAGGACTGCAAAGCTGAAGTAGCAATTTGCAGGACACATAGCTCGCAGGACAGATAGCCATTGAGGCAGTAAGATTCTCGAGAGGCGACCACGTATTAGGAGACGCAGTCCCCCCGAAACGTGCAAGGTTGCCGGTAAACGCTGGATACGTGCAGTATAGGTGGAGACCTTTGCGCAACAGTAGGTGTCTTCCGGGTGGCGATGATGATATTCCTTTATTACGCAAACGGTTTTCAGAATAACTTTTAATTCGTACTCTATTTTATTTTAAATATTTATTGATACTGAACATTGAGTAATTATAAAACTTGGTTCCAGGAAAACATTTGGATGAAGAAATCCCAAGTTGCTCTACCGGCCCACCATCGTTGACATTTATAAAAAGAAATGGTGGCACTGTTCTTCTTCGTACTGGGCACCAATACACAATAAAAGAAAAATTCAAAAATGGAACTGTGATATGGACCTGTATTAATAGAAAAAAATCTAAATGTGGTGGAAGAATTAATATAAAGGTTCGTATTGTAGAATCGTATGAATATTGTTTCAATTATGTTTATTTTGCATTTTGAAAGGCATTGATATAATTTTGTAGAAACAAATAACAAAAAAATCGATCCCGGGTGGGACTCGAACTTAAATCTACCAAGTATTTTTATCTAAAAATTATATTTAAGTGTCACCGGCAATCTGTATATTTTACGTATTCTGTACAATACCTAAGCAATGTACAGAATCACTGCGGCATCCAGGCAAAGTATTAAATATTTTTATTATTATTGTTCATTACATACAAACGTATGTAACAAGGAGAATATATAAATAACGTTTAACAACGTTGAAAAAGCGTTTAACAAGATAACGTATACAATTCCTAGGGATTATATAGAATACCTGCCGGTTTACTGACAATGTGTAAAATAAATAGTTCTTAGGTTATATTTAACAATGTTTACCTGCGTGCCTTTAAAAATGGCGTTACATGCACCGAAAAATGTTGTCGGAGCATAGGGAGGAGGAGTAGCTAAGTTTCGTATAGATCATACATGAAATAACTAAGTCATATGCTTATTTAAATCTTATTAAAATTTCTTATTTGAATTTCTTAAGTATATCAGTTATCTAGTATCCATAACACAAGTTCTTTAAGAAACTTAATTTGGGCTAGATAACGTTGTTTGAGTGTCAGAAATATTTATTATTATTATTTATTATTAAATAGACCATGTCAATACTTAGGCAATGTATTGAAAGTTCGCCTACTGCTTTGCTCTTGTCTCTTACATACATTAACTGCACGTTTTAGATATTCTGTACGTTACCTAGGTAATGTAGAGAATACCAGATTATACAGATTGCCGGTAATATAAGCATTATGTATTGAAAAATAAAGCTTTTAAAATGTTTGTTTGATTGCAATGTTTCATCTGAACTGAGATCTCTAATTTCTGTAAAGAAGTTTGATCTCTGCTGGTAAAGCTGCAAAGCATAACCCAAAATGGAGCTACGTTAGCATAAAAAAATCGAATATACCAAATAACTTGGGTGGTCAACGACCAGGCCCCTCGGTAACTCAGCTGCTAGAGTGCCCGCGCGGACTCCGGGACATCTGAGCTCGAGTCCCAGTCGCGATTGATTTTATTTGGTATTTTAATCTATTAAATTTATAAAACAACATGAAACATTCGTGATTGTCCTGAAAATTTAAAGAAACATATATTTTTATTTTTTGTTTTTAGGACAACTGCATTATAAAAGAGATAAAACATAAATGTCCACCGGATGAAGTAAAAAATAAAATAGATGAGAAATTGTTTGAATGCAAAAAAGACTTGTCATCAGGGGAATTTCCAACAGTCAGCTCAGTCTATAATGCTTTAGTAGCATCGTGCAAAAACTCTGGCTTGGACATCAGGAAAATACCACCACTGAAAAGCATTAAAAATACTCTCTACCGGTCAAGAAATAAGTCATTGGGCATGAAAAAAAATTATTGACAATTGATTCGGTAGAAACATAGAAGATACAGTTTAAAAAACTCGCCATATAAGGCCTATGGAACTTGATCTGTGGAAACCACCTCGGTGAACGCTGGGGTGGGGCTTACAGGGGCTGATGAAACAATTGTTCCCAACGACCCCGCCACCAGAGCGAATCCACCACCGACGCCGTTGGTCAAGATATGTTCTCGAAAATGTTTCTCGCGATTTGAACTATTATGTACTCTATTTGATTTTAATCGACGGACATATTAAGAGCAGTACAGCGGACTACTTTCATGACAAACGAGTTTAACGTCTTTTTCAGTCCGTTGGTATGTTAACACACGTGGCAAAAATGTTGCTGTCATCGATGGATTCACGTTTTTCAAGCAAGTGGACTTCTCCAACACAACCAGATGGTTGTGCACCAATAGCAAGATCTGTAAAACCAAGTTCACTTGTGATAAGCTCAGGAATATCTTTCGACAAGCTGTCAGCCATAATCACCCACCGCCTAAATTTTTCGTTAGAAGTGGCGTTTTGGTAAAGATTTGAATTGGCAATTTAACAATATCTATGTAGACTCTTTTTTATCAAATGAAACCCGCGTTTTACCTTCATCTCAGGGTATAATAAATGAAGATGACATCGAAAATGAACGCACCCGGCTGTCTATAGCATATAGCGGTGATATTTATCGGCAGATTTAATATGCACGATGGTCCTGAGCCTGACGAACCCAGTAGAGGTCTTCCTATCCACGGGAGTAACTCGGATTATTCGTCTTTTACGACACACCTCTCCAGGAGCAGTATTTTTTTTATTTGACCGAAAAGTTATTTTGACCGCTATGGGTCTGCTTAATAATAGCCCTATCGCTCTTGCATAAGCGTATCATAAAAGGCGAATAATCGGAGTGACCCCCGCTTGGTGGTAGAATCCCGTCAGGGTCCGACTGGCTACCCTTCATATAAAACCTACCGCAAAATATTACCGGTACGGCGGTGATGTGTTCAAGTTTAAAAAAAAAAGAGATTCTTGATCTCCAAAGTCCTTGTGTTTTCATCTTCGACCTCAATTTCACTTGTCATCAGCTGTGTTTGAGGTCAATAGCGGTCTTAGTCTATGATAAAAATTAAATGCAGAAGACATTAATAATTGTTTATGCAATCAATATTTGTTAGTAGGTAATATAGAATAATATAGTATAAACGACTTACTAAGTGTTGTTAATAATTATAAAACGTACCTCTGAACACAATCCTTGTTTTTTACAAACTTCTTCTAATTAAGATGTAGGTATTAACGTTTATTACTTGACGTTTCTTACTGGCTGGAGTAAATGAAAATATTTACAAGTACTGATAATATTTATATTATTTTGTGCCCTAAGTACCTGAACTTATTTATATACATTTATATTTATATTATTGAAATTGATCATTAATATCATACAACATTAATTCTTGTTTATACGAAACCTGAAACAGTTTGTTCAGAATCGATTGCAATAGTTTTTAAACCGTGTTTTATTTTAACTCAATAATCTCAACAGAACTCTTAATAAGGCACACACTTTAAAAACCAATCTCTCGTGCGCGTATGTCGTATATGTTTCGCAGAAATAAAATAATATGTTAATTTAAATAAGTGCATCACCTCGTGCAGGCGGCCTTACCACATCAATCCAAACAACATTTGTTCTACGACTTCTTATTATGAATATTTTTTTAAATTCAAGTTTTCCCACACATTTTTTTATTTGCCTCTCAACTGGCGTATTTCTATTTACTCTGAGTTATGCCACGCATCTTGCGAAGACGAAATATCGCGCCGTGCAGCGCAGCGGGCAGACATTTTTCTCAATATTTTCCAAAGGAGGAAAAATTTTTTTGTTTTTCTTTTTTCTGTCATTCATCAAAATTTGTAAAAAATCAGAAGAACAAATGTTGCAATGATTGATCTAGAGAGGCCTACTGCAAGAGGTGATGCGCTTATTTAAATTTACCCTGTTTAATATTCATATTAGGCAGTTACAAATTAAAATTCACCGCATGTTCAGCCGATTGCATTGTCTTTGAGCATCTACGAAGTAATTATTAAAGTAGAATTCAAATCAAACATTGGGTGGTGCTGTGTTTGAAGCACCCTATTTGGATAAATTGCTATCTGGTCATTTGGACCACTATCCCACTATGTACTCACTTTTTATCACAGTGTGGACAAGGAGAATGAAGCATAGAACAATTTTTTTTTTTATTAATTATTGATCTCTGTTTCAGTCCAGATACAGTATTACAAGAGTCCTCGGGGCAAAGACGTCGCCGTAATCAATGGCTATCGCTTCATCAAACACAGTAGTTCTAAATTTCAAACTACATGGCGTTGTACTCTTGTGAAAAAATGTAGGTCTTATTCAATAATTGATCATCGTGGAGTTGTCATGCGAGAAGATCTCCAACACACACATCCTAAACCGGATTGTCATGTATACAATGGGATTTTATTTTCAAAATCAAGCAAACCAATGTTGCCTTTGTATTGTCTTCCTATAAAAGTGGAAAAGTAAGATTTGTACGAATCCTCCGCTAACTCAATCAAGAGTACGTTTTTATGTCATTTTAATACAATCTTGGAACCAAAAAGGTGCATTACGTTCGCTGATCGGCTTATACGTAGATACTTCAAAGTTTTTAAGCTTAAGAGTGGTTATGCTACAGCCGATTCTCATCCTATCCGAATCAGAGAAATTACCGTCCGGCCGTAGAGATGGTTCTATGGTCCGTCCGTAGTCCGTTTTTTCATACAAAATTTCTAGATTCTTATTTTATCGGTTTGGGATCGGATGAGAATCGTTGCGTTACCGCTCTAACGGGGCGGTAGGCGGCAGCGGCGGCATGAATTGTAGGCCACAGGGACGGGGGCCGCGAGTAGTACGCAGTACCTACATGAATTGTATAGGACTTGGCGTATAAGGGTATACCAGATGTATGTATGTGGGTATACCTAGATTTCTTATAAAATATTGGATGTCACGATATGGCATAGCAATATTTATAAAGTAGAAATTTAAGTCTTCATGAATATGTATTGAAAAAAAATATGTCGCTATCTATATTTATTTTGTATTTTAAGGAATAGCGGGGGGTATCCAGGGACCGGAAAACCCCTTTATTTGATTAAGCCTATTGGTAGGGTAACCCTATCAAAATCTTACCATATGGAAGTGTAACCCTATTGATATGGTAAGCCTATCGACGTGGTAACACTTTGAATAAAGTTAACTACTTTCGGATGCGCTTACCCTGTGATAGGGTTAGCCTATTTCTATCTCTTTCCGCACATGCTGTTGAATTCGGAAGTATAATTCGAAGTGCGAGATTGAATAGATGGTGATATTTTTGATAATTTGATATTCTTAGAGATTAAATTTGCCTGCAGGTTTTAAAACCCTATTGAATCGGTAACCTTCAATAGGGTTTTCGATATTCTTACTGCTTACATGAAGCTAACTCTATTGATATGGTAAGCCTTAAATTAGGGTAAGTCTTCGATACGGTTACCAAATTGATAGGGTTTTTTAAAACAAGTCTATGAAAAACCCAATCAAAAACCTCTTTAAGGGTAAGCGGTTCCGGTCCCTGGGGGTATCCTGACACATGTAATTAATACTTTAAAGGATGCCCCAAAAACCTGTCAATTAAGTATAAGTATAAAATTAGTATAAGTGTTTGCGAAATAAATGGATGAATTATTAAAAAAAAATGTATTCGTCTTAATTATAAACCTTGTAAACACGAGAGCACCCCTATAGCATAGAAGGTTTGCCATTTTTTAATAGTCCTGTTTTGGTGGAAATTTAAATGAGTAACTAGGTACAAATCGTTAGTTAGAATAGAAATAGGCAGTAGTTCAGCAGCATCGTTCACAAGCTTTTTAGCAAAGGGTAATGCTTGATATACGTCTATATTTATTTGTATCTGTGATAATAAAAGTTGCTTGCCTTCAAAATCTGAAAATTTAATTTAAATTCTTTCCCACAATCTTTTCGCTAAGTATATGTTTAAATTCATGCTGTGGGTGGCCAGACTTCCAAATAGTTAATTTTCGGTTGTCAAAGTCTTGGTGTTCATTATTCGCGACGAAAACAAATGTACTCGTGTTGTTCACCGTACTATTCGCCGCGACGCATGGTTAGAACATTTGTATGAGTTTGTTTCACATATCGGTGATATTTATCGGCAGATTTAATATGAACGATGGTCCTGAGCCTGACGAACCCAGTAGAGGTCTTCCTATCAACGGGAGTAACTCGTATTATTCGTCTTTTACGACACTCCTCTCCAGGAGCAGTATTTTTTTATTTGACCGAAGAGTTATTTTGACCGCTATGGGTCTGCTTAATAATAGCCCTATCGCTCTTGCATAAGCGTATCATAAAAGGCGAATAATCGGAGTGACCCCCGCTTGGTGGTAGAATCCCGTCAGGGTCCGACTGGCTACCCTTCATATAAAACCTACCGCAAAATATTAGCGGCGGTGATGTGTTCAAGTTAAAAAAAAAAAAAGAGATTCTCTTCACTTGTCATCAGCTGTGTTTGAGGTCAATAGCGGTCTTAGTCTATGATAAAAATTAAATGCAGAAGACATTATAAATTGTTTATGCAGTCAATATTTGTTATTTTTTTTTAATTCAAGTTTAACACACATTTTTTTATTTGCCTCTAAACTGGCGTATTTCTATTTACTCTGAGTTATGCCACGCATCTTGCGAAGACGAAATATCGCGCCGTGCAGCGCAGCGGGCAAACATTTTTCTCAATATTTTTCAAAGGAGGAAAATTTTTTTTGTTTTTCTTTTTTCTGCCATTCATCAAAATTTGTAAAAAATCAGTAGAACAAATGTTGTTATGATTGATCTAGAGAGGCTGACTGCAAGAGGTGATGCGCTTATTTAAATTAACCCTGTTTAACAGTCATATTAGGCAGTTACAAATTAAAATTCACCGCATGTTCAGCCGATTGCATTGTCTTTGAGCATCTACGAAGTAATTATTAAAGTAGAATTCAAATCAAACATTGGATGGTGCTGTGTTTGAAGCACCCTATTTGGATAAATTGCTATCTGGTCATTTGGACCACTATCCCACTATGTACTCACTTTTTATCACAGTGTGGACAAGGAGAATGAAGCATAGAACATTTTTTTTTTTTATTAATTATTGATCTCTGTTTCAGTCCAGATACAGTATTACAAGAGTCCTCGGGGCAAAGACGTCGCCGTAATCAATGGCTATCGCTTCATCAAACACAGTAGTTCTAAATTTCAAACTACATGGCGTTGTACTCTTGTGAAAAAATGTAGGTCTTATTCAACAATTGATCATCGTGGAGTTGTCATGCGAGAAGATCTCCAACACACACATCCTAAACCGGATTGTCATGTATACAATGGGATTTTATTTTCAAAATCAAGCAAACCAATGTTGCCTTTGTATTGTCTTCCTATAGAAGTGGAAAAGTAAGATTTGTACGAATCGTCCACTAACTCAATCAAGAGTACGTTTTTATGTCATTTTAATACAATCTTGGAACCAAAAAGGTGCAGTGCGTTCGCCGATCGGCTTATACCTAGATACTTCAAAGTTTTTAAGCTTAAGAGCGGTTATGCTACAGCCGATTCTCATCCTATCCGAATCGGAGAAATTACCGTCCGGCCGTAGAGATGGTTCTAAGGTCCGTCCGTAATCCGTTTTTTCATACAAAATTTCTAGATTCTTATTTTATCGGTTTGGGATCGGATGAGAATCGTTGCGTAACCGCTCTAACGGGGCGGTAGGCGGCTAGCTATATTTATTTTGTATTTTAAGGAATAGCGGGGTATCCTGACACATGTAATTAATACTTAAAAGGATGCCCCAACAACCTGTAAATTAGTATAAGTTTTTGCGAAATAAATGAATGAATTATTTAAAAAAAAATGTATTCGTCTTATTAATAAACCTTGTAAACACGAGAGCACCCCTATAGCATAGAAGGTTTGCCATTTTTTAATAGTCCTGTTTTGGTGGAAATTTAAATGAGTAACTAGGTACAAATCGTTAATTAGAAATAGGCAGTAGTTCAGCAGCATCGTTCACAAGCTTTTTAGCAAAAGGTAATGCTAGATATACGTCTTAATTTATTTGTACCTGTGATAATAAAAGTTGCTTGCCTTCAAAATCTGAAAATTTAATTTTAATTCTTTTTCACCATCTTTTCGCTAAGTATAATATACGTTTAAATTCATGCTGTGGGTGGCCAGACTTCAAAATAGTTAATTTTCGGTTGTCAAAGTCTTGGTTTTCATTATTCGCGACGAAAACAACTGTACTCGTGTTGTTCACCGTATTATTCGCCGCGACGCATGGTTAGAACATTTGTATGAGTTTGTTTCACATATCGGTGATATTTATTGGCAGATTTAATATGAATGATGTTACTCTATGGTCCTGAGCCTGACGAACCCAGTAGAGGTCTTCCTATCAACGGGAGTAACTTGGATTATTTGTCTTTTACGACACACCTCTCCAGGAGCAGTATTTTTTTATTTCGCCGAAGAGTTATTTTGACCGTTATAGGTCTGCTTAATAATAGCCCTATCGCTCTTCAATAAGCGTATCATAAAAGGCGAATAATCGGAGTGACCCCCGCTTGGTGGTAGGATCCCGTCAGGGTCCGACTGGCTACCCTTCATATAAAACCTACCGCAAAATATTACCGCTACGGCGGTGAAGTGTTCAAGTATTAAAAATAGAGATTCTTGATCTCCAAAGTCCTTTTGTTTTCATCTTCGACCTCAATTTCACTTGTCATCAGCTGTGTTTGAGGTCAATAGCGGTCTTAGTCTATGATAAAAATTAAATGCAGAAGACACTAATAATTGTTTATGCAATCAATATTTGTTAGTAGGTAATATAACAATATTATAATATTTATATTATAGAATAATATAGTATAAACGACTTACTAAGTGCTGTTAATAATTTTAAAACGTACCTCTGAAGACAATCCTTGTTTTTTTAACAATTGTCTTCCTATAGAAGTGGATAAGTAAGATTTGTACGAATCGTCCACTAACTCAATCAAGAGTACGTTTTTATGTCATTTTAATACAATCTTGGAACCAAAAAGGTGCATTGCGTTCGCTGATCGGCTTACACCAGGGTCCGACTGGCTACCCTTCATATAAAACCTACCGCAAAATATTACCGCTACGGCGGTGATGTGTTCAAGTATTAAAAAAAAGAGATTCTTGATCTCCAAAGTCCTTGTGCTTCATCTTCGACCTCAATTTTACTTGTCATCAGCAATGTTTGAGGTCAATAGCGGTCTTAGCCTATGATATAAATTAAATGCAGAAGACATTAATAATTGTTTATGCAATCAATATTTGTTAGTAGGTAATATAGAATAATATAGTATAAACTTACTTACTAAGTGTTATTAATAATTATAAAACGTACCTCTGAAGACAATCCTTGTTTTTTTACAAACTTCTTCTAATTAAGATGTAGGTATTAACGTTTATTACTTGACGTTTCTTATTAGCTGGAGTAAATGAAAAGATTTACAAGTAATGATAATATTTATATTTTTTTTGCCCTAAGAACCTGAACTTATTTATATACATTTATATTTATTTTATTGAAATTGATCATTAACATCATACAACATTAATTCTTGTTCATACGAAACCTGAAACAGTTTGTTCAGAATCGATTGCAATAGTTTTTAAACCGTGTTTCATTTTAACTCAATAATCTCAAGGCAACAGAAGGCACACACATTAAAAACCAAACTCTTGTGCGCGTATGTCGTATATGTTTCGCAGAAATAAAATAATATGTTAATTTAAATAAGTGCATCACCTCGTGCAGGCGGCCTTACCACATCAATCCAAACAACATTTGTTCTACGACTTTTTATTATGAATATTTTTTTAAATTCAAGTTTAACACACATTTTTTTTTATTTCCCTCCAAACTGGCGTATTTCTATTTACTCTGAGTTATGCCACGCATCTTGCGAAGACGAAATATCGCGCCGTGCAGCGCAGCGGGCAGACATTTTTCTCAATATTTTCCAAAGGAGGAAAAATTTTTTTGTTTTTCTTTTTTCTGTCATTCATCAAAATTTGTAAAAAATCAGAAGAACAAATGTTGCAATGATTGATCTAGAGAGGCTGACTGCAAGAGGTGATGCGCTTATTTAAATTTACCCTGTTTAATAGTCATATTAGGCAGTTACAAATTAAAATTCACCGCATGTTCAGCCGATTGCATTGTCTTTCAGCATCTACGAAGTAATTATTAAAGTAGAATTCAAATCAAACATTGGATGGTGCTGTGTTGGAAGCACCCTATTTGGATAAATTGCTATCTGGTCATTTGGAACACTATCCCACTATGTACTCACTTTTTATCACAGTGTGGACAAGGAGAATGAAGCATAGAACATTTTTTTTTTTTACTAATTATTGATCTCTGTTTCAGTCCAGATACAGTATTACAAGAGTCCTCGGGGCAAAGACGTCGCCGTAATCAATGGCTATCGCTTCATCAAACACAGTAGTTCTAAATTTCAAACTACATGGCGTTGTACTCTTGTGAAAAAATGTAGGTCTTATTCAATAATTGATCATCGTGGAGTTGTCATGCGAGAAGATCTCCAACACACACATCCTAAACCGGATTGTCATGTATACAATGGGATTTTATTTTCAAAATCAAGCAAACCAATGTTGCCTTTGTATTGTCTTCCTATAGAAGTGGATAAGTAAGATTTGTACGAATCGTCCACTAACTCAATCAAGAGTACGTTTTTATGTCATTTTAATACAATCTTGTAACCAAAAAGGTGCATTGCGTTCGCTGATCGGCTTATACCAGGGTCCGACTGGCTACCCTTCATATAAAAGTTACCGCAATATATTACCGCTACGGCGGTGATGTGTTCAAGTATTAAAAAAAAGAGATTCTTGATCCCCAAAGTCCTTGTGCTTCATCTTCGACCTCAATTTTACTTGTCATCAGCAATGTTTGAGGTCAATAGCGGTCTTAGCCTATGATATAAATTAAATGCAGAAGACATTAATAATTGTTTATGCAATCAATATTTGTTAGTAGGTAATATAGAATAATATAGTATAAACTTACTTACTAAGTGTTTTTAATAATTATAAAACGTACCTCTGAAGACAATCCTTGTTTTTTTACAAACTTCTTCTAATTAAGATGTAGGTATTAACGTTTATTACTTGACGTTTCTTATTAGCTGGAGTAAATGAAAAGATTTACAAGTAATGATAATATTTATATTATTTTGTGCCCTAAGTACCTGAACTTATTTATATACATTTATATTTATATTATTGAAATTGATCATTAACATCATACAACATTAATTCTTGTTTATACGAAACCTGAAACAGTTTGTTCAGAATCGATTGCAATAGTTTTTAAACCGTGTTTTATTTTAACTCGATAATCTCAACAGAACTCTTAATAAGGCACACACTTTAAAAACCAATCTCTCGTGCGCGTATGTCGTATATGTTTCGCAGAAATAAAATAATATGTTGTATAAGATGTTACATAATATACGGGGCTAACTTAAATTTGCGCATCACCTCGTGCAGGCGGCCTTACCACATCAATCCAAACAACATTTGTTCTACGACTTTTTATTATGAATATTTTTTTAAATTCAAGTTTAACACACATTTTTTTTTATTTCCCTCCAAACTGGCGTATTTCTATTTACTCTGAGTTATGCCACGAATCTTGCGAAGACGAAATATCGCGCCGTGCAGCGCAGCGGGCAGACATTTTTCTCAATATTTTTCAAAGGAGGAAATTTTTTTTTGTTTTTCTTTTTTCTGTCATTCATCAAAATTTGTAAAAAATCAGAAGAACAAATGTTGCAATGATTGATCTAGAGAGGCTGACTGCAAGAGGTGATGCGCTTATTTAAATTAACCCTGTTTAATAGTCATATTAGGCAGTTACAAATTAAAATTCACCGCATGTTCAGCCGATTGCATTGTCTTTGAGCATCTACGAAGTAATTATTAAAGTAGAATTCAAATCAAACATTGGATGGTGCTGTGTTTGAAGCAGCCTAATTGGATAAATTGCTATCTGGTCATTTGGACCACTATCCCACTATGTACTCACTTATTATCACAGTGTGGACAAGGAGAGTGAAGCATAGAACAAAAAAAATGTTTTATTAATTATTGATCTCTGTTTCAGTCCAGATACAGTATTACAAGAGTCCTCGGGGCAAAGACGTCGCCGTAATCAATGGCTATCGCTTCATCAAACACAGTAGTTCTAAATTTCAAACTACATGGCGTTGTACTCTTGTGAAAAAATGTAGGTCTTATTCAATAATTGATCATCGTGGAGTTGTCATGCGAGAAGATCTCCAACACACACATCCTAAACCGGATTGTCATGTATACAATGGGATTTTATTTTCAAAATCAAGCAAACCAATGTTGCCTTTGTATTGTCTTCCTATAAAAGTGGAAAAGTAAGATTTGTACGAATCCTCCGCTAACTGAATCAAGAGTACGTTTTTATGTCATTTTAATACAATCTTGGAACCAAAAAGGTGCATTGCGTTCGCTGATCGGCTTATACGTAGATACTTCAAAGTTTTTAAGGGCCCCATTCGCGAAATCTATGCGTTTTCAAACTCATTACAACCGGCCAATATTGTTTGTCTGGATCGGATAAAAATATATGTTGAAGTTTGTTTAATATATTTTATAAATCTGTGGATCAAAACACGATACTGAAAACTTTACTCGATCATAAAAAATTACGAAAAAGATGAAAATTTAAAGTGATTTTCCAATATTCTAAGAGAATATCAAACTTATACTTACAAAAACTTGTCATAATATTGGTAATGTAGCATGAAATTAATTTATTTGGATAATTTCTTTCTTAAACCGTTCTATTTTTTCTAATATAATATAATATAATAAAGACGACGGTGCGATACAATTCAGTACCACGCGAGGCGTCATGGAGGTAGGACCTGTGTCGCTTTTGCTCCCAATTTTCCCGCGTAATTGATCGTCTTTTTGACCATAGCGTTCACATAACAGTACGACAATTTAATTATTTAATTTTTGTTAAGTCACATTTTATATTTTGATTGATAAATTAAAGGAGTATTATAAACAATTATCACTTCTGAATATAGAGCTAAAAACTTGTTTCTGATATTTTTTTTTAAGTTTATTAGACAACAAGTGCAAAAAAGCATATAATTTTTTTTGCGATAAATCTTTTCTTACGTAATCACCCGACGAAAACAAAAGGAGGATTATTATTCTATACGTACGTATACAGGGTTAATATTAACGCATCACCTCTTGTGGGCTGCCTCTCCACATCAATTCCAACGTAGATACTGATAGGTGCACATCGATAAATATACAGGGTGTAATTTTTAATGCCATCTTGAGGGAAAGTACTCTAAATAATAGAGATAGCAAAATTTACTCCAAAGAAACTGTCCTTTATTATTGAACAGAAATAAAACCGCATTCAAAGATTTTTAAGTATTCCCTCGTTTCACCTGGGATTCAAACCGACTAAAATATGTAAAAATGACACCCTGTAATTTTATTGTGTGGTTTGTTAGAGCCAATCACAAGAATAAAATCTCTCTCACATACTAGGTTAATTCATTGAAAGGAAAACCATGAAATCTTCATTTTTAGATTTAAGTCGGTTCGATTCCTGGGTGAAGAAGCGAGTTTTTGAAACTCTTTGAATACAGTTTTAATTTTTCCTAAAATAAAGGAATGTTTTATGGAGTAGAATTTGCTATCTCTATTATTAAGAGAACTTTACCCCCAAATGACATTAAAAAAAATTGCCATGTATATTATGTACAATATGTTCTGCTTGATTTCCCATAACTCTAGGGTCTTGATGGGGCCATGTAATAGAATCAAATAACATGTGAATAATTTTTCAATTTTCTTTTGGTTTTTATTTTTCATGCAAAATAATTCAATTAGGTAAGTCAAAAATAACTTTATACGAAGTATGACAACGTGGCGTTTTCTACTCCTTTTTTATCGCTATGCACAGGTAGGTACAGTTTGCGACGTTTTGCGGTGTACATTGTATGCAACTTTCCTCAACGTTTAAAATGTTTTTGTTGTTTATTGTATGACTTCAGTGACACGCGTCTATTGAGTGGATGAGATGTTACACGGGAAAGTATGCACTTTTGAACCACATATTCTTTGGCAAAAAGTATTATTTTTTAAGTAAGGAACAAAACCTCAAAGTTATGGGATATATAATATTATACAATGTGTTAGGGTTCCGACTTTTGATACTTTACCTACGTGATATACATCAAATTTCATCGACAAAAGTCACCTTAGGGGGGGGCGCACCCCTCACCCCTCGTGATGGGGGTGATTTAAAAATTTCGTTTCTCTGGTTTGCTTTAAGTTCGTAAAACCATTTTTTTTTCATATTTATTGTGTGTATCTTATTGAATTACATCTCATTTTAAAGCTTATTAAATTTACCAACTTTTGATACCACATTCACTAAAAAGTCATAAGAAGAAAAGAATTAATTTTAATGACTTAGAAAAAAAATCTTACTTTTTTGTAGTATTTTTTTAGTTTTTTGTCATTAAAAAAAAAAACGAAGCCCTTAACAATGCATTTTTTTCTTCTTAACTAGTACTATTTGAGTTTATCTTTCTAACGATGCCAAAATTTAGGCCCGGTTCAGTAATTAGTTAAAAGGAAACACGAAATTAAAATATCAAAAGTTTATTTTACTAAGGTAATACGTCCTAGTTACAAAATTTAAGTACTATCAAGACTCGCGAGTTAGAGCTTCTTGGAATTTCTAAGAGGGGATTTCCTACATGAGCTACCATTGGAGTACAGACGTGAACGCCGGTCTTTTTATTTGCAAATGGATGGAGCTCCTGCCCATTTTGCCCGGAATGTACGAGCATATGTGGATGAACACTACACCCCCTGGATTGGAAGAGGAGGAACAATTGCCTGGCCGGCTCGTAGCCCTGATTTGACACCTCTAGATTTCTTCCTGTGGGGGACCATGAAACAGCGGGTTTACCTAGAGGTGCCTACAACAAGAGAAGAGCTGCTGCAAAAAATTATGACCGCAGCTGATGAATTAAAAGCCGACAGAGCTATGATTAAGAGAGCTACACAACAAGTAGCATTAAGGGCTACTTCTTGTTTATTAAACAATGGTGGTCACTTTGAACAATTGTTAAATTGACTTAAAATCGGCAAAACTAAATAAAAAAGAGATTGTAAATTTCGTGTCTTTTATTTTGATGTCATTTTAGCTTAGCAGTTAGGACTGTTTCTTTGAAGTTAAACTGTCGTATAGTGTATCGTTAGAAAGATAAACTCAAACAGTACTAGTTAAAAAGAAAAAAATGCATTGTTAAGGGCTTCGTTTTTTTTTTAATGACAAAAAACTAAAAAAATACTACAAAAAAGTAAGATTTTTTTTCTAAGTCATTAAAATTAATTCTTTTCTTCTTATGACTTTTTAGTGAATGTGGTATCAAAAGTTGGTAAATTTAATAAGCTTTAAAATGAGATGTAATTCAACAAGATACACACAATAAATATGAAAAAAAAATGGTTTTACGAACTTAAAGCAAACCAGAGAAACGAAATTTTTAAATCACCCCCATCACGAGGGGTGAGGGGTGCGCCCCCCCCTAAGGTGACTTTTGTCGATGAAATTTGATGTATATCACGTAGGTAAAGTATCAAAAGTCGGAACCCTAACACATTGTATAAGTATTAAAGAACATCTATGCAAAGTTGTATATTATAGAGGTGTTCTTTTTGATGTGTGCTGATAGATGCTGATGGGTGCTGATAGTTACTGATAGGTGACGATTGTAACTGATGGATGCTGACAGGTGCTGATAGCTTCTCATAGGTGTTTATCGGTGCAGATGGGTAACTACTGATAGGTACTAATGGTAATTTATAGGTACTGATGAGTGCTGATAATACATTAGCACTGATGGTGAGATTAAGATGGGTATTAGTTATTAATATCGAAAAGAATATCAGTTAATTTGTTAGTTAATTTGTTTGAATGGGTAACGTTCAAATAATATTGCTTTGCCTGTACTTAAACGTCAAATAAAATAATGGATTGAAAATTTCTGTCCGTTAAAATACCTTCTTGTATTTATTTTCGTCACGAGTAAAATAGACTCTATTTCAAAAGTTCCAGATATCGAATTAGTTTGGTATCTTTATAATTTCAACAAATATGTTTTTGAGTAATGCTGCCACCTACAATTCTTTTGATGTACCTAGTTATTAATATATAAAAAGTACTTACTTCGTTCTTGAAAGGGAATGTAGATGGCATCAACCACCAATTTTCCTGTGTGTTGAAATTATGATTCCAGATAGTTATAATTTCACAGTGTTAAAAGTTAGTTTAAATTGGTCACCTTTTATGTATTTTGTGGTTAAACTTTCATATGCTATGTTTTTCAAAAATATAGTGTTTTGGACCTTTATACATCAACTTTAGTAACATTAAATTATATCTGATCGTTTCTTTCACGAATAATCTAGTTCAAAGTTCAAACAGACAAACCCTTCGGCTTTATAGATTAGACGGCTAATACATTATGACGATACATAGACATTTAAGAATATAATCATACATTACTATTTTTTTGATATAATTAACTACTACAAATTTACTACTTCGTGTAAACAGGTGCACATTCCGAAGGGGTGGATTGAATTTCATTTCATAAAAAAATTAATTATTTGTAACATTCACACTACATTATTTAGCTCAAATTAACTCGTGTTGTAGTGACTAAATAACGGTTCCATACTAAATAATAAATGCGAAAGTCTATCTTTCTGTTCCTTTATTTCAGCCAAACCATCCGACCGATTTGTAGAAAATTAGTAATGAAAATAGCTCCCAAACCCTACTTTTTTTCAAACACCAGCCCTATTGGATTGGAATGAGAGATAAAAGCTTACGTAAAAGATTTCAACTACCTACTTATCTGATTTTAATGAATTTTGGAACAAATAATTTATGAAAGTTATAAATTAACGTCACGATATACTTTCAAGTCAAAATTGCACTATTTTCACAACAGAATTCAGTAAGGATATAAATTCAAAAAGATTTCATCTATAAAATGGCAATTACAATATTTATAAAAAATAAAATAGTAAGTATAGGTATCGCAATACTAAATCCAAATAAATAAAAAATATAGATTCTATTATATCATCCTTGACATAAGTTTTAGTCATCGTAGAAACGAATTTCGTATAACAAGCCACACCATAGGTATAGTACTACTATATTACTGCTATTAATTATACTGTGACATTTCTGTGCGCTGACGTGTTCATTTACGCGACTGCCCGCCACGCAGTCCCATATAGCGTTAATGCCTACTGCGGTCGAAAATCCTCGCCTTAAGCTTAAGAGTGGTTATGCTACAGCCGATTCTCATCCTATCCGAATCGGAGAAATTACCGTCCGGCCGTAGAGATGGTTCTAAGGTCCGTCCGTAATCCGTTTTTTCATACAAAATTTCTAGATTCTTATTTTATCGGCTTGGGATCGGATGAGAATCGTTGCGTAACCGCTCTAACGGGGCGGTAGGCGGCTAGCTATATTTATTTTGTATTTTAAGGAATAGCGGGGTATCCTGACACATGTAATTAATACTTAAAAGGATGCCCCAACAACCTGTCAATTAGTATAAGTTTTTGCGAAATAAATGAATGAATTATTTAAAAAAAATGTATTCGTCTTATTAATAAACCTTGTAAACACGAGAGCACCCCTATAGCATAGAAGGTTTGCCATTTTTTAATAGTCCTGTTTTGGTGGAAATTTAAATGAGTAACTAGGTACAAATCGTTAATTAGAAATAGGCAGTAGTTCAGCAGCATCGTTCACAAGCTTTTAAGCAAAAGGTAATGCTAGATATACGTCTTTATTTATTTGTACCTGTGATAATAAAAGTTGCTTGCCTTCAAAATCTGAAAATTTAATTTTAATTCTTTTTCACCATCTTTTCGCTAAGTATATGTTTAAATTCATGCTGTGGGTGGCCAGACTTCAAAATAGTTAATTTTCGGTTGTCAAAGTCTTGGTTTTCTTCTTCTTGCTATTAAGTTAAATTATGTGTACAGGCACGCCCGATAAAATGTATACACTTCGCAACTTATACGGTTGTAAGTAATAAGGTTATAACTTCAATTAATAAATATATGTATAGACGTGACTGTACATAATCCCTTCATGTGATTGTAAAGATATTTTAATTGGTAATTTATCTCGCCTTTGACATCAATCTCACGGATACTTACTTCTTAAATTTATCTTTACTTTGTTTAAATAGCTTCATTGTTCTTATGATAGTATTTTTGTTTGGTATAAGATTTATGATCAGTATTATTGCTGGTGTATTTTAATATTATGTAACGGTCAAACCCTATGTAGCTCTATATTTGTAATCTTCTATTCATTACTTGTAATGGAATTCGTTTTTAAATTGAGATTTTGAAGCGGAATATAAGATATTCAGCCTCTTTAAGGTAGATGTTTTTTTTTATTTTATTTATTTAGAATAAGGTAGATTAAGTATAGTGTCAAATAATTTTGTGACGTCATGTGACATTTCCATAGATCTAAAACCTCTTTTATATTGTCTGTTTACTGTGTATTGGATGAAGTGTTTATATAAAATAATATATAAGTATTGACCTTTATGATACCTTTACCTGTATGATTCACTCCCAGTCCAGCGTGATTTACATGTTTCTTTATGTACTTAAGGTTAAATACCTACGCCGAATTACCGATTTACCGGTACCCGCGTCTTTATGTAAACAACCTTACATTTGTGGGAATTTCAGGATGAAAAGTAGCCTATTTGCTATTCCAGACTGTATAAATAAAATAAATAAATAACCAACGAATGCAGAGCATTAAAAAAACCGACTTCACGTCAAAACTTTACCCTAGTTAAAATGTCATCAACGTAAACATTCTCCGAAATCATACACATTCTTTAAAAAATTTGAAAGAGGAATGCCCATCAGTCATAGACCTTATGGCTTACACATGCACACATTTGAAATATGATAAAGTAGCTACCATATAGTGTAATGGTAAGGAATTTTTTTTAAAGAAAAGTCCGGGTTTTCAATTTAAACTTTTTTTAGTTTCGTGTACAAAGTTTCATACACTAAAAAAAAACTTAAATAAATATAAGTACTGAATAAAATCAAAACAATATACCTAGTGTGGTCAAACCCAGCGTTGTATGAGATTTCACACATCTCCAAGAATAAAAGTCGGGATACCAAGAAAGTAACACTGGAGATAGATTCAAACACAACCGAACAACAGCAACGAGTGAAGTAGTGAAGTCACGTGTGATTGCAGATTGTAAATCGAGTGACTCTCTTAAGTGATAAACGATATTCATCGATGTTGAATAAAAATCGATATAAGGATTGATCTTTTAACTTCGATATCACAGATAAAGAATACGGTTTTATTTGTTCCACAATTTATATTAATCATCGTACAACAATACTTTTTATTCGATGTTTTATCACTTCACAGCCCTTTTTACGATCGGTACTGGTTTCTCGGTTTGATAAGTTCGATGAATCAATCGATCATGTTCAATGAATAGATTAAATATTTCATAGGTAATATCTTGTCTGGCACTTTTTTGGAAATACATATTCCCTTCTTCTTAAGCCAAAGAATAATCACCATTAATATCTAAAAATAGTAACTTCGTTTTTAAATAGAAGAAAAAAGCTGGGCATTCTTGTTTTTTAATTAAGTATCTCAATTGTAGCCACATATGGGCAATCCTCTTTTCAATGAAGTACCGATTTCGATGAAATTTATATGGGACCAACTATGAAGTATCTTCTATCATATGAAAGAATTTTCAATATCGATTCATAATTGTAAAAAATATTGTGTTACAAAGACACAAAAAAAAAACTCCTTTTTTGGAAGTCAGTTGAAAAAACACTATCACTATGCCAAATTTCATTCTAATCCGTTTAGCCGTCCTGCCGTGATTAAGGATCAAACATCCATCCATTCATCCAAACTTTCACATTTATTATACCTATTAGTAAGATAAATTATATTATTTGTTACGTTAAATTTGATATAACACTTTTTATTCAATAAACAGATGGGAACGGGCCTTCTCACAGGTCAGGTAAGCTGACTTGTCTAAGAAAGATTATCGTTACAAGTAAGATTTACTATTATTGTGAAGTGTTTCTCCCTTTTTTAATATAAATAAATTTAATATCAATAATATGACAGATAATATATGGTCGCTTTGTACCTGGTTCTCAATTCATATGTTGTTTTGGGTATGATTATTTCGTCGATCGATTTTGTTGATATTTTTTGTTTGGTTGAGGTGATACTTCAGAGATACATACTTCAGAAGAAGTCCCATATAAATTGCAGCAAAACCAGTAACACTAAATACATACTATTGCAGTTGAGTGGTATTTGAACCGCCGCGGAAACGAAGTAGCAGTTATCAATGGTTATAGTTTTTATAAACAAATCCAAAGCAAGAGAACTAGCAGATGGATGTGCACTATGCATTCTAAGTGTAAGGGATACTTTTTGTGCGATGAAGACAAAAATATATTCCGACATAATTTACAGCACACCCACACACCAGTTCAGTATCATATTCAAGATGGCGTTTTAACTAGATTAAATAATACTAAATATTTGTACTGATTAATACCAATTGTAATCATTACAAGTAGGTATTAATATTTATTGTGTCTGTGTATTGATTGGCATGTTTGTGATCTGTAGATTTGAAATAAATGTATTTTCTTTCTTCAAGTATTTTTGTTGCTTTATCGTCTATGGTTACACCTATGTAGGTATACATATACTTAACATAACAATGTCTACCATTGATGAGCCCCAAACTGGTATCTTTATTCAGTTTTAGAACATTAACACAATCTATTCGGCGCTTAAGATTTTTAGCTTAAATTCACAGCTCGGGTATTTTCTAGTTATTGATAGTATTCATGTTAAAGATTTGTATAAATATTTAGACAAGATTTCATAATACTCTAATACTCCCGAGGTCTATGTTGTAAATTTTTTATCACCGCTAAACAAAGCAGGACACACTACTATGGAAAATATCTCCTTAGTCAAAGGTAACAAAAAAACACAGTCAGTTCCTTAATAGTATAATTTTTTGGTAACATGAAGACCAACAACCAATGCGACAATTTGTAAACAACAAAAATAGTGCTGTAAGGTCTTCAGCAATGTTCAACTTCAACGATGCCACACAACTTCAATAATAATTTTGTTGGTACATTACCTACAGTGTTTACCTACTGAAGTTTTTATAAACATAAATCTAGCCTTCGAATCACAGTGTGATTAATAAACATGAAACATGAAAAACTGAAAAGTTATTTGCTAAGCTAGCTTTTCTGCGAGTTTCACATATTTTTATGTACACCAGAAAACCAGTAGAAGCACTCACACATAAGGTACGAAATCACACCAAAATAGCTCAAGTACATTCGAAAAACTGCAAACTGCCTTTTTCTGCCTATTTCCATCTTGACTAATGAAGCATCTGTTGGTACGTACTGTATTATTATTAATAAATATATTATTAGTTATGTTATTTATTATTTACCTCGTCCTGATTTTTGAAGTATCTAAGCTTATGCTGAATCTCTACATAACAAAAATGGCGTCGCAGTATGTTAAGATACAGTGAGACAGGCCATTCGTTTCACCCGCATCTAACACGCGTTTATACATATAATTTGAGTCCTATGGTGCGTACAGATTGCTGTAATGGAACTTATAATGTAACATTCTGCGCACCACACGTACAAATACGCAACTTTAACTTTAACTAGCAATTTACTAGCAATTTTTACTTTAATGCGTATTTAACGCACCATTGAATGGTGCATTATTTAATGCACCCTAACACATAAATAATAGACCTCCATTTGTATAGGTAAATAAAGACGCATATTCTGAACAACAAATAGCAAAGCGAGTGACCAGGCGCGTGGCGTACGCTGAGCAATCTTGTATTAAGCTATTTTTAATTTAGTTCGAGAATTTAGAATGACCTTAACACAACAATCTATATTGGTTTCAGTGGAGTGGTACGTCAATCAGCGTGGCAGAGATGTCGCGGTTATCAATGGATACAGTTTCTATAAGCAATCAGAAAGCATGCGTACTACGAGGTGGTTGTGCACTTGCAACCACAAATGTAGGAGTAAATTCACGTGCGACGATCGGAAGAATATAATTCGGGCGGATCTGGTCCATACGCACCCGCCACTAAAATATATTATTCGAGATGGAGTCTTAATAAGACCATAATTACACGAGCGGCAGTTTTTTCAATTTGCTTACACTTTTTCGTTCTACAGATACAGTGAATCTAAGTTCAAATATTAATTAATAACTTACTCTTTATAAATCATCCCTTCCCTCATAGAGATATAAGGATTGTGAAATCTTTAAAAAACACACATAAATATTCTTTTCAACACACTTGCTCGTAAAGTGAGCGTTATTCTATTGAATCTAGAACTATAAACTGGGCTATAAGTCACGCGTGCATAATATATTATACCCTAGTGCATAATATAATGAATCCTACAAAGTTGAATTGTACCTTTGTGCAAATTACATGCGAGTAAACAGAGCATATTTTATTGGTCCAGGTTATACATTAAATATTTTCAGAAACAACAAAGAGGTTGTATACCACTTCAAATCCATATACATTTTTAAATGTTTTGCGCCTTATATTAGTAAAACATATTTGTATATCAAACAAATTATTCACAATTTACAATAATTTGTTATAAAATATTAAAATATTTGCATTTACCACTCCAAATTAAACATTTTCACTTAAAATAGGCTGTATATGCTATACAGACATTGACACATTTGGCGGAAAAAAAAAACCTACGCGCATGCGCGAGGTTCGGCGCCATTTTTCAATCACAATTCACAGCTTTGTTATCAAGTGTGTGTTGTTATTTTATGACCACGTATGTCTGTCTTTTACTCACAAGTGTGTTGAAAAACGTCGTATGTAACTCGTGAGCGTTGCTAATTACAGTCTCGGCTCATTATTAAGCCCTCGCCTGCGGCTCGGGCTCAAATCACAGCCTCGACTGTAATTAGCAACTTCGCTCACTTGTTACATAATATACTATATCAGCTCTTTGTGTTATTTCTTGTTTTTTTCATAGTGTTTTTGAAACCCTAAAACAAAATATTTTTTATAGTTACAACTATGAGGGGCTCATGTATTCCTACAAGTAAGCTGTTGCTTAATCCAGCTTAAATCTAAGTTTAAAAGAACTTGTGGATTCCATATCTTAATTTGATATATAAATTATTAAAAAAAAAAGATAAATTAAATGAGATTTTATAATTTTTATAGCGGTATAACGGGTATTATAGATAATCTAAAAATAATTTGGGGTAAATGTTATTTTAGTGTTTGTGAGTTTGATCTCTGCTTGGGTTTTCGGATAGTCTGAAATATGACAAAATAAATATTATTGATACAAAATTGAATGAAGTTATATGTTATAAAATTTTACGGGTATTATGTTTCATAGTATCAAAAATCTCACCACAAGCTCTTTTGGCATTTAATAAAGATTTTTATCTTTATCTTCTTTATATTGTAGGTACTTATTTATAGTTAATAGATCGATTGTACGAGTCATTAAGATTGATAAGGGTAATGGTAGATTTTAGTTGACAATTCAATATTCTGCATTATTATATAATGCATTAATACAGCATTATGTTGTTTTTTTTTCTAATAAGCGATGGATACTTAATGATTACTTACTGTCACATTATTTGAAGAAAGGTGATATACCTATTAGTACTTACACTCTGCGTATAATCATTAAAGTTATATTTTTGATTGATTTAATATTTTTAATTATATTGTAACCCCACAAGCGTGAGGTTATGTATGTATGTACGCTTGTTGATGTAGGTAATGGGCACAATTTCACATTTTTTGAGGCCTACTGTATTATCAAAACTTGTGACTTCAAAATATATATTTTTAATTCTGTCTGTTATGTTGTAGTACTGTTAGATATGAAGTTCTAAAGTTAATAAGAAAAAGTTCAATATTTATATAATGTCGAATTGATTTTAGTATTTTATTGATTTAAATATTTTTTATAAGGTTATTAACTAATACAAGATGGGTACTTAAATGAGTTCGTAACGTGATCTAGACTTAAGCTTTTTATGAATTCATATTAAAAATATTTGTTTGCATAAATATTTATAAGCATGCCATTTTAGTAAATTAGCAAGACTAACGTTATTATATTCGTAAAACATAAAAATGTCTTTGCACTTACAATATAGGGTTGTATGCATCAATCTGTAACATTCTCATTTTTGTGATTTCAAATTCAACCCAATGTCGATTGAAAGAGCTTTACAAATTTGTTATTAGTATATTTCTAATTTTATCTTATGAAATTAAAACTAAAATAAAATACGAGTCTTTTTTAAATACTGCTATTAAAATCCCATAAACAAACAGTAATTTCATAACCTTCACGTTTTTTAGGTTGTTATTCACAATTCCCCTATAGTAAGCTCATATGCTAGTGTTATAGGTAGGTACTAGACTAAAGACACACATATTTATACTATATTTTTCGCTACAACTTACTTAATACAACTAAAACAATGAAAACAAATCATCAATATATATAAAACTGTTCCGTTACTGACTGAGTGACTGAGTGACTGACAGACAACGTACAGCCGTAAATACTGGACATAGAGAGCTGAAATTTGGAACATACATTCTTTAGGGGATTGAGGGGTGCACTAAGGAAGGAATTCCCGAAACTCCCACGGGAACGGGAAATATATGATGCTTTAGTTTGTATGTAAAATTCCCACTCCTTGTGTGCACGGATGTGATACTTGATATAAAGGTTCCTCAATAAGTGTCTGTTTGTGTTATGGAAGGAATTCCCGAAATTCCCACGGGAAGGGGTTGGACTTTTTAGTTTGTATGAAAAATCTTATTCCTTGAGTGTACGGATGTGATACTTGGCATGAAGGTTCTTCAAAGAGTGACTGGTTGTGCTACGAAAACAAATCCCAAAATTCCCACGGGCACGGAAAATATATGATTTTTAGTTTGTATGAAAAAAACTTATTCCTTGAGTGCATGGGTGTGATACAAGTTAAAGGTTCTTTCAGTGGGTGTCTGATTGTATAGTTTCTGAAATTTCCGCGAGAAGGGTAGTTAAGCGCATACGAAGTTGCGGGATAAAGCTAGTATAGTACACAGGCATTTTAGGCACACAGTGTTACTCCGTCGCTATAGCGGTGGTCAAATTATCATTTTGTTATGACCAGAGGTCGGAGGCTAAGTCCTTTATGTACTTGTATCGAAATTTTGATATGGATACTCCGAGATTTCAAACTGAAAATTCTGTGTGGCTAACAATATTTATTACAAATAAATAATACTTAAAACAAAAATCTCAGAGGTAGATAAGACAAATAAAACATAGATATTGAGATTTACATACAATTTGTATTAGTATTTACATTAATTCACCATTGCGCATTGAAATTTTAAAACTTAATACAAGCGGACGAAGCTATACCTACGGAGCTCGATCTTTTGATTGAGGTTTACATTGAAATGCGGATTTATACTTATAAATTTAACAATAAATCATTTCGTACATCTCAGTCAAGGCGCAAGTATTTTTCGGTCGCTAATTTGTAATACCGATTTGTTATTCAACGGTAAACATGGTCTTTTGACACAAAACGCATTTTTGTTGAACATTTCCTATTCAATTCATAATGTATTTAGTTTGTTTATTTAAAAAAGTATATTTACAATCACAAAACTAAATGGAAGTAAACACAAAGTACTCAAATATAATGAAGGCGGGCAGCGCTATCGCATGTGAACGGACCGCGGCCCTGTAGGCACTGTAGGCAAAGATGCGGCCGAGTTAAAGTACTGATTAGTATTATTACCGTGGCAGTGGTTTAAATATTGTAAAAATTAATCATTTTTTTACTTAATAATAATACTCATTATAATAAGTCACGGGATTTTTCTGCTCTTTAAATTTATATTGGGATTTCGGATATCCACTTTATTCTTTCGCTGTATGAAATAAGTTTAGGTACATAAATGACTCGGCCGACGCTCGGACTCGAAGTTCCGACCTTTTGTTATGTCATCATTCAAATTCATATTATAAACACCAATAAAGAAAGTCGTACGTAATATAAAAGGCGGTATAACCCCTTCTATAACAACAGTCTTTTTACGTGTTATTACAACTTGTTAAATATTTCACTGTTTTCAGTTCAATATTTTCGAAACTCTCGTGGGAAAGAGACGTTATTGCTCAATGGATATACATTTTTAAAGCAAAGCGAGAATCTGACGTCTACAAGATGGGTCTGTACATCCCACCATAAGTGCAAAGGCCAGATTCTGGTGGATAAAAAAACGAAGACATCGCATCGGTTTAACTTAAACCACCAGCATCCACCGCCCTCCGTTGTTGTGGAATCGGGAGTACTTATAAAAACGTACCCACCAAATCACGTTTTCGCTTGAAGATGTAATAATTTTTTTTCCTGAGTACATTAAAGGTGAAAGAATTGTTGACTGTTTCATTACCTTATATATATTTATAATTTTCTATTCGGTGGATACGAATTTCCTTTCTACCATTTTTTTGTGCTTCGAATAAACGAAGGGATTATTATGAATCTAATGTTTAAAAGTATTAGGCGAGTCATTTTATTTTTAAAGCAGCTTTTACTTACACGATTAGCGTCGGACATGTCCGAATAGTTTCACCCTTCAGTGGTGCGAGCAAAGAACTTTGTCGACTCATATGTTTACGAATGTTCGTATAGTTTGTAGCCGGTTGCAAGTTTTTAGTAACATTGTAATTTTTTATTTTACAGTTATTTAAGATTTAAACATGTGTACAAACATTCAAAATTAACAAAGCACACATTTATTTAAGCTTGCCGTGTGGCAATGGATAGATTTCAATTATTGCTTACAAACCGTCTCCATACTATAAGAACATTCGTAAACATACGAATCGATAAAGTTCTATTCCGGCACTGCAGTCGCTGCGCCAGGCTACGTATGCGAAATTAATAGATTGAGTAGAAGCCGCTTTATAAACTATTGACTACACAACTGATGATAACGTATAAAAAGTTTGAGGCCTTTTACACTTTTAAAAACCGATTAATCGTATTACAGGTTTGTTTCTGTATTCATATCATACCGATACAGGATGACTGGTCCCTTCAATATTGTGTAGTGTTTGACGCGCCTCCCCCTTATGTATCAATACATTAGGCCAATATACTGTCAACTTTGAACATAACAACACGTGTTTGATTGAGCTCCCTCGACCACAGTACATGGCGACCCTGCCAGGATTCGAACCTGGAATCTTCTGACCACAGTACAATTGCAAATGACTCAAAAGTTACACTATCGTACTGTATACAGTTATTAATCTGTCTTTCTTCATCACATAATCACAGCTCCGTGTAATAAACCCACTGCAGGGCTATGAGTCCCTCTCCTGGGTGACGAGGTTTAGGCCGTAAACTACGAAGCTGGCCTAGTGCTGGTTGGTGAACGTCAGAATTTTCAGGGAGCTGAAACGGCTTCTGAAAAACCGTAAAGATGGGACCGACTGCTTATCGTGCCCTCCGAAACACGGAAGTGACCCATCCTTTTACCGACCTCGCCGAACGTCTTTTAACCTTTTTTTTTTACTTGAAGAAAACGTGTTATTATGTCCCCGACCGCCCAAGGGGGAGCGACGGGGTATGTGGGGATGATCCGGCAGAAGGCCAGACCTACCCACTTAAAACCTCAAGGTGTACCTCATCCGCCATAGATGGAGCTCACGGTACCGCCATTGGCATTACCCGCGAGCCCCGGCAGATTGCGCTAAGCCTTAGCCGAGCGCCCCCAACGTGGGAAATGGTCCAGCACCATTTCCCCACACATAGCCCTAATAGCCGTATGGTATGCACAGTAACCTTGACGCCACAATAACCACAAGGTCTTCTATGAATCTGCCTTTAATCTACATATAGTATAAATATAATGCTTCTTTTATTACTCTTTTACTAACGATAGTTTTGTTGCAGTGCAAATATACAGAACGTTCACTGGAGAAGAAGTGGCAGTAAAGGAAGGTCACACGTTTTGCAAACAGAACGTCCTGAAGAACAACTCCTCTAGATGGATCTGTAGACTAGGCCGCAAGTGCAACTGCTTCTTTGTGATTGATAAAAACAATAAAATCCTGCGTGGTTACTTAAAGCATAATCACGATGAACCAAAGTATTTTATCACTTCCGATACTGAAGTGATTATTTTGTTGTAAATAGGCTAGTGGTATGTTAAGATGTTATGTTCAGCCTTTGGATAGCTTGCAAGTCATCTGGGCAGGTTTTAAATTATAAATAAATATTTTTGGTTTCCCTACTTTTGCTGTGATCAAACTAATACAATATGTTTGTATATGTAGAGTATATTTGAAAGATTTCATTAAATTATAGATGTCACACATAGAAAGTTTTTGCGTATAAGTTCGATTGAAAAATTGTTAATTCCTAGGAAAATTAAATAAGATTTAAGAGAAATATTAAATAAAATCACCTCCGACCGGGATTCGGAAAACGGTTACTTTTATATATATTTTTTTATAATTACTTATAACATCAGCATTATAAAATACAAAGAACTCTAAAATATTACAAACTTTATTTTTAGTACTGTGCTTAAGCTTAGTACGTTAGCTTATTCTGTAGTTTTATTTACACGTGGTATGAGTTAAATGGTAATTTGAGGCAAAATTTTATCTATACCCGTCAAGCTGTTACAACGTGAAACAATAACAAACAGAGGAGTATAAATCAAGGCGCCTGTGTCCACATTTCGACTTTTTTAATCTGTGAAAGTCATTTTGTAGAGGGAGTCGTAAGCTCAAAGCCAATATCAAAGTTCCGGCGCAAAAACGTATCAGTCCCTTATAAAATAACAGAAAAAATTAACTCGGATGCAAACACGCCACTCTCCAAGTTCATTCGGAAGCAAAGGTGCCACTGTCCTTTTAGACCAATCACAGCGCGCAATTTTGAAAACATCAACATGACGATTCCTATGTGCCATAAGCAACAATGTGTCTTATTGTTTTCGCGAATATTAATATTTTATTGTAGTAATGGAAGAACCAGTACAGGAAGTGTCGTCCGGGAGGACCAGAAAATGTAGTCGCAATCCATGGAAACGAGTGCATAAAGGCGAATCGGTAAGTTTCTCAACACTCCTTTTACACGTGGCTATTTAGTTGTTTTAGGGTAAACGCACCAGTGATGGTAAACATACCAGTCATTGCCAAATAATGTCTTTTCTGTAGTCCTTTTCGACTGGACAATGCTCATGTTCATTCATATAACTGGTTTTTAAAATGTTATTATGAATTACATTTCGGAATATGAAAAACTAAATTAGCTGTTCTTTAAGCAACAGATACCAACTATAATAGGTACAAAAGGCAGCCGATTTAGCGTTACATTACCTGGTAAATTTCCCTAACCAATTTTAACTTAATTTTGAGGGCATAAAGGTCAGATTCAAATAATTTTTTTGACAGATTTGTGACGCCCTATAAGCTTGCTTAATGCCACCTAATTAACGGATATTAAGAGCCCTCAGTGGACTTATGTCAATGGTTATCTATACTAATATTTTAAATTTTGAAAAGACACTCAAGAAGTAAGAAGTTATTGTGAACCCATCAGAACATGTGGAGACTTTCAATACTTTTGGCACCGCAATTTATTTTGATATGGATATGAACTGGAAGGCTGCTTTGCATCCGATTATCAAGCCCCCTGGAAGCTGGCATTTCCCTTTCGCTATGAGCAAGCGATTCTTTATTAAAAGAAGTGCAAATAACAAAATCGCTATTAAAGGCGATATAAACTACAGTAACTGGTTCCCAACAAATCAGTCCTGAAACGAGGACAAACTTTTAGAGATATTGCACCTGAACCTATCTCCAAAAATAAACTAATGTTAATCAGGCTAAGGTTGAAGACTTGAAAACACTTTTAAAAAAACATTTCCTGTGCCTAATATATTTGCATACCATCAGGTGAGATTGAGGTCTAATGGTGCGTACAGATTGCTTGTAATGTAACTAGTAATGTAACATTCTGCGCACGTTGCGTATATGGACGTTTTCTGCGCAGAATGTTACTTTACAAGTTCCATTACAGCAATCGGTACGCACCATAACAACACAGGTTTATTAGCCGATAAAACAATGTTTACTTTTATAACTTTCGTAGTTTGCCTTTAATTAATTTATTTATTTATTAAGGTATATCAACAATAAACATACAATTTCTTATATGGGATACAAATTTTAAAATACAAGTTCTTGTACGTTTACCAATAACAGATATACACAGCATTTAAAATAAAATATCAACAACAAATTTTGTTTACACATATTATAGCAATAATCTAATACAAAAATAGTAACTATGTAGCTTAAAAAAATAAAGTTTATAACAGAAATTATACATTTACAAATTTATACAAGTGTGAGATCATAATTTAACTTAACTTACTGAGAAAGTGAGAGGAAGTTTAGAATTTTGGTTCTTACTTCTTTGCGAGAACAGTGAAAAAGGTCAGTTGCATGTTTGGCGTTAAAATTATTATAGATTGAGCAGATTCTAGGTAGAGGACTATGAAGCATTTGGTTTGTCCGGCATCGAGGTATATGGAATGATTGCGTTTAATCATTATTTGATATTAGTAAGAGAGCTTATTGTTAATAAGCCGTATTATTTTCGTACTGTAAAGTTTTAAGTATTCATAAGCTTGTTGATCTTAATTTATTAAAGCATTATTTTTTGAATATAATTTGCACTAAAAAACTTGAGCACCCTGTATATACTCGTGCAATGGCTAAAAACCGGTTACGAACCGAGCGCGCTAACAACGCGTACGGTGGCAGGACAGCAGATTACATTATTCCGCGAATCATTAATGCACTTCCTTCAGAATTCATTAATAGTATCACTGATAAGAATATAAAAAATAAACTAAAACAATACTTTTTGTTATCAAATAACTAACTAGGTATGTAAAATTAGAATTAGATGTGGTTTTATTGTAAGTATGGGGTTTAGGTTAGTTCATAATAAGCTAGAAATTTATTTTTATGTAATTATTCTGTCGCTTTTACTTTTACTTTTATATTTATAGTAGTGAACCGCTGTGAACCGCTACGATGATGAAGCGAAGAAGGTGGTGATTGCTGCTTACCTGGACGGCCCACCGCTATATTTCTACAGAGCAATCGTCGACTCGTGCCAGACGTTCGACGACATAAAAAATAAATTAATTTCAGAATTCTCACGAGACGTCGACTACGTGGCCGCATTTTATGCACGAAATCAGCATCCTGATGAAGATTTGCTGACATTCTATTATGCGTTGGAAGAATGTGCAGCCAAGGCGGCACCCGTGATCACAGACAACGTCTTCATCAAACATTTTTTAAAAGCGTGCACGTACCCAAATAAGTGCAGACTGGCGTCGACAGTGTACAACGACAAAAAGACCCTCAAGGAGACGATCGTCCAAATGGGTCATATTTTTGGAAAACAGCCGGATACGCACCTCAACTTGCCGGTTCACATCTCCTCAACGGCGACGGCGGAGAATATCGCGCAGCCCGTAACTGGGCAAACTGCACCATCACCAGGGAAGGGTGACCGTTTCCGTGCGCCGACAGGAGCTAATGAAGGGGACATGGGGGTAAAATACACCCCAAACATAGCTAATCGTTCCCAATATAGTTTCAGAAACAGGCGACAGAATAATGATGCTCCAGTACAATCAAATGCCAACCGGCATGTGTATATGATAGATAGATGTAATGGAGATATGATGGAGAGTTCGAAGAAAATTAATGAGAAAAGAAAGGTTAGTGTGGTGCCCATTATATTATGTAAATTACGCGATTGTAGAATACAAGCATTACTCGACACGGGCGCATCGGTATCGGTGATCTCCAAGCAACTGTGTGAAAAACTAAACATAACAACACACAACGTTGCCGGATTGGAAGTTAAAGCTGTAAATGGAACCGAAATGTTTGTCACCGGTACAGCTACAGTATGCATCCTTATCGAAAATGTAGTGTTCGTCCACGAATGTCTGGTGGTTGCAAATGTCGAGAGGGATTTGATCCTCGGCCAAGACTTTCTTCAAAAGTCTCACGCCGTTTTAGATTTTAATAATAACTGTGTTCAATTAAAGAGAGTCACTTCTTATTTTATCACTAATCCAATTTATTGCAATTTTGATAATGTTTATAATTTAGATAATTCTTCGGGTATTGCCGAGGTAGGCAATGAGGAATACCTCAATAGTTTTAATTTATTTGTTAGGAATACAAAGGAACGATGGCCCATGGTGACGGCCAATGAGAGTAAAGATGGTTTCTGTTTGTCCCCGAATTTATTGGAATCTGAAAACGATGATTCTTTAGAAATGTCGAGTAAATATCGACCATCTTTCGCACTTAATGAGAAAGATTCAGTTAAAGATGAAGTTAAAGTTACTGCCGATACAATAAACGATATTCCGGTGCGTAATGCACCGTGTAAGTTTTCGAACGAGAGACTTAATAAAGAAGTTTCGTTGAGTCCTACCACCATGCACCATCAAACCTTAGGTTTAGTAGAAAAGTTGAATCAGACAATTGCACATACATTATCTAAGTACGTCAACCCAACCCAAAGGGATTGGTGTAGAATTTTACCTTTTGTTATTTATGCATACAATTGTTCTAAACAAGCTTCTACCAAATTTTCTCCTTTTTATTTGATTTATGGTAGAGAACCCGAAATCCCATCCGACGAGAGATTAAATCCTAATAGGGATATGAGTGTGCGACAGAAAAGAAATGCATACATAAGTGCGGTTCATCAGGCCAGGGAAAATTTAAGGAAAGCTCGTTTGGTACAAAAAATAAACTACGATAAAAAAGCTGCAAATGTAAAATTGCGTATAGGGCAATTTGTTTTATTGCATTATCCTAAAAGGATATCTGGTAAAAGTAAAAAACTTAGTCGACCATATAAGGGTCTATATAGAGTATGTAGATATATAGGACATGACAATTATCTTGTAAAGAAAATACAAAATAATCAAGAATTAATTGTTCATGTAAATATGTTAAAACCATTTCAAATAAGATGAAATATGTTATCGGATGAAATCACAATATAATATAATTCGTCCATAGCATGTCGTATTGTAAAATAGTAAAATATAATTTTTGTTGTTAATATAAATAGATTATTCAGAAAATTGTAAATTGACTACGATCTATGAGATAGTTCTAACGTAGGTTTAGGAAACGTTTCGGAAAATACTGTTTAATCCAGGTGATAGGTGCTTGTGCAATTCTATGTATAAAAGAGGTATATACAACGTGTAACATAATGAAGAGATAATACTTAAGGGGATTGTATGTTTGGTGGTGTAGTTTATAAGTAACAGTAACATAAACTTGTAATCCTTACGGTTGGTTCGGAAAACAAGTTCAAAGTTTGGATCAAAATATCGAAGTGTCAACCCTAAAAACAGCTGTTACCTTTTGATAGAATCTATTCGATAACAGATGGCGTTAAAATAAAGCGATAAGTAACCAAGAGAGATACTACAAAGTGTAATTTTGTGCCTACTAAATTAGACGACAACAACGTCTCGGGAATGTTTTTTTCGGTAGTATCTAAGTGCAGAATGTTTTTAAAACTACCTTTTCACCAATATGTGCGTTTATCACGCGGTTTACCAATTTAAAACTCTACTGAAATAATAGATTTGCACGTTCGAACCGACAACACGTTAATTTTAACTATCCGTGAGAATATATTTTCTTAACCTTTAACTATGATGCATCACTGACAAGGATAATTAACTTCTTGTTTATTCTCACACACTTACAACTATCATCACCACCATACAATAAGGCTTGAAATAAATTTTAAGTAATCCAGCATTCTGCATAATTTTTATAGTCTATGAAATAGCAAGTTCGATGCCCTTTGTCTGCCGCGGATCGCTCGCTCGCTACTCCCGAGCTCTGACGTTTAAGTGTTACGTATTTTAAAAACGTTTAATACTTATTCTTAGACGCACTGTTTGTGGTTATGAACGGATGCTGAGGCTCGGTAGCCTTCTATTTCTAATACTTAACAACATACATGATCGAAATACATTTACGACTAAAATCAAAAATGTTATCAAATTAAGCATTAGGTAAGCAAATTAATTTAAGAGAAACGTAAAACAAAACATTAATTTAGGTACTCTCAATAAACTATGATATCAAACTTGTCATACAAAAACTATCACATTTCTTTAGAAATACGCTATTGCAAGAAACTAATATGAAATTATTACAAATCTATCGGTAGGTATTACGTGGAAATTTTTTCGCACAAATCGCAACTTATACCTACCTAATGAAGAGAGACTCAAATAGACAATCAAACTTACCCATAATTCTAATAAAAAACGAAGAAATATCCTCTCTCTCTTACATTCAAACTTTCTAAGAATTATAATAGGAAACATATTCAGTAAATACCTATGATTTTGTAAACCTCAAACTATGATACAATACTTACAGCTTCTTGTACTTCTTGTATTCTCCCATACTTATAACTATCAATACATACGACAACAAAGCTTTAAATTAATAAAATTAGCAACTAAGTAAAGTCGTTTTCATAAAAGATAACCCGTGAAAAAAGATAATAGCTCTTATAACAAACACACAAGGTGTATTATCGCTCAAATCGCGGGACTTCTTTCGGCGTCTCGTCGCGAACTTGCGCCTTTCGGAATTATACCCTTTGAGATTTACCGCCGCCGCCGCGTCGTCGCTTCCAAGCCAAACTAAAGGTTGTTCCGTTCAATATTTATTATGAACAAATTCTCAACTCAACTAAATTTTTTATTTAAAAAAGTTAAATTACTGATGACTAACTAATTATTGTTTTTAGTTGCGGTTGTTTCAGGCAGCTGAAATTATTTTCAAACGCTATAGGGAAAAATATCCTAAGTATACCTGTCCTGAAACTTTATTTTTTTATAAGGAATCTTTATCTTTTATTATTATTCTCTTTCTTGAGAAACAAAATGGATTAATTTCTTTATTTAAAATGTGTGAAGCGTAAAAATAAGTTACGTAAATTAACAAATAACAGTTTTTAATATTTTGATATTGAACAAACAACTTAAAAACTATTTAAGTGATTTCACGATTGAAAACTATTTATTTGTAACAGAATAACTTAACAATACAAAAAAATAAGATAATGAAGTCATTTCTTTGTATTATGAAATAAATTGGGTACTAAGATTTTGTTTATCGTATCGCTATACGGAAGAACCCTAAAAATTTTTAGGTAGGTACTAGAACTGCTTTGGTTCGGTTTATGTATTTGTTTAAATTTATTTCAGTGCTTTCGTGTCCGTTTTCAAGTGTACACGTCAGTTGTTATCGCAATTTTTTTCGAAGTTTTCTTAAAATGTCTCGACTTGAAAGTATTGGAGGTACCTAATGCACGACGACATGTGTATTCAAACAACAAATGTTACGATATCTGTATGTTGGAGCCGCTAGTAACCACAGCATCAACGAAGCTCGAAGGCTTTACAGGCAGCGGTTTGTGGAGTGCAGGCCGGCAGCTGAACAGCGCCACTTACCCGGCTATGGCGTGTTTGGAAGCATGAGTCTGCGGCTCAGCGCGCCGCCGGTTCTTTTCACGCGAAACCCAGCGCGGCCACCTTCGCGTTCCGAGAACTTAGAAGAGCAAGTCTTGGATCATTTCGAGGAGGATCCGAGGAGCAGCACTCGGCGAGTCGGCGCTCTTTTGGATGTCAATCACATGGTGATACCCAGCGCGGCCACCTTCGCGTTCCGAGAACTTAGAAGAGCAAGTCTTGGATCATTTCAAGGAGGATCCGAGGAGCAGCACTCGGCGAGTCGGCGCTCTTTTGGATGTCAATCACATGGTGATATGGCGCACGCTTAGTGATGATGGCCAACATCCTTATCATTCCCGATGGACGCAAGAGCTGATACCAGCGGATTTGTGACCTCCTCGGTTAGGCTTTTGTCGGTGGCACAAACGTCATGTGGATGTGTGTGTATTGAAAAAGAAGGCAGAAATTGTGAGCCGTTTTTGTAATTCTGGCCAAGTGTTAGGGAAACCCTAGATACAGTTGTGAGTGTTTTTACGCAAAGTGAACTGAATGTCGATTGAAATAAGTGCGATACTTGCCATAACATTTTGTCAGATATTACAAATTTAAGTTGTAATAATTATAACAAACACTCTTTATTGTCATTAAACGTAGAAATAATTATGTATACAATATTTAAGCGATTTAAAAAGCTTTCAGCGATTTCTTTCAGGCAACCCGATTTCTTCCGGGCAACCCGTTTATTACTAATAAATAGAAACTTGAAATTTGTACTAACATGTTGTTTTATTGTTTTCATTAGCTAGGTAGTGTGATAAAAAATGTGTCATTCAATGTGCCAAACGATAGGTAAGTAACAATCAGCTGCGCTGATATCCGCGCTACTCGCAGTGGGCGGCCGCGGCGGCGCGGCTGCGTATCGCTCGCTATTCAGCCGGTGCGGGAAAGGTCATAAGGTCACTGATTGCGGCGCAAGTCTTTTTTTAGCTTGTTAGGTTGACTAGGGTTGTCAAAATATTTCATTGTAAAATAATTTAAAAAAATGTATGAAAGTCTATACCAGCACTGATCATGCTAATTCTTTTACTGTACATTCTACGTATGGTATAGAAGCTAACCCTAAAGTTTTATCTCTCCATTTTGTTACACGTTGTAGATAGTATTACTATTGAGTAGAATAATTCATATCGTCCATTTAGTCTGTAGGCAACGATTAGAGTTTCGTTGGACTATTGAGAAAAACAAATACGCTAATAAATATTCTTTTTTTTTATGTAAATGTACGAGTATCACCGGAGCGACTCATCCTGCAAAACCGTCGGCATCACCAGGGGGGATGCTTTAGACGGAGATTGCAGATGAAGATGCTCTACTTAAGCTCCCAAAAGTTTGTATTATCTCTAAGTTGTCTTTAGTGATAAGTTGTTTTATTGATTTTTCCCAAAGAATTTTTAATTCCGTGGGAAAATTTTCCTAAAGGGGCGGCAGGTATACGTAACATTACGTATTTACAGCTGAATATATGTAAACATAACATTACGTGTTTACAGCTGAATATGTGTAGACATATATTGCATGCAACCTTAAAATTATAATACCGACACCCCGCGGAAAATTTTACTAGGACAGCAATGTCTCGTTGGAGTATATACATATATTACTAAAACCACACCTATTGAATCTCCATAAGAGAGAGGGTGATAGTCGATTTGACTATGCGGTTAAGGTTTATGTGTTTTTACGATAGCGTATCATTGTTGCCCAGCGGAATAATATGTTTCGATGCATAAAACGATTCAAGGGTTGTTAACGATGGGTGACTATTACAATTTAGAATTTGAATTATGTAACATTCTATAAGAAGCAGTTACTTTTCATAAAATATCCTTGAATCTGTTTGGTGTTCTTCTTATAGGTAGGCTCGCCGCGAACTTAGTGTAGGCAGGTAAAGTTCGGTTAGGTAGGTATATTGTAAACTTTAGAAATAAGTAAAGTAAAGTTTACGAAAATAATATTATCGTTGTGGGACGTCATCCGTTTGTTTATTTTTATTATTTTGATTTATGTGGGTTTGACAAGCTCCCACGACAGATGACAACCCATAGTAAATGTATTCTTGACTTTGGCCTGGTAGAACTTGACATTCTGCCTAGGTGTTAATTTGTTGTAAATTTGAATTATGAGGGTGTAGGTTCGATCCCTAGCCTAGTTTTATTTTAGTGTTTGTCACTTTCTTTGTATTTTGGACTTTAGAGTCAACGTCAACTTAATATATAACGACGATGATAACCTAAGGACGTTCATTGACTTATAAGTCGGGATAACTGTTTGGAGTTAATAGTGTGGTAATGTTTGTTTTTTTTAGAGTTAATTAATGATTGCTTTATTAATCCACGCTTACTGTGGAGTTGAGGCTTTACCGAAGTATGCCCGAACTTATCAAATATAGCAGGGCGTTATAACGAATCTCTCGGAAGAGATTTAGTTTTAAAAAAAATATTGTTTTGTTTGTTGTTGATCTAAGTCGAATGATATGCCACGGTTGATCGATATGGAGTCAATGATCGTATTTGAGTTTAATTAGACGAGATCTTGGCCGCTTTTAACGGTTTAACTGAGAGAGGTTTTGAGTAAGCAGCAAGTATATTACGCCGCGTAATATACTGGATATTGTTTCGGGTTGTAGTCATGCGTGAAACTCTACCAGTAGGGGGTTCATTTATGAACACTCTCGTATTTTTGTAAACTTCCGCTATAGGTAGAAATCGTACTATTAAGGAACATTTATGTATATAGGGGAAATTTATTCAACCGACTTCATCGAGTTGAATAAATTTAATATAAGGGGGCGGTCGTAAGGTTTGGTTGTGCCTTACATTTTTGTAAATAAAGAGTTTATAAGCGCACACCAACCTTACGGCAGATGTTAGAATTTCATTTGAAAAGATTAAAAGTAAAAATAATAAAAATGACGCGGGTTGTCCGTCAGAAAAATATTTACTCCTATGTTTGTTTTTATCTCGAAAAGTAGAAGGGTCCCGAGACCCTGATACTGCCCCGCCACATCTTTATAAATAATCATAGTCTTAAAGTAAAAGTGCAACATTTATATTAAATAAAAGAAGTGATATTGGAATAAGTGTTTTTTTTATTAGATAAGATCTGCTGAACAGAATTGCCGCCTAACGGTCCCCATTAGTGTACCTACGTGATCAGTGTTAATATAACGTAATTTTAGTATAGTATATAAGTTTTGTTTTTGTGGGTATTTATTACTGGATCGAAAAGAACTGTATCAACATTACATGAGCCTAGCTGGCTCCTATATGTTGAGATTACTGTAATGTGTTTATTGAATATTGTAAACTGTAACAAAGTGAAAAAAAAAAATATCAGGCGACCGCGAGTTTCACATTGGCTGTTTCAGTTTAACACGAACAAACATTTTGATTATTTTTGCTTTCCAGCCCAAATATTACAGAATCAGAGAGGAACTGATGTAGCAGTATTTGATGGTTACACTTTCAACAAAAAAGGTTTACTGAAGAACTTTCACACAAGGTGGATCTGCAGTGCTAACAATATATGCAAAACTACTATCATATTGAATTCGAGAAACTCAGTGGTTCGACAAATCTTGCAGCACAACCACGAGAGACCAAAACTAGTTGTGAGGTCAGGAGTACTTATTAGAATTTAAATAAAAAAAATAAAAAAAAATATTTCTGACACTCACACAACATTATCTAGCAAAAATTAAGTTTCTTACAGAACTTGTGTTATGGATACTAGATAACTGATATACTTGAGAAATATATATTCATACATATTGAATAAATACATATTTTTTATTAGAATAAACTTAAATAAACATATACACATCCATGACTTGACGATTAATATCTGTGTTCATCACACAAATATCCGCCGCCGCCGGGATTCGAACCCAGGACCTCTGGTATAGAAGGCAATGTATGTTACCGCTACACCAGCCGGTCTTCATCTTTGCTTAGTGGTAGGATCCCTTCTGGGTCCGCCTGGCTAGCGACCACCCTTTATATAAAGTCTGCCGCCAAATGTTACCGCTCCGGCGGCGGTAATGTGTTCCGGCAATATTGTATAAAGAGCCAGTTCCTTCCTAAGCCCGTGTGCTTTCATCTTCGACCTCATCGTCACTTACCATCAGGTGAGATTGAGGTCAAACGCGGGTTTAGTCACTTATAAAAAAAAAAAAAGATTTCTGTAAAATAAATATACAGTTCTATCGAAGTTTGTAGTTTTTTTTAATCTAAATATGAGCCTCGTTCTTGTAGGGTCGGCTTAGAATAGCCTGACCGCCCCTGGATAAGCTTGTCCTAAAAGGCGACTAATCAGAGTGACCCCCGCTTGGTGGCAGGACCCCGTCAGGGTCCAGCGCCCACCCTTCATATAAAATCTGCCACCAAATCGGCTCCGGCGGAGTTGTGTTCCGGCAATATTTTATGAAGAGCTCGGCCAGTGTGCTGACATCTTCGACTTCATCTTCACTTACCATCATGTGAGTTTGAGGTCAAACGCAGGCTTAATCTGTAATGAAAAAAAAAATGGCGCATGTACAGAATATCTTCATATCAGAATCAAAAGTCTAATATAATTTCTAAAACCTATGCGTTAGTACAGACTTTGGCCGACCTATGTGACACAACTTAAGTTCAATTACTCGTAGCCCTGAAGAAAATTCAGTAGTGTGAAATAATGAAAAGCAGCTTTTCATCCATCTTGGTTGTCTTTATCGAAAGACACTTTTTGATAAAATGCATTTCTATATTTTGGGAGAAAAAGCTGTTTTTTTTAACGTTTCCTTCATGAAAATCATTTATTTTAAATTTTTATTGCATGTTCTTAATCACAAAACATTTTAGTTCCAGTACACATATTGTATAAAAATATGAAAGGCACAGAGGTAGCGGTCGTCGATGGCTTCACATTCAATAAGCAAAGGCAAGGAAAGGACATCTCCAGATGGACCTGTAGTTCCTACAATAGATGCAAAAGTTTCTTTAAATTAAACTCCCAAAACCTCATGGTATCTCAGTTTCTTCTGCATTGTCATGAGAAACCAACTTTTACAATTGTATCCGGAAGATTAATACGATTGTAGATATATTTATTAAATGTCCTTAGAATAGAATTTTGTGAGGATCGAACACTGCTGGACAGAGACCTCAATCAAGGTTCTTCAGGTTGCTCGGACCCGCGCCGCCCTCAACCGGCGCGTTTGACGTCACTAAGTGTAGGTCTACCTACTATATCTATTTTTAATAAAATCTTTTGAATTTAATTTTGATTTATTTTCATATAATACTCAGCAACGCACTATTTTAACATCTCTAAATCGTCCTTGTAAATAGTAGTAAATCTTAAGGTCAAGTAAATATGAAGAATATTTCATAGCCCCCATCTCAGACTGCAACCAGTGAAATGGCAGAAATATGAAGTGGGATCCAGCGCACGGAACGAATCAATATTTTCGAGATAGCCACGTCATTTTTTGTACTAAAAAAATAGCCTGTGAACCGAACGACTTTGAAAGTCGTATATTTTTTGGGTCGTATTGCTGAAGTCAGTTTTCATTCAATGTTATTGTGGAGTAGTTACCCACTGGATGTTCTAGAGAAGAAATGCTGTTCGAAATAATTTAAGAGAAGAATTCGCACTATTCATCTTGAATAGCACTTATTCCAAAACTTCCACTAGGTACATAACTGCGCCACATTAACAATTGAGCCAGAATCTTCTGTCAATATAATAAGCGGTACATAGAACTTCTTATTATTACTTCACTTTTAAAGAAACATTCAGTTAGTACAAAAACTCCTTTTCTGATATGTTTCAGAAATATTTTTGAAAGTGACGGGTCGAAAAATAAAAGGGTTCAAAAAACCTAATCCTAGGGGCCGACGACCAGTTGTGGGAACCAAAGAGCTGTACGCCATATATGTGAAGTACAAAGCTGTGCTTTTAGCGGTTGATAATACATATAACGAATATATTTATAATGAAATAGCAAAGGAAGTTCAAAATCGTATATCACCTAGAGGATTGTTTTTGCGTTTTCAAAGGAATTTCTTTAACGAAAAGAAAAGAAGGATGTAATATTAATGTAGAATTTATAGGTTATTTAACATTTTGTTTAGTATTAAACTCAGTTACTTTACTTTTTACAAAAACATAGGAGGAATTGTTTTGTTCGAAAATGAAAATTATCTTGACTTTAGCATAAAAAGGGTTAAATTTTAATAAATTTCATTTTTAGCCTTTCTTTATATTTATCCCTTAAAATATTTTATTTACATAATTTTAGATAGTAATTATTTGCAAACATTATTTCGTCATATTATCCGACTCGTCAGTTGTCGCTTGCGATTTAAAGATAAACAGCAATTATGAGAACTGTGAGCTTCAGTTAAACTTCAACATAAGAAAAAAGTTTATTTATTAAGTCAGTGATTTTTTAAAATGGCAAAACTAATGTTTTTACTGGAAATTGTCACTTCATTGCCAAAACAGCGGTGCGAGCACAGAATTTTATCGACTCGTATGCTTACGAATATAGTATGGAGTCGGTTGCAAGTTTTTAGTAACATTGTTATTTTTTTTTTTTTTAATTATTTAACTCGTTAACAACAAAAAATCGTAAAACACCCCAAGCATTGTATTTGAGTTTTAAAAAGGATTTCATTATAGATAAAAATCTAAAATTGTAATGGAATATATATTTAATCTGCCTCAGACGCCAGTGGTTGCGGGTTTGATTCCCGCCCGGAACAAAAAAAAATGTTCTGCGTCTTGGTGTTTATCTATACGTGTATTTATATTCTAGGTTTCCTCCCTTATTCGCTTCATGGTATCCCATAACACAAGCCATGCTTACTTTGGGGCCATGTAGTTGGTGTGATTGTCTGGGGATTTTATTTATTATTTTAAATGGAAGATGTTTGTTTAGGTGGGAGCTGGATTAACTTTATTAACTTATGATGCACGCTATTATAAAATAAACTATGCAGGTTTATTGCCTTTTATTTTGACCTTAATAATCTTATGTAAAAAAATAAATATGCGATATCTTTGGGAAAAATAAAAAATATTAAAAGTGGTATTTACGTAAGCTATATATTAGATATGAGTACGCAGAAAATATAATCACAAGCACTCTATTTGCGTTGATCGTAAACAAGTTGCTTTGAATTTCAAGTTCATCCACCACTCTTCGTAAAAAGAATTACCTAAACTGTGTTCATTCATAAGTCCTACTTAGATAAATTCAAGTATTCAATTTCCGCATTTCCACATTCTCTTTGTAATTTTGTAATATTTCCACTGCTTTTGTAAGTCTTTTTGTTTTCATTCTTTGGTACATGTTTTAAAGCTTAATAGTCTTCGATGGTCAACTTGTATGGCGAACCATAAAAAAAAATGATTTTACTCTTTTACGCCTTGACTTTCATGCATTGGGCAAGTGAGACAGTAGTTAGATTTAGGTGATTTAGTCTAATTGCATTTGAAGTGGTAGCAATTGATGTAACATTTGTATAATGGCGCTCTTTCTCATAAAAAAATAGATGTCGCTTTTTCAACTAATGAATCACTGGTTATTTTAAAATTTTCTATATCAACGACAAATTATTTCGGCCATGGCAGATGTATCGATTTCATTTATCATGTTCTGATAAAAGCCGATCGATACCTGCAGTGGGTGCCAATTTTCTCTAAAAATTTCGAATTTAAATATCTATATCCCTGTTATCTTGACTCTCTCTACGACATTTGCCGGTAGGACTGCTTTAAGATAAGCTGAAGTCAAAATTTGAGCCATTTGATAAACTGTTATCACACAGTCAGGGTGATCGTACATCCAGTTTTCAAATCTAGATGCGTAGAATACCTGTAAGCTGTTATGCTTAGCTCGAAAATGATTTACAGCATCTAAAGTATAATGTCATGTGAATAAATGCAGACGAATTCTCAGCTAACCTAAGCCAAACCCTTGCTTGTCAAATTGAGACAATCCGTGTGCCCAAGAAAGGCATAGAAAAGACATCTCGAGTTTTTCCAGTAAATCCAAAGGTTTATATGTATGAAACTCCCTGAGAAACTAAGCTACTGTATCCATAACAATTTTTATTTAAAAAATATTATTTATGAAATGCCTTACTAACTTTTAAGTGCTTTAAATTGTATCACCCCTAAATCGTCCTTTTTCTTGTCAATAATTTTAAAATTTCTAAGTCAAGAAAATTTGAAGAAAATTTAACAGTCCGCATCTCAGACTGCGGCTAGTGCAATGACAGAACTATGAAATTGGACCTTATCTTCATGGAACAATTCAATATTTCGGAAACAGACACGTCGTTTTTAGAAGATTATTTTTTACTCAATTAGGTACCTACTGAAAATCTAGTTCATTTACAATGAAATGACTTTAAAAGTCGTACACTTTACGATATAATTGTTAAGTATGTAGATAGGTTCTGGGTGTTCTAATATAAGTATAAATGCTGCATGTAAAATTTTACATATACGATTTGCTCAGTCAATAAATCGTCTCTACGACTTCTACGAATAAGCACTCACAGCAACTAGAAAATACTCCACATTGAGCCTGCATCTGCCTCCAATAATAAACTAAATATAAATAGAACTTATGATCCTTATTTAGATATAAGTTTATTCTTAATGAAATATTACAAATCATTTAAACATAAAAAATATTAGAATAAAACCCTATGTCCACTTTCATTTCAGAAATATTTTTGAAAGTAATGGGTAGAAAAATGAAGTGTAAGAAACCAAAACCTAGGGGCAAGCCATCCGCTGTAGATATCCAAGAGCAGTACAAATTATATTTGAAGTACAGAACTGTGCTTTCAGCGATTGACTATAAATATAATAGTCATATTTATAAAGAGATATCACAAGACATTCAAAATCGTTTATCACCCAAAGCATTGTATTTGAGTTTTAAAAGTCACTTTTTTAAACTTAAAAAACGAAGTTTGTAATACCTACTTATGTAGTATGTTAAGGTTTTTTAAATTTTGCTGTATGCTAGTTTTGGCTGGGACTGGTTTAGGAGTACGAACTTAAGATTCAAACTGTTAATAAATAAAACCCAATAGGTAATCAGCTTGACTTTTATTTTCATCTTGCTCATAGAAATATAAAACGAAACTTACATATGTAAGATCTCTGGGAACAGTCACATTTGAGGAATATAATCACATGCAAACTACTTGCAGTGGTTGCAAGCAACGGTGCTTTGACCTTCATAGCTCGAAGGAGCTTCATGCCACTACTGTTCGCATTTTGAAAAACCTATCCGGTCTTCATAGTATTCCAATTATTATTACATAAGTTCCCCACAAGATCGAATTTTCCACAAAAAAGAACTCTTGATTTAACTTGTATCTGGTACCATTCCTACAGAAGAAGGTCGAGCCCCTCCCAAAAGTTCAGCCTTCATATGCTTGCGGGAAAATTTTAATGCAGATGAAATAAATTCTTCTTAAAACTTCATTCTTATATAACGGGTGAGTCCGGTATCTCTGAAGTTGTCTTTACCTTAACCTAGGACGTCGCTTGCCACTCACGGGTAATGCCAATGGCGGTACCGTGAGCTCCACTTATGGCGGATGAGATACACCTGGAGGTTTTTAGTGGGTGGGTCCGGCCATCTGCCGGATCATCCCCACATACCCCGCTGCTCCCCCTTGGGTGGTCGGGGACGTGATTGCACGTTTTCCTCCAGTAAAAAAAAAAAAAAGGACGTCGCTTGCCAAAGGGAAACGTTGTCATTGCGAGTGCCAAAGATGAGCCAACAAAGAACATCTTCAAGTGGAATTCCAAAAATAAACACAATAAATTATTTGAATGAATCATGAGAAACCAATTTTATTATTACTATTCCATCAGGCTAACTCCATCAATATTTAAAGTAACATTACGCTATGCAATAGGTAGAGGTATGTAACGTGGCGAACGATTTTCTTGTTATAATAAATAATAAATAAAATCCCCAGACAATCACACCAACTACATGGCCCCAAAGTAAGCATAGCTTGTGTTATGGGATACCATATAGCGAACTAGGGGGGAACCTAGAATATAAATACATGAATAGATAAACACCCAGACACGGAACATTTTTTTTTCTGGTTCCGTGCGGGGATCGAACCCGCAACCACTGGCGTCTGAGGCAGATAGGTTTACCCCAACGCCATAGTGGTCGTCAAAAGTACAAACCGCTAACTTTAATAAATTGACAAAAAATGTTCTATTAACAGAAAATAATGGTTGGGATTAGTGTAAATTAGTTTCTAATATCATTCACGACGTAACTATTATACCTATGTATTTTGTTCTGACTAGCATTTAAGTAATTGTTTTGTAGACCTAATCTCACATACATACACATACATCCCGCCAAGTCGTAGTTAGCGGAGTGCATCTTTATTTTGAATTAGAGTTTTACCGCATACAGTCCACTAAATAGGGCTAACTTATAAACAAACTTCCAACAAAATATTATTAATGAGGCACAGCGAAAAAATTTGAAATAATAAAGATTTTATAATTTTTTTTCATTCAAATGCTTCTACTGTAAACCGATGTATGTAGGTATTTGGAGTTAGAGGAGTGTAAATTGGAGGTATCGTTTTCACGGAACATTAAAATGTTACGAATCATTTAAACATAATATTGTCTTAAGTTTTCACGATTCATAATTTAAGTAAAACTACTTTTTAACCGGTTTAATCGCGTATAATTTATATTTTACATTTTAAATCGACGTTTCGTTGTCTTTGCAGACCCCGTGGTCACGAGCGACGGAGCGACTCAGTCGAGTTAAAATGTAAAATATAAATTATACGCGATTAATCCGGTTAAAAAGGAGTTTATTTAAATGATTTAAACATTTTAAATAAGTAAGACTAAACAATGTATGTCTATCTTGATTTCAGAATTATTTTTCAAAATAACGGGTAGAAAACTGACCAGTTTTAAGAAACCAAAGGCCAAAAGAGGCAGGCGATTCGTTGTGGATGTTGAAGAGCAGCACGACTTATATTTGAAGTACAAAACTGTGCTTGCAGCAATTGATTATAAATATAATAGTCTTATTTATAAAGAAATAGCAAAAGACATTCAAAATCGTATATCAGCGAAAGCATTGTATTTAACTTTTAAAAAAAGATTCTTTGAAGATAAGTAACATTGAATGTAATATTATGTTGTATGTACAATTTGTTTCAAATCTTTCTCACCATTTAACCCAGTTAAGTTTTGACAAACGAAGACAAGATGCCAAAAGTTATATTCGAAAATGAAATTTAATTTGTGTTCAGCATGATAAATGTTAAATTTGTTTATATATTTTTTTCATTCCTTATATAGTCAAGTTATATTCATGAAATGCTTTTTGGTTTTAATATAAGCCTTTTGTTTTATTATCTTTGAATCGCCATATTCCACGGTGAAATATATCCTCAAGTCTGTATATAGGTCTTATGAACATGAATAAAATGGCGGACTTGTGAACTGGAGCGTAAATTTTATATAAGTAATAAGCAGTTAATTTAGTGACGCTTGGTGATACATGTTTTAAAAGGAATTTCATGAAAGATAAGCAACAAAAAATATAACAGTTATGAACCTAGTATACACAGGGTGTCCTAAAACATTTTATAATCTTATTGCTACGGATAGGAGAAGTTTCTCCAGCTCTGACATATCGAAAAAAGATAGCGGCAAAGTTCAATCACGGTGGAAAGGCAGAGCAGATCTTATAAAAATTTTACTCAGAATTAGTTTATAGTCTAGAATGGTCTATATATTACCGAAAAAAATATTGGTTTGTACGGGATAGATACCCTTGAGGAATTTAATTTTTCGCTTTCAGCCCTTTTCAGTAGTCTTCGTGGAATGAATCAATATTTCAGAGACAAAAACGTCGTTTTAGAAAAAATAGTTCATTTACCAGAGGATGAAACGACTTTCAAAGTCGTTTACTTTTTGGGTCGTAACTATAAAGTCAGTTTTGATTCGATGTGACTATTGAGTACCTAAGTAGATAGGTATTGGAGCTTCTAATGTAAGCATAAATGCTGTATCTAACTGCTCTCAATCAATGAATCGTATCTGACATCTGGAATATGCAGCTCAGGTATAAACACTTACATTAATACATCCAGAAGATATTTCACAGTAACATTAAGTCTGAATCTGCCGATTTGAAATGAAAAAACATTTAAATTCTGTATTGTTTTTGTTATTTGTATATTGTATTACTGTTTGTTTTCTAAATAAAACAAAATAAAATAACATCACTTTCTGGATTACTTCTTTTTAATGAATCCTGTAAATATAAAAAATGTAAGACTACAAAATCTCCATCCATTTTGATTTCAGAAATATTTTTGAATATAACGGGTAAAAAATTGAAGAGGGTCAAAAAACCAACAGGTCATCCATCCGCTGTGGATAAAGACGAGTTGTGCGACTTATATTTGAAGTACAAACCTGTGCTTTCAGCGATTAATTATAAATATAACGGTTGTATTTATAATGAAATAGCAAAGGACATTCAAAGACGTATATCACCTAAAGGCTTGTATTTAAGTTTAAAAAAAAACTTTTTTGGTAAAAAATAATAATTGAGACGATCATATAGTAGTAAACAGGGTGACTGGTGACAAATTTTAAATACTGAAGGGGAGCACTCTGTACTCGATTTTGTTCATATATGTAATAAAAGTAGGTACTTAATTTTTCACTAGAATTCCGTATAAATAAATACTACTATGTTACTATTTACTATACAACTGACATACAACTGAGTCGATCGCGGCACGTGACCTGGCACGCGGATCGCTGCCAACGCTAGCGTACGTAACCATGCGTTGCGCAATCAATTATTTTATTTTCGGTTCAGTTTACTCAGTAAATAGTTAATATTTATTTTTTATTATATTTTTCTCTTCATGTACTCGTATGATCTCAAACTATCATGTCCTTGAATTTCAAAAGTGACCCACCTGTCACCCTGTATATGGGTTATTTTAATTTTTATTTGTATTAAACTCAGTTACTTTTGTTTTAAAATATGATATGATAGAAATTTGTGCTGCAGGTGAAAAATATTTAATTTTAATACATACGATTATTTTATAACTTACCTAATGTTATTTTATTTACGTGCATTATTTTGCTTATCGCGTCAGAATCTTTTTTTTTTTCAATTAAATTTAAGTAGTTTATTTTAATGGGGAGTTCGCTGTTTCATACCACGGGCGTTTCATAACAGTGGTATGAATCGCCAAATAGAGTTTTTGAATGGTCGTGCAGAAAAGCGTTACGAATATGAATTTACTTATTTACTTAACGTAAAATTATCGCCAGATGATTAAGTTCCACGAACAAAGTGATTACAGATGATTGTTCTGAACGCCAAAATTTTCTTCGAGTTTTGAAAAAATTTGAAAAAATTTAAAAAAATTAACGTGAAGAATTCGCACAATAAATTAATCACCTCTACGACATCTTATATTAGGAGCACTGGTATTTCTACGAATTTTACTAATATTATAAATGTGAAAGTTTGGATGTATGGATGTTTGTCCCTCAATCACGGGAGACCGGCTGAACGGATTTGGATGAAATTTGACATAGTGATATTGTACAGTCTGGAAAAGCTCATAAGGTAGTTTTATCCTGAAATTCCTACGGGGTTTGAAATTGTGCTGGTGAAACCGCGTGCAACAGCTAGTTATTTATACGTACAAAACATCCAGGTCATACTTCACATTAAATACACATCCAGTCAGATCTGCCACCAATAATAAGGGGAGAAAAGACTTTTTTTTCTGAGATTTTAAGTTAAGTTTTAATGAAACATTTGGTAATAATAATAACTCCATTTCCAATTTTATTTCAGAAAAAATATTGAAAAAGTTTAGAAAACGAAATCCTTCGGGTAGGCGATCCAGGGTGGATATCGAAGAACTGTATGACATATATTTGAAATACAAAACTGTGCTTGAAGCGATTGATTATAAATATGATGAATATATTTATAGAGAAATATCAAAAGACATTCAAAATCGTATATCTCCTAAAGGATTGCACTTAAGTTTTCAAAGGAATTTCTTTAAAACTAAAATGAAAAAACATACTACTTAATTTTTTTTCTTTACATTGAACTCTGTTATTTGAGTTTTTACAATAAATACGAAATTGGTGTATGGAAAATATCGTGTTCAAAAATAAAAAATATATTGTGCTGAATTTTTTTTAATTATGATTTAATTTCTACCTTTGCAATCCATTATTTCATTGGCATATCAATTTTAATGTTTACTTTATATAGATACTGTATGTTTTTGTGTAAGTTTAAATATTGTATGTAACTGCGAACGAAAAAAATTCGCACAATTAATTAATCGCTACTAAGGGCGGGTTGTATCACAACTACTTTACGTGTCTGTCAACGTTAAAAATGGCGTTAACCACTGTCAAGCTAGAAAACGGGTTGTTTCACCTATAACGGACTTCAAAAATTAACGATTACGTTGACCGTCCATCCACCCACTGGTTAACGTAACTTTCTAGTGAAAACTGAGTTGACAGGCAGGACATCTTTGGTTGAAAGCTTTAACATTATGGATTCTGTTTTATTTTCATATATTTTAAATGATAGTGATGATGATTCAATTGTGGAAAGGAAGAGAAAAGACATTGACGAACAGTTTTTTTTGTGATGAAACAACGCTTTGTATTTGACGTACGTTAAGCATCTGATGTAATCGTCAAAAAGTTACGTACGTATGATACGATAACCAACCGTTTGATACAACCCGCCCTTAGACATCTTGTACTTGAAGCACTGATATTAGCATTTTCATGAAGAATTTATTCGTACCAAAACATACAGTAGATAATAAATAACATATCAAGCCAGAATCTGCCGCCCATAACAAACGGAAAACATAGATTTTTTTTCTGATTAGTTTAGTTTATTTTTAATGTTACATTTAGTAATAAAAACTCTATTATAATTTCCATTTCAGAAAAAAAATTAAACTACTGTGTGAAAAAAATTAAGTTTAGAAAACCTAAACCAGTGGGTAGGCGACCTGCGATGCCTATTGAAGAGCAGTATAAGATATATTTAAAATACAAACCTGTGCTTGAAGCGATGGATTATAAATATAATGAATATATTTTTAAAGAAATATCCAAAGACGTTCAAAATCGTATATCACCTATGGGACTATACATAAGTTTTAAAAGGAACTTCGTTACAAATAAAAAAAAGAAATGTAATGTTTAAACTTATGTTTTTTTTTGTGTATTGGCAATATAAGGTTCGAAAATAAAAATATGTTGTGCTGTTAAATGTTTAATTTTGATTGCTTTTTTACAATCCATTATTTCGCATTGTTAAATAATTAAATAAATTATTGGGTTTACATTATGGTTCCACCTAGCTTAATTTTCTCCCAAATATCATTATTATCCGACAAACTATTTGTCACTTGCATTTTGAAGACAGAACAGCAATAACTTAAGAAAAGACTCAATAGTCAGTGATTCTAATGTGAGAAGAATAAAGTTTTGATCAGGAAATTTTCAAGTTCGCGGTCAAAAAAGCTTAATTGCAGAATCAACTTTTTGGGCCCTAATAATGGAGGCATTTTTAATTAATTGCTAACGTGGAGTATATGTATAAATACTCTATGTTTTAGATTAAGTATGAATGCTGCGTGTAACAATTAACAAGATGGATTCGCACAATATATTAATCGCTACTACGTCTTCCTTTGTAACGTAGGTATTAGCATTTTCACGAAGTATTAATTCGTACGAAAACATCCAGTCATACTTCACATTACATATATTTTTAATAATGTTTTTAAGTTTTTGCATTTAAAATGCTCAATCGGGAGTTTTCTGACAGCTCATTAAAAAAACAAAACTGTACAAAATTGGTACAAAAGGCTTCGATAGATAGCGCTTTACAAAAGGCGAAGGCGAAGAATTTATTCCACACTGCGTTTTTAAAAGTAAAATAAATTAATTGACGTCTGTATCAGAAATTGAACGTATAAATAATCATAGATGGTAGATACCACTTACCTATATTATAGTTTACAGACTTAACGCTTTCGGCTTTTTAAAAGTGCCATCTATAGAGGTTTTTTGAACTAATTTTTATGAGCTGTCAGAAAACTTCCCATTATTCTTAAATAAATGAAAAATGTGATAAATAAAAATTACCCGACCAAGATTATTTTTTTATTTATCACATTTTTCAGTTATTTTATAATATTTTTGTTTCAGTACACATGTACAAAAGTCTGAGAGGAAAGCTCGTAGCGGTTCTTGACGGGTTTACTTTTTACAAAAGCCATGAAAGACAGAATACTTCAAGATGGATATGCAGTGCCCACCACAGATGTAAATCTAGGTTCACGATGTATTCTAACATGATTGTAATCAGAAAAAACTTAAAACATACTCATGAGAAACCTAATTTTGTTGTTAGGTTGGGAGTACTTATAAGATGTCCCAAAAAGTAGATACATATTCTCAAATTATTATACTGTGTTTGTTAAAGCTCTGAAAGTAGTACATTTTACTTAATTCTAAAAACCTCGTTAAAAACCACCATATTGCCATAACTATCTGAGACAAGATTATCGCGTGCATTCATTTGGAAATGGCCTTGACCGAAGTATTGTTATAATGTCTCAAAATATAATGTAGTTTTTTTGTTAACGCAATGATTGATAAATAAAGTAAAAGAATCAAAGCATACTACGTATTTTTATTAAGCATTCTTTAATTATACGCTGTGATATTTTAGTGTTCTTAAAAACCCAGATGGGGTTGAAGTATTTGGCTATTCGGATTATTCGCCGTATACAACACGCTTACCCAGGGGCGATAGAGCTAATTTAAGCTGTTTATACACGGACGAACACATTTAACTAAACACTCCATGAATAAATGTATGAACATAGTTTTTTATCGATTACGTCAGACGCTATCTGTATCTCACTCGTCCAGTTGAGTCATAACCCTGTGAAGAAAAGTCCTGCTTGCTTTCAATATACCGTTGAGAACGACAATAGACCACCGCATCGTATATGGAAGGACTAGGCGTCTGCCTAATTCGGCGTGAATGCTATCTGCTGCTACCGTACTAAGTAAATTGGTTTGCAGTGAACAATTTATCTGGCAAAATGATTCACCAAATACATTATACTGGTGTCGTCCAATCTTTTTTGAAATTGTGCAAGAAAGCAAAAGGGACAAAAAGTGCTATAGAGGAAGGGACTACCTATTAAGTAAAAACAGAAATTGGAGAAATAACGATTTCACATTCTTTGTTAATGACAATGTTAGACGGAAAAGCAACAACAATTTTATGTGACACTTTATCTCAGAGAACAATTTACCATTGATTGCGTCAAAATCGACTTATTCAGATGTCTGTAAATACGGAATATCAACATTGCAAATGTGGATACGAATAATGGAATGCGTTTTGCATATAGCTTAGTGATTAAAAATACGGTTTTGGACAGTAAAGGGAGACGCCTAGCTAATCATGAAATGCAGAAAGAAACACATACAAGACGCTTTTAAACATATAATGGGCCTTCTAATTGATGATGTCAAACGGAACCTTCTAATTGATGAAAGGACACGGCTTCACCAAGGACGGAAATACCACTACAAGATTTTTAGAAAACCCAAACTTGACTGCTAAGATAACTGGTGCCAGCGAAGACTTAATTAGGGGGTTTGCAATTATTTTAAAGGCAATTTAATCGGGCCGCCACATTGACGCTTTCAAATTTCACAAATACGTTCAAGCCACTATGCAAGTTTATTTGGACTTATATAGTTGGTATTATATGCCTTTAAGTGTTCATAATCGAATATTGAATCACTATCATCGAAAGTTTTGGTCTAATAACAATTGGACAACTATCAGAAGATGCTGAAGAAGCTATGAATAAATACTTTCGTAGTTACCGACTACACTATTTCAGGAAATTTAGGAGAAACGTTACAGAAGAAGTTACTTTAAGCATTTATTAATTATTTATTGACTAGTTCTGATCCACTCATTTGTACTGAACGCCACAAACTTGTCAGAAAACAAAAAATATTGTCAGGAGAAGCACAAAGTTTATAAATTATCATACGGTAACGTGTAATAAGATGCATACATTTTCATTGTAATGTGAACCTAATCACGACCGAATAAGTTGCAAAGTGTATACATCTTATTGAACGTGACTCTACAGGCAGAAACACTTCATGATGACGAAAAAGAAAATTTTGATTTCGTTACTGTAGATACCCTTGACAGTGATTAAATTAAAACTGCAACTAGCAGATATTTTTTTTTATTTAAATTTTTAAGTTTTATTAGATCTCAGTGGATTAGGCCTAACGGGGACACCACTTAAAAAAAAACGCGCCTAGTTTTCAACCTCTAGGGTGGTGTGGAATAGAGAACAAAAGTTGAACTTGCTACCAAATTGAGGAAAATCGAAACTCGACAATAGTTATCTAAGTTATCTGAAAGAACGGCATTGTAATAATCCCTAAGAAACATTATAATTATAACTTTAACAAACAATACTTTTTTTTTCAAAGCTAAGACCATTACCGGCCCGTTTCGGCCTGCGACGAGCGGTGCCGTGCGGTAAAAAAGTATAATATTTCTCTATGGGTAAAAAGTAGGGATTGGATAAACGATTAACGGACTTCTGCATATTAACAGAAGTTTGTTTTTGTGTCGTTTGTAATAAATATGCAATGTCTCTGCGCCTGCGGCTCGTTTCAAAAAACTACACTCATGTTTTAATACCCTCTATTATGTAATAAAAGTAGGTCCTAAGTTTTTCACCAGAATACCGTATAAATAAATAAAGAGTTTTACTAGGTCGACGACCGTTCGTGAAGCCGTCTATACCTACCTACTTACTCTGTGTGGATAGCGCCATTATAATGGTGGATAGAGACTATTGCAGTGACAGGGGGTCAGCCCACAAAAACCTCCAACAAAACCTCTGTAAAGAAATAAATAAATATAAATGTCTGTAAGTGGAATATAATTAAGTGTAGCCAATACTGTGCGGTGTGATGGATTAATTATTTAAGAACTTATAGAGAAATGTATGAAAAAGTACCTTTAGATATAGTTGAATGAAACTAACGTTTAATGAAAAAAGGTTCGAAACAATAGGTAGTTAATAATAGAAAAGCCGAAAGGAAAAGCTTGTTTTTTTGTGGAAATATATTTTGTATAAAGTCTGAACATTTTGATGCCTTAATTTTTGTTCATTTTATAGAAGCAATTGATTCTCAAAGATTTTTAATGTTGACCCTTTATATTATTTATTATTATTTTTATTAAATCTTAACATGTCTATTTACAAACTAGGTACCTACTTGTTTTTCTTTAATAGGAATATTTTTATGACGATTAAGTAATAAAGATTTTTGTTACCGTTAGATATAGGTTTTTGTTGATATGTGATATGGGTTTATCTTTTTCTTTTTTGTTGAATCATAATTTGATAATTCGATATTATGAAATTTTCATACTGTTATCTACCGTCTTGTTGATGCTTCTAAGTAAGTTAGTAAATAGGTTAGTGGACAAGTTCGATATAATAAAGAAAGTAAGAATCTAGAATATAGTAACACTATTTTAATGTTTCTAATACCTATACATTTTTTAAAATATTTTTGTGAAGAGAGAAAATATTAACTGATATCTAAACGTGTTTAATAATATTAATAATTTAAAAGATCTTTTTGTATACAAGCATTTTTTTGTAATTTAATTGTCTTAAATTATGTGTTGTAATAAGTTTTCATGTATTTTAGTGGTATTCAAAATCATGAGGCTAATAATAATATATTTTACAAAAAATTACAATTAACTTAATATATTATTTTATTATCAAAATTGCCGGGGAGGTGTAGTGTGTGACGCGCCTCCCCATTATGTATCAATACATTATGCCAATATACTGTTAACTTCCATCATAAAAAAGTCGTGTCTTATTTGTCTCCCTCGTTCACCAGTACACTGTATAGAGGAATTATGCCAACCAAATTGGCGACATACTCAAAAAGGTCCTAATTAAAAGTACCCGTAACCAACGATCATGTATGAAAAAGATTAATGAACGTGTAGTGTGTGACGCAACTCCTCGATATTGAGTGATTTATTATTTAATATACAGTGTACTTTCAACATTACAAGACGTGTATCATTTGGCTCCCTCGTCCATCCTTGCAAACGTGGAGGAAGCGAAAGAGGTATACGTAGCAATCGGCGTTCCCTAGTCTCTGCCTTCCCCGAAGGGAGACAGTCGTGAGGATATGTACCTATATGTAAATAGAGGTAAGGAATCAAAACTTTCTATGTATTTTCATTTTACTGTTCTATATTATCTAGTTTAAAAAAATTGCAATATTTAATCTTTATGTAATTTTCTTAATTTTTCATGTAAGTTTATTTGTTTGTGAAAACTGCTTATCAATAAATAAATAAATATTTATGACACTCACACAACATTATCTAGCCCAAATTAAGTTTCTTAAAGAACTTGTGTTATGGATTCTAGATAACTGATATACTTAAGAAATATATAAACATACATATTGAATAAATACATATTTTTTATTAGAATAAACTTAAATAAACATATAAACCATCCATGACTTGACAACTAACATCTGTGTTCATCACACAAATATCCGCCGCCGCCGGGATTCGAACCCAGGACCTCTGGCATAGAAGGCAATGTATGTTACCGCTACACCAGCCGGTCGTTCAATAGCTGTAAGTTTTCCGTAAATAAATAAATTATATAAATTTACCTACATGAGAGTAGAAATTTAAAAAAAATGTAACTGAGCCTACACTTTGCTTGAATTAAACGCCCATTTAACCTCAATCTATCAAAGCAGACGGGCCTGGGAAAGAACTGGGTCTTCATACAATATTGCCGAAACCACCGCCGGGGCGGTAATATTTGGCCGAAGATTTTTTAAGAAGTGTGTGGTCGCTTGCCTGGTGACGGGATCCTGCCACCAAGCAGGTCACAAGGATTAGTCGCCTTTTACGACCCGCTTATTTAGAGGCGCTAGAGCTATTCTTGGCCGACTAAACACGGACAAAAATATTTAAATAAGCACTCCATGAATAAATGCATGATCACTGTTTTTATTCTGTATCTTCTACGGGGTGGCTGGTGACAAATTTGCAATACTGAAGGAGAGCACTCTGTACTCGATTCTGATCATAATTATGTAATAAAAGTAGGTACTTAATTTTTCATCAGAAATCTCTATGAATAAATAAAGATACCTTACTACGCTTTTTCCGACGCGCTGACTCAATCAACACGCACACAGCAGTATTCCCGCCACACGCACACCACCACCCGCTAAGTATTTATTGGATTACGCTAATGTAACCATGCGTTGCGTAATGAATTCTTTAAATTTTGGAGAAGTTTACTCAGTAAATAATTTATATTTATTTTTTAATTTATTTTTTCTCTTCATGTATGATCCTTATCACGTCCTGGAATTTTGGAAGTGACCCACAAGTCACTCTGTATATCTTACTCGTCCAAGACAATCATCTAACCATCGAGTGCGCCAAGTTTTATAAAACTAATGAATTATAAATAGCTTATAGTTATCCTGTATCCTTTATATGCAAACAGTTAATGCTAAAATATTTTTGTTTCAGTACAAGTATACAGAAACCATAGAGGAAAAGAAATTGCGGTAATCGACGGCTTCACTTTTAACAAACAAAGTGAAACAAAGAGGAATAATACAAGATGGATTTGCTGTGCCTCTCACAAATGTAGAAGCTGTTTTACAATGTCTACTGATATGGTTGTTATTCGAAAATACTTAGAGCATACTCATCAGAAACCTAATTTTTTTATAAAATCGGGAATACTTATAAGGTGCAAACCCCTACTCAAACTACCCCTTTACAAACCCATATTGTACAACGTTCGTAGCATTCGAACAGGCAACTAAATTTTTTTGGGTTTTATTTTTCCGAGGAACCCGTTCGGGTATAACCCGATACAAACCCTCAAAAGTACAGTCAGCAGATGATTATTAACGTAAAACTTTCTCAAAAGGTTATGTAAAAAAATATAGTCTTGTTTAGTTGGGGCTAAAATTAAAATCATAGAAAAAATCTAGACTGAAATGTAAAGATCTTTAGAAAATCGCATTTTTACATTATTTTTAACAAACTTTTGTTTACAACCATCGCCGAGTTTCATCTACACTGTTGTAAACGGCGTTTCAAACAAGCTTCTAACCAACGCAACGTCGCCAACCAAGGTCTCGCTAAACCACGCCCCCAACTTGTCAAGTGAGTTGCCAATAACCGTGTACACTGTTGTAAACTAATAAAAGTCACCTTGGTTTGAAACCTTGTTTTAAGTAGTGTAGACCGTGCTTTGTTTCTCTCTAGAAACAAAGCACGTTTATTGCATAACTCTTTATGCAATAAATGTGCCTTAAGATACTTAAATTAATGTAGAAATTTTAAAATCTTTATCAGTATCAAGTCGTATTGTGTATGTTCAGAACTTGGAAAGCAAACTCTAAAAATAATAAGCTCCATATTGGTGTTGCCATATCATTAACCATTTGAGATAATTTTAAAAAATTTTGATAAGTAGATAAAGGCAATGAATTAAAACCTAATATGTATTTTCATTTAACTACCCTTTATTTAATAAATGTTCTTAAGAATCATTTTTACAATAAAAAGTATTGTTCAGTGCTTGTCTGAAGCTCTCTGTACCTAAATCTTAACTGGCAAACTGGTTTATAAACCCAGCACCTCGCTTATCCAAGGAAAATATCCAGAATTTGTTTTTTTCATTGTAAGAATTATAACTATCTAAAGTTATTTATCTTTTGATACAAAAAATAATGCTTTAATTTTTTTGCTTCAGTGCGCATATACAAAAGCGCAAGAGGGACGGACGTCGCGGTTTTCAACGGCTTCACTTTTAACAAACATAAAGAAACAAAAACTAATAATACAAGATGGATTTGCTCTGCCTCTAACAAATGTAAAAGCTGTTTTACAATGTCTTCTAATATGATTGTTATCCGAAAAAATTTAAATCATACTCATGACAAACCTCATTTCGTAATTAAATCGGGAATACTTATAAGATTTTAACCATATTTGTAGATATAGCATTCGAAACTTCATTTCAGGTTTATGGTGTTTCAGTTTGTTCCTTAAAAATAAACCCAAAATCTAATGGATCAATATCCAATATATTTCACTATTAGTACCTGAAGGATTCTTTATAAAATGCGAAGAAATTGTAATGTCTATTATTACATTTATTAAACAGAAAATAAGGTTCCTTATTCCTTAGTCCCTTTCACTTATTTTGTGCACCAATTTCACATGTAGTTGTAACACAAAAATGTTATTTACTAAGCGGCTTTTACTCGGTCGTTAGTGTCCGAGCTTCGAGTTCTTCATCATCATCATCATCACAACTCCGTGTAATGAGCCCATAGCAGGGCTATGAGTCTCTCCTCTGGGTGACGAGGAGGTTTTTAGGCCGTAATTCACCAAGCTGGCCCGGTGCTACTTGGTGGATGTCAGATATTTCAGTGCGCCGAAATGCCTTCTGACAAATCCTAACAACTACTGTATATACATACAGCACCCGGGACCGACTGCTTAACATGCCCTCCGAAGCACGGACGAGGTTTTATAGAGTCCATTCTCAGGGGCGAGCGCAAAATTCAAAATTAAAAAATTTATTCATCACGAGGCCATCGAAAGGCCGCTTAATGACAATGACAGGATGCAGAATACGAACATGATAAACTAAGACCAGAGTATTTAAAAAAGAATGGAAAAAAACAGTCAGTGGACTGGACGCGCCATATGATTCAGGAGAACCAACTTATTAATTTTTTATGTTATAGCTAGGCTGCAATTATCGTAAAAATATAATTTTCACTAGTAAGGGATAAAGCTAAACTATACCCAAAAACATGCATTCACGTGCACTAGTTATAGAAATATAAAAAAAAATATGAAAAAAATTGTAGAAATATCCAAATAATATACTGTTTTTGTTTATAGTTTTGGTATTTTTTTTTCACACGCAAATGACCACCATATTGCTGTTGCGATATAATTAACAGTTAATGTGACAACTTGAAAAAGTTATTACTAGCTGTTATTTGATAATTCGTTATTTAAAAATATGATTTATATTAAATAAATGAAAAATGTGTTAAATAAAAATCACCCGCCAAGGCCTCGAACCTGGGACCTCTCCTTTGCCGGACGTGTGCTCTCCCACTGAACTACCGGGGCCTGGCAGTACGCCTCGAAATTACTTAACACATTTTTGATTTTACGTTATATTGCTAACGTAGCTCCATCTAATGGTATAGCTTTTGCAGCTAAGACCACCCGAGACCAATTTCTTTACAGAAATTGTGAATCCCGGTTAAAGTGAAGCATTGCAATATTTCATAATATTTTAAAGTTTCTTTTGCATTTAAAATGCTTAATTACTCTTAAATAAATTAAGCATACAAAAAAAACTTTGAAATATTATGATTTATATTAATGAAGTTTAATATAAATGAAGTTATTCAATGAAGTCAATGAAGTTAACTTCAGTGTCAATGAAGTTAAGTTATTAGCTTAAAAACTAAAGTAAAACAATAAGTTTGCCTTAAAATACAACTTTAAAACTAAAAAATATGTTTAAAACTTACGTTTCACCAAGTATATTGTGTTTGTTCTGAACTATGAAAACAACTCTTTAATAAAACTCAAGTTTTACGCGTAATTTTTTATATTGATGTTGCTATATTATGACCTTTAACGGAGCCATACTGCACTTCTGCTACATACCATTCAAATAGAAATAAAAATAAAGCAATGCCAGTAGTACGACTTAACTCAGTATTGTACATACATTAAAACAAAGCATTCTAACGATTTAGTAACAAATCGATTGAATAGATGGCGTTACTTGTATTGTTGTTTCATTCGAGTGGCAATCGTGTTAAGTCCATTTCATGGAAGAAGTCCCGCGATTTGAGCGATAATACACCCTATGTGTTTGTCGTAAGAGCAATGCACGGGACATCTTTTATGAAAACGACTTTACAAACCTGTTTCGCATTTAAAGGTGAAATATTGATAGGTATTGATATTTGGATGAAGAAATTTATGTGAGTCAAAGGTCGATTTACAATAATCAATACTATTTTTGTGTGAGGTCAACCAGGTAGTTGTAAACACTTATGAATTGTAGCTTACACTTAACAATATTTTATATTATTATCTGTTTATAACCCATTTTGATCTGCAAAAGAAAGCTACATTTATTTGAAATTAATTATGGGATTGATAACTTATAATATATGTACTTACATATTTAAATTTCTGTTTACAATTATTTATATTTTATATATTTTGTTTTAGTTTTTGGGGTTATTTGAAACACCTAATTTATTCATCCTTTTATTCTGTCAAATATGACTGTAATAGGCACATTTTATAGACTGCTGCCTGTCTGTATGTTTTTCGTTTTTCGGCAACATCTTTTACAGGATTACAGATAGGTATCCATTTTGGCACTTGAGTGCAATATAGTACATAAATCTAATAAACAGACCACTACGAGATGAAATATATTTTTTAATACAGTTGCTCAAAAAGTGGCGTATTGCAGGGACGTTTAGCGTTCGGGATGTGGGCTATTACACACTCGTGCTTTTTCTTTACCTTTTCCGCACTCGTGCGTTCTCTTTCCCAACTGTCAAAATAATGTCTATTAAAAAGAAAAAATCAACCACGAAGTTTTTACTAAAAAAAAATTCTTATAAGTTTTTACGATTCATGCAAATATTTCTGAAAAGAAGCTACTAATTTGTTTCAATATCAGATATAATGATTTGATGCAATGAGTTAGGTTACATTTCATTTTATTTCATTAAATTCATTTTCATTTCATGTCAATACAAAAAATCTACTAAAGACTTGGCTGTATGGGCATAGTTCCCTTTGCCTACCCAGAATGGGTAAACAAAAAAAAACTCTGTTTATAATCTTTCACGGCTGGCGCCATTTTGTATTTTATAAAATTGCTTAATTTTTTCGCAACTGTATTAAAAATAGTCGTTCAGTACACGTGCGGAACCGTCATTGCAACTCGTTCCGACTGTCAACCCTCGCCTTCGGCTGCGCCTCGGCTCGTGTAGACATTTGTCGGAACTCTTTGCAATGACAGGCTTTCCGCACTCGTAATGAAATATACTATTTCGTGGTTACACAAATAAAGCAACAAAGTTTAAGACAACTCCTTTATTTAAATAAATTTTAATAGTTAAGTCTGTAGGAGACGTTTGTACTATACTATCATTGTAGTGTTCGAACTTTCAGTCTTTATCATCGTATGATTCTAGCAAGTTCCACTGGCATCTCTAAAGCCATTTTTTTCTGTGGGAAAAATACCATAAAATGACATAAGAGTAAGATAGAAGCCACCACTGATAGAAATAACTTCACATTCATCGTTTTAACAATAGTATATTCAAGATACAATAGCAGCAGATAGTACAGTTGTAGGTAATAGGTACATTAAGTTAATGTTACCCTACGTTGTAGTACATACGTAGAATCTTACCTTACTAATACAGCACACAAGTACAGAATAATAAACGCATTTTACTTAGGTAACTCTTTACATAATATTAACGTTACCTATCTATCCGATGATGATGATGATGAGTAAGATTTAAAAACATACAGAATTTAAAAAAAGGATACCTATTTGAAAATCGGATTATCAGCAATATATCGTTCATATTTTCGATTTTATGAAAAACAAAAATGTTGCCAAATGTTTTCGGAATAATAAAATTCATACTACAAAAAACCGGTTTTACCATAGGTAACCAATATTAACAACGTTCTTGAGAACTTACTAATGCAGATTACTTGGCTATTCCGTGGGTATCAGATGTTACTCCCAAATCGACTCCTAATGTTCTCCGTACTCTACATATGTTTTCGTTTTTTCCCTGAAGTTGCTTTCGATGAAAATAAGAATATTTTAAATCGATTCATAATTGTCCAAAAAACACGAATTGAGAACCTCCTTTTGGAAGTCGGTTTGAAATCAAGAATGTCAAACGAGTTACCTACTTTGTTGCTTGTTTTTATGGAATGACGCTAACACCACTGATATCTTATTTTTCTGAATTAATAGCTATGTTTTTTTTGTAGAATTTTACCTAGTGACAATAGGATAGAATCAATACTTTTAATTGAAGGCGTCTGATCCAACAACATCAAGTTTTGTACCCACTTTAAGCAATAAGCAATGACCACCTTAAAAAGCAGGTTCCTTACAGAAACTGCCACGCCATCGTTTTGGATTTTAATATTTTGTATCATAAATGTTTGGCAGGATTCAATAGTTAGAATGGAGCACACTTCTTGTAGCCAACACTCAGTTAGTACTAATACATCGCAGCTTACATAAAGACCAGCCACTAACACGTCGAAATGGCGATAATAAAATTTTAAGCTACGTATATTTTGCGTAACAACCAGAATACTTGGGGACGATTGGGCCGTTAAATGAGAGCCTACATCATTTGTCTATTCCTGAGACTTTGAAGCCGAAACTTGATCAATATCATTTATTAAATGTTAATTGACATTATGTGTTGAATAAATTAAAGTGTCCGTCTTTACAATGGAATAAAATGTTATTTTCAACTGCAGATTGTTCAAGGTGTCAAAAAAGTAAGGGTAGAACAAGTAAAGTGAAAAGAAAAGGTTTAGCTGAACACGTTTCTGCGAAAGATGTGATGTTAGACCAACACGAGCACTGGCCAGCATGGATGAATAAAAGACTGAGGTGCAAAGTCCCAGGCTGCAAGGGGTACACGCAAACACACTGCGAAAAATGTGGCATTAGTTTGTGTTATAATAAGCATAATAATTGTTTTAAAAAATTTCATAGTTCCTTACTTCATCTATAATAAGTAAGCACTAATGCAGCAATGTTGCATTTCTGCAACAGATAACTTTTTAAGAATAATAAATACTTAAGTTCCTATATTGTTTAAATTGTTTTCCCATTCATACTATCCTATTTATTGTCTAATCCTATGAAAGTACCATTTTTTTTATTATTTAAATTAAAGACCTTGCACCTTAAAGGAGTGAGCATTTGAGCCGAGATATTGGCTGTCCCGCACTTTTTACAGAAAGCCTAACATGACCGAAATTATTATCTCTGAATATAATATATATTGATAATTCTCAAAAATAGGCATGGCAAAAAATTATAACATCCTATGTATGTTCATTTAACTGCCCTTTATTATACATAAAATTCCAGGTTTATCCCAGGCATCCAAAGATCCAGCCATAGCGTGCGCCAAGAATTAAAATATATTTTTAAAATTAAAGAATTATTACTAGCTAAAATTTTTTTTTTTTAACAAAACATTAATGCTTCAATATTTTTGCTTCAGTCTTCATATATAAAAGCCCTAAGGGCACAGACATCGCGGTGATCAACGGCTTCACTTTTAACAAACAAAGAGAATCAAAAGCAAATATTTCAAGATGGGTTTGCTGTGCTTCTCACAAATGTAAAAGCTCATTTGCTATGTCTTCTAATATGGTCCTTATCCGAAAAAACTTAGAGCACACTCATGAGAAACCTAGATTCTTTATTAGATCGGGAATTCTCATAAGGTTGTAATAACGGACTGTTATATCTCTGTATTCAATTATTATATGTATAGAGGAAAATGTATTTATTTCTTACAACTCCAGTGGTCGCACGGAACAAGACAATAAAATGTTCCGGTTCTGGGCGTTTATTTGTAAGATATATGTAATATTCTAGGTACCCCCTAATTCGCTACATGGTATCCTCATGACTCAAACTTTCCTTACTTTGAGACCATGTAGTTGGTGTGATTGCCTGGGGATTTTATTTTTATATTTAAACTGTTGTAATGATTACAGTAGGTATTTAAACATTTCTATGTTTTTAATTGTGATACTGGATAAAAAAAGTTGAATAATTTTAAGCCGTTTATTTGATCGACTTGCTAAATAGAAGGCCGTTCTATCATTATCCAAATAATGTAAAATGTTTTGCAGCGAGATCAACCAACATCGCACAATATTGATACTTATGTACTAGAGTATATGTATAATGTGTAATTTTGTAATGTAATTGTAAGCTCGAGGACTTATGAAAAAGAAATCTATCTTTCTCTCTATATGTATAAATTATCCTTAAGTTTTCAAGCCTGTGTTTCCTGTTTTAATTGTGTGTATTTTAGTTTAGTAAATCTAAGTAATTAAATTTACATATGTAATATGGTTTTGTGAAATAAATTTTGTGGTCTTAATTTTGTTTTTAATTTAATTTTATCACTATCTGATAAAGAACAGCCTACTTTTCAAATAATGGTTTGACGTTATTGCCCTTTTATTGGTGACTAAAGCTTCGTTTGACCAATCTTACCAGATGGTAGGTAAGTCAGATGAGTTCGAAGATGACAGCGCACGGGTACTTCACGGAGCTTATGTGACCAGCAAAAGAACTTCGACCTCTCTATCTTAGCGAAACAGCAGTGCGATCACAGAACTTTATCTAAAATAAAAAATTACAATGTTACTCAAAACTTGCAACCGACTCCATACTATACGAGCATTCGTAAACATTCGTTAATATACTATTCGATAAAGTTCTGTGATCGCACTGCAGCTCTGAGAATGCGTAAACTTAACACCGCAATCTCATCTGATGGTAAGAGGAGATGAGGTCGAAGGACATGTGACTAAGAAAGAACTGGCTCTTCATAAAATATTGCTGGAACTCAGCAGCGCCGGAGCGTTGATATTTGGCGGCAGATTTGAAGGGTGGTCGCTAGCCTGTCGGGCCCTGACGGGATCCTACCTCCAAGCGATGGCCAGTGGTATTAGTCGCATTTTACGACACACTTACCCAGGGCCAGCAGGGCCTTTATAAGCTGAGCCTACAGGGCGACCAGAATTAAATGTCAGCACATCAAACAGTTGCTGTTTGCAGACGGACTCGGGTAAGCTAAACTGTGGGCCACAATGATGTAGGTACACTAGTTGTTAATTGACTGTCTATTTAGTCGATGCACACCATGGCTTATAATAAGTAATGGTGGCGGCGAATACATTCGCATGCATATCTATCTATCGTAGAGATCCTGGGTTCGAATCCCAGCAGGTCTAGTAAGCTATACGAGTAAGGTGTGAGAATACCTATTAGTTTCGTTTTATGGCCTACATAACTAAGCTTATTAAAGCTAACTTAGGGCCACAAAGTTTTTTTACATTTGTATAATTCGCTAAACGTGTCAGCTGCTACCATAATTTTGAAGAAAGCTTTCGTCGCAGATGGATAAAATGCTCCATTACCGGCGTAAGTATACCTACTTAAAAAAAATAGGGCAGCAGAAAATAATTGAGATAGGTAGTGCGGCTGCCTTATCACGTAAATATTAGCGATCAAAAATAATGGCGCAGTCATCACGCCATGGACGCGCGATCCATTGCTTTACATCTTATTATGTAAGCGATAGCTGTTCAATCGTTCGTTGATCGCAGAATGCATTTATTGTTACGATACTAGCGCCAAAAACAATTTGGTAGTAAAAAAGAAACTAATAAAATGTGAAACAGATGCTTTTAAAATTTCGAAAAAAGGTATGAAAGTCAAAGGGATTATATATGAATTTTTAGTACAGCGATTGTACGAAGAGGCAGCACAGTCGTCGGATTGTTATGGCTTTGTTTTTGCTGTAACGTAATGCGAATTCGTTATTTTTTAGCAAATCTTGCGCAATTCATGCCATCGCTTTGCCCTTGTAAGTAACAGTATTGCGAAAGAGCATTGATGAACGCAATATCGAATGAACATGACAATAACTCACTGCTGTTCGACTGCACGCTTAGTCAACGACCGTAATATCGAATGAACTTCAAAATGGCCAACTACGGTTCGACTTCGCTAATGTGACTATTTTATTTTGAATCCGTATTTTATTCGTGAACATACATACATACATAATAACTTCACGCCTCTATTCCGTATGGAGTAGGCAGAACACCAGAGGTAATAAAAACATCTCGTGAACACTTGTTCATTGATGGCTGCATTTTGAAAATAAAAACAATTTCTTTTAGCTATTTTTTTATTTATGAAAATTTACCCAAACATTGATTCTTATTAGCATACATCATAGTTATAGTTTAAAAAATAATACTTACAGAATGATTAAGGAAGCCATTTAAATTAAAAACATTTCTTATACATATTTTCTACTGCATGTATCCTAACAAAACTCTTTACACTTTATTTACCTCAGACCTGATCACTTATTATAACTTAGGGGAAAATGTGCTCCTTAAAATATTATGTATTACTTGTATCTTTTGAAATGTTAAGAGTACATAGAGTGGAGAATATATTTAAAGGCTAAAAACTAATCCTTCCATGGCTGGGGGTAGTAAGCAGAACAGTCTGAAATTTTGTAGCTCTTCTAATTTAATTCAAAAAAATAGTAAATCAGCATATTTAATCACTTTTTTCTTGCACTGTATGTTTGCATAGGCTTACTCTACCTACCCAGCTTTACTTTTCCTCTTTACTCTTACCTTAAATAAAACTAATTAAAAACACTACTGGACATGGAGTCTGTTAAAGAAGTAAAACTACACATGAACAAAATGATGGATTCATTTAATACAAGAATGGCACAGTTTGAAGAAAGCATTAACAACACCACTACGGATACTCCAACAACAATATCACTTGCCGCAGACTTCAAGGCGTTCAAAATGTTTGTCCACTCTGCCATGGCCGCTTTGCAATCTCAGATTGAATACATTGCTCAGGATTGTGACAGACTGGAGATGAAAAGTCGAAGAAAGATGCTACTGTTCCACGGAGTTCCAGAGGCACCACAAGAAAATGTAACTTCCTTGGTAATAAAGTTGGCCACGGAAAATCTGAAGATTTCAACTTTCAAAATGGAAGATTTACGGTATTGTCATCGTCTCGGTAAGTCTTCTAGTAATAGACCAAGACCTATTTTGGCCAAGTTTAGCAGTGGCTTTGTTAAGGAAAAGGTTTGAGCTCAAAAGACCTTATTCAAGGGCAGTGGCATCGCATTGTCTGAATACTTGACTAGGCACCGACATAGCTTGTTCTTGGCGGCGAGGCATCATTTCGGAGTCACTAAGTGTTGGACGCGTGATGGCGACATTTTAGTGGCAGGAGCAAATGGTAGCAGGCACCGTATACGCAAACACGACGACATTCATACTGTTTCGGAGATACTGGGATCATCTTCAGCATCTGCTACTGTTCCGGCTAATAATAAGGAACAGTCTAAAACTGCCGCTGTGTCGAGGAGTCGCCGTGCAATTTCAAAAAAATAGTTTTTTAGTTAATTCTTCTCTCATTGTAATTTTTCTTCTTTGTCATATAAGTATATGCAGGTAGTTTGACGTTATTTCACTGTAGATTGATATATGTATGATTTTCTTTCTTTTTTTTATATAAATGTAGGTTACTCGTACATATACTGTTTATTTTTTATTTATTGTTTGTCTTGAACTGTCTCTGTGACATATTATGTCAGTCAATCACTGTCCAGACAGATATAACGCTTCGATTGAAAATTGATTGATCGAACCTGCGTTTAAAAACTATTTTTTTTTATATAAATTGATAATTAGTTAGTTTGATTTTTTTGTATTTATTTGTAAAATGTAATAGCTGGAGGATAAAGTACGAATATAACTTTATACCTACTGTAATAGCAAAATTTTGTATTTTTACTTGAAGTATTTATTTAATATTATTTATTTAGTAATACTGTTTTTTTGATAAGATTATTTATTTTATAACTTTAGTTTATTTATTATTGATATAAATTATTTATATATGAACTTTGTAGATAGTGGGAGTGATAGTTCCTTTAAATCATGTTCATCAGACGGGTTGAATAGTATAAACAGTAGTTTTCAAAGTTTGTCAACTTCCCTTAATACACTTTTAACCACTGAATTTTCTGGTTTGGTGCATAACTTTAATGTTGCACATATTAACGCACAGAGTATTCCTGCCCATCATGTAGATATGCTAGATTCTTTTCAAATTGATAATCTCCATGCCCTCTTAGTATCAGAGACTTGGTTAAAACCATGCTTAGCATCAGCATCGTATGACCTGCCGGGTTTCCACTTGGTTCGAAACGATCGAGTCGAAAGGACCGGAGGTGGTGTGGCAATGTATCTCCGCAAGAATATTCCTTACAAAGTTGTTTTGAAATCTAACTCAAACCTTGGCTCAAATATGGAATTCCTGTTTGTGGAAACATTCCTTAAGCATCAAAAAGTACTCTTGGGAGTCATTTACGTACCCTCAATGTATGATAACTATTTACCATCTTTCGAGCAACTTCTTGAGGAATTATTGCCAAACTACAGCGATTGCATAATTATGGGAGACTTTAATACATGCTTGCTAAGAAATGATTCCAAGGCTAATAAATTAAAATCTATTGTCGAATCCAGTAACTTGCACATTCCTTCACTCAATGCAACGCATTTTTTTCCGAACTGTGCCCCTTCTCTATTAGACCTTATGTTTGTCGCTTTTCAAAATAATATTCATAAACATGGCCAGTGTGGTGCAGACGCGTTTTCTTATCACGATCTTATTTATCTGTCATATAAGGTACGCCCTCCTAAATTAAAGCCTAAGATTGTGTTTCGACGTAATTTTGGTGGTATGAATTTGGAAAACTTGCTCAGTGATGCTGCCAATATGGACTGGTCTGTTATTGATAATACAGCTGATGTTGATGAACAAGTCAAGCTCCTCAACAGTTTTCTTACTGAAATTTATGACCGCCACGCACCTCTCCGAAAGGTTAAATTAAAACATCTACCGGCTCCATGGCTAACTAATGCAATCAAAGAACTTTTACATAAGAAAAACGTTGCGAAAGCGAAGTTCAAAGCAGACCCCTCCGAAGTAAACAAAGAGCGATATAGATCTGTCAGAAATTACTGCAACAAGGTGTGTAGGGATGCACAAAGACGCCACATTCATGCATCCGTTGAAAACGGTGATCCAGCAAAAGTTTGGAAATTTCTTAAGACCCTGGGCATTGGCAAACCAACTAATTCTGCTACTTCACATGTCGATCTAAACTCACTTAATAGACATTTCTCCTCAGTTACAGTAATGGACGGATCGGTAAAGAACCGTACCTTACAAAATCTTTCTCATTTGCCACGCCCGGATATAACTCCTTTCACATTTAAACCTTTCACAGATAGTGGTGTTAAGCAGAGTATTCTTAAAATTACGTCTAATGCCATGGGTTGTGACAACATTAGCCGTAATATGATCATTCCTATCCTTGAAATCCTTATCCCGACTTTGACCAAGATCCTTAATAATTCTTTATCCTCATCTACGTTTCCTGAATCTTGGAAAGTTGCGAACCTTATTCCACTACCCAAAACAAACAATCCTCTGAGTCCATCTGATTATCGTCCTATTTCAATTCTACCTTTCCTTTCTAAAGTCCTTGAGCGCTTAGTCCATCAACAATTAATTGCTTTCCTTAACCAAAACAGTCTCCTTAACCCATTCCAGTCTGGATTTCGTTCCGGTCATAGTACTGTTACAGCGCTAGTAAAAATAACCGATGACATCAGATATGGTATGGAGCATCAGCAACTAACATTACTTACCTTACTGGATTTCAGTAATGCTTTTAATGCAGTTGATTTTGATGTTCTACTTGGAACTTTATGCTCACTTAACATATCTCCCGAAGTGATTGAATGGTTTCGCAGTTACTTGCAAGGCCGCCGGCAACGTATATCGGTCGATGACAAAGTATCCTCATGGTGCAATACTGTTGCTGGTGTGCCTCAAGGCGGTGTGCTCTCTCCTTTATTGTTTTCTATTTTCATTAATACTATAACGACCTCTCTTTCCTCTTCCTACCACTTATATGCAGATGACCTACAAATTTATACGCAGAACAGTTTAGATAACATCGGTAATTCAATAAACACTATCAATAAGGACCTTGATTTTATACTTCAATGGAGCAAATCCCATGGTTTGAATATTAATCCAACTAAAACTCAAGTTATCTTTATTGGTAGTTCAAAACTCATAAACAAAATTGATTTCCAACAACTTGCTCCTATAATTTTTGACAACATCATTATACCATTCAGTAGCGTGGTTAAGAATTTAGGAGTTCTCATGGATACCACACTTTCATGGAAACCATATCTAGAATCTGTCAGCAGAAAGGTTTTCTCTGCTGCCCGATCTCTTCGAAGGCTTCGGAACTTTCTACCAATACCTACCAGAATTGCTCTTGCACAATCACTTATACTCCCAATACTGGATTACGCCGATACTAGCTATCTTAATTTGAGTGAAGAGCAACTAAACAAGCTTGAGCGCCTTCAAAATATGTGTATCAGGTTCATATTTGGTTTACGAAAATATGATCACGTTTCTGAATTCCGCGTTAGACTCAAGTGGCTCCCAATTCGTCTTCGAAGGAATACTCATACACTTAATCTTTTATACAAAATACTGTTCAACCCTTGTCTGCCAACCTACCTTAAAGAACGCTTTAGTTTTCGCCATCAACTCCATGAACGTAACCTGCGGTCAGCCAGCAACTTCTTGCTGGCAACTCCTCGTCACAGTTCCCACTTTTATCAGCAGTCGTTCACGGTGAAGTCAATATCTCTTTGGAACTCACTACCATCTTCTCTCCACCAAGCCAAAACAATAGCTTCCTTCAAATATCATTTGAAAAACTACTATCTCTCGCACTTATCACATACTATATAGAACAAGTGTTTATATATATATTTTGGTCTATCTATTTAAATTATTATATTTATCCCTACTTTTATGTACCCAAGTATATGTCTATATGTATTTATCTATGTATTTATTATATTGTAAGTATATTATTTTATATTATTTTACCTATACCTATTTATATACATATTAATACTATTTATAAAATAATGACGCCATGTTATGTTTCTTTTTAAATTTTAAGATTAATCTTAAGGTTGCCTGGAAGAGATCACTTTGAAGTGATAAGGCCGCCCATATTGCACCATTTCTTGTAACTGTATTACTGTTTGTTTTAAAATACTTCACCATTCTATGCAAATGGCAATAAAAAAAAAAGTGTTTGAATAATCCGTTGTCCTAGTTGAACGACAAACACTGCAATGCGAAAATATCACGTAGCCATTTTCATAAAACATGTCCCTTTCTTTGCTCTTATGTCAAATACATAGGGTGCATTATCGCTCAAATCGCGGGACTTCTTTCATGAAAAGGTCTAAGTACATGTTGTTCAGCGATTGTGAAACACATGCACGACATTGTATTCTTTAATGACATTGTATTGGCAGAATACTGACAACAGTCACATGTCAAATGTACCACTATTTTCCTGAAAGGTGCATTATGTTAACATGTTTTAATTACAGAATCGATACCCTGAAGTATTGGTCGCATTAGGCATCCTGTCGTTCACCTAGCACAACGAAGAAACCATTTCATTAATATTTTTTTCAACACACTGGCTCGTAAAGTGAGCCTTATTCTATTGAATTTAGAACTATAAACTGGGCTATAAGTCACGCGTGCATAATATATTATACCCTAGTGCATAATATAATTAATCCTACAAAGTTGAATTGTACCTTAGTGCAAATTACATGTGAGTAAACAGAGCATATTTTATAGAACTTTTTTTATTAACTTTTTTTACTGATTTTATTGCCTTGAACTACAACCGTCGACAACTAGCATTAATTATTTAATGCCAAATCATGCCAGTGATTTGTTTATGTCGCCGACATACACTCAGGACGAGCTGGCACTTCAAATAATAATGTAGAATATAAGTTTGTTAACTGTACCTTCAACAGCTGCCACAAATAAATTTTATGACCACGTATGTCTGTCTTTTACTCACAAGTGTGTTGAAAAACGTCGTATACTATTAATATTAATGATTATACTATTAATGATTGTGGATATTCACGGTGCGTACAATATCATTTTCGCACGTGTAAATAGCAGCTTTGCATAGATTGGTATGTGTTTTGGTACATCTCCATCTTGTTTTGATGCCTTGCTGGCGATGAAATCTGTAGGAATAACCTCCATATTGAATCAACTTCTGGTCTGGGTGATTCAAATACTCGACAGCTCTTAGCATATCTAGAACAATCATTTTATTTATTAGAGACGCAACTACGAATCAACTACTATAGGTAAAAGGTATTTTGTAGTGAAGATTTTTACTTCCTAAAGGATTTTTTTATACGTAGGTACATGTGCTATAAGACATTACTTTGTCAACGATTGAAAACCATGAAATGTTTGCTTCATTATGATTTAATGATTATGATTGTTCACATGTTGTATAATACTATCTTTGTACATGTAAAGAGCAGCTTTGCACATATAGTCTACTTTGGTACATTTCCACCTTGATTTGGTGCCCCGAAAGCGATGGAATCTATAAGTATACGCCCCAGATTGAATCCATTTAGCTCCGCGTTTGGAATAGGTGATGACGTAATTTTTCCTGGAATCTGAAACAAGAAAAAAAAGATTTCAGAGACCTAGACATACGTCACTTAATGATTAGTATGTATTATTATATAAATGAATTATTTCATGTTTATATCTTTTTACGATTATTATATTCAAAGCAAAGGTAGGAGGCAGGAAAGAAAAAGGGTATTATTTAGATAAAAAGAGGATTTCTGGTCGAAAGGTTCAAATGGAAATATAAAATTTATTTGAAATGTTTATGTTCATGAAATCTTTCATAACAAGGCCTTAGCAAACATAAAGTTTTGTGGCACGCTTTACATTGCCATCGGCATTTCAAGTGGCACACTGCGCATCGCAGCTGCTTCTTCATCTTCCGCGGCGTGTGACGTATACTCGCATCAGTGTCGTAGTTTGCTAATTTCAACAGATTTTCTGTTCCTGATTTTTGTTGCAACAAGTTTACGGGTTCATATTCTGTTAGAAAGATTTTTTGAATTTATATTTCGGCTAAATTAATTTTATTTTTATGAATGTATGTCACCAATATGGATTAGTAAAAATTGACAGAAATTAAATAAATTAATTTTTTATTAGGTTAAAAAAATATTACAACAATAAAAAGAGTATAAAGTAAAAAAACTTAACAACATTTTTGTCACATCATGTTGGTATCTTATCAGTATATGTATATATATTTATCTTGGCAAATATGTAAAAGCATATTCATCTTTTTACATTTATTATATTCCTATATTATCGTTTGAAATACTGTATTATTATAATATTACCATCATAATATTTTATATACATGAAACTTAATTTGAGTAGTAAATTAAAAACTTTTTAAACAGATACATATATCGTGAGTGTATGTATACTTTACACTCTCGACGTTTCGGTGTCTTGACAGACCGGTGGTTAAACATAACACGCGGTAGATCAGTTTAAGAAATTATTTTATTATGTATCTTGAAAATATAAAATTTTACTATTTCAAAAATATATTTGCTGGCATAATAGGTACTAAATAACATGCTTGACTGAAAGAAGGAGTATAAATACATACTCATGCTAATTTGATGTTTTTTCTTTAATTTATGTTTTTGGTATGATAATTCAAAAGGGCCAAACTAGTAACTGATGACATGACGATAAAGGAGTTTGTAAAGACACCGAAAGGTTAAAGGACATTGGGCATCTTTATATGGGGCACTTACCTGCGGCAAACTAAAATAAAATTAGGTCTGGTGGATAGGCAATTAAATCTAGTTTACAATAGTATAAGTCCCATATTTGTGGGTCGTGGGAATAAGGAGATAATGGAATATATAAAAATGTTTTTTTTTATTGTTTTGTGCCATTATTAAAATAAAAAGGAATAAAAATTAAAAAAACATGTTTTTCTCTTTACTTTTATTCCACCACATCCATCTCTAAAATAGCTTCGTCGTAACCCCACTAAGTCCAATATTTACAAGAATTATGAAAGACAACCACAATTTTCACAATCTATCGTTCCTTGGAAAGGAAAATAGGCGATGACTTTCACTATCCGAATTGTAAATTATATTTCGTTGCTTCATTCTTCAGATATATTCATTTACCAAGTAGTCCCTTTGACTCACACGGTAGCACGCACGAATTTAAGAGTTATGAAATGACTAAAAAGGTCAAAACACGTGTTTTCGATCGTTTTAGTTAAAATTTTTCACACCAGTCTGGATCCATAGGATGCGCCTCTGTCGAGCTCATTCCTTTTTCGTGCGCGGTAGCAAGTACACCTGTCATAAAAATGCCGAAGAAGACGGCCGAAGAAAAGAAGAATATTATAAACGCAAGCTTAGAAGGTTGGAGCGGAAAAAATCATAGACGAGTGATTTCATACAGACAATATTCAAGAAAAGCATCTAATGTCTCCAGGATCTTAACCTAGCGTTAACGCGAGGAATAAAACACCCGGATGTTGATTTTTTAAATCGACACGGAGGTGGTACCCGGATGTTGATTATATAAATCGACACGGAGGTATTCAAATACAACGATATTCAAGGAAACTGTTTAATATCTTCAGGAACTTTAACTAGCGTTAACACGAAGGATAAAATACCCAGGATGTCAAATCGACACGGAGGTAGTACCCAGGATGTCAAATCGACACGGAGGTCAAATAAAAACTAATACGCATGCATGCATGCATAATGTCACGCCTGTATCCCTTATGGGGTAGGCAGAACACCAGAGGTTACAAGACCATCTGATGTCACTTTTGACAAATTTGGAGGTATTATAAAGATGGAGATACTATTGTAGTGATAGGTGGTCCGCCTATCGCCCACAAAACCGCCTTTAAAACCTCTGTCCCTTGCCCGGGAAGAGAACCAGCTGGCGCATTCTATGTTTTTCTTTCGCTCCCAGTCCAGCATGGAAGCAAAAACTAAACTAGATTTCGGAGATAGAACGTCAACTGTAACCAAAAGTTCCATCTGAAACAGCAATAATTCAAGCGGAAATACAAACGCTTCCAATTTAAATCTTAACGGTTCTGGTAGTTCCCGTTAACAAAGGCCCTAAACATGGAGAATGTATTCACCAAGATTTAGCTCAAAGATGGCTGCCGTTATTGCGCAAAGGGCTGCCCAGAGAGGTTTAAGATCAACCAGATTATTGAAAACCTGAAACCTGAACCAAAGTCTGAAACCAAAAATTTGAAGGTAAGCACTTGGGCTCGGAACAACAAGCCATAAGCCAAGCTATGACTATTCTTTGGTTGGATATTAAAGTAAACACAATAAAATTCCTAGTGGAGAATTGCAGAGTTCTGTCTGATTTACATTTTTTTTTTTTTTTGAAACTGAAACAAGAACGAAACTGCCATGAAGGTCTAGATTTGTTAACATATTGGAAAATGAAGAAAGGGATAAAAAAGCATGTTGACATGCCTAAAATATCCACATGTCAAGCGAACCCACGCCCGCGGTTTCAAGGTAACTGGACCGAATATCGGCTCGCAACTACGCAACAGTATTATTGTCAGCGCTACGCCCCCGAACTCGGTGGACGATATCAACGAGACAATGATCCCTACCTAGCCCATCGTTAACGCAGGTATAGCGATAACGCTTTATAGCGATAAGGCCGCCTATTGTACCTTTCAAAACTGTATTTGTTCTAATGTATTCTTTTCCTTTTATTATTTTGTAAGTGTGCAATGAAGTATAAATAAATAAATCAATAAAATGGCATATTTTTATAATTCTGGTACAGCTATTACCAATGACTCTGTTGGTTTAAAGTGGATCCCCAAAGGCGTCTCATTACCAAAAATCTGTCAAGTTATACAAATCGTAACTCCTATAAACAATTTTGCTCCTAAATAAAATCAGGCTTTCGAGATAGGCTCTCTCCATAGATAAATCAATTAATCTAGGAGCAATAGTCTCCTGCTCTTCTCAGTCTGATCAGTTTGTTCCGAATATATTTTTTGCACCAAAATCAAATGGAGACAAAAGATTTATTTTAAATCTTATACAAATTTTATAAATTCCTTAATAACAAATCACATTTTAAAAGAACATTTTATAACCTCCCTGAGCATAGTGACAAAAAAGTCCTTTTTAGCTTGCATTAATTTCAGAGAATCTTATCTTTTAGTTCCTATATTAAAGGAACATCGTAAATAATTACGATTTCAGTTTTTACCACAAACTTATGAATTCGAGGACTTCATCTCGGATTGTCAAATGAATACAGTGTTTACGAGGTCTCTTAAAGAATTTTGGAAAAGTTATAACAAAGTCGCATATCAACATATTAAAATTAACTCAAAGTGAATTGCAAATATTAGTAAAGATAATTAATACTGCTCCGTGGAAATATAACCAGTGATTTTGCAAGAAAAAAGTGAAATACGAAGTAAACAATTTGTCATAAATAACAACACGTATAAAAACATATATCGAATCAACCAGTTTCAATCAGTGTTCACTATCTCAAACCTGGGTTGCCATCCTAAATTCAGTTTTAAAAAGTAAGGAACAAATTTTAAAAAGTAAGGTGTTGCACCATCAGAGAATTAGCACAATTCACAACTAACTAACCATTAACTTCAGCCTGTCCAACGGTTAAATATTAGTGATTATACTACCACTTAAACTTTCGAAAGGATAGATACAAAGCTCTCAAAAATAGCAATAATAACGATACAAAAATACAAATACATAGTAAGATTTTAGAAGATTTACAGTGGTGGAAAAACATGTGAAAGACATCTTGTCATAGAAATATTTAGCGAATATTTGCGTCACAGCCTGATGGAGGGGGGTATGTTTTCAGCTTTTAATGGCTTACAGTGTTTTGCAAAGGATAAACACGTTTGCGCTGTATGTAGGTACTATCTATATTAATTTAATGGGAGGAATTCGATTTCCTCATTTAAATGCATTAGCTAAAAGTATTTGATAATAGTTTGAGAAAATGAATATTTGACTATTTGCTCCGTATATCAACTCGGGAAAAAATACAGCACTACCCAATTATGCGTATCAAAGTTTTCAGTCAACCTCAAGTATATCTATTTGCTTCTCGCACCAATGTTAAATGCTCACAATAGGTTTCTTGGTAACGAGATCTTGAAGCTACGGTTGTAGACGCGTTTACTCTCTCTCCAAATTGCTTTAAATTAAAACATTCAAGCCGTTTTGAAATTTTTGCATTTAATAATGCTCAATTATTCTTAAACAGGTAACGGGAAAAATAAATTTAAAAAAAAAAAAAAAAAGACCCGATCAGTACACGAACCTGGGACCTCTCGCTTGCCGAACGAGTGCTCTTTTACTGAGCTAACGATTTTGAAAAGAAATTATTTATCTTTCCAGAACGAACCAGCGAGGCTTCCCGGCTCGGTTTCATTAAGAGAAGACGTGTAGGCGGTCACCACAGTACCTAGTCGTGGTCTCGTCGCTTTCTAACAAAACTTAAGCTCAGTACAACGTAGCATGGTACAACGTATCGGTACTAGAATTATTGTCACAATAACAGTGGAGATATCTTTAATCGTTCGATTTCACTGAATTTTATCATTTTTTAAGGAACAATTAAAGTAAAACTAATAAAAACAGTTAATAGATATAGTAAATAGTCATAGGTTGGCCTTATTATTAGGAAACAATATAGGATCACATGAACTAATTAATCCATTACCTTAGGTTAAGGCCATTACCAACATAACACAATTACACTTGGTTTAAGATTAAGATCTTCAAGTCGTTTTAAGATTATATTTCAAAATGGTATCCCAATAGTTATTTAACTCTTGAGCAAAGTACACACACAGTATCTGGTATTTTTACTGGCTTTTAGGCCACTAGCACACCGTGTGCAATTTCTCTTATAATTTTTGCAAATGAAATCAAAATAGGGAATTTGGATTTGATTATAATTTCAGCTACTGCTAGTAACCAACTCTAGTTTTGCCATATTTCCATGAACATGCCATTCCTGTATATGCCCTGCATTAGCTTTAGAAAATTAGTTATTTGTAACGAGTTAACTTAGGCCAGAGCGTGTAGATTGCCTTATAGTCAAACCAAAGCGACCTTACAAAACAACGATTTCACCGTCTATCAGTCGCCGGATAAAGCATGTCATGGGGTCTAGCGGCGCGGGCGTGGCGGCGGCGCGCGGCGTTCAGCGCTCACAGCACGCGGCACGCGCAGCAACGTCCGCGGCCGGAGCGCGCGGCGGCCTATCGCTGCTAGCCATTCGCAGCACGGCCTGCAGGACCGCTCAGTCTCAAACATTCGCTTTTCAATCAAATGTAGAAGTAAACTCCTTTATTGATCCTTAATTATTAATTTACTTTAAGTAATTTTATTCAGTATGCATATAAACAAAATGTTTCAAAGTTATACATTTACATTGAGTTGATTAAATAACTGTTGAATAGTAGTTAATGAATTTTTATAAAGCAAAACTTTACCTTATGCTCTGAACATCTACTTGGTAAATGAATATATCTGAAGAATGAAGCAACGAAATATAATAGAAGATCAAACGAACTTCTTAAGTGAAGTTCGATCGATATTATATGAGTTGCTTCATTCGAAGATATACATTAAGGTCCCACCCGCCCTGTCAATGTAGTAAACTATTGCCCTTAAAGTTTTGCCATAACTATAAAATTAAGAACTCTAAAATAATGAGCTCGACAGAGGCGCATCCTATGGATCCAGACTGGTGTGAAAAATTTTAACTAAAACGATCGAAAACACGTGTTTTGACCTTTTTAGTCATTTCATAACTCTTAAATTCGTGCGTGCTACCGTGTGAGTCAAAGGGACTACTTGGTAAATGAATATATCTTCGAATGAAGCAACTCATATAATATCGATCGAACTTCACTTAAGAAGTTCGTTTGATCTTCTATTATAACACAACACTTACGCAATTGAGGCATCGTGTAAGTTAGTCACTGTAACTCGTAGATAGCCAGGAAATGGATTTTTAAGATCTCAACTTAAATTCTTAACCGAGAAGTAAACAAAGTAATCCGCACTAAAACTAAACAGAAATAACCAACAGCGACTGGCTGATCGTTGCTGACTGATTGATCTGTTGGATGTCAACTGGTTGACACTTTTGACAGTGACAAAAAACTAACAAACGACAGCAGTGCCGTGTGTAAACTATAAAACTAAAACTGTCACAAGCCTGGACTGCGATGTAGCTGCGCAGCTAGCTTTCTGCGCGAGCGTAGTATTACCAAGTTTAACGACAATGGGCGATGGGGGAACGAAACATGCACATCAGCTTGTTGGATTTAGTCAGGTTGGCTTAACATCCTGAGCGGTCATATTTAGTAATAGGAAAAATAGTCAACTTAAAATATGATTTAAATTTACTAATTATTTCCATTTTCCCGTTGTTATGAATAAATAACTACTCAATATTAAATATGATTGGAAACACTATGATTTAAAAATGTTTTCGTTTATGTTCGTGACTTTCAAAAAAACGGGTAAAAAACGCGCAATGCTCTTTTAGCTGTTAATATTCGGTGAAAAACTGACTTCATTTTATTCTTATTTTCTATCTTATTTTCAGGGAGAGTTATGAAAACATCAACAGGGAAAACGATATTTCTTTTAAACGGTTACTGTTTTGGCAGACACTTCAAAACTAAATCGACCATTGTATGGCGATGCACGAGCAACGGATCCCGAAAATGTCTTGCGCGTGTCACAACCTGCGCACACACCCACCGCTGCCTGCGCACGCAGCTTCAACACAACCATGACCAGCCCCGTTTCATGGAATATGGTGGAACGTTGTATAGAGTTTGAATAAAATACTACAATATTAATAAATTAAGTTTTTTCTTGAATTACTTATATCAAAGTAAAGTTGATGGTATCTAAATTTTCGCAACATTAAACTATACAGATTAACGATACCTGGTAAACTATCATTAGCAAACACATACGCACGTAGGTACTATATCTAAGTATTCTGCACTTGATATCGAGCAGACACTTAATTCACACACGACGACAATGTGTCATTAAAAGAAAGCGCGGGAAGGGAAAGTAAGCGATAATTCACGATATGCGGACCTGTCGGCGCTTGCGCTCACACTAATTAGTCACCGTTCTGATAAAGGGTGCTAACATAAAGAAACATGCATGTGGTGGGAACACTACATTGTGCGCGCCGCCACGATCTTGCGGCATCGGGAAAAGTGAGAATAGAAAAATAATGATACCAGTTAAAAACTTCGTAGTGTACCTACTGAATGAGAATGATTGAAAAAAAAACGAGTCTTTGTCATTCGTTTTGCACAAAATTTTAAAGCAATGTAAAATACTTTAATTTGAATTGTATAGGTACTTTATCTCCAAATTAACTTTAACGAATATAATTAGGCTATTACCAAATATACCTAGTTCTTTAAAATGGTTACCTACAGTAGAAGTTAAACCGCCTTGATTTAATATTTTTAACTTATTTATTTTGAAACTCTTTTAGTCGTTGAAAATGAAATTTGAAGGAGAGTTGCCCTTTGCTAACAGAATCATAAAAAAAAGAAATATTTTGTGAGTCTTAATATATTTTTTCTTTACCTTACGATATTATTATTATTAAAAAAAAATACGTTGATTCGATTAAATCATCCCACTATTTTTACATTGAATTATTTACCTAATTTATTTATAGGGACTTATGCTGAAAAATTAAGTACTTACCCACTTTTATTACATAATTATGATCATAATCGAGTACAGAGTGCCCTCCTTCAATATCTAAAATTGTCACTAGTCACCCTGTTGTATGTAAAAGTAAGTATTGCTTGTTTAACTCCCAACGAATAACTAAGTAGTAAATGTAGATAAGATAATATAGTAAATTATTTATGATTAATTTATTGGCAACGTGACTTAGGTCAAGGTATTGTTTATATTTTACTAAAAGGATGTTTGGAGGGTGACTAACCGAATTGAAATTATTGATGGGTGAGGCGTGCGCCAAATTGAAAAAGAAATGAAAAAGATAGGGCTATTAAATCAATAAGATGCAATAAATTGGCAATAAGGTCTCCCACTCGCCATTTCCATTTGGCTCTCAGCCTCCAAACATTCTGTATACAAAACAAAATATCACAATAGACATAAAGGTATTTTGTATGCGAATTGACTTAAGAAATCAAATCTAATTCTGATAAAAATGATTTCAAATCCTAACAAGCATCCCTTTATCAATAAAAAAGCAAGGTGGTTCATGAGAATGATTCAAGGAGCTACGAACTATTCTATCAGCAGTCAAGTTTGTAGTGATGCTTGCGCGGCAGATGTGGTGGCTTGTACATTTCCAAAAGATTGACTTCTTCGTTTTCTGGTTTATTAAAAAACTGTAGCCATTTACCACGATCGTATCTTTTCCTCTTTCATTCTTCAGGCAGAGCAATTCAACTTGAAAAATAAAAGGATTATTGATGTTGTAAATTATTTGCATCTTATAATATGCATTCTAGGTACAGAAATACTTTTAAACGAAAGCCTATGTAAACTCATTTGAAAAGAGCATGATATAAGTGATTAGCAATTAACTGTAACAAAGCTAGTTGAAAACCTAATAAACTTAAATGTAGAGTCGAACTTTATCACTCTTGGACCATTCCAGGTAGAATAAAATATTAGTTTTGTTTTGTAGTAATAAATGAAGATAACACACTCAATTGCAATGTTTATTTCTGAAAAGAAGTGATTCATAGACATCATGACCAACATCAAGGTATTTTTTTAATTTTACTTACAGGTGTTTTTGTAGGGTAAATAACCGAATTGATATTGTTGATAAGATACGCTATTGGCTATTTCTTGTGCCTGATAAAAAATCAATGTAAAGCATCAGGCTCAAACATCATGCAATTTATTAACACACAGTAAATAGCCAACGTCCTCTTCTATGTACAGAAGGCAGCACATCAAGCGTTACAAATCTGTCGAAAAATTTACTTGAATTTGAACACTATGCCCTCGACATTAAGTTAAAATTGGGTGGGGAAATTTGACAGGCAATATAACGCTTGATGTGCTGCCTTCATTTGGTTACTCTGTCTCCATTTTTTTTAAACAAAGCAAAATAAATCACAAAAAGCATAAAGGTATTTTTTCATACGAATCGACTTTAGAAAACAAATCTAATTCTGCGTAAATCAATATTAAATCCTCACAAACATCCGATTCTTAATTATAAAACGAGCTGGTGCATGAGAATGGTTCAGAGAGCTACGAACTATTCTTTAAGCATTCAATTTGTTTTAATGCATGAATGGCAAATGTGATGTGTTGTACCATTGATATATTATGCACTAAGATGTGTATATCTGAGAGCGTCTCAAAAAACAAAAAATACAAATCGCGTGATCAGACCAGTTTATCTTCTCCTCTCATTGCAATTCGTCAAATTTTGATAAAGAACCGTAATTTACTCAATTCATAAAGATTTTGACTGCGAACACTGTAGCTTCTTAATGACAGGATCACTTTAGTAGATTTTAAAAGGTAGGTTTTTATTTGGTTTTTCATTTTTTTAAAAAGTGCACGGAAAATCACTTTTTTGGAGAAAAAGTTTGGAAAAGTATCCGTTAAAAAGAAAAGTTTATTTTTTTGCACACTTTATTAACACAAATTGCTATTTTATTCAAAATTTTATTATTCAATAAACATGAAAGAAAAACGTTGAAACGCATTCAGCAGCAAATCAAATGAAAAGTTTGGCAGATATAATGTAAAACATTTCAAAATGGTATTCCTTATTATCTAGAAATTTAATTAAAAATACCACAAATGTATACGGTATGTCATTGTAAGTAAGATGGTGAAAGATTCGCTGCAGGTGGGTACTATCTTACGCACAATTTGAAAAATATTTTCACGGCAGAATATTTTTTTTGTACTTATCAAATGGTGAAAACAAAACCGCTATAGGCAATAGTACTTCCTACACGCTCATACATGACAGGTATGTGATTTTTATGTTAGTTTGGAATCCGAATAGTCGTTTATTCGGGACTCTTACTACTAAAAATATTTATGGCTAACCTGAGAATGATCAGATATGTAGACGTCAAGGAACTAGTTACCTCGTAGGCTAGAAATTTTATTTTTATTAATGCAACATGATTGTCAACATGATTTTGCAACATGATTGTCCTTTTAACTTAAACTACATTTACATAACATTTTATGATTACATCAACAACACTAACCAGTAATTTCAATCTTCAAAATTATATCTTCATATAAACTCCATCCTTCACCATAAACTTGGGAGGACCATGGCAGTGCTCAAGACGACCTCGTATAACCATGGTAATAGCATTATCTGTGGTTACCGTGCGGTGCACTTCGCGTCGCTCGAACACTTCCAGTTGATCCAAAACTTACGCCGCTTTTTTATACAGAAACTATACCCGTTGACTAGAATCTTATTAGTTCCTTTCGTATTTTTCAATATATACACTGAAATAAACACGAAAATTAATAAGGTTCATGGCAGGCGTTTCACAGGAAATTTAACTGACATGTTTATGACTAAATCATAAAACCATAAAACCATATTATAAAACCATATTGAAATAAAACGAATTTTTCATCTATGAGTTGTTTTAATGATTGTGTATATTGCGGGCCTTAACAATGTCATAATCGATAGTGTGTAGAAGAGCGCGGCATCTATTAGAAGACTGCGTGCACTGCCATATAACTTTGGGGCCACATTTGCTTTTCACCCCGAAACGATAGCCACCAAACCGTAACTGAATGTTACCTTGTCTATTTTTAACGTATTTTGGCGTAAGATCTGAAAACATTTTTTTTTAAATGGTTTATGTCAGTAAATGCTTTTGTCATTTATCGCAAAAATTGTCAAACCCTTCAGCTTATTTTCAATTTCTGGATTAAATAACTTTTACGTAGACTTATTTTTTTCTAGGTTTATATTTCTGAATATAAGCCTAGAAAAAAAGGTATATCTATGATTATAGCTATGTATATAAACAGGGTGTCCAAACAACGGCATGTTTTCGTGACAATAGAGGTAGATGGAACTTGGGCCTACTAAATAACATCAACATGGCTTTAGTAAAAGTCGTCTGGTTTTAAGTTTTTTTTAAGCTATTGCATAGCTTCTATCGCTGGCCTTGAGCGTGGGGACCGAATCCAGAAATTTCGTAACGAAAAAAACCTAACTCCGACCGGCACAGCGGTGATACTTTGATTTCATAACTTTACATGCGGAATAAACAATTAGCGCCATCTACTAGGAACTTGTGGAACTTCATATTAGATCAAACATTACTGCATTAATAAAATAAATAAATAATTATAATTGCATAAGTTGATAAAAAATGCTATGCAATAGCTTTACCGCGGCAGTCTCCGAGTGCCACACGTCTTTTTTCAGCTTTTTGGTCCTTTGTTGCCTAGGTACTTTTAGCTTGAACAAATATCTAATAATAGAAGATTTTTCTTTAGTTGTTAGTCTGATACAATCCAGTAATCCAGGATACGATGTTAAGAAAAAGAATGTTTTTTTTTATTTATCCCATTTCGAATAACTCTTCTAAAGTTTTATTGAGTACTGCGAAAAAAATGTATGCCGTTGAGACTAGGTACTCATGATTTGAAAAAATGGCTTAATAATAATTAATGCCCTTTTTAAAGTAGTATAACAGTAGCCATTTAATCAAATCATATCTTAGGAATGAATATTTTTTTCATGCGAGACGTGCTTCCTGAGAAATGCAACTGGTCCTGTTCTGATAAAAATAGAGGATCCAGGTGTCTGTTGTGGCACGATAATTGAATCTTTAATAAATGAAATTACAGCACGACATAATTACAACCTCTATCTCTTTTTGTTATTTTTAATAGGTCTATCTACTTCAAAATACTACAGTTAACAGATAAAGGTTTAAAGTGTATTTTGTTCAATTTTAATATTTTTTCTGTTTTTGCTTAAGATCATTTCTGCATTTCGACTTCTGTACACTCTGTGGCCCTTTTTTATCCAATGCGTATCTCTGGGCTTACGTAGAGCATTTAAAGAGAATATAAAATATATAAATCAAAATACGAAAAAAATATTAATATCACGATTTGTCTTGCCTTACGATATGCGAAATGAATTTACTAGTGCCATTGCTTCAAGTTACGTGCTCTGCCATTGACCGTTGAGCGATTTAGATCTTCTTATTATGCCGATTGTGATGTGATGTGATGATTCTATTCTGCTCTAAATGTGTAATAAGTAAAAAAAAACAAAGAAGGTGTAATTTTTTACTGACCAACATATTTATTCACGCAAATTCATAAGCCAACACTCCAGATATTAATGTACTCAGGTAAAAACTAGATACAAAGTAAATGTGGTTAGCTGCTGATGATGCCATTTACATTATTCGATGTCTGGCACCGACTCATAGAACTTATGTGTACAATATTATATCTGGTTGAAAACGTGATCTTCAGTGCACAAATAAAAACGATTAGGTACATAAATTTTTTGTATTAAGGTATTAGGTAATTATTAGGTAGGTATTTATTTATTTTTGAGAAAAACAAATTCAAACTTTTCCTAATTGGACAATTGCTTAGCATTTTTACTGATATAATGGAACTATTTGTTAGCCATAGATGATTTGTAGATTGTTTTTGAATGATGTGTAAATTAGTGTTAAGTGTCCGTTTGGGGCAATAGTGATGACAGTATCAAAAATAAATTATCAAATAACGGGATATTCTAGAGCGACAACACTTGGATGGCTCTTTTTAAAACAATAATAGTGAAATCATGCTTTGATATAACGCCCATTTTTCACAATGAACGCGGGAGGTTGGTGATGCTGTAGGTTATAATGAACAAATTTTTCATGGGCTTTTTTTGTTGTTATACTCGCAGGACAGTTGAGGTTGTGGCCATAGCATCGCCATCTAATAGTTTTTTGAAATTTTTGATGTATACTGAAACTGTAACCGTTTACCACCAACACGTGGTTATTGCGAATATTTTTTAAAAATATCACTGCAACAAATAGTAAAGTTTAGTTTTGACCTCCATCATCATCACATCTCAAACTAACGACTACTACGCTACGGGACGGGTTACTTTTTAAACAATCATACATTTTTATTTTATTTATTATTATTACATCACAACACTTATATTATCTATCATTACAGGAGACCTAATGCGACAGTAAAGTGCAACAAATTAAATAAGAGTCTTACACATCTTAAACTTATTAGAATAGAAAATTATAAAATCTTAAAGAACATCTCACATACATAATAAAAATTAATGAAAATAAATAAACTCTCTTAAAAACCATCTTCCATAAATAAAAACAAATTATAAACTATCTTATACATACAATAAAAAAAATAAAAACACAAGCTCTAAACAATAGGAAGATCATTTTAACTTACATATTACCAACATAGTAATTCTAGTGAACTCGCTCATTGAACACGTAAAAATATCAATGCTATCTGCAACAGTGTTGAGCGTGCGCAGGGCGCGTCGCGCAGCAGGTTGGTGCGCGCTCGCGGCACGGCCAGCAGCACATATCATATCATATGAGCCTGACCACCATGCGATCATCGGAATCCCATACGTCGCTATAATCAAAATTCGAACTAACGTACATCGTACTTCGATAATATGCTGTACTTAGTACATACATCGTGATGTCGTTGTTCAAACTCCAGTAGCGGAGTTCTTTAATTTAATTAAGCATTTTAATTATTAAAATAGTGTTTTATTTGAGATTGCGAATGGAAAACACTAACAATTTTATGCTTTAACTTACATTTTAAATCAGTTGCAATACTTATTACAACGCAAACCATGTAAACAGGAAACGTGCAGTATTTAGTTTAACAATAATCTTTATTCATTAATTTATTGCATAAATAAAAACTAGTCATTTCATTTTTATTTTAGTTAATTATTTTTGAGAATAAAATAGGTTCGTTAATATCTACAGGGTGTCTTGTAAATCCTATAACATACCTACACAAAGAGAAGATTCAAAATGCATCATACGCGACATTTTTTTTAAATTGCACTGTAACAAAGCATTTATATGAATTTGTCGCCCCAAAATCATCTTCGATTCAGAAAATCATCATTTTAATTATGTAAAAATAATACCTAAATTAAGTGTGGTTCAAATTTGAAATTCAGTGAAGGCAGGTTTGACCTAAGCCATTTATTTCACACTAGCTGTGCCTGCGACTTCGTTCAAGTGGACGACGAAAGTTATCAATGAGTTTTTTGTGTAAAGTGCTATTTGTTACACGTAATTTATCGAGTATACCGGTATTAACCCTTTGTGGCTAACTACAATAAAAAGCCAATTGTGTCCCATTAGCAGTGATTAAAAGGGTATATAATATCTTTGCTCGCGACATCGCTTGCGTTCTGTAAGTTTTTGTAGTGGAATTCTGCTTTGTTACTTGTTTTAGTAGCATAACCGATAGCAAAGCTGACGTTCATTGCAACGAATGCTCACAAAGATAATGGTTACGACAGATTGAGATAGACATCAATTATTGAGAGCTTATGCATACACGACATTATCAGTGAGCCCGTCCGGATTATGAACATAAAAGTTCCTTGGACTACTCACGCTAAAGCTGACCATATGAAAAACAACTCAAGCTAAGATCGACGCCAGCAACGCCTAGAGTCTGACCTTGTGCCTTATTTATTGCCATAGCGTAACATAAAGCTACTGGAAACTTTACGTACTCTTTTAACCTGAAATGGGAAATTGCTCGGAATCAAATGGATTTTAGGAATAAAAATACTTTCCCCAGCACCAAAACCGGTTAAAATTTCTGCCATAATTATGTGATCACACACGAATAATCTGCGCTTTATCACTTTTCCTAGTAATGCAACATACGGGATTTACTGTGCTATCAAGATGGATACCTAGGTATTTTAATCATAAAATGAGCTATTTTTCTTCCTGGTAACAATGTCTAAGGACTAACGCAGACACGGTCAAATAACAATGTTTGCCCGGATGTTATATTTGAAACTCTGTTTTCCAAAATTCTGCAGAATTATATACTATATTATAGTATATAATGAATTAGGTATATGTAATCGTTTCTGCAGCGTACTCCCAATTAATAAATACGTTCGAATAGCTATCAACAATGATACACGGCTAAGCTCAAATATAAAATCTACGCCTTATAATAGTAAACCTATACCTTATAATAGTAAAGCTAATAGTAAAATAGATACCTAGTATCTACTTACCTAATTAAAAAATAAACTCAATAACCGAAAATAAGATAAATAAACCTTAATAAACCTATTAGTGATGATAACTCATCTAAACTTAACAAATAAGCAAAATCTCTAAAAACTAATATCTACACGAACGACAAATCCTGCCTAACAGTACGTACAATAGGGATCACATAATACTTCCTATACTTTTACATTAAAATCTATACCTACGACTTATAGACATAAAAATAAATGACTCTACCTTAAACTGTACTTATAAAAACTAAAAGGAATAAAAAGTCGCACTAAAAAGCACGGTTTAGAATTGCAAGTAACAGTTCAAACATAGAATTAATAGAATGCTAATAAGAATGAACGCTCGCCACTTGACTTGACACGTTCAAATCAAATTTCAAAAAACCGTCCTATTATTTAGGCGATCCGTGGTGGCTGCGTACCACACTTGTGTTGTGAACGGGGCAAGCCAAGTTCAACCTTCAGCACTAGATTTACAGCGTAGCTTAGAACGTAGTGAACTGCGTGTGACGTAAACTATGACAAACTTATGATTTTCGGTTGGTACAGTAATCGGGCCTAGGGATCGAACCGCAAAATTAAGTTTGTTTTTTATTTTATATACTTTTCCGGTACCCAGTGTGATGCCCAGGATATTAAGGAATAATTATACTAAGTTTCATCGTAACCGAACCGGTAGTTTTTTCGTGATGCCTGAACAAACAGACAGACAGACAACAAATTTTTTAATTACATTTTTGGGTCGGTGTCGGCCTAGTAACACCCCCTGCCATTTACTTTTTTTTTATATTTTCAAAGTACAGAATTTTACTTCTGCAGATTTATTATTGGTATAGATTTTAATAAATTCCATTTCGAATAACAAACGTTGGCAGTATGCGGTTGTGTTGTAGTTTTCATCGAGCTCGTATGTTGTGACCGTCGCAGAGCACCCTATAGGTAGAACCTATTGCATCGCCATCGAATAGTTCTACTTTTCCTTTTTTTTGCTATTGAAATTGTTTCGATTGTTCTTAAGAAACTGCCTAACATAACAAATGGTTAAATATTTGACCTTCGAAACATTCACCATCACAGATGAAATAAGTTTTTAACCTTATTATAGGGTGATGCCATAATCGTGGGTACATGAACCTGGTTTTTTATAGTTCTCATGACACCAAGGGCAATAAATAGGTGCTTATCTCTCAGCTTACAAGCAATCCCAATATTTACCTTTATAGAACACTTCAGGCAATTATTGTTGGATCGCAATAGAATAAATAAAGGAACGATAAAACTATAAGCTTTAAACACAAACACTTTTTTTATTCCAATCATTATAATTTTATATACATTCCATCTCTCTCGACAAATATTGGCGGTCTGTGGTTGTGCTGGATGTTCAAGCGAAGCACGGTTCCGTCGTGTAATGTCGTGACATTCGCGGGACATCGGAGGTGCTGGCTGCGGCATTGCCACCTCACAGTGCTCTTGAATGTTTTATGCACGTAAAAACTGTAACCGTTAACAACAATAATTTTCTTATTCCGAAGAGTTTTTAAAATCTTCACTGCAAAAATAAAAAATTAAATTAGTAAACCGTTTCTTATATTGATTCAGATCAGATCTTATTGTGACCAGTCTAAAGAATGAGAAAAAAGTCTACGAATGCCAAAAGAAAAAGTTTGTGTTTCCATATATGGATGTTTTGATTTACTAAAATAAATCGTAAAACCTGAAGGCAATAAAATAATGAAAGTTGGAATCATACTTTGTTAAATCTGTGCAGGATACATATTATGCATCAAGTTTTATTTGAAATTATAGGTTTGTGAGTCTGTACTACTATTGCAAATAAAATTTTATGTATCGACGTAAAGAGCATTCAGTTCGGGTACTGAGCAACACACTGCAGAGCAGCGCAATGACTTCTGAAAACCCTTACTATACATGTGTAAGGCACCAAGAAACACCGTCAGAACTCGTGATAAATTAATTAAGCTAAGGGCAGTCAACTGTTCTTGAAGTGGCCGAGGCTACCTGGCCTAATAGTTGGAGTATATAATGATATATACTTAATATCACCTTGATAACTTAAGACAAGCAGATTAAGCTTTCCAATAAAAAAGGCGGGAATGAAAAAATATTAAGATCGGGCAAACCTGGCTTTACGCTACTTAAACAAAGTGAATACTATCAATACATGGAATACATAAAATCATTCTTTTCTTGAATTCGATAAATGAATACTCACTCTTTTTAAGAGGGTTACCTTGATCTTTACTTTGATCTTGAATTTTTAAGTACCCGCCTTTTTTCTTGGACAGATTTCGTTGGTCTTAGTCTATGATTTCAAATGCAAAGGTTTTGTGGAAGTAAATGCTTATTATTGGTAGATTTTTATTGTTGTGCATTAAAGAGAGAATATATTGTTAGCATAGCCAAAATAGCTTTGCAAGATGTAAAATAAACTATAACTGGGTAAAATAACATTACATTTTTATATAAATTCCATTTTTCTCAACATAAACTTTCGGTTTGTGGGTATGCTGGCTGTTCAAGCGAACCAATGCTCCGTCCGAGTCTGTAGTGACACTCGAGAGACATCCGAGGTGCTTGCTGTTGCATTGCCATCTCACGGTGCTCTTGTATTTTCTATTCACGCTAAAACTGTAACCGTTGGCAACAAGAACTTCCTTACCTCGAACGGTTTTTAAAATCTTCACTGTGAAAATTAAATTTGGTTACTTAGGTTACCTTTACCTACTAAATTTGAAAAGGCATGCATTTGACACGGCAAATAACAAATCTGATTAAATAATTAAAATGGTTGGGTAAAATAATAAGTTGGCAACTACAGTGAAGTTGCATTTTAATTATAAAGTAGCAGCTTTATATTGAGTTCTTAAATTTGTTTAAATTTAAATTGGCAGTGATTTTTTGGTGTAGCAACTGAATTTCCAGATAACTAAAAAGTAAAAAATAAATTAAATTAAAAAACCTTTTTAAAAACAAGCTTTTATTTAAATGCACTTATAAGAAAATAAAAACTTTTACACCAACTCTTTTCCTGTCAACTTATAACGTCATTTCATATTTGATACAATTTATATGATTGTCGCGAGATTTAAGTACCTACTGGTATTTACTTACGTAGTTTGAGAATCTAAATAGATATAAATTACTTAATTTTATTCCAACTGTGCTTTAATTTCATCACAATCACACTAAAAACTCAGTACAAAGTGAGTCTTTAATGCTCTAGCTCGAGCAACAAAAATGTATGAAATTTAATTAATGCACAGTTCTTTTTTAATCGTACCAAAAGGTGCCAATCTCAATGGATAAGCTCTATTCAGCCAGCTGATATCAATACTTTTTTTTACGTACGTATTATTCGTTTCTATCCTACTTGTTCCAAATTAAAAAAAATGATAATAATTGTTCAAGCATAATTTTTAATTTCAATAATTAAGCTTCTATTTCAACTGTTTGATATGAGTTTCTTTTATCTACTATTCCTATAGGTAATAGTTGAAAGATAAGCAGATCATGCACCTCACCTTAAGTAATTTATATTGCCCTCGTGCCTGCTCGCTAACGCTCGGTCTTTAAATTAGGCACTCGTAGCAATAATAAATTACTTTGTGCTCGATGCAATAATCTACTATTACGTGTTAAGGGTGTCCAGGCATTAATGGATAACCTTTTAACTGCGGCTAGCTTGACCGATGTCCTACTGGTAAAAAAATATGACCTTAGTAAAAGTGTCACGGTTTTCGAAATATCGTACAAAATCTAATTTTTTAATAAATTTCTCCCAACGCTCAGTTATTTTCATGCCATTTCATCAAATATCAACATTTTTGGGTCCTGTATTTTTTTTAATACACCTTAATAGTTGATACTTAAAGTGAATACATTATTTCAGTACTTATTTATGAGTAAATAATTTAAGAACTAAGTCCTATTGAAAAAAATCGGCAAAATGTTTATAACTTCTGTCTTTGACCACCTACGGTGAAAAAAAAAGTAATTAGCTTCACGTGCAAATTATTATAAAGACTTGCTTGGCTATTACAGATTCTAAAATGACATTAATATCGATATTTTCGTTACTAGAACGATTTTATTGATTTTAGAATGCCAAAGGGGCGTTTTGCCATTTAATTTATTATTCAATTAAGAAAGATTTAAAATATTGAAGGTGTAATGTAAATGAAATCTCAGTTATGATTAATTAAAAGGTTTTTTGATTAATCATGAAAGAAAGAACTGTTCAAAATGACGACCTTGTGCGGCTATGCATGCCCTATTGATGAAAGATCGTTTTACACGACGTGCATAACTTTCTGAATTTAACTTCTCCACTGCCATCCGGATTCTCTGCCGAAGATCTTCTTCGGTAGTTACTTGAGTTCCGTAGACAATGTCTTTTAAGCAACCCCAATAAAAGAAATCTATTGGGTTAAGATCTGGTGCTCTTGCTGGCCAGAGAATAGGGCCTAAGCGCCCGATCCATCTTCTTGAATAATTTTCATTTAAGAATGTTCGAACTCTAGTTGCAAAGTGTGCCGGGCACCCGTCATTCTGTAGCCACATGTGTTGTCTTGTTTGTAGTGGAACCTCCTCCAAAATTTTATACAGACGGTTTTCTAAAAAATCATGGTACATATCGCCAGAGAGGTTGCCCGGTAGCTCATAAAGACCAATCACCTGTCCATGCAGGATGCCAGTCCATAAGTTTATTTTGAACTGGCGCTGGGACTTGTCCTCTCTCGTCATGTGAGGGTTTTCCACCTGCCAACTATGCAAGTTGTGAATATTCATGTAGCCATCTTTTCAGCACGTCGACTTATTGCTCCACAAAATCTTGCTGTAAAATTTAGGATCTTCATTTATTTTTCTCAACATTGTTCTACAGAAGTCCACTCGTTTTGCGTAGTCCGCAAGACCTTGTACGCGCTGTAGATGAAACGGGTGTAGATTATGCTGTTTTAAAACATTGTGTACAGTACTTTTTGGGATTCCTGTACTTCGCGCTATTTTTCGCACAGATATAGAGGGGTCGGCTTCAAATTCATCTAAAACTTCTTCATCATCATCGTCTTTGAAATCACCGGTTAAACAGAATCCAAATCGCTAAGCAAAACAAGTCCAAATTTAAAAAATTTCAACAAGTAAAATAAAAAAATAGCCCCTTTGGTATTCTAAGAGTAATTAAAACAGTTCTAGTAACAAAAATATCGATATTAATATCATTTTAGAATCTGTTTTAGCCAAGCAAGTTTTTAAAATAATTGGCACGTGAAGCTACATACTTTTTTTTCACCGCCTATGGTCAAAGACAGAAGTTATAAACATTTTGTCGTATTTTTTTTAAATTATTTACTCATAAATAAGTACTGAAATTCACTTTAAGTATCAACTATTAAGGTGTATTAAAAAAAATTACAGAACCCAAAAATGTTGATATTTGATGAAATGGCATGAAAATAACTGAGCGTTGGGAGAAATTTATTTAAAAAACGGTTTTTGTACGATATTTAGAAAACCGTGACACTTTTACTAAGGTCATATTTTATTACCAGTAGCGCATCGGTCAAGCTAGCCGCAGTTAAAAGGTTATCCATTAATGCCTGGACACCCTGTATACACACGCAAATCTGAAACCTGATATACAATGGCATACTTATTAACTATACATGTAGTATTAAGACTTGAGCTGTAAAGATTGGAAGATAATGTTTACAAAAAAACGCGTATTCGGGCAATATTAACCAAAAAGCATACAATCATGATATTAACTCCTATCTACAAATTCTGGAAATTTAAGAAATTCCAAAAAAAAAAAAAAAAAAAAAAAAAAAAAAAATTGGCTAGAAATTTTATTTATTACCTATATTTATAAAACTATCTTAAACTTTAAAAAGTATATTATTTTTTATTACAATTGCTGGAGCTTTATGCGGGTGCATTAAAAATGATTTTGTTAAGTATCGTATGTTTTTATCCGTTGTTACTCGCGCTCTGCAAATTCTGTGGTTCGTGCACCGCCAATTTATGCTCTGTTGTGAACGTTGACGTACGCAGAAGCTGTAACCGTTTACGACAATGACGTCTTTTCCTCTCGCATTTTTATAATATTTAACTGAAAAAAAAACGTAAAGTTGAATGTCGATTTTTTAAATAAAATTAATTCTCCTATATGGTTTACAAGTGTGTCTGTGCACATAATACCGAAGAATTGCTTGCTGAACAGGCTATAACATAAAGATCTGTTAGTATGGGAAAATCTGAAACTATTATTTCATGTAATATTTGTAATGTTTTATTGAGTGCAATGTCACGGCATCGTTTATGATTACCAAGTTATGGTAATTTTAAATTGGATTTATCTGAAATTATTATAAATAATGGAAATTATCCTTGATGTCTACAGGCATCATTAAAATCACGTTAAATAAAATATAATTAGCAATATATTAGGCCATAAATCCGGTTAAATAATAGCATATTATAAAACAAGTGAGCTAAGTTGCTAATTACAGTCGAGGCTTAATAATGAGCCGAGACTGTAATTAGCCACGCTCACGAGTTACATACGACGTTTTTCAACACACTTGTGAGTAAAAGACAGACATACGTGGTCATAAAATAACAAACACACTTGATAACAAAGCTGTGAATTGTGATTGAAAAATGGCGCCGAACCTCGTGCATGCGCGTAGGTTTTTTTTTTCCGCCAAATGTATCAATGTCTGTATAGCATATACAGCCTATTTTAAGTGAAAATGTTTAATTTGGAGTGGTAAATGCAAATATTTTATAACAAATTATTGTAAATTGTGAATAATTTGTTTGATATACAAATTTGTTTTACTAATATAAGGCGCAAACATTTAAAAATGTATATGGATTTGAAGTGGTATAAAATCTCTTTGTTGTTTTTGAAAATATTTAATGTATAACCCGGATCAATAAAATATGCTCTGTTTACTCGCTTGTAATTTGCACAAAGGTACAATTCAACTTTGTAGGCACGCGTGACTTATAGCCCAGTTTATAGTTCTAAATTCAATATAATAAGGCTCACTTTACGAGCAAGTGTGTTGAAAAGTATTTTATTTTAGATCATCATCACTTCTTCGCCTAGCCATTAGGCTCGGGCCGGGGGTTATCAATAAAACAACGATCTCATCGAAAAACTTATTTATTAAAAGTAATTCAATTTATTGATTCTTTTGTAACAGACAAAGCATTTACCAATATTATTTATTGTCAAGTAAACATAATACAGCTTTGTCTCAACCTTAATTTGGTTAAAAAAAAGTTACCAAAGTTACCAACCGCATTCATGTACCTACGCATAGTGTTGGAGAGCCACACACATTTTAGATCAACTAAGTTTTAGATCTTCAAAAGGACTCCGTTTCTAATTAAAAACTCAGGAGGTGGATGAGCATGATATAAGTAAGATCTTATTATTGCGTTCGTGTCTTTACTAGTGGTGACTCTTGCGCGGCAAACGCCATGCTTTGTGCAAAACCACGCAATTGTGTTCTTACGTCGATTTTGCACTCCAAAGGTGTAGCCCTGTATCACGAGCAGGTCGTTACCTTTTAGGGTCTTCAGGAATAATACTGAAAGGTAATTTACGGTAGTTAGTAGTTGTAGAAAGTATAATAAATTGTTATACGGATTCATAGTAAGATAATCGGCGAATGCAGAGCGTTAAAAAAACCGACTTCATGTTAAAACTTTGGCTGAGTTGAGAATGTCATCAATGTAAACATTCTCCGAAATCATACATATTTTTTCAAAAGTTTGAAATTTTCAATAAATTACCCAACCGATTTCGATGAAATTTGTATGGGACTAAGTATGAAGTATCGTCTATCATATGAAACAACAATTTTCAAAACAAATTCATAATTGTCTGAAATATCGTGTAACAAAGACACAAAAAAAACAAAAACGACGGGTTGCATTCTGGGAGTTGCCGGCAGAAGTGAAAACTTGAATATTAACGTTGTGCATTTTTGATATTTTGGAATGGTTGGGAAATAATTTAGCACGAATTGCTTTAATTATCAGTATAAAAGTACTCTCATTTGTGTGGTACAAAACAATATATATTTATTGGGCTATCGTACACAAACATTATAATGTTATGCAAACTTACTTTTTAGCAGATTCGTTTTATATTTTTATAAATCCTTATATGATATATTTAGTTTGAAGTTTCCAAATTTTGTAAATAATTTATTATTAATTTTCGTATGTAGGTAGGTACCTAATATATCTAAACCCGGAACTTTTCCTCAAACACTGGCCTATGTGTCATGTAAGGAAAATAATGACGTTCGAAGTATGTTGATAAACATAAAAAAGTTCGGAGAGTGGACATGTGGTTCTGATAAAGTTAAATCTACGTGAGAACGCTGGAGGTCGGCTGACCGGTCTGGAAAAAGCCGCCGGCCCTCCCCGGCGACGTCCTGCCTCCACCTGAGGCGCCCCGCTCTGTCCGGCGCTCTCCACAGCTGCGTCCGTGTGCAGCAACCCTCGCGGTGGTCCCTGCCGCTGAGAGCGGCCTCCCTGCCGCTATCTTTGCGGTTGCTAGTGGTTGCCTCCGACACTACCGCGGCTGTGAGCTGCGGTCTCCGACGGCGTCTACTACGTCCGAGGGCCGCTAACTCCGAACCTCTAAAACTAAACTTTAATTCATAGTGTTATAGTGAACTCTAAGTGCTTCTTTTCCATTGTAAATAAATATAAAAGTTTTAAGTGTTATTAAACAGTTTCTTTCTCTTCAGCACCCTCTTCGAACTGCGAGCGACGGTTCCCGAGCCGTCGCTAAGCGACAACATGACAATTTATATTACATTAAAAAGTTTATCTCTTAGAAAAATCAACTTCCATCCATAATTTCGACGACTTTTTCCCCATCATTACTACCAGAACCATCATCGCCAATCTCTCAAACTGATACGATCGGTTTATGATAGCTGACGTAAGAAACGAACAGTTTTGATCCGAACCTATTTAAATGTCTAAAAAAGACCGATAATTAAATTAAATTATTTAAATTTTCATCTACTATAAGATTTTCGCCGCGCCGTAGAAAGAGAGGGGGATACATCTCCTACACTGCGCCAGCTCCATCCGTCTTACGAATTTTCGATCAGGACACGTGACCTGACGCGAGTTTAAAATTTTTTACCTATTCCAAAAAAGTGCACAACACTTCAAAAACATCCAGACGAATTGAGAACCTCCCTTTTTTTGGAAGTCGGTTGAAAACGAATATGTTAAGCAAAAAGACCATACACTAAAGTACAGTAATAGCCCGTAGGTAAGTTTATGTTATTGATTCTGAAAGCAGTTTCAGTAAGATTTCTGCTGAATTCGTCTTAATTTTCCGCTCGTTCTATCTATATGTTGGTTTTATGATGTCCCGTATGATGTAACAAATACAAACATCTTTATTAGCTTTACAACAATATTACTGAAATATAAAAAAAAAAATACACGTCATACTGATAGAGATATGTTTGAGCAGTTTGAAGGATGGCCGTGGTCTAGTATAGTGCAGTAGATAATAGCAAAATAACGATTGTGAGGTAAACGGGGTTTAAAGATAAGAATGTGGAATAATGCATTTGCTTCCATGCTGGTCTGGGAGCGAAAGAAAAACGTAGAATGTGCCAGCTGCTTCTCTTCCCGGGCATACTGTAAAAGTCAGTTAAGGGACAGAGGTTTGAAAGGCGTTTTTGTGGGCGATAGGCTGACTCCCTGTCACTACAGTAGTCTCTTTCCATCTTTATAATACCTCCAAATTTGTCAAACGTGACATCAGATGGTCTTGTAACCTCTGGTGTTCTGCCTACCCTATAAGAATTTACCAGAAGCATAAAAAAAATATGCAGAAAGGTTTTAAAAGCGTGGATTCACACGTCTAAACAAGAAAGAAGCATAAACAGGGTGACTTATGAGTCACTTTTGAAATTCGACGACGTGATAGTTTGAGATCACACATGAAGAGAAAACATAAAATAAAAAATAAATGTTAATTATTTACTGAGTAAACTTAACCGAAACTTAAAGAATTCATTACGCAACGCATGGTTACATAAGCGTAATACAATATATATGTCGTAGCCAACTGGTTAAATTAGTCACTCAATTGGACGCCTAGGCCGTTTCAACCGGCTTAAAATAAAGCTAATCAAGTCGTTGATCGCAACGTTTAACCAGTTGGCTAAACGTTGTTTAGCCATTTAGTTAAATTGGACATTGTTAAATTTATGATGTTTGGTTAGGGTGTTGTGATTGTATTGAATAGTCGTAAATAAATAAAAATAAAAATAAATAGTTTTTATTTAAAAACCGATATTATATTTTTTTTAATATTAAAACATTAAAACGGCACTTATTTTATTATATTTATGATTATATTTATTTATATTTTAATATATTATTTACGCGCGAGCCCAGCGAGTAAATATAAAATATCATACCACAATGGATTTTATTTCCTTGTTATTGAAATAAATAAAAAAAAATCTAATAAAAAAAAAAATAGCTTGACTGGTTTTTCCGTCATGACAGATAATTTTACCATGACCTACTTGTTTTATTACTTTATCCAAAACTGTACCAAACTTAAATCACTTGGCTGAATTTTGGTCAGCCATCTTCAAAGGGCTAACTTTCAATACGCCAAGTTGTTAAACGTTGAGTGTTTCGTGTTCAATCAACTATCGGCCTAGGCCGTTGATTTGGCCTAGGCGTCCATTTGAGTGGCTAATTCAACCAGATGACTGCGAAATATACATAGCGGATGATGACGTGCGGAAACACTACTTTGTGCGTGTGGACTGAGACGGCGCGTTGGGAAAAGTGTAGTAATGTCTCTTTATTTATTTATAGGGAATTCTGGTGAAAAATTTATTATGATCAGAATGGAATACAGAGGGCTCTCCTTGAATATCTAAAATTAATAACTTATTAACATGCCCTTTTATAATTAAAACATTTTAAACTGAATTAAATGCAGTAAGAACATTTGGATTAGTTTTTTTACGTAACTAGCATGCAGTAAGTTGAAAAAAATACTGCTTGTTATTTGATTTGGTTTTACACTTCAACTTTCGCCAGTAGTACCTATAATTTTTAATGCATTGTATTTGGGAAATCATGCCAAATTTTTATTTAAGTGGTTTTGCAGATAGAGAAACTGTTAAATAAATCCGTAATTTTAGCCTCAAAAAACTTAACTGTCCTAGAAAAAAATAAGTAAAAAGTCTCTTATTAAATATTTTTGATAATTAACTGATTTTTCATAAGCATTCGAGTGGCATCCGAGTTATAATGATGATTAAAATAGTACAGACATTATATTTTCAAAAATACTCCATCCCTAATAACCTAAGAACTGAGGAGGTGGGTGATGATGCTGAAGGGAACTTCTTATGATCTCATTACTGCTCCTATGGGTAATGACCCTCGCGCGGCATACATCGTTCTTTGTACATTTCCATCCCAAAGTTTTTATGCCGCGACGATCCACTCCATACGTGTAGCCGTCAATCACTAGCACCGGTTTATCTTTTTGGGTCCTCAAAAACAGTGCTGAAAATATTGGTAATATTTTATTAAGCAGTAATAGCAACTTTTAGGATTACCAACGAACGATGGCAAGTTATGGTCATTTTAAATTAGATTACCTAATCTGAATTTATGACAAATATTTTTGGTGTCTATCTCAAACTTCTCAAAAGTGGCCTCCACTTTTAGACGTAGGGTTGAAAAAGAAAATATCATTGCTGTAAATCATTATAATAAAATGGAACTACGTTAGTTATAGATATAACTTAGAATATATACTTAGTAATTTCAATTGCAGTAGCTCAGTAAAAAGAGTAGATACCTACCCGCCCCGCAAGCGGGAGACCAAGGTTCGAATCCTGGTCGGCGAAACTATTCAGTACTTATTTATATTTTACTGATCTTGATAAAAAAAATTTGACGGCCCTTGGATAAGCTTGGAAAAAGGCGACTAATCTTGATTCACGCTTAGAAGTGGATTGCTCAAAGATTGCTCAAAGGTTATAAATTAGTAGATTATGTATCGTGGAAATATTCAGCAAATACCTTCAAATCCCAAATGTCTCATCTAAACTCAACAAAAAAAAAAAACACAAGACAGCTAATTGTGAGAGCCAATGTCATGCCAAATTGCTTACAAAGTAGGTGCATTGAGCTATGAATGCACAACACGAACATGACAAACGGGGACCAGAGAGAAATGGAATAAAACAGTCATAGGATCATCAGCAAAACGACCTGGCACCGCTAGCATCACCCACACGAGTATAACGCAAGCACCAGCCATCGTCCTCCTCAACCATATTTAAGGGAAGAGGGTGACCCGAAACCGACTCTACCACTAGCCATGCCATCTGAGGGAGCATGACGTTCTTGAAAATAAGACAAGAAAATAAGTGCACAGCCAAGCCGTAAACAAAATTAATAAGTAATTAGAAACTTTTGAAATATCCTGTAGTGTGCTTAATCCCATGCCTTTTTATCGTCTAAATAATCATTAGTTTTATAATAAGCTTTTCGAGATAGAGTGTATTTAATGATTGATTTAAATTTATTGAATGGCAGGGATTGAAATGACTTCGGGATTGAATATACATATTGATATTCCAATAAATGATTTGCTGCTTTTAGCCAGCCTTAATTTGGGAAACGCTAAATTATGGTCGTTCCTAGTCCTTACAGAGTAATTTTTATCGTGATTATCTTTCTTACTTTTAAATTTATTACTATTCTTATTATGTTTTCATAAATATATTGTGATGCAAGGGTCAAGATACCAATCTCTTTAAACTTTTCTCAAAGAGATTCTCTATATGCAGGTTTACGTATACATTCCATGAATAGCCCTTTTCTGCAGTGCAAATATCTGGTCAATATCTATGGCCAGTCTAAATAGGATGCCGTAGGATATTATACTATGAAAATAACTAAAATAAACCATCTTCGCCGTATTAACATCAGTCAATGAGCGAATATTCTTTACCGCGAACGCTGCAGAACTGCTCTACTCGCTAGTTGTGAGATATGGGCGCCGCATTGCAATTTAAAATCTAAGGTCAGTCCTAGTAAAAATTGTCTATATAAAAATTGTCACCGGTCAAAGTGTTTTATTTAAGATCATTATCACTTCTTCACCTAGTAATTCGGGCCGCGCCGAAGGCTTATGAAAAAAAAACAACGATGTCATCGAAAAAAAGTATTTAGTAAAAAGATAACAATTTATGATTATTTTGTACCTACATAAATAAAAACATAGGCCAATATTATTTAGTATTGAGTAAAAATAAAACAGCGTTGTCAAAACCTTCAATTGAAGACCTACCAAAGTAGGCAACCGCATGCGTGTTTGCAAAATGTTGACAAACCACACACATTTTAGATCTGTTAAAGTTCAGATCTTCAAAAGGACTCCGTTTCTAATTATAAACTTAGGAGGTGGATGAGTATGATCTAAGGAACTCCTTATTATTGCTTTAGAGTCCTTATTACTGGTGACTCTTGCGCGGCAAACGTCATGCTTTGTGCAATTCCACCCAATTGTGCTCTTGTTTCGATTGTCCACTCGGAAGGTGTAGCCCTGTATCACAAGCACATCTTTATCTTTTGGGGTCTTCAAGAATAATACTGAAACGGTAAGTTACGGTAGTAGTACGGTAAACAATTAAAATTTAAAATTAAAAATTGTTAAACGGATTCATAGTAAGAAAACGAATAGGTAGGTATATTGCGCAAAGTTGAATAGACCGCAGTGAAAGCACCGTCTATCATCAGCACCTACGCCACCCACGAGCATCAATATGTCAGTTGCTTATCAAGCTATCTCCCCGACTCGACTTAATTTAGACAGATAGCGAAAATTTATTTCAAGTACCAACTTTGCCGACTCGGCGGGGCCGGTTATAGAATGGGTGACCGCATATCATTTGTTTCTCACGATGACTTTTGTGCTTCATAGGGCACATGAAGCAGTCGGTCCCAGGTGCTGTATACTTGTATACAGTAGCCGTTAGAGTTTGTCAGAAGCCATTTCGGTGCCCTGAAAATTCTGACATCCACCAACCAGTACTGGCGCAGCATGGTGGATTTCGGCCTAAACGTCCTCGTCACCCAGAGGAGAGAGTCATAGCCCAGCAGTGGGGTCATTACACGAAGTTTTGATGATGATGATGACAAACTTTGCAAAATAAAATGTTTCTTTAAGTTTACAGTGCATCAAATACTTACCTACCTAACAACCGAATAGTTTAAAATAGTCTGTTCACTTCTGAAATTTCAAAGCAGGCAAGTGAACCCACCGTGGAAATATAACAAATCAAAATGAGTTTTTCCTGTATGAGTCATACTTGATGGTGTAAGTGTGTGACTAGGCAAAGGACACGGTAAGATGTGTGGCGACCAAATACCACAGTGCCTATCATGCTAGTTTGTCTTCCATACAAATATCAAAATTCTATTACTACTAGCGCTACGTGCCGGGCACTACTGGAACTTTTTGTATTTTTTTCTGCGTTCGATATCGATATATCTATAGTACCAGGCAGCGTATTTATAGTATAGTATTCAACCAATCAAATTTTTGCACTCGTTGCATTTGCTTATTTGTGTGTGTTTTTGTCGCTGAATTCTTTTGTTAGTGTTTTCTACAATGTACGTTGAGTGTTCACTCCTCGCGTTTTTACGATCTCAAATCAAAGATTTTACTTTTGTGAACTGATATTTTTACATAGGATGCTTACTTTCTAGTGAGATAGTGAGTTGAGAAAAGGAATTGCATTGATTTTGAATTACTGGTGCAAGGAGGTGAACAATTTGTGTGGCAAAAGCATTGAGATTGACGAAAACGACCCGAACAAATCTATGGCTTATAATTATTATATCAAACACAAATAATTAAGAAAAAATAAATAATTGTCTGCGATGCATATCTTTTTATTACTCCCTATTCGCATAGCATCATGCTTTGTGCAGCTTATTTCAACTTATTAGTATTGCCCAGTTTGCACAATAGTAATAACTGGTACTACGAATTTCTGAAAATTTGAAAGTGGCGGTACGCTCGGGCTGCATTCTAGGGTTGTTTTGGTCAAAAAGGTTCCTAGAGTGGATACTGTGTGGCGCTAAAGTGCAAAAACCGCGAGACGGTCATCTATACTTTAGTACTTATATTCATCTATGGTGCCTATTATGTTTTTCTACATTGTAGAGTTCATGCTATTTTGAGACTCATAAATAATGAAATATAGGTTGACAATAATCTTTGTAAACACTATTAAACATAATCAATCAATATATATAAAACTGTTCCGTTACTGACTGAGTGACTGAGGTACTGAGTGACTGAGTGACTGACAGACAACGTACAGCCGTAACTACTAGGCGTAGAGAGCTGAAATTTGGAACATACATTCTTTAGAAGATGTAGGGGTGCACTAAGGAAGGAATTCCCGAAATTGCCACGGGAACCGGAAATATAGGACTTTTTAGTTTGTATGAAAAATCTTATTCCTTGAAAGCACCGATGTGAAACTTGGTGTAAAGGTTTTTCAATGTGTTTCTGGTTGTGTTATGAAAGGAATTCCCGAAATTCCCTCGGGAACGGGAAATATATTTTGTTTTAGTTTTTATGTAAAAATCCCATCCCTTGAGCGCACGGATGTGATACTTGATATAAAGGTTCCTCATTAAGTGTCTGTTTGTATTATGGAAAGAATTCCCGAAATTCCCACGGGAAGGGGTTGGGCTTTTTAGTTTGTATGAAAAATCTTATTCCTTGAGTGTACGGATGTGATACTTGGCAAAAAGGTTCTTCAAAGAGTGACTGGTTGTGCTACGAAAAAAATTCCCAAAATTCCCACGGGCACGGGAAATATATGATTTTTAGTTTGTATGAACAAAACTTATTCCTTGAGTGCATGGGTGTGATACTTGGTATAAAGGTTTTTTCAGTGGGTGTCTGGTTGTATAGTTTCTGAAATTTCCACGAGAAGGGTAGTTAAGCGCATACGAAGTTGCTGGATAAAGCTAGTCTTAATATATAAAACTCTTCCGTTACTGACTGAGTGACTAACCGACAACGTACAGCCATAAAGTACTGGCCTTTGAGAGCTGAAATTTGGAACATACAATCCTTAGAGGTTGTGGACGAGCACTAAGAAAGGAATTCCCGTAATTCCCACGGGAACGGAAATTATTAGACTTTTTAGTTTGTATGAAAAATCTTATTCCTTGAGTGCATAGTTAGCATAAAAGTTCCTCAAAGACTGGTAGAAAAAAATTTAAAGAAGACAGGAAGAGATAACTTCTTTAAATATAAAATAAAACACTTTTTAATTGGATTTTTCGCGTATCATTTATATTTTAATGTAAACTCGACGTTTCGGTGTGTTTGCAGACCCCGTGGTCAAGAATGACTGGTTGAGGCGCTCGTGACCACGGCAAAATGTTGACAAACCACACCCATTTTAGATCGGTTTAAGTTTTAGATCTTCAAAAGGACTCCGTTTCTAATTATTAACTGAGGAGGTGGATGAGTATGTTCTAAGGAAGTCCTTATTATTGCGTTAGTGACCTTATTACTGGTGACTCTTGCGCGGCAAACGTCATGCTTTGTGCAATTCCACCCAATTGTGCTCTTGTTTCGATGGTCCACTCGGAAGGTGTAGCCCTGTATCACAAGCACATCTTTATTTCTTGGGGTCTTCAAGAACAATACTGAAACGGTAAGTTACGGTAGTAGGAATAGTAAAAAATAATTAAAAATTGTTAAACGGATTCATAGTAAGAAAACGAATAGGTATGTTGCGCCAATTTGAATAGACCGCAGTGAAAGCACCGTCTATCATCAGCACCTACGCTACCCACGAGCATCAATATGTCAGTTGCTTATCAAGCTATCTCCTCGACTCGACTTAATTTAGACAGATAGCGAAAATTTATTTCAAGTACCAACTTTGGATGGTGGACGGTAATAGGATGGGTGACCGCCGATCATTTGTTTCTCACGACGACTTTTGTGCTTCATAGGGCACATGAAGCAGTCGGCCCCGGGTGCTGTATACTGGTATACATTAGCCGTTAGAGTTTGTCAGAAGCCATTTCGGTGCCCTGAAAATTCTGACATTCACCAACCAGTAGTGGCGCAGCATGGTGGATTTCGGCCTAAACGTCCTCGTCACCCAGAGGAGAGAGTCATAGCCCAGCAGTGGGGTCATTACACGAAGTTTTGATGATGATGATGACAACTTTGCAAAATTAAATGATTCTTGCGAAAATTTATTTCAAGTACCAACTTTGCAATATAAAATGATTCTTTAAGTTTACAGTGCTTCAAATACTTACCTAACAACGGAATAGTTTAAAATAATCAGTTCACTTCTGAAATTTCAAAGCAGGCGAGAGGACCCGCCGTGGAGATATAACAAATCAAAATGAGTTTTTCTTGTATGAGTCACACTTGATGGTGGAAGTGTGTGACTAGGCAGGGGACACGGTAAGATGTGTGGCAAACAAGTACCTATTATGTTTTTCTACATTGTAGAGTTCATGCTATTTTGAGACTTATAAATAATGAAATATAGGTTGACAATAATCTTTGTAATCACTATCAAATATAATCTTAATAAATAAATGAAAAATGTGATAAATAAAAAAAACATTATTAAAACATTGCAATGCTTCACTTTAACTGGGATTCACAATTTCTGCAAAGAAATTGATCTCGGGTGGTCTTAGCTGCAAAGCTTATACCATTAGATGGAGCTACGTTAGCAACATAACGTAAAAACAAAAATGTGGTAAGTAATTTCGAGGCGTAGCGCCAGGCCCCGGTAGCTCAGTTGGAAAAGCACTCGTCCGGCAAACAAGAGGTCCCAGGTTCGAATCCTGGTCGGGTAATTTTTATTTATCACATTTTTCATTTATTTAAGAATAATTGAGCATTTGAAATGCAAAAAACTTAAAAACATTATAATCTTAATATATAAAACTCTGCCGTTACTGACTGAGTGACAGACCGACAACGTACAGCCATAAAGTAGGTAGAGAGCTGAAATTTGGAACATACAATCCTTAGAGGTTGTGGACGAGCACCAAGGAAGGAATTCCCGTAATTCCCACGGGAACGGGAATTATTAGACTTTTTAGTTTGTATGAAAAATCTTATTCCTTGAGAGCATAGTTAGCATAAAGGTTCCTTAAAGAGTGACTGGTAGAAAAAAAATTAAAGAAGACAGGAAGGTAAACTTCTTTAAATATAAAATAAAACACTTTTTAATTGGATTTTTCGCGTATCATTTATATTTTACATGTTAACTCGACGTTTCGGTGTGTTTGCAGACCCCGTGGTCAAGAATGACTGGTTGAGGCGCTCGTAGCGCACAAACATGGTAACATCGACGAGTGAAATGAAATGAAGTGAAAATGGGTTTATTATCAAAAATTAGATGTTACCTACATATTAAAAAGACAATATAAGATTGTAAAAGGAAAACAAACTATTCCATGCCGTTTGGAAATTATGGGCATTTAAAGAAAACCTAGAAATTTGGTCAAACTGTAACCATTTTTCGGTTATTGAGGTTAATTTTTATTATTTTTGTTCATTTAAACTTTGGAACCTTAACCCTTTATAACATTTCTAGAACCTAAGTCAAAAATAATGACACAATTGCCCCAAGTTTTCTAGATTTAAGACTATTTGTTAAACTATGATTTTTTTTTATATAATTTGTAACTTTGAAAGGCCCTCCATTAAAAAAATTACTAAAGTGCCGTGGCAAATGCCATCAAAAGTTTGCGCATTTAATCAGGATTGTAAAATGGTACAATGCGAGTTAGTTTTATTGTAAAAAAAAACGAGTAAAACAATAAAAACCTCAAGTAACCCGATGTTTGCTAACCCATTTTACTCAGTTCAAATGTTTTTTATTCACGCAAGCTCTTGGTAGGTTCTTAATTTAACGGCAAAATATGAGAGAGATGGAAAGTGGACATGTTTTCCAGAAGCAAGCGAGACAGATAACAAAAGGCGATTTTTTTAGCATAAAACTAACAAATATTGTACCGTTTTACAATCCTGATTAAATGCGCAAGCTTTTGATGTCACTTGCCACGGCACTTTAGTACATTTTTTTAAAGGAGGGCCTTTCAAAGTTAACAAATTATACAAATAAAAAAACTCATAGTTTAACAAATAGTGTTAATTCTAGAAAACTTGGGGCAATTGTGTCATTATTTTTGACTTAGGTTCTAGAAATGTTATTAAGAGTTAAGGTTCCAAAGTTCAAATAAATAAAAATAATAAAAATTAACCGCAATAACCGAAAAATAAATTTATAGGTTTTCTTTAAATGCCTATAATTTCCAAACGGCATCTTTTTTCATTTTTTTCGTGATGGTTACAGTCAATCCTGTCACCCCCTTTCAGCTTGACGTTGAGTTTTGCGACACTCTGTATAGGTATATGGCAAAGATATCAAGGCTGGTTCTACAAATAAGAGATTTATCATGAGCAAACGTGTTTTTAACGGGGAAGAATCTACCTTTCAGCTATATCCCAAAAGTGAAAAAGTTATTTCCTTACTACGAGAAAGCGACGAGTATGAAATTGATCGGTCTGCAGTCAAAAAGGCTCTTACTGTACTGTTTATGTTTTGCAGCAACGGAGATATAACACCGCCCCTAGTTGTGTTTCCCCGTAAAATCCTTCCCAAGAATATGACATCCTCAGGCCAAATGATAATATCATATAATTTCTTGCAGATTTTCGTAGACTTTAGTAGATTTTCGTTAGTGTATAATTTATTTTTGTTGTTTTATTTCAGGGACTGCATATCGGTATATTTTTTTAAAATAGTACCAGTAAAATTTCAGTACCGTTATTAGTGTACTGCCTCATCAAACACAATACTTGCACAAGTTATTAAAATCTCACTTTATTATATCAGTAGGTACCCAAATAATGTATACAAGATTAATTGATTGAATGTTCGGTGGTGTTCGTTGCACCCTGAAGATGCTTCTGGTTGAAGCGAAACACGTGTCTAGCTTGTGGTGTGGGTTACAGTTTTCCAAGTGTGTGTTCATTGCATTTCTTGCTTTTTGCTTAAGGGGGGGAGGGCGGTGAACCAACGCACAAAAATCCTGCATCCCTAGTGCAAGTACAAGTCGCGGAATTAGCAAGGTAACTTTTATTATACCGGATTAATTTCTATAGAAGTTTTTAGTACAGAAATATTTTAACCTGTTTAATTTCTGTACCGAAATGATCAATTTACTCAGTACTAGTCAAAACTGTTTTTTTAATAAATACCTGACTAATTGACATACTTAGGTATAGGAAAGCTACTACTGACTACTGAGCGGCACACGCCGAAACAAGTCTTTATAGGTAAACTAAACTATGGAACATTCTAACGTATCCACTTGTTCAAAAAATAAATATGAAATGAAATGAATGAAAACAAATACAGTTATGCTACAATAATAAAAAAGGTATACGAATTATTTCAGTATGCATTCCTGTAGGTACTGTTATTTTTAAATACACCTAATTTAATGGTATGATGTCATACAGAAAAAAAAGTACAGAAATTCATACCGGTATGCAGTCCTGGTTAGGAAAAAAGGAATAGTAGTTGAAATGCTAGAAGAACCAATTATCGGCATGCTTTAATTCATTTTTCAGCACGATGCATTGATTTGTATTCCGAAGTTATAAACTATTTTAACTAAATTAAAAAAAATTACGCACAAAATAAACATGATATATCATACAGTAAAAAAATATTCAAATACTGTAAGTTAGCGGTGCGCGACTGTGAATGATTTCATTCGACTTATTCGACTTGGCAGGTTATTCGACTCAGTCGAATAACTCCTTGACATTAGTAACTAATGTCACCCAGTCGACTCGGACGGAATGTTAGTAACTAACCTCACGGAGTCGACTCGGGTTGATTCGGATTGTTAGCACTAACGAGGACGCGAGTCGACTCGCGAATATTAGTAACTAACCTCACGGAGTCGACTCGGGTTGATTCGGACTGTTAGCACTAACGAGGACGTGAGTCGACTCGCGAATGTTAGTTAACTTGGAATGTTAGTAAGTAACTTCGTCGCCTAGTCGACTCACTTAGTCGTAAGTTTATGTAATTGGAAGAGAATATAATAAATAGGTAGTTTGTGAAAAAATATAGATAGGGTCAGTACTAAAAAAAGTTTTTTGTATACCTAGTGATAAATAAAACAATAGTTGCTTGTATCAATTATTATAATGTGCATACATATAAAATAAAGTATTGGGATCATCGTGATTATCACAATTAGGTACCCATATAATTGAAGGTGTAACATTAAATTAAGTACTCAATTAGTTCCTTATACAAACATAAAAAATACTTTAACAATAAATACTTATAAATACAAGTTTTGAGTATCTACCGAATAACCAATCGTTGTTCAATATGCCTTGAGCCCAAAATGTACTTATTACACTCATCTTTATTTTGTACTTAGTATACCTACAAAATAAACAAAATATACGAAATGAAGTTTTATCCTCCTGGACATAATTATAAAACAAAACAAAAAAATAAATAAATCTCTTTAAAAATTGCCAACAAAAGTTTAAATATAAAAACGAAACAACAAAGTTCACTATGGCTGTGTTTGCGCTACAAAATGTCAGCACTATGAACAAAAATAACTAAAACATAAAAAACAAAAATATTAAGGTCATAAAAATTCATTATCTAATCAAAATTGTTATTAAGAAATATAATCTGGTCAAGCTTATTAGAGCTCAACCGACTTCGCCGGTCGTTTAAAATATAACCGGCTTTGGAGAAAAGTCTCTCTGATGGCACCGAAGTAGCCGGAATTGACAAATATTTTAAAGCCATTTTGTAAAGGCCTGGAAATATTGTAGTATGGTCATTCCAATATTTTAAGGGATCTTGATCCCTAGTTATTAGGCCCGTATCAATATATTGTTTGACCATTACATGGGCTGAAGCGGTTGGTGTGTCGAGCCTTTGTTGATGGGCTGCCTTTTCGTCAAAAAATACCCACAATGAAGAGCCGGGTTGGGGATCCACAGCTGGCAAATTCTCACTTACTGTTTCGCTCCTTGTGTTCACATTTGAGTTTTGATTATTAAAATAGCTCAATTCTTCTATTATCCACTGCTGAGCGTTAGAAGCATTGGTTTCGGTGCCAAAGCCAGTTTTTTTGAATCGTGGATCCAAAAATGCTGCTTTTGCCACAAGTTTATTATTTTCCAGCTGGCCGAGCCTGCGAAAAACTACCTCGCTCAAAGTTCTTTTAAAATTTTCACCTACCGCCGTTTCAGGAATGATCCGTTGTAAAGAATATTGGAGACCCCTGATTAAAGGAACAACCATTGACATGGTAACGTATTTATCCCCTGAGAGTAACTCAGTCAGCTCTAGCGCTGGCTTTAAAATTGGCAAGGTGTCTTTGATTACTGCCCACTCTGAGCCTGATAGGTTTTCTGGGGCTCTTTCTAGCTCGGATAAAGCCAGTGTCAATGGCTGTTTCACAGTTAATAACCGTTCTATTAGAATATATATGGAGTTCCATCGTGTAGGTACATCTTGCTTTAATTTTAAAATCTGAACATTCAGCTCTATTTGCTTAGATTTTAATTTGTAAGCTGCGACAGAGCTCTGTTTAAAATGTGTTACTAAGCTACGACATTTTGTCAGAATATTTGAGAGCTCCTCGTTGGCGTGAATAGCATCACAAACGGTCAAATTTAAAGTGTGTGCTACACAAGGATGGTGATGTTTTCGTAAATCTTCTACAACAGCTTTTTTCATGTTCGCCGCATTGTCAGTTACAACGGTAACTATTTTAGGCAGTATTTTCCAATCATCGCAAACATTCCTAATCACGGCGGCAGTATTTACAGAAGAATGAGATTCCGAGACTTCACGGGTTGCCAGATTCGTAGAATGTAGTTTGCTACCGTGAATGTAATGGGCTGTAATGCTTAAAAAACTCTTGTCACTGCCGCTTTTCCAGTAATCTGACGTTAATGTAATAAATTCTACTTCTTTTAATTTTACTATTAATTTTTCTTTACAATAATTATAATTTTCTGGCAGGAGTTTTTCTGATAGAGTTTTCCGCGAAGGCAACTGATACTGAGGATTAAATTCTTTAAGGAGGTCTCTGAACCCAGAATCTTGAACTACTGATAATGGCTGATAATCTCGAACAATCATATTCAGGACAGCTTTATCGAGACGAGCCACTTTCTCTTCCGTCAGGCCGTTTTCTTTATCTGACGCGCATAAACGCAGTTGTCTTTTGCGTTTATTCCCAAAGACAGCAGCTATGTTGGTATCTGAAGCGGTCAAAACTGATGTTGAAGTACTTGGAACATCTGAAGTCGGTCCACTATCAGTCCCCATTTCCGCCTGTAGCTGTATAGGATGGACACGTTTCAAGTGCTCCTTTAAATTTGAAGTATTGCCGTGATTAACATATGTCTTTCTGCAAAGCCTGCAGGTAGCATCTTTTTATCTGCATCAAGGTCAAAAAAAGACCAAACAATGGATTTTCTATATATAGGGCGTGGCATTATAAAAAATAATAAAATCTCACTGTAAAGCTTTAAAAAACCAACACCAAAACCATGCAAAAATATTAAAGTAAAACAAAAAACTTAGGCGGATTTGCAATCGCTATCACTCACTATTAGTTAAAACAATGTTTATTTTTCACTGTATGTTATTAATTATAGGTTAAGTTTCATTTACAGATTAATTGTTAGTTGAAAGTTTATAGAGCAAGCATCAAGTTTATCAGGAAAACGACAAAAACATTTGCGTAAAGCAGCAAAACACCAACATGCAATCTTAATTTAATGTTTACTGTTAGATCACAATATTCACGCGCGCGTCTCTTTCGTAGTCGTAAACTAAACGAATTCTAAGAATATTTTACTAACCGCCTAAAGCATTCAGTCATTCAACTATTCATTCGAATGATTTCATTCAAGGTTATGCTAAGTCGACAAGTCGGTCATTATTGAAGTTGAAACACCGTTAGTAATTACTAATATTAGTAGTATCATTCGACTCAGGAAATTAGTATACTACTAATGTTCAAGTCGAATAATCAAGTTAGTATTAGTAATGTATTCGACTGATATGATCATTCGCAGTCGCGCATCGCTGCTGTAAGTGCAGGAACTCAGGAAGAGCGCCAGGGAAATGAATGACGATGAGAAGTAGGGACACGATTTTTTATTCGATACTTTTTGGTATCGAGTACTTTTGTTTCGATACCGATACTTTTGTACTCGATACTTTTCAATCGATACTTTTACTCATTAAGTACTTTTTAGCAAGTATCGTATCGAATAAATCTGACTAAGCTAAGACGATTTTTAACTACCAGTCCTAGTATCGCCAGCGAACCTCATAGTGATAATTCTCTAGAGACAACATATGACTTCCGGAGTCACCATAAGAAGTTGGCTCATACGAAACAGAACAATAATATTAATTCTTCATAACACAAGGAAAATAAGGATGAAGTAAGCCATTACTTGTCTGCACAGGTGTCACCTCTCTCAAACGATCCATTAAAGCAAGGGGAAGACATGAAGGTAGTTTTTCCCAAGTTATTCAAGCTAGCCCACGAGTACTAACCAATACCAGCAACATCGGTTCCCTCCCATCGTTTATTTTCGAAGGCGGGCAGTACAATTGGGAGTTTTCTGACAGCTCATTAAAAAAACAAAACTGTACAAAATTGGTACAAAAGGCTTCGATAGATGGCGCTTTACAAAAGGCGAAGAATTTATTCCACACTGCGTTTTTAAAAGTAAAATAAATTAATTGACGTCTGTATCAGAAATTGAACGTATAAATAACCATAGATGGTAGATACCACTTACCTACATTATAGTTTACAGACTTAACGCCTTCGGCTTTTTAAAAGTGTCATCTATAGAGGTTTTTTGAACTAATTTTTATGAGCTGTCAGAAAACTCCCCATTACAAAAATACGAAATCGATTAGCGCCAAAACGCCTGGATAAACTACTATTTTTAAGTGATTGTACAGAGGAGTGGGCAATTGAATACAGCGAAAATAAAATTTTATAAATGCTTTTACTTTATTTCTAATGTGATAAGTAAAAACCTACAATTTTTTTGACCATATACGCAAAGTTCCTAAGAAAAGTATCGATACTTTGGGGTATCGATACTTTTCTTTCGATACTTTTACGAGTACGATACTTTTTTTTCGATACTACTCATGAGTACAGTATCGATACTTTCTATTCGATATCGTGTCCCTAATGAGAAGTTCAAATTATGATTTATTGATCGTTAGTATACAATTAACTCTGGAGATACAGACAGGACAGAAGGAAGGCGTTCACGAAAGCAAAGCACACTTCAATATACGGAGGCTTCCAGAGGCACCAGTACCTACTTCTGACGAGTCCTAACGGATTAACGATGCGTCGTAAGTCGTCACTCGCCCCCCCCGAGGGGGGAACGGTGGAATCCGCTCGGGGCAATGGCCCCTTTCGGGAGGCAGCAGCGCAGCCCTAAAAATAGAGCCGGTCTTTGGGTGGCCGATGGCGTGGCGTCGGTGGTGGCCTAGCTTCACCCGCGATCAAGCCCGCCGGCGGCCTATCGCAAGACAGGCGGCCGTCGGGCGATCTGCGCGGGAAGCTAGGGGGTCAGATGGCCGGCTACTGCCTCCAACTGTAGAATGCCCTTCTTCAGGGCGGGCTCTGGGTCTTTGGAGACCTGCAGAGCGTGCAAGGCGGTCTTGAGTATCGTCAGCGCGGCCTTTATGGCGGCGCTGGCGGGGTCGTCAATTTTGGTGGGGGCCGCGGCCGTCTCAACGCGCGGGGCGGAGGTTGGCTCGCGGCGCCGTGCAGTCGGCGCGGCCTGTTCGGCGGCGCCGGCTGGGTTGTCGTCTCCGGTCGGGGCCGCGACTGGCTCTACGCCTGGGGCGGAGCTACAGTCGCGACGCCGTTGGTCATGATTGGTAGGGGCCGTGACCGCCTCAACGCACTGGGCGGAGGCTGGTCGGCGGCGCCTTCTCCTCCTCGTCTTCTTCGGGGCGGCCGTCGCCGGGTTGGCGGGAGCCATAAGGCTCGCCTGGCCCGGGGCGGCTGGGACATCTTTGGTTTGGGCGACAGTGCCCGCCTTCCTGTTGCGCGCCTCGCGTATGAAGACGCGGCACGCTGCGCTACTTGCGGGGTGTGACTCCCCGCAATTAGCGCACGTGGCGGGCTCCTCACGCGGGCGCGGGCACTCCGCGGCGTGGTGCTCGCCCCCGCACCGCACACAAGCAATGGGCCTGTGGCAGTGGTGGGACGAGTGCCGGAACCGCTGGCATCGGTGACACTGTGCCGGACCTCTCCTGCCTCGCCAGGACTCAATCCTGATCCCTGGCATGCACAAGAGCTCCGACACAGCGTAGACGTCAGCGACGTTCTTGGTACGGGCGATCTGGGCGTAGAATATGCAGCCCGGGCGCCCGTGTCGAGCGCGGATGGGCCGCACATACTCCGCCTGAAAGGAGAGCTGGTTTAGCTCATCCTGGATGTCCTGGGCCGGGGTGTCGGCGGGGAGGCCGCGGATCGCCACCTTGATATGCCGCTCAGCCGGAAGCGAATAGGAAAACCAAGAGATCTTCTCGGTCGCTTCCAGCTGAGTGAGATATCGCTGGACGACGCGGTATTCCACGTCGTCGTTAGGCGTGAACCGCATGCCTCTCCCGAACGGTCGCACGTTCGCTGGGCGGCCGAGCTCGTCCCTCAACCGGCGAACGTGAGTCTGCCAGTTGGGGAGGGTCTCGACGATCAGCGGTGGGTACCGCGTCTTCGTGCGTTGGATGTTCGGCGGCGTGGGCGGCGTCGGCGAGGCGGCGGCGGCGCGGGCAGCCGGCTGGGTTGCCGGGGCTCGCGCGGCAGGCTGCATCGCCGGTGCCTTGCCACGCGGCTGCGCAGGCGCAGGCCGCTTTGCGGGCGGCGGCGGTGTCGGCGGTGAGGCCGCAACCGATGCGTAATCGACGGTGGTGGGCGCCGGAGCACCGTCCATGTCCGGTGAGGTGGACAGGACCGGCATGCTCAACGGCGTCCCTTGGGGTGGCGACGTGGGGCGCCCCTGGATAGGGGGCGCGGCTGCGGCGGCGAGGGGTGCGGCGGGTGGGGCCCCGGAGGGCACCTTCCGTCTGCGCGCCTCGGCTTGTTGCCTCGGTGGTAGGCGGGGAGGCTGGCGCGGCGTCTCCGTGAGCATCTGGTCCGGCGGGGTGCCCACAGGTTGCGGGCGCGCGCGGACCGGCGTCTGCAGAGGCGTCGGCGGTGATGCGGGGAAGAATTCGTCACCCGCCCCAGTAGTGGCGGGCGACAAACTCCATTCCCCAGCGGTGGCGTGCGTGGGCGTGGGCGCGGGTGACACGGGCGGCGCCGGGCTGTCGTCCCTACCTGACGAGGCAGATAGGTACGCCCGGCTAAACGCGCAGTGTCGCCGCACTGGTGCCTTGCGGCGGCGTGCGGTTTGCTCGCGGCCGCAGCGCTCTCTCGGCGGCGGCATGGTGATGGCATGCGGGCTTGGTTCTCTAGGCGGTGGTGAGCGCAGCGGCAAGGTGGCCGCCGGCGTCGTCACCGGTTGGCTCATGCCAGCGGACGATGAGTCGGTCCGATGCGGGGAGACTGCCGGCGCCCTAGTCGATGGCAGGGTCGGCGCGCGACACGGCGACTCTGCCCCGCCGGCAGTGTCAGCGACGTGCGCAGCAGCCGGCGAGACCTTCGGCACGGGCGGCGACGGTTTCCCCGGTTTGCGGGCCGGCTTGACGGCCGGTGGTGGAGCGGGTTTGGCTGGAGCAGGAGCAGCGGGCTCGGCGGCGGGCGACCTCTTCAACTGCGACTTCTTCTTCTCGCTAGCGGCGGCCGGTTGGCGGCGCGCGGCGGGAAGTGGCGCAGGAGCGGTCGGCTTCCTTAGCGGCGGTTGGGTCGGCATGATGCCGGGCGAATTTCGCGGAGGGCGACTGCCTCTCTGCGACCCTTAGTCGGGGAGCACTGGTCGGCCCGAGGCCCTTACCCGGGGCTTGCCGCTGGTGGCAGACCGGGCAGGTACCAAGGGCTGGACTGGCCCCCTAACCAGGACGACTTTCGTGAAAGGCAGTCACGGGCGCGGGAAACCGCTGGCGCTCGATTCCGCCAAGGCGGAAGAGCGCGATACACGAGAGAGAGAGGTCCGGACAGAGGGAGTAACTACAGGCGGTCGCGGCCAATCCGATTAACGATGCAATATAGTGAGCAGAGTTTAGTTAACTCATTTAGAAAAGTGCATGCGCGATTTAATCGACTACCAGTGCCATCTATTGACAGGATTCGGAACTTCATAGAATGTAGTGGATTTGTAGCTTCAATATGCTGGTGGCGCACTCTAGTGCCCTCTTGTATCAGTAATGTTATTTCATAGTGTTACAATACTATTTTTGTAGTAAGGTAAAAGCACCAGTCATGGACAGTATAAGCGATTTTTTTTTGTTTTTCCTTTGCAGTTTCTTTATTTTTCGATACACAATCTTTGGGATTTGGAGTTAAATTATAAGTCACTTTTTTAACCAGTATTCGAGCTTTAATTTTAGTTTAATACACGGTGCGATAAAAAAATAACCAATTTCAACACTCTTACTCAGGCTCCATTCATGGACGGTATTTTTCCAGTGATGGACCCCCAATAATGGACATCATATCCAATTATGGACCGCTAGTTATGGACATACAAATAGTCAATAAAGTATAACATTTCTAAATTCAAAATCAGCTTTATTAGTAATCATTTTTTTCTTTGAGTTTAGATGTATTTATAAACATCAGTAAGTATCAAAATAACAGTAACAAAAAATCTTCATTACTATAATTAGAAAAAAAAAACTCATAAATCACCTTTTTTCAGTCATTCATATTCAACAGGGATCTTTGTTTTCCTTTTGTTTAACACAACTATTTATAAACATCAGGTCAAAAATACAAATAATCATACAAATTATCAAATTTTCCTTAAATCAAAATCAGCTTTATTATATCAAGATAATACTTATTAGCTATGCAAATCAACTTTTTACTTACAAGTTAAATAAAAATCAACAATTCAAATTCAACTAAGAATATTTTTTTCTTTGATCAATATGATGAACCTATTATGGACACCCAATTATGGACACCCAGTCATGGACAGAATGTACATGACTGGAAAGAAAAATAAATTATTGCCGATTTATAGATAAACATGTAGATATACTAAAACAGAAGACTAATACTTAAAAAGAATCAAAAATAAGCAATTCCTTTTATGGACATTCTGTCGATGATTGGTAAACGTGCTCAAATAAATATCCAGTTACGGACACCGGTAATTTTTAAGGTTATTATTCCAATGACAATTAGGTTATATTAAAAAATTTACTCACTACTATTGGTAAATCAGTAAATAACATAAATTTTAACAACAACGACACACAGCCTACAAAAAAACTCACTAAGTCTACTCAGTTTCATAGCGATTCTTATAATAAATTGCGATTTTCGACACCAACTGTCCCTGCGTAAACAACAATCGTGATGGCCAAAAACAAAATGGCCGTAAGCTGTCAAACAAAGTGTGATTTACAACTATACTATTGGCACTACTGATTAGTGTTGTCATTCGAAAAAAAAAACATGGCGTTTGCTTAATTTTGATAGTAATTTCAAAGACTGTCCATGATGGGTCCGCGTCCATAATAGGTGCCTTTACCTTATGTACCATTTACCAGTGCTGATAATTTAGATTTCGCGGAAAAATGGAACCATTCATCCGCACCACATTTTTGTCAATATATAACCATAACCCGAATTATTTCTTTTGTATAATATCCTCATAAACTATCTCAGAAAGACATCAAAAGTATCGGTATAAAATGTTTCTAAAAAGTTCTAAGCACAAGAAACGAAGGATTTGTTTGCAAAATTTTCGCCATTTTTGGAGTTGTAAACTATGACGATGGCAGGAGTTTTATTACAAAAACATCAGTTTATTTATTTTTTAGAGAGGTAACCCAAATAAGTTAGTGTAAAACTAACTTATTATGGCTTAAATAAGTATAAGTATAATATATATTTTTACTGATAATTTGGTGCAATGGGTGTACGGGAGGGTTTGGGTAGGCGTCACCCTACTTAGCTTTATTTTTATTTTTGAATATTGGTTTTCGACAACAATTCAGAAACATTTGAATACAATTCATAATTTAAAAACATGTGTCAGAATTCATAATGTTCAATTTAGGAAATAAAAACGAAAACCAGAATACGGGAAAAAAATGAACATTGTATCATGAATAGCAGACTGACTGGATTTCTTATGTTTAATTTCATTAAATAACGTTGTCTTGGTACCTATTGTCTTAAGTTTTCACGATTTATAAATTAAAATACAGAACTTTTTAACAATTGATGTAAATTATAAACGAATACATATTTAAAATAATTCACTTTTTTCAACACACTTTCCACCCTTGTGATCCACCCTCTGAAGTAGGTACCTACTATCATATGAAACAAGAATATCTAAAATCGATTTATAAATGCCCATTGAATCGTGTAACAAAGACATGAGAAAATAGAACACACACACGAATTGAGAGCCTCCTCCTTTTTGAAATCGTTTGAAAATCAGGCCTATGAAGATATTAATCTGCTATAGCTACAAAGAACTATTATCAAACCACACATAAGCCCAATTTGTGCAGCTTCAATTTAAAATTCAACTAATTCTAAAATTAGAAACATGAATACCAACTTATTTCGTGTACAACAAGTTAACTAATGATTATGCTTTCCGAGTGTCTTAATAATTATGTTGTTTTCGGTAGTAATGCTGGCATTGCATCCATATTTCTTCTTGATACAAGACCACCGCGTCCTGGAGCCCCAACTAGCGTGCTTGTTGAATCTCCACTCGCCTATTTGCACGACCAAGTTGCCTCGTTGAGACAGACTAAATTTCGGTTCTGAAAATCACACAATATTGTTAGATGATAAACTTAAAATTAAAAAGATGTACTTACATTTTATATTGAGACGATTGTTATATCGACAGTAAATACACATGTTGAGGAGGCGCATCATACAATACAATCTGTATAAAAAACTTAACTTATCTTTATAGGTAATTTTTTTCTTTTTTGTAGAGCATTTTTTTTTTTTTTTTTTTCATAACATATAATTTAATGAAATTAGCTAGGTATACAAATTATAATGTCACATACACCAAGTTGATAAATGGTTATGTTCGCCGGGGTACTGAACAACTTCATTGTCAATAGTGATGATGGTGGCTCTGCATCCAGTGGAGCCCTTCACACAGCGCCACCTGGCTCGCACTCCTCTACTGTCCGTGGACTTGTTGAACCGATATTTGCCTATTAGAATGACAGGACGGCCGTGGCGCGATACAGTATGCTCGAGCTCTACAATAACAAAAGTTTACATATACAGGGTGTGGCGTAATGAGTGGATAATCCTTTACCGACGGTTAGGGGGTATTGCGGCTGTTCGGAAAATGACAATTTGTGTTTAGTAAAAGTGTCACGGTTTTCGAGTTTTTGGGCATTTTTTTAAAATTTGAAAAAAGTTAGGCCTTTACCCACTCTTATAAGTGCCAAATTTACAATACAAAGAATTTTCTCAATCTGTTTTCTCAACAGCATTCAGTGATAGTGGTGCTATCAAACGTAAACTACCAATTTTGTACGATAGCCAAAGTTTTTTTTATTTTTATTTTTAAACGTACAGTTTGTGCTAAGTTCTATTTTTTTCCCTAACTTTGGTACCTCGTGGTGTAAAAAAAATGTACAGTGATATGAGTGCCCAATTGATTAAATAATAGCCTATTTCATTACGATTCCAAAATGGTATAATTTACGATATTTCTAGCTCTCAATTTAAAAATATTGCATTTAAGGTGAGTCAAGGTCAATTTTCTTAGGAGGTTCTCTTACGCAAAATTATTACTATTTGTAATAGTTTTAGTTTATCTGCCTTTGTGTTCACAAAACCGACTCCTCCGTCAAGTTGAATAATAATTCTAGGAATCATAGCGCACCTGCGTTTCTTACTAAAGCTAATGTTTTGGTTTCTTCTTTCATTTAACGAGTAAAAAAGATAAAAAGATAGCGACTCTATTGTTTGTCCTGGGGTACCTACTCTACCTGATTTTAGGGTTCGTTATGGTATGGGTGTAAGTTCTCCTGTCTTAGAATCCTGTGCACCGTCATCGTTGATATTCCTGTACGTCTGCACATCGCTCGTACTGACGTGGTCGGGTCGGCTTCTATCTCTTGGAGTACACTTTCATCGTCACGTATAGTAGTTGGCCTCCCCGAGCTAGTACCGCCGATGCCACTTCCCGGAATTCGACCTCCCATGTATGCATTATGCACTCTTATAAAAACTCTGTAATCGGGATGGCGTGCATGGGGAAACCTTTCCCGATACAATGCTGCAGCTTGACTGGCATTACCGCAACATTCACCGTAAATAAAATGCATTTTAGCATACTCCATTGGAGTGTACGGTATGTTGCGAGACATTGCAGTCGGCACCCAACACCAAATCACCAAGTCCAAATCACTAGGCAAATCAAGTCCAAGGTCACAGAAGTAAATCGATGAAGTTAATGTACAAATCACAAAGAAAATCAAGTCCGAGGTCACAGGCCAAATCATAAATTAAATCCAATCCAAAGCAGAGCAAAAACGCGGGCGCACGAAAGTAGTATGATAGCACACTGGGGTGACGCAGGCAAGGAGTTAGCCAACGAACTCTAAAATCAGGTAGAGTACCCCAGGACAAACAATAGAGTCGCTATCTTTTTATCTTTTTTACTCGTTAAATGATAGAAGAAACCAAAACATTAGCTTTAGTAGGAAACGCAGGTGCACTATGATTCCTAGAATTATTATTCAACTTGACGGAGGAGTCGGTTTTGTGAACATAAGGCAGATGAACTAAAACTATTACAAATAGTAATAATTTTGCGTAAGAGAACCTCCTAAGAAAATTGACCTTGACTCACCTTAAATGCAATATCTTTAAATTGAGAGCTAGAAATATCGTAAATTATACCATTTTGGAATTATAATGAAATAGACTATTATTTAATCCATTGGGCACTCATGTCACTGTACATTTTTTTTACACCACGAGGTACCAAAGTTAGGGGAAAAAATAGAACTTAGCACAAACTGTACGTTTAAAAATAAAAATAAAAAACACTTTGGCTATCGTACAAAATTGGTAGTTTACGTTTGATAGCACCACCATCACTGAATGCTGTTGAGAAAACAGATTGAGAAAATTCTTTGTATTGTAAATTTGCCACTTAAAAGAGTGCGTAAAGGCCTAACTTTTTTCAAATTTTAAAAAATGCCCAAAAACTCGAAAACCGTGACACTTTTACTAAACACAAATTGTCATTTTCCGAACAGCTGCAATTCCCCCCAACTGTCGGTAAAGGATTATCCACTCATTACGCCACACCCTGTATAATTCAGTTTATACACGGGGCAAACTAAAAGTTTTGGATTTCTAGCTAATCGGAACTATTTGAATTTCGAATGTTATATTTTATTAAACGACTTGCAAATTCTTAGTGATAAAAAAAGTTCACCGCAGGGGCGGCTAACCGCGCCGTTAATAGCTTCTCCAGTTTCATATGCAATCGCCTGTGATTTTATGCGCTTAAACGCCACAACAATTCAACCAGGGCGGTTGAATGAAGAGCTGCACTCAAACGAACCGCCTAGACGACCAACCAATAATGCGTAGAAGCGCTGACTGAGAAAAATATGGTAACAGAAAAAAATATTTCGGATCAACGTGCATATCAAAATATCAGACTACGAATGTTATATTTTGCGACGAATGCAATGAATGAGTGTCCTAATATAATTTGAACCTTTAAAGTTATTGACGAAACAAGAGTTTGAATAGGTACTGATTATATTATAAATGGAGTTATACTCAAGCCCACAGAGTCAGTATTAAGTAGGAACGAAGTGATGATTCAATCGTTCGTTATCCAACCATCTTTTCGCTTTACCGACATACCTATATATTGATTTCATAAAGAAACATATGGAAACATATTGTATCTCATTAGACAGCTAATATGTTGTAAATGTTTCTACTGCGTCTTTCTGTACTCTCATCAGTGGTATCTGGTAGTATTATCAAGCTTAAACAAGTAGGTGTTTTATTTTAAAAAATCTCAAAATTGTAACGGTTTGTCGGTGCTTGGCTCTAGTTTGATAAGTTAGAAAAGTTGTGATGATGTGTTTGATAACTATTTATTGTAGTGCTTGGTAAACAAAAAATACTTAATAATAAAACAATAGAAAGTTATTGCAGTTTTGTTGAACATTTTTTAAATCACATCGATCATAAAAGCTCTTTCTCAACATAACATAAAATGGGCCATTTGGTTCCAAATAGTCACCCTTCTAAAATCTCTTTAGCGGATAGTACCTACTCGAAATATTTTCGATAACCAAGAAAACGCTGATTGACTGTGGCCCGCAAATGTCTGTGGAAATCAATAAATAGAAAACCTATTTTATATATGACATTGGTAATAAATAGAGACCGGATTATATGCATTTGCATATTCGCATATGCACTTGCATATTTTAGCCATTCTCAGCGGTAACAGCATAAGTATTTTACCTAAGATCAAGTTATGATGCATATTACAACATATGCATCATAACTTGATCACTCGAAATGAGACCAAATTTAATAACAATTACAAAAGATAAGCATTTAATGATCCTAAAATAAAAATAAACTTAGCACTGATTTGCACTAATTTTTCCTACATACCTGAAAGTATTAATAATCTTGAAACTGGCTGTTTGGCATTGACTGAATCTATCCAAAAAATGAATAAAATACGCCAAATGAACTGCGCGTTGCCCAAGGCATTGCCGCATAAACTTAAAGAAAAGTTTGAAAACATTTTGAACAAGAACCCAGGTTTCCAAAGTTTGTGTCAAATTGATAGTTTCATTAATGCGACGGCAGAACTATTGCCAGAAACTATAAGTGCTAACATAGCACCCAAGTTCAAATTCTGTACAGTTACCTCAGTGGATGTTGAGCGAACCTTTTCCACTTACAAAAATATTCTAAATGGTCGTAGATACAATCTTACCACTGAAAATTTAGAAAAATTTTTGATTTTACGTTTACGTTTACAAAATTTTTAAATAATTTTAATGTCATATAATGTTACTGTACCTATTATTGCCTATCAAAAAAATAATTTACTAATTGTATGCTGATTTTGAAATAAAAAAATTATCATTTAATTTTGCATATTCTGCCAATTTTCGTGCATATTTCAAGCATTTTTCATGCATATTTGCATGCATATAACAACATGTTTATGTTGCATATAGTCCGGTCTTTAGTAATAACTTAGGTATTGCTTAAAGGTTTAGATGCAAACTGACAACGCATTCAAAAGTTCAATTTGGTAAAATATTTAACTCACAAATGATTAGCTAGGTTATTTCACTAATTTGATATTATTCTTCATCATTTACTAGCAGCTTGTTTGGCATATGAATACGCTTACGCTCGATAAGGAAGGTATCTTTGATTGTAGCATGTAGTAAGGCGAGCGCGGCATTTGTTGTAGTTCGTACATTTCCACTATATAAAACTGTCGATTTGGTGCGGCCGTCCACACCGTAGGTGTAGCCATTCACGATTAATGTAGGCTTGCAGTTCCTCGAATACACGATACGTACAGAAAAATAATGAAAAAAATGCAATATATTTTTTTTTTTCAGTTTTTGTTGCAGTCGGAGTTTCAGTTGCAGTTTGATTTTGAGTTTCACTTTCTGTTCCGTTTATAGAAGGTACTTACCAGTTTCAGGTTTCAGTTTTAGTTTTCATGTCACAGTTGTTGTTGCAACTTCAGTTTTAGTTTTTAAATCTCTGTTTTCAGTTTCAGTTTTCTATTAGATTTCGATTCAGATTCCGATCATAACTAAATTCTTATTCATTAATTGAACGGGACTACTATGTACCTAATTTTTTTTTTTCATTTGACCGTAATCTCACCTAGTTGTAAGTGAAGATGAGACGGAAGATGAAAGCACACGGGCTAGGATAGAACTGTCACTTCAGGAAACATTGCCTAAACACATCACGGGTGGACGCTAGCCAGTCGCACCCTGAGTCGGGATCCTACTACCAAGCTGGGTTACCCGGGCTAGTCATCTTTCACGACATGCTTATCTAGAGGCGAGAGGACTAGTCTAAGCCAGCCCTACGGAGACAGAAAGAAAGTTAGAATTTTATTTCATTCTACAATTCACAATTTTTATGTGCATTATAAGTAAATGTACCTACTTCTAACTTGCAGTCCTTCTTGCGAGAGTTTCAATTCGCTCACAAGCTAATATGCCAATATTTTTTTGAAGATTGAAATGTTTTTCTTTCGTAACCATAACAAAAAGCTAAACCTACTTTTAATTAACTTTAGTCTAATAAACTTATGATTTTATAACTTTTTCATGTAAGAAACTTCATTTTGTGCCCGAAACAGGGGAGCATAGTAACTGATACATTAGTGGAAGATAGTAAACCATTAGTGAATGCTGCACTACCTGTGAAAGAAGTCATATTAGAATGTGATTCTTGTTCTAAGCCTGGTAATTTACTCAATACACATGTGCCAACTACGAAAGTATTAAAAGGTATACACCGAATTATATTACAAAATCCGAACAAGACTACCTATATTACCAAACATAGCAACTGCAGAATTCTTCTTGAAGGTCGGTACAAAAGGTCTTGAATTTCAAGGGTTCTCGAGTAAGATCACTGTAACAAATATCATAAAAAACATTATATTTCAGCAACTATGACTTATTCTTATGTCTGTGTTATTGTAACTTTATCAATAAAGTTCGTTTTTAGGTACTTATGTAAGTTTGCAACAGGTCCTTGTTTGTTCCCAGTCACTCAAATAGTTTGAGTGCTAGTCAGTTGGGAACTTTTCTTTGCTGCCTCGGGTTTTCTATGGTTCTATGGTACCTATGATCGCTGTATTATCACCATCATACAAACCTTTTTATTGAAATGAAACATGCTGGTGGTCCGGATCAGACTAACTTTATAGGTACATACAAAGTAGGCGAAGGAAATTACACATTATAATATTGACTTGATACAATTATAGTTGGCATTACTGATCATTACATTAAATATTTTGATAACCTCACAACACCCACTATGGTGATGGGGTAAAACTGTCTGCCTCAGAAGCCAGTGGTTGCGGGTTTGATTCCCGCATGGAACAAGAAAAAAAATGTTCCCTGTCTGGGTGTCCATCTATCTATGTATTCTAGGTTTCCCCTAGTTCGCTACATGGTATCCCATAACACAAGCTTTGCTTAAATTGGGGCCATGTAGTTGGTGTGATTGTCTGAGGATTTAATTTTTATTTATCAAAACAAAAACAATCTCATAATACATAACTGTAACTGCTTTGCACATGTCTATATATTAATTAACTAAAAAAATGGGTTCAATAAAAATCACCCGACCAGGACTCGAAACTGGGACCTCTCGATTGCCGGACGAGAGCTTCACTTTAACTGGGATTCACAATTTCTGAAAAGAAATTGGTCTCGGGTGGTCTTGGCTGCAAAGCTGTACGATTTACCATTAGATAACTACGTTAGCAATATAAAGTAAAAAACAAAAAATGTGTTAAGTAATTTCCAGGCGTATTGCCAGGCCACCGTAGCTCAGTGGAAGAGCACTCATCCGGCAAACGAGAGGTCCCAGGTTAGAGTCCTGTTCGGGTGATTATTATTTAACCCGTTCTTTCCGTTACTTAAAAATAATTGAGCATTTTGAATGCAAAAACTTAAAAATATTATATCTATGTACATTATTTAAATATGAGAATGAAATATTTTTACTATACCAAGAGCTTTCATAAATTTATAATCTGGAAAACCTTTTAAAAAATAGTTTTATTACATGAACCTATTAATTCTAGTACTAAATTTTGTAAAAAAAATAGCTTCAAGACATGCTTTTTAGTACGCTGTTTCTGTTTTCTGTTTCCTGCTTACCATGTTATTGGAGCACCTGGTTGCCTGGTACATAAAAGGTTTACTGCCACAGAACTTAAAAATGTTTATTTTTAAGTTCTGTGGCAGTAAAGAATATTTATTATTATAAAAGTGTCTTGTGTATGGGGTCATTGGCCTAATCAGCATCTACATATCTTACTATGTCTCCTTTATGTTAACTGTATTTGGGCTTTAGTATAAAAGAAATACTTATTTTCAATTTCTTTTAGTATTATTTATGAGAGTAACAATAATTGAACTGCTGATATGACAAATTCCATTCACAAACATTTGACTTTTCAACATGCTATTTGGGTTTCTGCAAAGTTACAATCAGACATATCAAACTTTTATAACAATTGTTCAATATAATGCTCCTGATCTATTGTAGGTAATTACTTACATTTAAATTCTATCAATGTTAATTCTCATGCCCAAATATCTCTTAACTTGGCCTGAATTTTTTATTCTGAATTCAGGCTCAACATTTAAAAAATCAGTAACATAAATACCAACAATAGCTTTTTTTTTATTGTTATCATGATTTTTAACAAATACACATGGTTCTAAATTGTCTCTACCACAACTTAAACTATGTAATGTTTCCTCCACTTTCTTATAAGAGCCAACTGCTTCAAGCCATACATTGCCTCTTTTTAATTATAAAACTTTATTAAACGAAAACCTTTTGGAAAATACATTAAAATGTCTTCATCTAGGTAATCATTCAGTAAGCGGATGAAACATCCAAATAAGTATTATTCTGTACCTGATCTTAGGGGAGAATGTTTCTTTACAGTCAACACCACCTTTTTGTGCAAAGCTTTTAGCCACTAACCGCACTTTTATCTCACTCTTTTATCAACATCTAGCTATTTTCTTAACAACCAATTTCACACACTCGATTTTCTTCAAAAGACTGCAGCTACTCCACCATCACCTGTAACCATTTTTTGTTTCTTAAGACTATCAATAGCCTCTGCAGATGTCAACGCATCTCTTCATGTTGGCATATTGTAATCTCTATTGCATCTTCTTTCTCTCTTTTCAGGTAGCTCTGATAAATTGAGTTCAGCATGTGATGTTTATGTTGTTTTTGAATTGTGACTACTGTTACTGTTCTGTACATTCTGAGAACTTACTGGACTTACTTCGGAAAATAGATCTTATGTGTCTAAATAATCAGATTCACTTGAACTTGATTCAACTTCACCACAGATTCTTCTACTACATCCTACATCATGGTTTCTTGGTGGGTCATTAATTTTTATTCTTCCACATAATCAAAATAACCAACAAGTATATAGTTGGTTTATTTATTCTTGGATTTTCTATTGCATTTTGATTTTTTTCTCTTGGTATATGTACTACCACAACTCTGAGCTACTGATGATGTTAATACTGCTTTGAAAATTTTATTTTATGAAGCCTCTACCTGGTCCAAAAGCAACACTCTTTCCATTGTGATTCATCAGCTTACTAACTGATAAGATAAGAGGTTAGTTGTGAAGCTTGACATGCACAACACATTTTCAACTGTGTTTTATAGTTATAATTTGTCCTAGTATCCACATCACCCGAACATGATCCTAAGTAGTACTTCTGTTTCGTTTGCAACAATAATTTCTGATAAACTTGTCGAAGTTAACCTGTTCGTCAATCAAATTTCATTTGCAGTCATGAGCATTACTGGCACTAGAATCTACAAACCAGCCATATTTATTTAACTTTCGACTAAGAAAAACAACGCTGAAAGCATTTGTGCGTTTCTTTTTATTTGGTTTTTCGTGTAAAAGTGGACATTGATAGCGATAATTACCAGTTTGCTTGCAGTTGTATTGTATGTAAGTAGTAACAAACAAGCGCTTTGTTATTATTGTTTGTTTTCGTCGGTTTGACATTGACATTGGCTTGAAATTGACGTCACGTTCCCTTAAAGTCGATCCGGTTTGATGCTATTTTACTTTGTTTTTTCTTCTGCCAACTTTGTATATTCTGAGTTTGAGCTATCTTTATCAGCTACCTTTCATTTAATTTGAATCTACATTTTCCATATAGAATAACTTTGTTTTATTTCTTTTTATGAAATCTGTTGTAATGTTAATCCCGGTATGCTCAATGGCCATAATCATAGGCATAAACTTATCGGGTGAGCCGTGTAGAAGCAATGAACCAACCCATTCGTCGTTAATTACTGATCCGTTGCTGATAACTATAGCAAAAGTATCCACTACTTGCGTCACATTACTCGTCAAACTATCACAGTTTTCTAATCTATAGGAAAAAATTTATTAAGCAAAATAACTACCTTAAATAGGTAGGGACTTTATTTTTCTCGACAATCCTGAATCATCGATCTTTTTAATTTTGTCCACAATTCCTTCGTACTCTGTGTCTCCTTTTTTATAAGCACATATTATGATGATGACGGATGAATCGATTATTAAACCAGATACTCCTGAAACTATCTTGGATCTTGCAGAAAACTTATTTGCTGTAAGCAAGTACTGTTAAACTAAACCGTTATCATGGACTTAGTGCAAAAACCTTTATATTATTACGGTTTTATTCGTGAAAACGTTAATTTTGAACAATTTAATATTGGAGCATGTTGGGAATTTCTTATTCGATTTACCGGTTAAGAACAAAAAAACATTTTTTTGAAATATTCATAAACTTAGTAAGAATAGGAGCTTTTATACAATAAATCATTGTGGAATATTAAATTGTTATGCATATATTATTTGTTACATACTTCATAAATTTTATGAAATAAACAATAAAAATAAAAACTATTGCCACAAATACAATATTTTTCAAATTGGTGGAAATTACTGGCAACACTTTTGCCTTATGACGCCACGCCACCGACCGAACATACGAACGAACGAAGTACGAACAACAGCAGTACAGCATTGTGTTAGAGCGTCACACACACGAACGAACTAGGAAAACATTATATTTTTATTAGCAGATGTTTCTATTACCTTATAAGTGTACAAATTAGGATATAAGGTGCTTACTTCAGTTTAATCGAATTCTAATATCAGTGTAATTTTTCAAATGTATTCGCGATTCAAAATCTTTGTTTTTTTTGCAGCCGCCGCCATGGCGTCGGATGAACAATTTTCATTATGTTGGAACAATTTCCACGCAAATATGTCAGCAGGCTTTCACGGCCTGCTGTCGCGTGGAGATTTAACGGATGTGACGTTAGCTGCCGAGGGCAGATTACTGCAAGCGCATAAATTAGTTTTATCAGTATGCTCTCCATACTTTCAAGAAATGTTCAAGTTAAACCCGACTCAACATCCCATAGGTAAGTTGTCGACCTGTTCTTTTTTATGTGTTTGGAGTTCAAATTGCCTTCAAGCTTTAACATGTTTTTTTGTTTTCCTTTCAGTATTTTTAAAAGATGTTAGTCATGCTGCGTTAAAGGACTTACTACAATTTATGTACCAAGGAGAAGTTAATGTTAAGCAAGAAGAGTTAGCATCGTTTATTAGTACCGCGGAACAACTTCAAGTTAAAGGATTAACCGGCAATCAAAATGAAGAAAGTTCCACGCCATCTAAACCAAAGCTGACCTCAAGGCCAGGCCCAAAGTCGTCACAGCACAGGCAATCCGTAATGACTAATTTAGAGACTGAATTAGATTCTAAGCCCTCCTCAACTCCAATAGCAGTTAAGAGACCGAATAGGCCATCGATAGTATCAAATAATTCCTCATCTTCACAAAGTGGACCTGCGAAACGTAAATGTGTTGACCCGCTGGAAGCTGGACCTTCTGGTTCGATCAAAGAAGACTTTGTTACGATACCTGATGAAGATGTAAATAACGCTGTAGCACCGAAAATGGAACCTGAGTTTGTCAATGAAAGTATGTGGGATGAGGATGAAGAGGGCACAAATAACGATGATACAAACTTTGGTGAAGAGGACTCTAACATGGAAATGACTGGTAAGATTACTTGTTAAAAAATATGGAAATAGGTTGTGTATGGTAATGTTAAATAAAACCTTGATCAATCATTTCTTTTCAATGCAGGATTTGATGGCTCGGCAACTGGCGATGGTAATATATCTGGAGGAGGTGAAGGTGGAGCTGTAGGTGATGCGCAAGGTAGGTTTTCAAGATGACTTTTTTGGGATAACATTTTGTTATGCCCAATATGAACAAACACAACGACATACTAGCAGTTCTTTATTCTAATTGAATGTTTCATTCATTTTATTATTGACTTCTTTTGCACAGAAAAATGTAGTTGTGGTTGTTTATCCACTAGATGTAGGAATGAATTTTTTAAGTTGTAGATTAAGATTTATTTGTATTTATAGAGAGTATGTAGATTTTAAGTTTTCTCACTATTTTTGATTGGTAATTATGGTAAAAAGGTTTTTGATGGTATAAAGGTAAAAGGTAATGGCAAAAGGTTCATGGACATGATGGTGTTATAAGGTAAACAATAATAAAAAAGATATAAGGTGGTATTGTAATTGGAATAAAGGAAGAGAATTTAATGTGGAAACACTTGGAAATAAGGTAAACAATAATAAAAAAACAAAAGGTGGTATTGTAAATGGAATTAATAAAGAGTTGTATGGTAGCAATTGGAAACCGGGTAAGCTTGTAAGTATAAAGCACATCTTGTAAAGGTAGTTTCAGGTTACTGATGATGGTTATAGGTCATAGTGACCATGTTGTTAATCTAAATTAGGTTATGCCAAGGCGATGATCTAATTTCGCGTTTGGTGGCAACCTTTAGAAACTTGATTGTCTACTTTATATGGCAAGTCTAGTGGAACGTTGATGGTGTTAAAAGGTAAACAATAATGAAAAAAAAAGGCGTGTGGCACTCTGAGACTGGTGTCCGTATCGACCGCGCGGCCACGGCGTTTTTTCTTACATCTTACCATGCCAAGATTATGTAAAAATTTGTAAAAGTCGATTCCTAAAAACATAAATTTGTAAAAGGTATAGTTAAAAAGTTATAAGGGTTTGAACGTGGCCGCGCCATTGAAACTATGCGAACCGCGCGGCCACGTAGATCTTTAAAACTAAACATTGCAGAGACCTGAAGTTTAGGTAAAACACGGATTGAATATGTAAAAAATTTGTAAAAATATAGAAAAAAATCCTGGATTTACATTTTAGAAGCTGTAAGCTTATAACACCATGGCCGCGCCATTGACCGGTATAAAATTACGTTAGTGTCTATAACTCGCTGGAAAAGCATAGCAGAGGTCTGAAGTTTTTTGTAAAACCTGGATTCGAATTTGTAAAAACTAGCAAAAATATAATAAAAAATCATAGGTATACATAATAGGAGCTGTAAGACCAAAAACCCATGGCCGCGCCATCGAAACGTTAGAAAAGTACTTTACCGTCGATATCTTGCTGAAAAAGCATCGCAGAAGTCTGAAGTATTTTGTAAAACCAAGATTTAAATTTGTAGAAACGATTAAAGATGCACAAAAAACTCCTAGGGTCATATTTAAGGAACTTTAGCACTGAATCTTTAGTACGGCTTGAATACGTCGATAGGGTGACCATGGCTTATTGATAATAGAAAACTTTCCACCCATTTAATAGAAATATCGCTGAGATAAAGTGGTAACCTATAGCAAACTTATTGTTAAGGAAAGTTTTAAAATGAACTGTTTCCTAATTATTTTTACCCGACTACTGCACGCAAAGGAGGGTTATGTTTTCAGCGCGAATGTAACTATGTCTGTTTCTTGTTCATGGTAACAGGTAACAGGTCAGATGAGCTCTAAAATTAAATTAAATTTACTATGCGAAATAAATATGGATTTGTGATATAATTTCTATTAAATGGGTGGAAAGTTTTCTATTATCAATAAGCCATGGTCACCCTATCGACGTATTCAAGCCGTACTAAAGATTCAGTGCTAAAGTTCCTTAAATATGACCCTAGGAGTTTTTTGTGCATCTTTAATCGTTTCTACAAATTTAAATCTTGGTTTTACAAAATACTTCAGACTTCTGCGATGCTTTTTCAGCAAGATATCGACGGTAAAGTACTTTTCTAACGTTTCGATGGCGCGGCCATGGGTTTTTGGTCTTACAGCTCCTATTATGTATACCTATGATTTTTTATTATATTTTTGCTAGTTTTTACAAATTCGAATCCAGGTTTTACAAAAAAACTTCAGACCTCTGCTATGCTTTTCCAGCGAGTTATAGACACTAACGTAATTTTATACCGGTCAATGGCGCGGCCATGGTGTTATAAGCTTACAGCTTCTAAAATGTAAATCCAGGATTTTTTTCTATATTTTTACAAATTTTTTACATATTCAATCCGTGTTTTACCTAAACTTCAGGTCTCTGCAATGTTTAGTTTTAAAGATCTACGTGGCCGCGCGGTTCGCATTGTTTCAATGGCGCGGCCACGTTCAAACCCTTTTAACTTTTTAACTATACCTTCTACAAATTTATGTTTTTAGGAATCGACTTTTACAAATTTTTACATAATCTTGGCATGGTTAGATGTAAGAAAAAACGCCGTGGCCGCGCGGTCGATACGGACACTGAGACTGCCGCGGTAAATCTATTAAATAGCATTTTTTATCAACTTCTGCAATTATAATAATTTATTTTATTAATGCAGTAATGTTTGATCTAATGAAGTTCGACAAGTTTCTAGTAGATGGCGCTGATTGTTTATTAAAGCCCGCATGTAAAGTTAAGAAATCAAAGTATCACCGCTGTGTCGGTCGGAGTGGGGGGTGTTAGGTTTTTTTCGTTACGGAATTTCTGGATTCGGTCCCCACGCTCAAGGCCCGCGATAGAAGCTGTGCTATAGCTTAACAAAAGGTCGTATTGTTAATGGAAGAAGAGTTGTATGGCAACAGTTGGAAACTGGGTAAGCTTGTAAGTATAACGCACATCTTGTAAAGGTAGTTTCAGGGTTACTGATAGGTAATAGTGACGATGTTATACGACATTGTTGGTCATCTAATATTAGGTTCTGCCAAGGCGCGATGGCCTAATTTCGCATTTGGTGACTGTCGACTTTATATGGCAAGTCTAGAGGAACGGTCTAAAACTGAATTGAAACCTTGTTCTGCTTTAGTAGATTTGCAGTACGAGCACCTGCGATCGTACGGCTAAGTTACGAGTCAATAGTATGCGACTCGCTAACTGGCTGGGTTTGTGTCCCCGCTTAAACTTCCGGATATCTTTATGGTAGAATAGGAAGGTGCCGTACAGAGGTATGACGATACGATTCCTTCCTAAGGTACCTTATGAAGGTGTCTGTCAGGACGGCGTGAGAGATGTCTGAATAGTCCCAAAATTTGCATCAAACAACTCTACCTAAACTGTACCTATGTGAAAAAAAATCAAGCAATTCAATAATAAATAAATAGTGACATAGACATGCCGTTCTTTCACTATTATAATTCAGTGACTCTTTCCGAGAAATTACTAGATTTTAAGACGCATACAAACTGTACCCTCCGTGTAAATAGAAAAGATAATCCAAAGGAAGTGGTAAAAAGAAAATTAAAAAAGTTGAACATGTTTGGGTAAGAAAAAATAAAGTAAGTATACGTCAGTAAATGGGTTGATAAGCGACCAGTAATTATGTTGACCACCAGAGATCACTGGTCGCTTAGCAACCCATTTACTGACGTATACTTTGTATCTGTTACTGTTGTTACCGTTACGTATCTGTTTGCTGTTTCTATCATACGGGGGTGCCGTATGATAGAAACAGCAAACAGATTCGGAAAAATGGTTAAGAAACCTTAGAAGTTTCAACATACAATAAGTAGGTACATATCCGGCGTAGATAGATCTGACCAGATGATAAGTTACTACTCTTCGCCAAGAAAAACAATACGCTGGTATAAAAAAGTATTTTTTCATTTATTGGACACTGCAGCATGGAACTCGTATTACTTAAACAAAAAAATTGTACTTACTTAAAAATCCTAAATATGAGTTTTGTACATACCGAGAGCAGTTGATAAAAAATTACCTAATTAATAGATTTGCCTGAAAATTGTAAGGGCAAAGATTTAGCATCAAGTCTAAGAAACACAATAGCAGGAAATACAATAATCCTCAAGTAAATATTGTAGATGCAGATAAAGAACGAAAATTTTGGGGTCACTGGCCCAAACGCCAGCCTGCACCGCCAAATTCGAAAAAGAAATATTCATTTCTAATGTGTAAAGTGTGTTCCAAGAACAAGAAAAGAGTCGAAACCAGTTACAGGTGCATTGGTTGCCCGGGACTACCTCCGCTATGTCCTGAATGTTTCCAAGATTATCACGAACTTCTTGAACAACAAGAATAATGCTCGTACTTATTACAGAACGAGACTTAATACTCGTTTCACGTAAGCGTTGTTCACCAGCTGATTCTTGACTTGAGCTTTAATCTTATTACAAAACAATTATCAAAACCAGATTACCTGAAACTAGTTTCAAATATCTGACTCAGTTGATACTGGGTTTTCTTTGAAAAAATTTGTTTCCCATTACATTTAATATCAAAAACTAATGGTCTGTTACGTTATACGCAACGTTTAGATTACAATGTCTTATAAATTGCGTTAAATTCTATATGATATATGACAAAATTGCCAATGTTTTGAATTATTTATCTGTTTTTCGATAGAAGCAGTACGGTTAAATTATAACTGTCGCTTCTTTTTACTATGAAAATATATTGTATCACTCAAAAATAAAACGAAACGTAAAAGCTAAATGTAATGTTGCCAACTGCTAAGTAAAGTCACTTAAAATTATGAATTCCAATATAGTTTTTATTTACGAAAAGCAAGTTCAAACTTTTCAAAGCCATCAACGGCACCATAATATAATTCAAACATAATTTACTACTAATTCCTCATTTTATAATAACTCCATAGCTTTATAAGATAACAACATGTGATAAATATCTTTATATGATTTGGCGAAAAACACTTTATCAATCTGCATGGCCATGGCGAAGGGATCCTGTACATCTCGTAATAATTGTCGTGGAATACGCACTTCGTGTATAAAAATATTATCGTAATGGTCAATATCACTGAAAGGATCCATTGTAGTTAATACAGATCACTATTAAACAAGGCACGAATCGCGTACCTATCTAGTTTTTCTCTAAGCCACAGTTCACAACAACACAAAATTTAATTTGAAGTACGCTCAAGTATGGTAGAAAGCACACTCAAGTGAATACAGTTGTGAAACTAGTTTCAATCATTGGCATATGCATAAGTAAAGTTCTATAATAAGCGTGAACACAGTTCAAATCTTACAAATTTATTACAAAACGTTGCCTAATACTAGATTAAATGATCAGATATCACTTGAGTACTAAATGATTTGAACTGTGTTCACGCTTATTATAGAACTTTACTTATGCATATGCCAATGATTGAAACTAGTTTCACAACTGTATTCACTTGAGTGTGCTTTCTACCATACTTGAGCGTACTTCAAATTAAGTTTGTGTTTAATAGTGATCTGTATTAACTACAATGGATCCTTTCAGTGATATTGACCATTACGATAATATTTTTATACACGTAGTGCGTATTCCACGACAATTATTACGAGATGTACAGGATCCCTTCGCCATGGACGATCTGAACTTTAAAAAAAGATATAGGTTTACACAATCTACAGTAAAAGATGTGATTTTACCCATGATTTATAAAGAATTATCTAAATCTGATCAGTGAGGGTGCTCCATTGCGCCTGAATTTCAAATTCTCGTGTGCTTAAGATTTTATGCCACAGCATCATTTCAAGTAAGTGTAGGGCATTATAACATGCTGGTAAATTTTTGATAAGATAACAATTGTTGTATGATTTTAAAAAACATGTTAGTATATAATTTTATTATTTCAGATTGTGTGTGGAGACTTACTGAATTTATCACAACCTGTTGTGTCAATAATAATTGCAAAAGTATCTAATTTATTGGCCCGATTATGTCAACGCTTTATAAAATTTCCTCAGAGTATGCAAAATGCCTGGACTCAATTTTATAATTTAGGGCAAATTGGTACCTGGCCAGGATTGCCTAATATTGATGGGGCTGTAGATTGTTTTACGTTTCGTTTTATTTTTGAGTGATAAATATAAATATATTTTCATAGTAAAAAGAAGCGACAGTTATAATTTAACCGTACCTACTGCTTCTATCGAAAAACAGATAAATAATTCAAAACATTGACAATTTTGTCATATATCATATAGAATTTAACGCAATTTATAAGACATTGTAATATAAACGTTGCGTATAACGTAACAGACCATTACTTTTTGTTATTAAATGTAATGGTAAACAAATTTTTTTCAAAGAAAACCCAGTATCAACTGAGTCAGATATTTGAAACTAGTTTCAGGTAATCTGGTTTTGATAATTGTTTTGTAATAAGACTAAAGCTCAAGTCAAGAATCAGCTGGTGAACAACGCTTACGTGAAACGAGTATTAAGTCTCGTTCTGTAATACGAGCATAAGAGTCCTAGTTTGAGTATTTTTGCAGTATTTTTCTACTTGCTACTAAGCATTTAAAACATGATTTTTAAAATTCCACGGTAAATGAATATTAATTCATATTCTTTTCTTAAAGATCTTTGTGGTGATTCTTCTTATTTTAAAGAGTCAGAAAAGTCAAAACAGAGATCTTTCTACATTGTTAAAACTCATGATTGATCTCAATTTATTAATATTCCACGCTCAATTTAGGATAATAATTAAATTACTTTAAATGTTCCTTATTGCATAAGCCAAATATTTCAAATATGTATACCTAAATCATTTTATTTTTTAATTTACTTTGATATTTTAATAAAGTTTTGAACGACTGGTTAAATTAATTAATAGTATTGAGACTGATTTATACTAACTTGCCATAAACATCATTTTATAAGATGAATAATTAAGAATTTGTTCTCTTATGAGTACTGTTATAAACATTACATAAGTAGTAAGAGATAATAATAATGATTGTTAATAATTAAGAAATTGATATACTTTTTTTGTTGTAGGTACCTACCTAAAATTAAAAAGAAAAAATATTTATAAGATCTTTTTCATAAGTGAATTATGTAGGTAGTCAATGAACAGTTGTTTTTGAGAATAGATGATTGTTTAATAAATATATCTTTTATTTTTAGTCCCTAGATAAATTGAAATTGGTCGACGTTGTGTCACATTTCCGACGAATATAATGTTTCACATGATACAACATTAATGTACATGAACGTCGTTCGACGTAGTGTCTTGTTGAGGCAAATTAATATATACTTACTACGAGCGTTTGCCCGCGACTTCGTACACGCATAAACTCAAAAGTCCTATATTTTCCGTTCCCGCGGGAATTTCGGGAATTCCTTCCATAATACAAACAGAAACTTATTAAGGAACCTTTATACCAAGTATCACATCCGTGCACTCAAGGAATAAGGCTTCTTCATACAAAATAAAACATCATATATTTCCCGTTCCTGTGGGAATTTTGGGAATTCCTTTCATAAAACAACCAGTCACTTTTTGAAGAACCTTTATGCCAAGTATCGTATCCGTACACTCAAGGAATAAGATTTTTCATACAAACTAAAATGTCCAATAATTCCCGTTCCCGTGGGAATTTCGGGAATTCCTTCCTTAGTGCACCCCTACATCCCCTAAAGAATGTATGTTCCAAATTTTAGCTGTCTACGCCCAGTAGTTACGGCTGTACGTTGTCTGTCAGTCACTCAGTAACTCAGTCAGTAACGGAACAGTATTATATATTATCTCTCGACGTAGTGTCTTGTTCAAGCACATTAATATATGTTTACTATTACAGTACCTCGACAGACGTCAACGTCTCTTGATGTAGTGTCGCATTTAGACAGACAAACTGTGTTCAATTTGGTACTACGTCGAGGGACGTTCACGTTGTACGACGTAGTATCGTATTTAAGCAGACAAACACCGGGGCATTATCTCACTACGTCGTGGCACGTTTATCATTTCGTATGGAAAATTCTACTGACATATTGTGGGATTCAAGTAAGTGGTTACTGTCAGTGAACGTGTTAAGTAGTTGGATAAATGTCCTCCAGCAACTAAGACCCATGTAATCGGAAGATATTTTTTTTCCTTTTGTATCATAATTTTACGGCAGTAAAATGCACTAATAGCACCTCCATATGAAATGAGTTAACTTCGATCCTACTCGTTTCGAAAGGACTCTGAGATATTGTTTCAATCTCTGACAACTTGGTAATTAAAGAAACATGCGTTACTAAATCAAATTCTCGTATTTATCGAAAACCAGCACGATGTCCCGACATCAATTCCATTGAGCATTCTATGAGACCTACAACGACGTGTTAGAGCTGGTACGCCTATAAGTATCTAAGTACCAGGGAAGCAGAAGAATGTGAGAACCATTCCAAGAGGAAAATAAAATTATCTTTCGATCCCATGGGATCTAAGTTACTGGAGGGAAATTATGAACTTTGGGATAAGCGTATCGTAAAAGGCGACAAATCCCAGGCGAATACCCTTCCAGTCTGCCGCCAAATATTATAAAGCTAAAAATATCTTTATTCGTAACGTTTAACAAAAGCTTAGTTACGAACGTGGACGAAGGCGTATAAAGCACATGTTGTAAAGTTAGTTTCAGGGTTACTGGATAATGGTTATAGGTAATAGTGACGATGTTGTTATCACGACATTTTTGGTCATCTAAATTAGGTTCTGTCAAGGGGATGGACTAATTTCGCATTTGGTGGCAACCTTTAGAAACGTGATTATCTACTTTATATGATGGGCCAAAACTGAATTGAAACCTCGTTTTGCTTTAGTAGATTTACAGTACGAGCACCTGCGATCGTACGGCTACGGCTAAGTTACGAGTCATAGTATGCGACTCGCTAACTGGCTGGGTTTGTGTTCCCGCAAAAACTTCTGGACGGCTGACGGAGTTCCTATGTAATAAATAAATAAAATCCCCAGACAATCACACCAACTGCATGGCCCCAAAGTAAGCATAGCTTGTGTTATGGGATACCATGTAGCAAACTAGGGGGGAACCTAGAATATAAATACATAAATAGATAAACATAATAGTAATGTTCCTATAGGTACCATGGGTACCTACTATCATTGAGCTGCTTTCACTAGTGTCCGCTAGCAGTCTGTGCCTACTCATCTAACTACTAGGTACCTACTCATTTTAGGCATATAGGTACCGACCTTATCAGCTAAACAGCACAAAGATGGCCTGCGGTTAAACATTTAAACATAGGTAAAGGTCGGTCATAGGACGGCAGATTTTTGTTTTCGTGGTTGCCTAAGAACATACCTACCGACATTATTTAGCATACCCATACTTTAATGTTAACAGTGACTAGGTACACTGTAGAGTCACTGTTTAAGAGTCTACAGCGCTTTTTCTCTATCACAGTGTGATTTTAATTTATATGATGAGCCCGAAGAAAATATCTAACGCATTATGTGTGTCTAGTAGTAGGTGTCATTATAATTTGCACACAATGTTATTATTTTTCTGGATCATTGTCCAGTCTTAGGGCGTGGACCCATGTCCATGGTGCGGCGCCGTTTGCCATGCAACGGTACGGCACCGCCGCGCCGCTGGCAGTGTACATGTGTCCACGCCCTTATACAGACGATAACAAAACTGTTCTGTTTCAAAAACTAGATAGCGCTGTAAGACATTGTACCATGAAATCATATTTTGAAAACTGTAAAGCGGTACCTACTTTTTAAGAAGTTAAAGTGCACTCATTGGTGCTGGAATATGATAAAAAGAACATTATTCAAGTCATCACCATCACAACCCTTTGTAATAAAGCCAGTGCTGGGCTATGAGTCTCTCCTGGGTGAGGAGGGGGGTTTTAGTCCATAAATAAATAAAATAATAAATAAATCCTCACCAGACAATCACACTAAATACATGGCCTCAAAATAAGCAGAGAATGTGATATGAGATGCTATGTAGTGAACTAGGGGGAACCTAGAATATAAATACATATACATGACTTATATTCTAGGTTCCCAGCTCGGGAGCATTTTTTTCTTTGTTCCGTGCGGGAATCGAATCCGCGACCTCTGTCGTCTGCGGCAGACACTATAACCCCATCGCCAACGTGGTCTTCAAATGGCCTGTGCCGATTTATGCATGTGTTAAGTAGGCACACTTTATTTCAAACTTGATGTCATCCGTGGAGGGTTCAGGTTCGTGGAGGTCCTTGGTTCGAATCCAGCAAGAACAATAAAATTTTGTAAAGTTGCCGGCTTTTCCCGGTGCTTCCATACTGCTTTGACAACCCAAAACTCTACATTAAATTAATGAATAACTATAGAGGTGCATTTCAACTGATATTCCTTTTACTTGTTAAGTAACCTATTCCTAAATTTAATATATTACGTAGTCCTATTAATAGGACATCAGTGAACCTCATTGACACGTTACCTATACGAAAGCTTAAATAAATACTGCTTACCAAATATTATCTGCTCTTGGTAACCACCTGTGCACCTAGCTATAAAGTTTGCTCGGTTCACTGGAAGAGGTCCTAACACCAATCAAATAGCAAAAGAAAGAAAACTTTAAAAGGATAAGGTATATTATTTATAAGGGTTAATAAAGGATTAGGTAGTCATTATCTCGCTGTTATTATTCAAGCAAAATAATTTACATTGACCGGAATGGTTTAAATTGGAGAATATAATAGTTTTTCCGTACATTTTCCTCTTGCCGCAGTACCACAATGTCCGCTGTCCATTTTATGATTCAAATTGTATCGATATCCATCGAGTAATAGACATTTAGACCCTCGGCTACTCGTGACATAAATCGGCTCTGAAACATAAATAAGTAGGTAAAGGAGTTATTCTGTTCTTACTCTTATTTTTATTAGGTATTTTATTTTATTTTCTATATTATCGAAGAATTTTAAATGCTAAGTAACAAACCTAAAATTATAACAGATTCAGGACTTGATTGCCTCCAGATTTCATAAGCTAACAGTAATATTTTATTATTTTTAATAATCATGAACCTCTTGAATAAAACTACTTTTGTGGATATGTACATATCTATTTACCTACAGAATTAAATAAAATTTAACAAGCATCCATTCATTTAATTGCCACTTAACTAAACCAAAAACAGCGAAAGTGGTGTGTCCGGTCAAAAACCCAGTGACACTGTGAGCGTGTTTTGCAAAAGTGACATTCATGTGAGTTCCAGTAGTAGCAGATCAAAACGAATAAGAAAGGGGGTAGATCGATATATCTGCCACTAACTGTCATCGCCACCTACCTACATCTGCCAGTCCGCGATCATGGTGCTTGTAACAGCATCAAAATATCGGACGTGCGAAAATAAAATCGAAAATCGTGGTAAGAATCCCGTAAATACATTAAATCATAGTGAAAATAACCGCGATAGTTTAAAACAATTATCACTTAATCAATGTTTATAATAAACTCCATCAAATTCAGTGTATGAAGGTGGTTGATGATTGTGGTGTAAGCGCGCGCGCAATATTTCGACGCCATGTAGCGTGGTTGTGACAAACGCAGTACATTTGTGCATAGCGGTCCTGCTTCCCCTCGTACATTGCCATCTGATTGTGCTTTGCGAAGTCCACTGTATGCAGAAACAATACCCTCCTATCAGTATAACCTCCTTGCCTTTGGTGTTTATCATTCGCCTCACTGCCAAGTAAACGAATATCATTAGACTGACAAGTTTAGTAGTCAGTGATCTTAAAACATAAAAAGATTTTGCATCCAACCAAGGTTTTATTTATAAACAATAATAATAATAATAAAACATTTTTACATGAACTATATTGACCAGGTTTCCAATCTGGGCATAGCACCGCCTCTACTACATCGTAGGTAAACATTACCGATACCGTAGGAATTGATGTGTAGAATTGTGTGGAAAAGATGTAACTTAAGTAGGATGGCAATTGCTCAATATTTTCATATTCTACTTAAACTATAACACTCTCATTAACTCTCTCAAAATATCTCCATCAATAATTTAATAGTTCCAACGGTACGTTGTTGTCGCAGGTCTTGAATAGGTTTTCGAAATCCAAGGTAGATATCAAAGCTCGCGTCTTAAAAGGCAGCGCGTTGACTCTAAATTTTAAATAAATTGTATTATTCACAATATTTTAAGCTCTTAGGTATTAGGGTCATTGCTCCAGTGCACTGCAACTTAGCTGCATTATTTACGTGTAAATCACGGTCTGGCGGTAAATATGCACAAAACTTGTAGCAAAATAAAGTGTACCGCAGAAGTAGCAACATACAGTGTTTCGAAGAAGTAGCAAGAAGTCCAACAGAAACTGTATTTATAAGATAGTCTGAAATCAAAAAAATATCTATTTATTTATTTATTTATTTGTAATAGGAAGACCAACAGCCAAAATATCAATTCTAGTTAACAGTAATAGAGTTAGTGGGCCAATTATAGGTCCTCACCACTAAAAGACCACTAAGTTACAAAAATATCTTCCAAGTAAACATTTTATTTTACCATACTGGGCTGGGAGCGAAAGAAGAACATAGAACGTACCAGCTGCTACTCTTCCCGGGCATACTGTAAAAGTCAGTTAAGGGACAGATGTTTTATTGTTGTTTTTGTGGGCGATAGGTTGACCCCCTGTCACTGCAATAGTCTTTCTCCATCATTATAATGCCTCCAAAGTCAAACGTGACATCAGATGGTCTTATAACCTCTGGTGTTCTGCCTACCCCATAAGGGATACAGGCGGGAAGTTACTAGTATACTAAAAGTATAGTAAGTGAGTTACTAAACGAAAATGAAAAAAATATCCATTAGTAACTTAGAAGTAAATGTACCTAGCACAGTCAATTGTTGTTAACTTCAGAAAATTAATACACCACGACTGTAATTTAGGTATTACTTTACATTTAACTTACAGGGTGTTTGTAGGACGCCTGGTTAAAATAAATAAACTAAAGGCTTAATGAAATTTTGTTAGATACAATAAGTCGCCAAATGCCTCTCCAATTTACAATTATTGCTATTCGGCTTCGAGACACCCTCTATAAAAAACAGGAAAAGTTATTATTTATATAACGGACGGTATTATTTATGCAAATCGACTTTAGAAAACAATTTCAACTCTGAGTAAATGATTTCAAATCTAAACAAACATCCCCTTATCAATAAAAAAACAAGGTGGTTCATGAGAATGATTCAAGGAACTACGAACTATTCTATCTATCATGGGTCCATATCGGCTCACATAAAATTCTAATCCATATTTTTTGTCTTACTACCGATTTTTGTTCATAATAATCACTCTTCATAATTTTATTTTTCATACTTTTTTTATTCATACTTTTTTTATTCATACATTTTTATTCCTACCAACGGTTGTCATAACAGTCAGTGATCATATTTTTTTTATTAATAATGTTACTACCAAGAACCAGTTTAAAATCATAATTTTATTTTTCAGATCTTTTTTCTTCATAACATTCAATGATCATATTGCTCTTATTAATAATTTTGTTACTAAGAAAATACTTCAACTCATAACGTCGTTGTTCAGAATTTCTTATTTCATAAAAGACAATTATCATAATTTTTATTTTAATAAAGGCAATACTAAGAAAAGATTTTAACTCATAATGTCTATAATTATTAAAATTATTTTTATTTCAAAAACTATTTAGATGTGGAACGTCTCCGGCGATACGGGAAGTGCAGCCCCAACGCCCTCGCGTAACAAAGCGCAAACACGCATGCTCACCTCCACAGCCTCGGCTTTTTGGTCGCCTCCGGCGACCAGCCTCGGCCGCTCCGGCTCGCACGCTGTGTGCGCTTTGTCACGGCGGGCGAGGGCTGCTCTTCCTCCGCGCCTCCGGCTTTACAAAAACACTCTAGGGTCGATCCAATACGACTACGTGGTTAAGGGGTCGACAAATAAGGTTTTGAACAAATTTGAAACTAAGTATGAGTTGTATGATAAAAATAGTTTAGTTACATATATCTACAGGTACACGCGGAATTTTTATAATTATGAATAAAAATAAATCTAAAAAAAAAAAATGTATGAATTTTAATAATAGTGATAAAGACGATTGATTATGTTGAGAAAATATACAAAACAAATAGATGTTTATCACTTCCAGTATTATACTTAGTATTTAGGAATAAAGATAGTTAGAATGAAAATGTTATGATTTTCAATAATATGGATAAAAACACTTATGATTAAGAAATTTATAAAAACAAATATTAGAATAAAACACATTTATGAATATTAAAGTTATTTATTCGAATGATTATGAGTTTCGATCATTAGTATAATCAAATATATTAAAACAAATATTAGTAAAAACAAAGTGTATAATTAGTGATATTATGAATTTCAATGATTATATTTTTTAATATTTAGTTTTTAAAATTATTATGAAGAATGATCATTATGACTTTAAATGGTATGAAAAAAATTTTCGGACCTCCGATGATAGGAATAGAAAAGTTATGTGAGAAAATGCGCACCCATCTATCATGTTCTATCAGCATGATATGGTGGCTTGTACATCTCCATAAGATCGTCCTCTTCTTTTTCTGGTTTATTAAAAAGCTGTAGCCATTAACCACGATTGTGTATTTTCCTCTTTTACTCTTCAGGCAGAGAAATTCAACTTGAAAAAGAGAAAACTATTGAACTTGCATCTCATAATGTACATTCTATGTATAGGAATACTTCTAAAGCAAAACCGATGTCAACTCTTTCGAAAAGAGCTTTATGGTAGTGAACCAAATAGCCAGAAAATAGAAAAACATTTAAGATACTAGTTAACTTGGGAGAAGTAGCTTCAAAATCAATGTTAAAATGAGTTGAAATGAGCAGTTTGCTTTAAATAAAACTCATGCCAAGTGGTTGATGACATGGACACAGGAGCGGGTAATAGGTATATTGCTTCCTCGAGCCATATCTGGGGAAAACTCTGTATAAGAACCTCTTACAAACCTGTTGTGGAATATTTGGTGATTTTATGGGTGTTTGAATAAAACTCAAGCTTATTGAAATATATTGTAACAAAGTTAGGCGGAAGGAACCTAATTAACTAAAGTGTAGCGTCGTACTCTATAAATATTAGGCGATTCCAGGTAGAATTTATTTTACTATATATTAAAAAGTTTGGTTTTGTAGTAATAAATGAAGATAGCACAGTAAATTTTAATGTTTATTTCAGAAAATAAGTAATTTATTGACATCATCCCCATATTATCATATTATCATATCATATTATCATATCATATTATCATATCATATTAAGGTATAATTTTACATTTTAAAAACAGGTGTTTTTATAGGATAAACAACAGAATTGAGATGGAGAGGCTGTTGGCTATTTATTGCGTCTGATTAAAAACCGATGTCAAACATAAGGCTCAATGCAATTGAGTAACACACAGTAAATAGCCAACGGCCGCTTCTATTTAGCATTGCCATTTGCTAAATAGAAACAACTTGTATACTAATCAGAAATCACAGAAAAACATGAAGGTATTTTTTCATGCGAATTCACTTTACTAAACAAATCTGATTCTGCGTAAATTAATGTTAAACCCTGACAAACATCCCCTTCTTAATTATAAAACGAGGTGGTGCATGAGAATGGCTTAGAGAGCTACGAACTATTCTATCAGCATTCAGGTTTGTAGTAATATTTGCACGGCAGATGTGGTGGCTTGTACATTTCCAAGAGATCGATTTTGGATATCTCTTGCTTATTAAAAAACTGTAACCGTTATTCACGATCGTGTCTTTTCCTCTGGCATTCTTGAGACAGCGAAATTCAACTTGAAAAAGAAAAAAAGGGGTTAATAAGAACCAGACAGCTACTCAGGGTCATACGACGGAATGCGTCTGCTTGTGGAACAGCGCTATTTCGTTCTTTCATTATAAACAGCATGAGCATTGATTGATAAAATTAGATTTTTCATAATATTAATCTTTTAATCAATAACTTAGGTTTTTTATCAAAAGGCGGAAGATTACAAATTTTAAACTAAATTTCATCATAAACCTGTTAATAAGTATTTTTTAGGCCGTAAGTCACCAACCTGGCCCTGTGCTCATTGTCAGAATGTGGATGTCAGATTTCTTAAAACTCAGAAAAAGATTCTTTTAAGCATGCTGTTTCAGAACATGTATAACAAGAGCTATATGCTATTATATGTTTATTTTGAACAACATTCCGACACACATGCCACTCCCTACGCAGCAAGTGCTCATTTGAAGCATGCTTTCGTGCTTGAAATGAGCATGTGTAACAGTAAATTTAGTGTATTTCGTTTCAACTTCTTTTGAATAAGACGAGTATTTTATACATCCAAGGATGTCAAGGATGTTTATCGTCCATGTGTTAAAATATTTTATGGTTACAATTTTAACATAATTTTTGTTTTAAATTTAAAATAATTTAGGTTAAGTGCGATCCATCACAGGTGGATGCATATTAATTTGGAAAAGTGGTTGGCTGCCTAGGCAGTTCGTTTGAGCGGTCCAACCCCTTCACGCGGTTTCTTCGCGGTTGGCAGCAATAGCGATCAGTCGCGAAGCGGGCCGCAGCTCTACATTCAACCGCCCCGGTTCAAGACAATGAAGACCGGTAAGACAATGAAGTTGTACAGTACAGTACCTGAACCGAATCTGAATATTGTCACACATTTCCTTCAACTCATCCAGGAAAAACATTTTTTTTATTTGAAATTTCTGAAGTGAACAGGTTATTTTAAATTATTCAGTGGTTAGTTACAAACTTAAGTAAAGTAACAATTCAGTTTGCAAAGTACTGGAAATAAATTTTCGCTATCTGTCTAAATTAAATCAAGTCAAGTCGAGGAGATAGCTCTTTAAATTAATTGTCATATTGATGCTGGTGGGGGCGTAGGTGTTGATGATAGACGGTGCTTTCACAGAGTGCTTTCGTTTTCTTACTATGAATCCGTATAGCATCTAATTATTTTCTGCTATTAATTCCGTATTTTACATTTTCAGTACTGTTCTTGAAGACCCCAAAAGATAAAGATGTGCTTGTGATACAGGGCTACACCTTCGGAGTGCAAAAACGAAACAAGAGCACAATTGGGTGGATTTGCACAAAGAATGACGTTTGCCGCGCAAGAGTTACCACTAGTAAGGACAGTAACGCGATAATAAGAACTTACTTATATCATGCTCATCCACCTCCTAAGTTTATAATTAGAAATGGAGTCCTATTGAAGATCTAAAATGTGTGTGGCTTTCCGGCATTTGCATACATGCATGCGGTTGGCAACTTTGGTAACCAGATGGAGGTTCAGACACCGCTTTATTGTTAATTACCTATGTTAACTCGATAATACATAATATTGGTAAATGTTTTCATCTATATTACAAAAGGATCAATAATTTATTATCTTTGAATAATAAAGTTTATCAACGAGATCGTTGTTTTATTGATAACCGGCTTGAGCCTAATGGCCAGGCGAAGAAGTGAGGATGATCTTCTTGAGGATTATCGCCTATAATTATAATCGTGAAAACCTAAGACAATTTGAAGTGATGATGAGTTTAAACGCGGTATATAATATTTCCGGAATACATCATCGACTAATTTATGATCTATGACAGAAATCTTCCCACTTATCTATGAGCGTGTATCAATTATCAAGAGTGGTCAAGATTTTCTAATTCCAGGTAAATTACCTTCATACTAAATTATCTCACCAGGATTCGAACTTTTGTGTCTCGTTTGCGATTGTACCAACTCAGCTACTTTTGCCTTGGCTAAGGTCATCGACATTACTAAGTATTATATAATATTGCTAACGCAGCTCCATCTTATGGTACTTAGTGATTTACCGCAACGTAATTATATTATTCAATCCTACGCCAAAATGTGATTTTAATTAGGCCTACAGACAACCAGGATAATTTGTCATTAATTATGATAATTTCACAATCACAGCTAATTGAAGACTTTCTTAGACTACCTACATATAAATAATACTTTATTGTACCCTATACATATAGAATTAAAATACTAAAATGAAAAGTTTGGCAGTCTTAGTATAAGTCTATGCACCGATTTCTTACAGAGAAATTTGGGATATCTTCCATACTGAGACTTTTTGATGTTTCATATTGAACTTTATCTAGCGACGCTGATACCGAAAGTGGTCATAACTTAATAATCCAAATGCTTTTATTATCATATACTTACTACTTACGACGGACCCAGCAAAGTCTTGGAGAACCTGGGGAGGCCTTAATGCAGCAGTGGGGGTCTCCCGGCTGACGATGATGGTAATTAGGTATCTAATTAGGTAATTAGGTTGATACCCCGATATAACGAGATATTCTTTTGTTTAATAATGAGGAGTGAAGACAATACTTCAATAATTAACGAATGCAGAGCATTAAAAACACCGACTTCACGTCAAAACTTTGGCTGAGTTGAGAATGTCATCAACGTAAAAAATCTCCGAAATCATACATATTTTTTCAAAAGTTTAAAATTTTCAATGAAGTATTCAACCGATTGTGTGTGACTTAAAATATAATATTTAGTTATAACTGTGAAATACCAAACCATGATCGTGTTAAGGTTTTAATTAAAATTATGTGTGTTTAAAAAATCATAAACTCCATTGTAACGAAACTATTTTTTTATAGAGCCGGTGTATACAGTATCCCGCAAGGGCCAGCCCATCATTCATATAGGCAAATATCGGATCAAGAAGTGGTCGGGGAGCAAAGGGCCGCGAGCACGGTGGGCCTGTGTTAAGGCCTGGAAAGGATGTAAACCCTCTGTCCTCACCATCGATAATGAAAATGTACAATACCGGCAGGGCCATAACCATTAATTGACCGTATTTTTCAAAAAATTGTGTAATTTTGTGCTAGTAAAGTGCAATTTGTGAAAAATATACGCGTAATTTGATTTGAATGTCACATTACCTATATTGTACCATAGAAAGTACTTATAGAATTTAGAAAAACATAGAATGTACCAGCTGCTTCTCTTCCCGGGCATACTGTAAAAGTCAGTTAAGGGAGGGAGGTTTTATTGGCGTGTTTTATGGGCGATAGGCTGACCCCCTGTCACTGCAATAGTCTCTATCCATAATTATAATACCTCCTAAGTCAAACGGGTCATCAGATGGTCTTATGAGCTCTGGTGTTCTACCTACCCCATAAGGGATACAGGCGTGAAGTTATGTATGTATGTATGTACGAGGGTGGATTGAAAAGTTCGCGGCCTAGTCAAGAAAACAGAATAAAGTACATACAAAAATATTTTTATTTTTCGACGTAATCTCCATTTAGCTCTATGCACTTCTTCTATCTGCTTTCCAGAGCTTCCATACCTGTTTTAAAAAAAGATTCCGCAAGGTCTTCAAAATACAGGTTAACAGCGGCTTCGACCTCTTCATTCGTTAAAAATTTCTGCCCACCGAGGTGTTTTTTCAGGTTTGGAAACAGATGAAAGTCCGAAGGTGCCAAATCAGGAGAATAAGCTGGATGTGGCAACAATTCGAAACCACAATCACGAATGAGCCATAGACTTGACAGACGTGTGGACTCGGGCGTTGTCCTGGTGAAACAACACTTTCTTTCTCAGTAATCCTGGGCGTTTCTGTTTAATTTCTTCACGTAAACGGCGCAGAAGGGTGCTATAGTACGCAGAGTTTATTGTTTCGCCTTTTGGAAGGTAGTCCACCATAATGACACCCTTAGCATCCCAAAAAACCGATGCCATCACCTTGCCAGCCGACAGAATTGCCTTTGCTTTTTTCCGAGTTGGTTCACCTGATTTTTTCCATTGTTTGGATTGTTGTTTTGATTCTGGGGTATAGTGGTGAACCCAGGTTTCATCCATTGTCACAAATCTGTCAGCCTCGAACATCTCCAAACAGTCGCGAGAAATCGTGAGTCGAATTCGCTTTCGCTCTACTGAAAGCAATCTGGGGACCCACCTAGCCGAAACCTTAGAAAAGCCGAGTTCATGGACAATGATGTTTTGCGTTCGTTCATATGAGATGCCTATAGTGTCTGCAATTTCTCTGATAGTCAATCTACGGTCTTTCAATATGAGATCACTCACTTTATTGATGTTTTCTTCGGTCGTAGACGTCATTGGCCTGCCGGAGCGAGGGTCATCTTCGATGTTCTCTCGTCCACGTTTAAATTCTGCAACCCATTTTTTCACAGTTGTATAAGACGGGGCAGATTCCCCTAATGTTGTTTGCATGTCATCATGGATCTCCTTTGGTGTTAATCTTTTTTTAAACAAATATTTAATCACAGCACGTTGTTCAAATTTCTCCATTAGTGAAAATTTGTTCTACACACGTATTTATATTGTTCGTAAAATTTTATTTAAACAAGATATCAAATTGAAAATTCGCGGGCTGACAATTGAATAATGACAGTTCAAAATGACGGCAGAAAAAATAACAAAAGTTTTTTTTTTAATGGCCAGGCCGCGAACTTTTCAACCAATGTAGTACTAACAATATTTACACTATGAGTATAATCTTTCACTAGCACTTATTGATTTTTAACCAATGTGTTTGTATTTTCTTTTCGTTTTTATTTCCTAAATTGAACATTATGAATTCTGACAGGTCTTTTTAAATTATGAACTTTATTCTGTATTCAAATGACACCGTTATTCATTTTTCTCTGAATTTTTTCTTTTAAATTTTGACGTTGGCGATGGGGTTAGCCTGTTTGCCTCAGATATCTACCAGTGGTTGCGGGTTCGATTCCCGCATGGAACAAGAAAAAAAATGTTCCGTGTCTGGATGTTTATATATTTATGTATTTATATACTAGGTTCCCCAGTAGTTCGCTACATGGTATCCCATAACACAAGCTATGCTTACTTTGGGGCCATGTAGTTGGTGTGACTGTCTGGGGATTCTATTTATTTATTATTATTATTATGTTGAAGACCATTAAAAATAATTAAAAATAACCCAAAGCTTAGGCTTCTTTCATCAGGTGGAATTACAAATATCATATAAATGTGATTACAAAGTTACAAAATTACAAAGATAGTTCTACTATACAATGTAGAAGAACAGGTCCACTCGCCTGCTTTGAACATTCAGAAGTGAACAGGTTATTTTAAATTATGTAGTCGGTAGTTAAACTATTTTATCCATTGTAAGTTTATGTAAAGGAACATTTAAGTTTGTAAATTACTAACAAGTAGTAAATAAACCTTCCATGCTGGACTGGGAGCGAAAGAAAAACATAGAATGTGCCAGCTGCTTCTCTTCCCGGGCATACTATAAAAGTCAGTTAAGGGACGGAGGTTTTATTGACGTTTTTGTGGGCGATAGGCTGACCCCTATCACTGCAAGTCTCTCTCCATCATTATAATACCCCCAAATTTGTCTAACGTGACATCAGATGGTTTTATAGCCTCTGTTGTTCTGCCTACCCTATTAGGGATACAGGCGTGACGTTATGTATGTATGTATGTAGTAAATAAAAAATAATAGTTTTTCGCTATTTGTCTAAATTTAATCAAGTCAAAGCTTAAAGTAACTAACACATTGATGCTAGTGTGTGGCGCAGGTGCTGATAGACGGTGCTTGGACTGCGGTCTATTAAACTGCGCACGTAACATTCGTTTTCTTACTATATATACAATTCCGTATATATTATTAAAATTATTTTCTTCTATTACTACGGTAACTTACCTTTTGAGTTTTATTCTTGAAGACTCCAAAAGGTAAAGATGTGCCTGTAATACAGAGCTACACCTTCCGAGTGGACTGTCGAAGCAAGAGCACAATTGGGTAGACTTGCACAAAGACTGACGTTTGCCGCGCAAGAGTCACCCACCACTAAGATGGACACTAATGCAATAATAAGGACCTACTTAAACCATGCTCATCCACCCTCTAAGTTTATAATTAGAAACGGAGTACTTTTGAAGATCTAAAACTTAAGTTGATCTAAAATATTCCCACTTCTACTCAATTACAATTTAATAATTAGCGGCAATCAATCAGATTAGTCGCCTTTTTTCCAAGATTACCCAAAAGCGGCCAAGATTTTCTTCTCAAGATCAGTAAAATATATGTACTGAATGATTTCGCCCGACCAGGATTCAAACCTGGGTCTCTCCTTGCGATATTACTTGGTATACAGGGTGACTGGTGGGTCACTTGAAATTCAAGGACGTGATAGTTTGAGATCATACAAGAAGAGAAAAAATATAATATAAAATGAATATTTATTATTTACTGAGTAAACTTAACTCAAAGTTAAAGAATTGATTACGCAACGCATGGTTACGCTAGCGTCGGCAGCGATCCGCGGGCAAGGTCACGTGCCGCGATCTTATTTGTATGTAAAGTAAATATGTAGTAACATAGTAGTATTTATTTATATGGAATTCTAGTGAAAAATGAAGTACCTACTTTTATTACATAATTATGATAAGATTATGCTCTCTTATGCTCTCCTTCAGTATCTAAAATTTGTCACCTGTCACCCTGTATATTCTATATATATATACTTGGGTATATTGGAAAATTTCTTTTTTCACACAGCCTTATTTAGGTACGTTTTTAGTCATATTTATATTTTATTCATAATTTTTTTAATATTTCTGAACACATATAAGGGTGAAATTGGTCAGTATTGAGTTATTTAGAACATAGAGCTAATTTTGCTTTAGAGTTACAAAAATGTAAGCTTATTTAACTTCAAAATCAAGTAGAAACTTAATTATATTCTTTTTGTATTTTCATATACATACATGCAATTGAAATACTTAAGTCACGTATTTAAATCACTCGACCGCCACTTCAGCAAGTCGATCTATAAAGAAGTCGTAGAATTTATTACAGTTTAAGGCGCTTAGCAGACGATAAACTTCATGCGCCTTGTTGCGACAACCGACAACTGACAACTCCCTGTTCATATATTATTCCAATGGAATTGCGTACACAGCAATTCTAGTTAGGCGTTAGTTTCTGATTGCAGCAACTCGCAATTAGCAACTTTGATTAAGTTGCTGGTTTTTTCAATTGACAATCGCAACTAACAAAAGTTTCTAAAATCAGCAATAGCAAGTCGTTCTTTGGGGTATATACTTTCCCTCATCACTGTATCCTGTCGTTTCAAATCACTTTCCAGCAACTTATTAAATATGTAAACAGACATTTTAAAATATTGTTTAAACTTGTCATTATGTTTCTGAAGCTCATTTATGTTAATAAATTTAGTCCTATCTTGCAAGAAGGGATGAATCCAAAACCGACGATTGCTGCGAATAATTTGTTGTAGTTGCCACCGTGTCGGCGACGCCGACGTAATATAATGTAAACGAGGGCTGTCTCTTCGGTGTCCATCGTAATACTGAGTGGACTCACCTAACAAACCAGCAGTGCTAGCACGGATCTTTTGTCGATCGTAAGTTTACGAATGCTCGTATAGTATGGAGTCGGTTGCAAGTTTTTAGTAACAATGTAATTTTTTATTTTATAGTTATTTAAGAGTAGAACCTGTTAACAAACATTCAAAATTAACAAGGAACACATTTATTTAAGCTGACCGTGCGGCAATGGATAGATTTCAATTATTGCTTGCAAAACCGTCTCCATACTATACGAGCATTCGTAAACTTACGATCGACAAAAGATCCGTGCTAGCACTGCAGGTTGACATAAAATTGCGACAACCGTAAAGGCCAATTTGTGGTTGCTGCAACTGGAAACCTTTAGAACATTTACGAAATTGATAGTTGCTTCAACAAGGTTACCAGTTGCATCAATTGCAGATTCTCTAGTTGTAGCAAGTGGCAATTTCTAAAAAAGTTGATGGTTGCCTCAACTAAGTTGTCAGTTTTCTAAACTTAAGTTGCTACGTGTGCAAAGCGCCTAAAAGTAAGAAGTGACAAGAAAGTAAACATGTAATCTACTTTTTTTTAAAACAGCTTACAACCAGAGACTTTTAATATTGATGTGAGTATTTAGATGTTTTTCACACGACTATTGTTCTACAATATCCTAAAACTTATCTTGCGATGAATTGAGTTATTCGTCAACTGGCACCTCTGAAAGTGGCGAGTTCGAGCCAGTTGGCACATTCTGATTTTACCTATTTCTTTTGTCGTCAACTCGCCCGATCGTAAACATCTGATGTATTTCTATACAGTCAGCTACAAAAACGTTTTCTAAAGATACTTTTAACACCTTGAGTTTACAATAAAACAAAACGTAGGTTTTGAAGATACCAATTCATTAGACCTCCAATTCATTAGATATAAAATCAGGCACACAGTGGTGCGTGTCATCTCGTGTGATGCTGTTATTGCTAGCAATAATTAGTCTCGCTTTGCATACTCTTCTCTTTGAACACCTCCAAATACAGGAACCGTTTTTATTTGTTCGGGCTTTGTGGTATTTATGCCCTGCACGAAGTAGCACCGACTTTCCTCGCTGGGATGTAGTTATTGCATGACCAGTTTCGGTATTAGATGAACCTGCTTGTGATACACTTCCTGAAAAGAGTGGTTACAGTTAGAACTGACTTTTTAAATATACTTAAATGAACACAAAACTACCCAAATTAATATTAAAAATTTAATAAGATTGGAGAAAATTACATTTACAAAAGAAATAAACTAATTAATACAATTTGCTTTATTACCAATAGCTAAGATAGCTAGCTATGATACATACTAAATTAATAGCAAATAAATGATATTTTACTACAGAATATTTTTAAGTATTTATAAGTTTCATTGCATGATGTGTGCAATAAAGACTGCTTTATACTTTATATACTTAATAGTAAACAAACCATAAAAAAGGTTATTGATTTTTTCAACAATATTTCATTTATCAAAGAAAATATATAAGTATTCAAAATATATTTGCATACAATGTAAAGATCAGATATAAAAAAAATACTTCTAAATAATGCATGTTGCAATTATTTTATTATGGAATAACTCTATAACTTATGAAATTAATATACTGTTTTTAATCATGTTAAAAAATTATAAACTTACCCCCACAATACATCAAAATCACAAAAAAAACACATATTAATAATTTAAATTCAAACCAATCAATAAACTGCATTCATAAACTAAACTTAACAAAAAATTGTAACGCACTGTAATACGCAGCTTGACTTATGTAACAGTGACGACGCGACGTCACCAAAACAATAACATCTTAACCGATTTGCAATATGAAGTAAAAAGAGATAGTGATATGACAGCTAAGGGTTGTGCGCATGCGACCACGATGGTATAAAACTTAGCACGTTCGGCTGCGTCCCCATCGCCTCATTCCACCTTTAAATCGTAATCTACTTAACCGAATCAGCCAACGAGGCTCTGATTTGTATTTTTGGTTTAAAGCCTTTTTTGTTTAACTGTACTTTATGTTCGCGGGCGAGTTGACGACAAAAAAAATAGGTAAAATCAGAATGTGCCAACTGGCCCGAACTGGCCACTTTCAGAGGTGCCAGTTGACTCGATGAATTTTGAATACTTTAGAGAACTTTATTAAACAAGCACACAACAACAAAATGTAAGTAAAAAAAATACCATAGTTATATTTTTTTCAGATTTTAATATAAATTCCATTCCTTGCAATAAATTTGTGCGGTTTATGATTATGCTGTAGGTTACTGCGAACTACTTGGCTCTCAGTTCTGCTTGTGGTGACACATGCGGGACACCTAAGGTGCTTGTTAGTGCATATCCACCTAACAGTGCGTTGATTTCTCTTATGAACAGTGAAACTGTAACTGTTCATCACTAGGACTTCCTTTCCTCGCAGATTTTTTAAAAATGTCACTGTAAAAAAATATGTATGAGTATTGTATCTGTGTAATTTTAGTTCACACGAAAATTTGTGAATAATTCGACTTTCAAGTGTTTACTTACGAACATGGACTGTATACCGGTATGAATTTCTGTACATTTTTTTCTGTATGACGTCATACCGTTAAATTAGGGTATTTTAAAAATAACAGTACAGGAATTCATACTAAAATAATTTGTATACCTTATATTTATTATTGTAGCATAACAGATTTTTTTCAGTTCATTGAAATTTCCTGGTATAAATATTACTTATATTGATATTAAGTAGGTATTTATGTTTAAACAAAGAAGCGGATACATTAGAATGTTCTATAGTTTAGTTTACCTATATGGACTAATTCCGGGGGGTGCCACTATTTATTAAAAAACAGTTTTGACTTGTTCTGAGTAAATTGATCAATTTGATACAGAAATTAAACAGGTTAAAATATTTTTGTACTAAAAACATCTACAGGAATTAATCCGGTATACATTATTTGGGTATTGATATAATTAAGTTAGATTTTAATAACTTGTACAGGTATTGTACAAAAAAAAAATGTATTTATTCAATATGTATGTTTATAATTGGGCTAGATAATGTTGTGTGAGTGTCAGAAATATTTATTTATTATTATTTATTTAAATAAATAAATAAATATTTCTGACATTCACACAACATTATCTAGCCCAAATTAAGTTTCTTAAAGAACTTGTGCTATGGATACTAGATAACTGATATACTTAAGAAATATATTAACATACATATTGAATAAATACATATTTTTATTAGAATAAACTTAAATAATATAAACATCCATGACTTGACGACTAATATCTGTGTTCATCAAACCGATATCCGCCGCCACCGGGATTCGAACCCAGAACCTCTGGCATAGAAGGCAATGTATGTTACCACTACACCAGCCGGTCGTTTATTTATTGTGTTTGATGAAGCAGTAAACTAATAAAGAAGATATAAGAAATTATAAACTAAAAGCAACACAGCATAACCTATGTAAAAGGGTATTTGGAAACTAAGGAGACCTCAGAAAATCCCATTTTATTTGGAAACTAAAAAATTAAACAATAAAAATAAAATATATTGGAGTGAATACTTGTAAAGTTATACAGCAGTAAAAGTAGGTATACCTTCTTTTAAAAAAGGCTCACATTTCAGTAGTTAAAGTGTTGAAAGCATTGATTTATTATTAGGCCGGCGCCAGACTTAGCTTCAAATGTTTGAACAAATGTTTGAACAAATGTTTGCACAAATGTGTGGCGCTGGACTTTGCATATGTATTCAACGTTTGCACAAAGCTTTGCACTTTGCCATCCGGTGTCGGTCTTTTTCCACACATCAAAGCGTTCAAAGTTGAATGTGTGCAAATGTTTGCGTGGCTTGCCACACTTGTTCAGTATCCAGTTGCTCGAGCGTTGTCGAGCGGGACGGTTGTGCGCATGTTACACTTCATGCGGCGATATGATGGACTGGGGCAGCGACTGCGTTCTGGAATTTGTATAGTTGTTACAGGGGCAACTATGTACAAGGAACCCGAAAAATAACAAATAAAAAAAATATAATTACATGCACACAAATAATACAGGCTAACTGAGTCTACAAAATCGTTGTCCATCTTGTTTGTTGTCTACTAGCATACTGTGGAGAAAAGTGTTTGCGAAGCAAGTCTGGCAGGTTACGTCAATATGTGTTCAAATGACTTTGCAAAGTCGTCAAAGATTTGTGCAAATCTTTGAAGCTAAGTCTGGCGCCCGGGTTACTACGTATGGAGAGGACATCTCAAATAGATTCTGTCCGCCCCGTGCAGATCTGAAGGCCTTAATTTCTCGTACTAATTCGTTTGTCACGTTATCAAGATTTTCACTATAAAAAATGAAACAAAAAACTTAATTTATCATTAACTTATATTAAATTAAACTTATTTAATCTTACACAACGCAATCTCAAGCAATGTGTGCTTTATTTGTCAGTTATCGCTAAAATTTTCAAACCTTCAGCTTATTTTTGACTTTCTGGAAAATGCCTTATTTATACCTTTATGCATACTTAGCAGTAAATATTTCTGAATGTAACCTAAAGGATATCTATAATAAAAACTAAACATGTGTGCTAGCTAGGTACCTACCTAAATAGAAGGCGCAATATATTTTACAAAACTAATGAAGTAATTTTTATTTTATTTATTTAATAATATAAAAAAATTAAATTTATTTACATGCCGCAATGGTAGAATATGGCTAGGACAACTTATGTATTTAACTGTAACATCTAATGTATTGACCTATATTCGTACAAATAAATGAATTGAATTGAATTGAATTAATTTTGAGAAAAAAGAAGTTAACTTTTTTCCATATTGGACAATAGTCTATTAATTGTGTTCAAAGCATTACTAAGCGTCCGCTCGTGATGACAGGGATGACAATCATAAATGCATTATACAGGATGACTGGTGGGTTTCCCTCACTTTTGAGGATTCAGGCGACTGGGCCCATTCCATAACTGGCCCCTAAGGGTCAGTTGCTTGTTTATTTTTTATTAATTTATTTTATAAGGCGACTGAGCCCTTTTGGCAATTTTTTTATGCCTTTTAATGGTTTCTGACTTCCTTTTTGATATTTGGATGCTGGTTGGTCTATGCAATGCTGCTGAGTAATATAGCACATCGTTACGCAGCTCTTCTAAAAGCTGAGCAATATTTGATTTTATTTTGATAAGCTTCCTTATGTGGCTATTCCATTGCTCGACAGCATTATTGGTTTTATAGTTTTTGTGACATTCTTACACTTACTAAAAATACTTTTATACTACATAAAATAATTCCTGAGTTAAGTGACTTGATTTTTCTGTTAACTGTACTTTAAGTAAGTCAGATTTGTGGGCCCGTTTATTGGTTGTCAACAACTTAACCTTCCTAAACCTTGGTCGGAAGAATTGGTTTTCAACAGTCTGGCTGGGGCTGTAATCGCTGGTTAATGAACCTGCCCAACCCTTAGTTTTATAAAGTTGGCACGGCACCAATGGCAAGATGAAGAAAAGTGCTAATTGTAGGATGACCCAGCTTGCTAGCAACCACCATGATTCACCTCTTTAGGACTCTTGAGGTTCAATAGAGTAAATAAATTAACGCCAAAAGCAAAACTATATAGGTAAGAAATAACCACTTCTTTAATTCGGATTATTAAACTTTTATATATATTCCATTCCTCTCGATAAACTTTTGCGGTTTGTGGCTGTGCTGGATATTCAAACGAAGCACTGTTCTGTCCGGGTCAGTAGTGACACTCGCGTGACATCCAAGGTGCTTACTGTTGCATTGCCATCTCATGGTGCTCTTGGTTTTTCCACTTACGCTAAAGCTATAACCGTTGACCACAAGAACTTCCTTATTCCGAAGGGTTTTCAAAATCTTGACTGCAAAAATAAAAAAATAAATTAGTAAACCATTACATGATTTGACCATTCAGATCAGATCTTTTTGTATTTAGTCTTAAGAGTGGATAAAAATCTACCAATGCCTAGAGAAAAAGTATATGTTTCCCATATATAGGTTGAACATCCAATGTGTAGGTTGCCGAATGGAACAAGGATGTTTTGGTTTCGTAAAATGAATCGTGAAAACTTAGAGCAATAAAATAATGAAAGTTGGAATCATACATAGTTAAATCTGTGCAGGATAACTACGAGTATTATACATCAAGTTTTATTTGAAATTATAGGATTGGTCGTCCTTACTATTGCAAATAAAATTTGATGCATCGACGTAAACAGCATTCAGTTCGGGGACCGAGCGACACTGTAGGGCAGCGCAGTGACTTCTGAAAATCCTTAAACATGTATGTGTAATGGCGCTAAGTCGGTTGTTAGCCGGTATAACAACCAATGAAATTAACTCGGTTGATAAGTCGTTAGCCCAAATGCGGCGGCTCAACGCATGCGGGCTAACAATAATTATTACCTCGGTCGATAAGTCGGTCAATACAAAGCATGCGGGGACTCTCAGCCCTTCTCATATTATACCCCAAAGTTATTCTAATGAAAAGGTTACTTTTAAGCGATTTTTTGGGATTAACTGGTTATTTCTTACATAAAAGTTACTTGAAACGGAACGTTCGTTTTAAAATTTATATGTTGGTAAGCCCATGGTATTAATAGGTACTTACTACGTACAACTAGTATTTATTATTATTTTTTTGCTGGATTTTATCGCGCATCTGTAACAGGCAACCTGAAGCCCACCGACTCAGCCACTCCTGACAGCATGGTCTGTAAAGACACCATAACTTTGACTTACAATGTAAGATTTTATATAAGGGAAATCTATGTTAAAGGCGATCTTCGGAACTAGAGAAAAGATTTTGAGCATAAGAGTACTTGTAGTTTTTTGGGGGCACCTACCCTTAAACATGAAACATTACCCACTTCCTCCGATCGGACCCTGGTTCTAATGCTAGCTTATTAAAGGCATACTATGCGGCCCTTAATTCATATTTGAATATATGGATACAGTTATAAATTTATAGTTAAAAATAAAATCAAATTTATAAATGAATATAATTTAATTCCAAAATTGATACTTAAAATGATTCTATTACTTACTGAACTTAATACTTAATTAAATACCTTATCGCCAGGTTTATCACACAGCTATTTATTTTTTTATTATCGAAGCTAAGATCTTAATCCTTTCAAATAACTTATATATTAAAAGATTTGTGCAAGTAAAAAAAGAAAATAATTAATGAAATAAAGTCACTGTAAAGTTCTCAGATCAGAAATGACTGAACCCATCTCCTCTTTTTAGTTAATTTTTTTATAATCGATCAAAGTCAAAGGAACTGTTGTTTGATGCCTTCTTATTGAACAGTTGAAGTGGAAAAAAAACCTGTTTACAGTGATGTCAGTATTTTTTATAAAGATGCTGTGTGCTGTTTATGAAACAAAAAAATAAACATTATTGGTCAGAAATCACTAAATTTGAAATCTCTTAGTTTAAATGAAAGGTTTTAATAAGAGGTTTTAATTACAAGAGAGAGCTGAAATTCTCTCAATAGTACGTTTTATTACATCATGAATTTAAATGAAAGTTGAAACGATTTCGTTAATTTAAAAAAAAACGCACAAAAGTTATTTATACAAAAACAAAAAAAAAACTCAAACAAATAGAACAAACAAAAAGGCACAGTTCACACAATCAAATAAATTATTTTTCATGATTACAATTTGGAAAAAAACAACAAACAGGCAATCTTCATTGCCATAATGGATTTGAAAGTTTTATAAACATACCATTTCGGACCTTAAAGGCAGGCGGCTCGTGATTATGCTGTAGTCTCGCTTTGATAACTTGTCCATCTGTTAACTTAGTGACCACATTCGCGTAACATTTTCTAAAGCGACTGTTGCATTGCCATCGAATAGAGTTTTTCGTTTTCTCCCGAACGCAGAAACTGTAACCCTTCGCCAGAAGGACTTCTGCGCCCCGGATTGTTGTCAAAAACTGCACTGTAATGTAATATAACCTTTAGAGACTTTATTGAAAACATATTTGAAAATAAATGACACACAGCGCACACAATGACACACAGGCTTGGCAAGGAGCTGACTCTTCATAAAGCATTGGCGGAACACGTCGCCGCGCCGCCGCCGGAGCGGAGCGGAGTTTTATATAAAGGGTGGCTAATATATAAATTCATTTAATTGAGTTAAACTACCTTGACGAATGGATAGTCAAAATTAACCTTTGAATCGAAAAAAATATATAAAAAGAAAACAGTTTTGTCGAATAAATTTTATTTAAACCACATTTGATTAGAAAACAAATCATTATATGACTTCATAAATTTACATCATTATTACTGACATTATTGACATGACAAAAACTATTTATGGTTACTATTTTTAAATTTAGTTTCGATCACTAGTTGATGTTCTGAACTATATTACAGGGCAAAGCCAACATTTTCAGTTACACTAGTCTCTGGTTATATCAAGATATACTTACATTTTTTTTAATTTAAGCTTGTTTTAAAGTACTTACGACTAAATACTAAAATATTAAAAACTAAAATATAGTAAAATGACTGATCATTTATCATATACTTACTTATATTTACCTATTTCTTTAAACCCCCTTCATTGTCTTACGACCACTTTGTCGATGGGGTAAACCTGTCTGCCTCAGACGCCAGTGGTTGCGGGTTCGATTACCGCAAGGAACAAGAAAAAAAAACCGGTTCTGGGTGATTATCAATTTATGTATTTTTATTTAAGATTCCCTCCTAGTTCACTGTATGGTATCCCATAACACAAGCTATGCTTACTTTGGGGCCATGTAGTTGGTGTGATTGTCTGGGGATTTTATTTGTTTAATGTAGACACTCTTCATTACATAATATACACAAAATAGAAAAAATAACAATAAAAAAGATAAAATAAACAATGTACGAATAGGCGGCCTAAACGCTAAAGAGAGATCTCTACCAGACAACCAAAGATTAAAAAAATATCCCGAAAAAAGGTTTAAACCGGTGTACAATGCTTAAGGACTACCTGTGACAAAATGGCCATGCGTTTTCATATACCTAAACTCCATTTCGCAGCATAATAATAATAATATATATATCAATTTATTTGCAGGTGGCACAGACCCATAATCATTATTAATAAAATACAACAATGTCACTTAAAAAATAAAATAAAATATTGAATTTAATTAAATAAGAATAATAGAGTTAATTTAATTGGAACAAAATTTAATCACCGTTAATATAATAATAATAATAATTGTTTATTTTCAAGTCACAAGGACTCATCACAAATTGTTTAAACATGTCAATGATTTGAAATATTTATATAAATTAAAAAGAATCATCAAATTGTGCACTTAACTATAAAAATGTCAATAATGTAAAAATGTCAATTTATATAAATAAAAATGTCAAGCTGTAAAATATATTAAAATAGCATGTAGGAACAATTAAACAGGTCAAATTAATTAAATGAAGCTTAACCCAAATAAACCCTATCGAATAAAATTATTATGTCAAATTTAAATGTCAAATTAGTTATGTAAAGATTAATTAATTAAATAGATAAAACATGTTGCTTACTGACATTGTTAATGAAAGGGCAGTCTAGTCTGCCCGCTATCATGCTCAGGACGCTGTTGGGGCTGGCGCGCACTCTGCCGGCCATCGCGGCGAGGCGCTTGCGCATGATGGCGTGGAAGCCGTCGACGCGGGCCTCCGCGAACATGCCCGACGCGCTGCAGTGCCGCGGCAGCCCCACCAGCACCCTGAACGCGTTATTGTATTGGACACGAAGGGCCTCGTAAGCTTTTCGAGTATAGTAATTCCACAGGCTGCACGAGTATAAACTCATAAACTCAGGCGTTTCGTGGTTGTGTTGTAGTCTACTGCGAGCCACACTTCCATCAGTCTTCGTCGTAGTGGCGCTCGCGACACACCTCACACTGCACTGCTGTGATTGGTGCATTGCCATCTCAGTCTTCTGACATTGTCGCTGTATACAGAAAATGTACCGTTCGATGAGGAGAATTTTAGTTTTATGATCTGAACAGATTTAAGGAACCTCAAAAACAAAACCTTGTTAATGTCTTAAGTGCTCGCAATTCATTGTACCTACTTATTATAAATATAATAAATATTTCTGAAACTCACACAATATTATCTAGCCCAAATTAAGTTTCTTAAAGAACTTGTGTTATGGATACTAGATAACTGATATACTTAAGAAATATATTGACATACATTTTGAATATATACATATTTTTTATTAGAATAAACTTAAGTAAACATATAAACATCCATAAACAAACAGCGATAAAGTATATTTACGTAGCTGGGCGCATAGAATATGTTAAGAATATAACAAATAAACAACTTATTTCGAAAATCAATTTAATAAATAAACAATGTTTATAGGACATATTACTAAATATAAATTAATACATATTCTATCATGTGCATTTTACCAATCGTCCAATCATTATTGTTGGATTTTTGAGAGAGGCTTTGAAATTCAGAACAACAATAATAGGAAATTCACCATTCCTGAAAAATTATATTCTTTTGTTGTCCGTTAGTAAGAGTCTGTATAAAATACCGTATACAAGGTTGGTTATAGTTGCTACGGAAAAAAAATCTTATTTTAAACTGAGGTGGAAAGAGCCCGAAAATGTTTATCGGATAAATCTGATTTTGGCAGCTAGCTGTTAATCAAAATAGGAATCTGTTCGAACCCGGTCGTTGAGACAAATAAATATTCCTATTAAAATATCGATTAGATAAGTCTCACTAGATTTAAAAACAAAAACAAAAACAATTTATTAAAGGTATTTTTTTCATGTTCTTTAATTTAATTAAGTAGGAGTTAGAAACAACAACCAAATCAAACAATTAAAGGTATAAACATAATTTGAAAGATAATAATTCTAAATAAAATCGATCCCGGCTGGGACACGAACATCGAATTTATTTAGTAGTTAGACTTTACAATTTTATATCAACTTTTCAAAAAAATTTGTTTGACTGAAACTGCAAATCATTACCATGAGATAAAGCTACATCACAATTTAACAAAAAATCAATTTACTAAATAATTTGGATGGCCCCGCCCAGGATTCGGTAGCTCTGTCGGTAGAGTGTCCGCTCGGAACACGGGAGATCTCAGTTTGTGTCGCATCCGGAATCGATTGCATGAAGTATTTTTATCTATAAAACTATCTTAAACTTTCATAAAAACATTATTTTTTATAATAAATGCTGGAGCTTTATGCGAGTGCATTAAAAGTGATTTAATTAAATATGTAATGTTTTTATCCGTTGTTACTCGCGCTTTGCAGTTGTTATTGTTCGTGCACCGCCAATTTATTGTCTGTTTTGTACGTGCTGATATGCAGAAGCTATAACCATTTACGACGATGACATCGTTTCCTCTTACATTTTTATAATGTTTTACTGAAACAAAAAAACGTATAATAGTTTAATTTAATTATTTTTAAAAAGGTTGTGTTATAAAATTAATACACCGATTAAGTTTAAAAACGTAGCTGGGGTCATAATACTAAAAAATTGCGTGATCAACAGGACGGAACACAAATATCGGTTAGTATGGGAATCTCTGAGACTATTAAACATAGAAAGACATACTCTCAGGAACCAAGTCAGCGATGTTAGTTATAAGAAAATCAGAATTTACTCTTTCAACCATTTAATCATTTGGCGTCTCCTCAGAACTTTAAATATACTGGTACGCTTAAATATCGTATCAAAGAAAGTAACATAAAAATTTAGTTAATGACTAAAATAGCCCTTTATATGTATATTGATATCAATCATTTTATAAGACTTGGCATCGTCATCATCTCACAACTCTTTGTAATGAGCTCATGCCCTGCAGTGGGTGCAGGGCATGAGCCTCTTGGCACAATGACCACATGGTAAATCTTTGGCGATAAAAAGGTTATTAAAATTAGAAAATCGAACCTGGACTTTGTGAAGAATAATAGTACTTTATTTCCATTTAACTCTATCGCATACATATTATAGTCGATATGTCTTAATAAAGAAAGAGATGCGGATTCAAAGAAGATGTAGTGACTAAGTTTGAAAAGGGTATGTTACGGAGTGAAAGTAGATTTACGAAAGACGTGTACAGAGCAAGAATGGATGGTGCTGTCGGAAAGGGCCGCCCTAGGCATAACGTATGCCGATCAAATTGGCGAAGTTTTTAAAAAGGGCCTAGTTAAAAGTACCCGTAACCGGCGGTCGTGTATGAAAAGATTAATGAACGTGGAGGAAGCGAAAGAGGTATGTCTGGATCGTAGCAATTGGTGTTTCCTTGTCTCTGCCTACCCCAAAAGGAGACCGGCGTGAGGTTATGCATGTATGTAAGTCTTAAAAAAAAGATGTATAAAATGAATCAAAACGTTGTCTTCGTATCCCTTAATTTGTTAAAATTAAAATTTAAAACGTATATTATTTTTTATTACAAATCGCGGAGCTGCTTGCAAGTCTAATAAAATAGATTTAACTTTAAAATAGGTTATGTTTTTATCCGTTGTTACTTGCACGCTGCATTCTTTGTCATTCATGCACTTCCAATGTATTCTCTTTTGTGAACGTTTGTCTACGCAGAAACTATAACCATTTACAATGATAACATCTTTTCCTTTTACATTTTTATATTTTTTCACTGAAACAGAATAAGGATTGGATGTTGAATAAATATGAGAATAAAGAACATTAATAAAAACAAGTCAACCTTGGTGCGGCGGGTGCGGACGAGCGGTAACAGCATCCTGAATATGATCTCAAATAGATTAGATTCGACATATTTAAAGCACTCCTGTGCCATTGCGGGGGAATGGTGCAGGAGTGGCCTTTGTAAATTAGCCTGTAAATTATTTTGTTTAAAGTTTTTTATGTACCTAGTTAAATATTTATTAACATAGTCTGTAAGCATTTATATATTAACAAATTGAGTCTTTGTTACTTTTAAATAAATCATTCATTCATTCAAATACATCTTGCGATAAAGTTTATTTATTTAGCGGTGCTCATACATTAAGGATTTTTTTGCTAGCTGAGAATTTTTAGCCTTTTAATTAGCTTAGCTTCCTGTCAATTGGCGTGTCTTCAGCACCGAGCTGGTTCTGCAAGAAGCATTATCATGTTTATATTGAAACTAATCAACATAGAAGTAAATAATAATAAATAAAATCCATAGACAATCACCAACCACATGGCCCCAAAGTAAGCATAGCTTGTGTTATCGGATGATGATGATGTAATCCGGCCGATTTCGACCACAGCGACTGTCTTCAACTCCGGTTTTGCCGTTGGTGTGCTCGCATGTGGCTTATGTAGCCAATTTAGTTTGTAAAAGCTCTCGCACATTGCGGGCATGAGAGCACATCGTTCACATAATTATAGCTGACAGCCGCAGGTGGTCGGGCTTTCAGCTCGTCGCGTCTGGCATCCAGCTCAAGGAGCCGCCGGTTTTCAGAGGCTTGGACGCTAGATTATCGGATACCATGTAGCGAACTAGGGGCGGACCTAGTGTATAAATACATAAATAACTAAACGCCCAGACACGGAACATTTTTTTCATCTTGTTCCGTGCGGGAATCGAACCCGCATTCACTGGCGTCTGAGGCAGTAAGGCTTACCCCATCGACAAAGTGGTCGTCAAAGAAGTAAAACAGTTATTAAAAATGAAAAAATACTAGTAAGTAGTGAAGCTTGCAGAGTCTACAATCATTGTTCATTTTCTATTAGCTTACACTGGGTTCATAAATTTTTAGCATGTTTTCAATTTGATGAGAATGCTCATTTCTCGTGAAAATGATCTCATTGTGAGATGTAATAACAATTGACTTACATGATCGAAGGTACTCTGGCTACACTGCCATCTTATTTTTGATATTGTCCCAGAATTAAAACTATACCTCAGTGTATTTTCCGAATTTTTGTCACGTTAAAACTAAAAGCTTTTTTAATATAAAGTCAAGTTACAAATAAACACGAAATTGCAGGTCTTCTTTGCAAAATACATTTATTTAATGAACAAAAGCACACAGTCCATGGTAGGTTTACTACCTACCATGACACAGTCAGTAAATAGAAGTTTATGCAACTGTCATATAATAGAGGGTATTAAAACATGAGTGTAGTAATCAAAATAAGATTACACGAGTGTTTTAATATTTAATGTAGTTGCATACACTACTTTATTTAATCTCATGGTATGGTTAATTAATATCATCGGTATTGCTAGACATTTTTGCTCCTAAAGTTTTCAACAAAATATTACTTAAATTCGTATGTACGAAATAGCGTCAAAATGGAAAACGCCTGTTATTGGTTTATGGCTCGGATCCAGCACGCACGCGCGTTGCGCGTGCAGCGCGCTCACCACAGATGATGTGTACTTAAATTGCATTGAAACCTCCTTGGTCGGGACACATTGTACTTTAATAATTAAAAAATTGTTTATTAAAGTACAAAGCATTGTTTTGTTATGTGAATAATGCTTTAATTTACTTTTTTAATTTTCTTATAGAAGTATGTAAATAAAATATGCCAATAAAAGTCTGTATTTCATTTCATAATTAGAACATTACCGAATGAGATTATATAAATGTAATAATTAAATTGATTAAATTAACATTAATTAAATTGTTAGCATGAAGGGCCCGGTGGAAATAAAACTTGCTTTGGTATTTTTCCTTACAATCACCAGTATAATATTCACACACAACTCCACACCCGTACCCCCAACGGGGAAGGCAGAACACCAGAGGCCACAAAACCATGTGATGTCACGCTCCACAAACTTGGAGGTACTATTATGATGGAGAGAGACTATTGCAGTGACAGGGGGTCAGCCCATCGCCCGCAAAAACGCCAATAAAACCTCCGTCCCTTAACTGACTCTTACAGTTCGCCCGGGAAGAGAAGCAGCTGGCACATTCTATGTTTTTCTTTCGCTCCCAGTCCAACATAGAAGAAATAATATTCTCATCAACATTAAATCTATCAAATATTCAAAATATTATATCCATCCAATCCATCCAATATTATATTATAAGTGCTCTAAAGCCTCTAAAGTGCTTAATTGTATTTCATGATATTTTACTGTTTTAGATGTGGTCACAAGCGTAACCTTATAATCATCTATGAGCGTAACTCCCGACCAAGTTCGCCTATCTGCCTTGCCAAAGATAGGGCGGCCGAAATCCCTACTTCCCGAAAGGTTTTTACGAGATTGTTACGTAACTTGTTGACGAAACAATCATCGTTCCGCACCCGGCTTTATCATGGGTTGTTTTAATATTCATACTAAAATTGACTAATTTAAAGGAATAAATTGTATAAGGAATAAAGTGTATTGTATAAGAAGATTGACTGCCAAGTCTTAACCAAGTGCCGACTCATATAATTTTTTTATAAGGTGGTTATTTTTGGAGTTTCTAAAAACTAAAAATGAAGAAACCTGGCATTAAAAAACGATAATTGTCAAGAAAAATGATTAATTTCTCTTAAATAATGGTCTATAACAAACTACAACACAATTATACTACACGATTTCAAACTTTAGTGACTCTCACCTTTAACTCATCCTGCTTTTGCTGCATTTTTGTTTCAGCATTAATGAAAACGAACGTGGCCTTCAACAATAGCATGCCAACTGAGGTTTTGAAGGCTTACCTGCTGTTACTGTTCTTTTTGCATAACGCCACCTTCGTTGTTGCCGGTAAAAAATGGCACTTACTTCGGGAATGTTCTGTTTCGACTATTTGAAAAAAATTACTTGTACTCTATAAATATATCGATTGTATAGATTTTAATTGACGACCACTTTGGCGATGGGGTAATCGTATCTGCCTCAGACGCCAGTGGTTGCGGGTTCGATTCCCGCACGGAACGATAAAAAAAAAAGTTCCGTGTCTGGGTGCGTATTATGTTATTTATGTATTTATATTCTAGGTTCCCCCCTAGTTCGCTACATGGTATCCCATAACACAAGCTATGCTTACTTTGGGACCATGTAGTTGGTGTGATTGTCTGGGGATTTTATTTATTTATTTAATTAGTATGTCTCAAATTAATGAAATGCATTGTTTTTCATACCATTTAATTTATTTTAGAATTTCCACATCTAGTCTTTTTTAATATAATAATCACAATAAAAAGTTAAGAGAATATGTAATAAGGTCAATAGGGGCATTTCCGACTAAAAAAATGCAAACATAAAGTTTAACTATTTGTACATTCATATGTTACTAAAGTACTACACATCTGAATAATTCATTTTATAAAACCATTGACTGAGATTGATCTTGATGTATTCTTCAGTTAAAATACTTATTATATAGGTACAAAAAAGATTAATTTAGCAACAAAGTCAGAAATAGTTGGTTTTACCCCTCTGTGAGGCAATTCCGACTATTGGTTATATTAGGGTTGAGATAAGAGCAACGAACACAAAAGTGAGAGAAAAACCAAGTCGATGCTTCGTAAAAGCAAATTAATACTTTAAATTCAATGCACAACGGTTCAATTTACCAAAACACTATCATAAACATTTTGAAGGGGCAATTTCGACTGTTCTCTATAGACAATAGTGATGGGCTCAAAATTCGATTAAAGAAGTCGATGAATGAAAGGATAAGAAAACTAAAAAATGCACTTAGATTCACAAATCAACCTGGAGTAACTTGTGTTAAATAATCAACAAAGTAATCTTATATGATATAAGTAACTCTTATAATTTTTGGTATCTCATAGTGTACGTAGTTTAAGCAATAATTTAAATTACCTACATGGTAAGTGTCGATACGTTGACATCACTAGTTTTTTGCATTTTCATATTAATTGTCTGTGGCAATTCCAACTACCAATTTTAGTCGTAATTACCTCGTGTCACATTTTCGTGGGGCATTTAAAACTGTGTAAATATTCCTCTTAAAACGTATCGTAAGCAAAAACCAATAAGAAAAAAACAATTTATGGTAAACAAGGTCAACACTCACCGTGAAATTGGAAGAAAATAAGCCACAATTAATTTAAAACAAATCTGTTACAGCTCTTTCGACAAACACTGGTTAAAATGGCGTCTGTATATAAAAACATGGTGGGAAAGCAGCATGACGATTTAGCTGCGCCATTTATGCAATTTCGTAAAACTTGGGTTTTCTCCTACATGGACATAGATGGGGCTTTTGATCAACTGTTATAGAATAAAAGTTATTGAGTTTGGTTGGAATTACCCCTTAGTCGGAAATGCCCCCATTGACCTTATACTGTTTTACTTACTGTTAAGCTATTGCGTAGCTTCTATCGCGGGCTTTGAGCGTGGGGACCGAATCCAGAAATTCCGTAACGAAAAAAACCTAACACCCCCCACTCCGACCGGCACAGCGGTGATACTTTTATTTCATAACTTTACATGCGGGCTTTAATAAACAATCAGCGCCATCTACTAGGAACTTGTGGAACTTCATATTAGATCAAACATTACTACATTAATAAAATAAATAAATAATTATAATTGCATAAGTTGATAAAAAATGCTATGCAATAGCTTTACCGCGGCAGTCTCCGAGTGCCACACGTCTTTTTTTATGTTCCATTATGTTTGTTTATATTTTCCTTGGACGTTAAGTGACGTTGCATGTTTTTGGTAATTTTAGCTCATTTTTATCTCTTGTATTGTTTTAAGTATTATTGTTTGGTTTCTTTTTATTTTTGTATCTGAAAATATTATTAAAATCAAATGTTGTTTGTTTAACTGTCAACTCTAAAATTTGTCATGTTGCTTATGTTGCTTTTCAGTACAGATAATTTATAAACTGTTATTAGGTTTCATATTCATTTCTCTTTCAATTATTTTTAAAATTATTACTATAATATCTATGATTCTGAGACTTGCACATTTAGAAGCAAGAGAAGTATCTGCTCCACTTTTACAATACCACAACTGCTGCTCCAGAGACTAAAACCTCCTTAATACGAGAAGTGACAGACGCTGGCCGATGATAGAATGGACGTCTCTCGAAAACATGAAAATAAAATTTACGTCTGTCGAACGAATTTGGAGATATAAAAGGAGCGGTAATCTGCTCTCATGGCTTTTTCGAGATATAACACCTATCAGAGAAATAACGAGAGCCGACTGAAGATAAACAACAGAGTCTAATACAATAATACACAAATAAACATATAAACTCTTGGAGCCTTAGATCCTGGAAACTTATAGACACCTACGCATTTTGGATAATCTCTGTGTATATATAAAAAAATCTATGGACTGTAAGTGAAATAGTGCCTTTTTATATAATCTTGTAACATTTTTGTAAATATACTAACTTTAACTTTATTCTCTTTATTTCTTTTACCTCTTCTTTTAAATAGTAGGTTACTTAGGCTCTTACTCTAGGTAACACTACAAATATTATGCGATTCAATACTTTTTTAAAACGACTTTACTAAAGTATGAATTAATTTATACAGGGTGACAATTGTTACTTTATTCTTTATATAAAAAAAATGTATTTGTAAGTTTTAAAACATAAATTTATAAAAATATCAAAAAAGTGTGAAATCATGCTTAGAGTCTGGCTAACGAAAGTAGACACTGGGGGTTTTTGCAAAATGTTTATATGGCAGTACTAGCATGATGGCCAAAGTCGTTTTTCTGGTGTCACTGTTGTCAATCGAACGGTTCTTGGTGGTTTTGGCAATTGAGATTTTGGAATTTTCGTATTTGAAAATGAATAAAAAAATAAAATATTTCATAATTTCATAATCAATGTAAGAAACAGCGATACCTACCAGTGACTCTGACTATTCATTCCATATAGAATTGCTGGATTCATATTTTGATTACAATGAATAAAAATAATTATTGTTATTGGTTGTTTTATTTTTAAACTTGATTTTCGTGACAGTTCTCATTTTCCATTACGCGCAAACTATTCAAAACTAATAAAATATAAATAGGCACGTTAAGAAAATAAAAACTATGTCATTAAAGTTGTTTACTTTAAAATTATAAATTGAACTATTAATAAAGTGTAATTGTTATTATTAACTGTAAATAAATTAAGTTAATGTCATAATAATATTCATCTTAATTAGACAGATTCAAAGAAACGGAACGATCTTTTGATAGTGATTGATACTACTGCAGTGCGAGCACAGAACTTTATCGAATCGTTTGTTAACGAATGTTCGTATAGTATGGAGACGGTTTTTAAGAAACAATTAAAATCTTTCCATTGCCGCAAGGCCAGCTTAAATAAATGTGTGCCTTATTAATTTAGAATGTTCGTAAACATGTTGTACTCATTATTATCTGTAAAATAAAAAAAATTACAATGTTACTCAAAACTTGAAACCGACTCCATACTATATGAGCATTCGTAAACATTCGTTAATATACGATTCGATAAAGTTCTATGATCGCACTGCTGAATCGACATTAAATCGATGAATATGAGCGGCCATTCTGTAATCGGAAGTTTGTATACTTTTTTTTCAACAAATCATTCGATACGTCAAAGCCATCGAATGGAAGATCGAACAATTTCATTATGGCAACGTCACAATAATTGTCAATTTCGAACTGTCACAAAAACCACTTCAAAAGAATTCAACTATAATAATATTCTTCTCATTAAGTAGGACAGCACCAATATTGTTATTTATTACGATAATTTTATTAAAAATCAATCAAGTATCGGGGTTACCATGATGCTATTTTTTTTAAATTCGACAGGTCTCTAATTTCATTAGCCAGACCATATCCTAAAATTAGGCATACGAATTTACCCGTAAAGGAAGGCTTTAGGTATTAGTAAACGTTCTATTCGTATGGCGGAATAGGAATATGAAAGAAAAAGTCGTAATTTTATTGTAACCGTATAAATATGCAATAATATGATGTCAGCATTACACGTACTTCAAACTTACATTACTTAATGATTATGGACATTATGTATCTTACAAACTTTATTATCGACAGTAATTACGTGGGCTTTGCACTTTAAATAATTTTTTTTTACACAATGCCATCGAACCCGGGCCCCTTTGGATGGATGTTTTTTATTGAACCTATAGTCGCCCACCATCATGGCCACTCCACCTTTTGTACTAGTAACAAATGAAATAGCTGAAAGAAAACAGTGGCAGTTAAATAATTGTACGTTCATAGAACAAAAGTAGACATTAATGTTGAGGTTAATAAAAGGATGAAGTCCCTTTGTAATATCTAAAAAAAATCACTTAAATATTAATACCAGTTATATATTATAAAGGTCGAAAGTTTTTGTGCACGTCCATCGAGTCTTTATTGTGTGACTAACTAGGTACCGTAAGTCCGTGTAGGGCTGGCTGAGAATAGTTCTACCGCCCTGGATAAGTGTTTTATATTAAACACCCTTAATAGCTTGATAGCAGGATCCTGTCATATTACCGCTCCACCGGTATTGTGTTCCGTTAATATTTTATGAAGAGCCAGTTCTTTCCTAAGCGCATTTCTATCGTCATCGTCGAATATCTTAGCCAAAAGCTGCGATTCTTAAACATTGCTGAACTTCGGATGGCAGATTTCTCATACGGAAATCAGAAACATCTGTAGGCTGTATCGACTAATGAACGAAGTAATCACTTTGTTCGTAGAACTTAAATAAATAAGTGAATTCGTATTCATAACACTTTTGTGCACGACTGTTAAGTTATTATTTATTGAGAGTGGTATGAATAGACCCATTAAAAAACGCTATTCGGCGATTCATAGTACTGGTATGTAACCCCTGGTGTGAAACAGCAAACCCCCATAGCAGCCTCATTTACGTTCTGTATGCTATTGTTCAGTATAATATATGAATATTGAAATGAATGAAATCCCGCAACCATTCTTTATGTAATATGATATCGTCAAAACATAACTAAATAAATATGCGATTGAATTATTTAAAAAAGATTTTACAAATGGTAAAACATAATTCATAAAGTTATAGGTACCTACATATTAGATTATTTTTCTTAATAAGTAACTATGTATAAAATTCAGCAACTATATTAAATAAGTTGCCCAAATAATAACTGCGTTTGAAATTTCAATACAGTAGTCCCCACAAAGAGACTAGCCCTCGACAAACCAATGGTGTCTTTACGACTATTTCGTAGAAAAACCGTACAGTACAAGTCATCAAATAATAAAAATGTTGAAATAAAAATGTTGAACCTATTTTTAACTTAAACCGAATTTAGTTATAGTTATTAACAAATTGTGAAAAACTTATTTGCAAATAAAGTAAATTATTCGCCTTATTAGTCTCTTATAAATAAAGTTATAAAGATTGTGCTTGATATTAAATTGCACAGTTATTTCAATTTATCTCAATATTCTCAATATTCTTGAATAAGTTTTAGATAAGGTGGAGTCATACCGACGCTTATACATTTTTTAAACAGCAATGCCTACACACTGTTATAGTATGGAGTTTTACTTAACATTTGCCGGTCAGTTGGACACATTTTATCTTTTTTATTTGATTTGGACCTGAATGTCGCTTGTAAAAGGAACCGCATGACTCGCAGCACATAATTCCATAATTTCGTCCGCTCACTTCATCGTTGCATACTGAGTCTTCACTCCACTGGTGTAATGAACTACAACTTTGTAATCCCCGATTTGAATATCATCATCATCATCACAACTCCGTGTAATGCAGGGCTATGAGTTATTTGGTATATTGACTCATCTCTCCTCGACTATTGTATACAAGTATACAGCACCCGGGACCGATTGCTCAACGTGCCCTCCGAAGCACGGAAGTCGTCGTGAGAAATGAATGGTCGGCGGTCACCGTTCCTAATACCGGCCGCACCGAGCGCGCTACTGCGCTTATAAAGATTGTATCGTTTGATATATGTTAATTATTTAGAAAATAGAAGAAGTCTTAAAGCAGCCACTTTTAACTTATAGATAAAAATACCAAGCAAAATCGATCCTGGCTGGAACTCGGACCCAGATCTTCCGCTTTCCGGGATACTTTAAGTAGAGCTACTTTAGCATATAATGAAAAATCCAATATACCAAATAATTCAGATGGTCAACGAGCAGAACCCGGTAGCTCGGTTAGTGTAGTGCCCGCCCGGAATGCGGGGGAACTGGGTTCGAGTCCCAGCCGCCATCGGGGTTTTCACCCACACTGTTGTAAACGGCGAGTCAAACAAACTTCCAACCAAGGGCGTACTAGGCCACGCCCCCAACTTGTCCCAAGACAAAATTTAGTAGCAAACAGCCGTCTACAGTGCTGTAAGCTAGCAGAGTCACTTGTTTTAAACAAGCAGAGTCTTGTTGTAAACAATGTAGCCGGTGCTTAAGGCTGAGCGAAGCGAGGCTGCTTCAGCGCAGGTGAACACAACTCCGACATTGTCGTAACAGTGGTCATTAGAAGGTGTTTGAGGCGCTATCATATGATTCAAGGTTAATTGTAGGTTATTTATTTATTTATTTATTCATTGTACATATGGCATAATGCAAAAAGAAATTCATAATTCATACACATAACAATGTGACCTTACAGAGGAATATTAGCACGCAACTACAAATGGCACACGTCCTGACACAGCCGAGTTACATTGAAACTTGAAATTAATTTTTGAAACATCTCTATTGTAATTAGTGGTATTCATATGATTTGAACTCTGTTACTGCAGTATTTCAAACGGAAAATAGTTATATTAAAACTGCGTGCCCAGCTATGCCTTTAAAATGCCAGCTCAAATGTATCGTTGACTGAAGTGAAGCTAAATTTTTACATATTTGTTATCACGGATAATGTATCTTGGAGGCTTATGAGTGTGTTGCAGCTGCGACCGGATGATCATCTTGACATCTTTGTCAGAAGTGAAGCATGACTTGCAAACAGACGCGTTGGTGCAAGCCCAATTTATGGTACTGTGATTTAGTTTTTGAATGTAAAAACTGTATTTTCCCAAAACGGCTACAGCGTTTCCTTTGCAGTTTTTGTATACTTTTACTGTAAAAAAATAATATGACTTGTTAAGCTTAGAAGAGTTCTTATTAAGAGCTGGTAGGAGTAAAATACCCTTTCTGTGTTGAGTGCAGACACTTCTGTATCTAGATAATGACTACGCTTGCACGTAGTTTAACTACGGTGAACCGTAGTACCTATGCAGGAGATTCCAAACAGAATACTCTTTTTAGCTATTTTATAAAAACATTCTTATGAATCAAAATATTGTTTATTTGTAACTGTGTGTTTAGTTTCACGATTCATTGTATGCGGGTGGTATCGTGTATTATGGAGGAACTTTTAAAAATTAAAATCTAAATTATAATTCTACGCGATTTTTGTTATCAAAAACTGAATTAATCTAAAGCAGCAGTTTAGAGTCGATTTTAATAAATAGGTTGTCGATGTGAGTAATAATAAAAGTACATACCAAACAATCATGTTCTGAGTATTTTAAATTTACATTTAAATAGAAAAGACAAAGTTTCTGCAAAACAACGTTATTTACGATAAGTACCGATATTAAGTGAAAAAATGGGTCATGATCTGCTTTTTCTGACTTCGATGTTCTTAGTTGTTATACATTCAGCTTGCCGTGAACTAGCTCTGAATCTAGTGGATCCTCATCCCCACTACAACTGGGAGTGTTTTCTTCTAATAACTTTACCCTTTTCTTTGTAACTTCTTTATTATGTAATGTTTTTAAAGAATTCTTTAATTTTTTTGAGCTGCATCCTTTTTGCTCTTGGAATACTCAATAGTTTTTTTCTTCTCTTCATCTTAAATATCGCTGATGTTCTTTTTATTTTTCAAGTGCATACTTCGTTGATTCAGCCTTAATTTTAGCATATCTTTCTCTTCTCGCATTTTTTTTTTCTAAGAAGAATTTCTTATCTTGTTGTTTTTCTTTGGGAACATGTTGCTGAAATAAAGAAGTAATTGCTAAACATAAAAGACATAAAATAATCATATACATACAATTTTATTTTGAATGCATTTTTGATGATTTTTTGTTGTTGATGACACAATTTTAAATAAAATTAAGGTCAAATAAAAATTGATTTATTTGGTTTAGGTAGTGAATCTTGGGTGTGGCAGAAGAGACATGAAAGCAGGATTAATGCTGTCGAGGTGAGAGCTTTGAGGAGTATGTGTGGAGTGAAATTAATATATAGGGTGCAAAACAGTGAAATAAGAAAGTGACTAAGATTGAAAAGGGTATGCTACGGTGGTTTGGACGTTTGGAAAGGACCAAGAATGGATAGTGCTGTTGGAAGGGGCCGCCCTAGGCGAACGTTTGCCGATCTAATTAGCGACGTTCTTAAAAAGGGCCCAGTTATAAGTACCCGTAACCGGCGATCATGTATGAAAAGATAAATGAACGCGAAGGAAGCTAAAGAGGTGTGTCTGGATCGTAGCAATTGGTGTTCCCTTGTCTTTGCATACCCCAAAGGGAGACAGGCGTGAGGTTATGTATGTATGTATAAAAACATATTTCAGATAAGCTTGAGTAGACAAAATATTTATTTTTACTCAATCTTAATATAAACCTATCTTAGAAAAACCATGAATAAAGAAGGAACTGATTTAATATATATTGTATAAATTGCTAATCGTCACACTCTGTTGACAGAAGTGTGCGCTAGTGGTTCGTGCATTCCGGTGACGCACACGATGGCGTCGTTGCTGGTGTAGATGGTGGCGCGGCAGCCAGCCTTGGCCTTTACGCACACCCAGCGCGTCTTGTTGCCGTACTTCTGCGCGCAGTTGAACCGGTACTTGCCGATCAGGATCACGGCATTCCCGCGCTGAGATGTCCCGAAAATTGGATTCAAGTCTGAAAAAAGCAAGACATTCATGAGCGTCAACCAGTGTAGGAAGAAAGGAAAAAACCCACAAATATAAACATATAAAATTTATTCTAAAGTTCTGGTATGAGATTCTAATTCACGGTGTCAAGCGGTTGCGACACTTTCACTGGTAGAGTCGAGTCAGCATATTACATGACGAATTACTGATATCGGGAACTGCTATACCGAAGGATGAGTCACCAAGGTTGACATGCAGAAGGGCTAGTTGGGTCCATAAAATACGCATTAACACCCCGGATATATAGTTATTTTATTTAGGAAACAGATTTTTTCAAAGAGGCCTTTCAAAGTACAAAATTATCTAATCCATAAATATAGAAATTTCAAAAGAACACAAATTCACGATGGGATGTAAATGTCATACCTCTGTATGTAGATACTTGGGTAGTTTGACGTAAACTCATAGTACAGTCACGTGTAGTAGGTACAATGTATACATTTTCATTGGACTGAACCTTATTTCACGTTGCTTCAAGTTGCTAAGTGTATACATAGTATTACAAGGGACAGTACAATATAATTTCAGCAATAGTTATTAGAGGTTCAATACCAAGTTATAAATATTAATTTACTAGTTGGAAAAATAATTATGACCTATAGTAAACCACAGCAAATTAAAAGGCTGAATTTAATGTCTGGTCCATTGGATTATTGACGCTGTAAGTAGGAAGAGGTTCGAATTAATCATGATTATGTTCGAATTCCGTTCTTTAAAGAAGAACGTTGTCGGAATTCATATCATACTGCAAATGTATCTCCGCGGCGCATTGTACGCCGAAGTGTTTAGCTTTACTACAGCGGAAGTACCGCTTGTAGCCTGCCTTGGTTCTCCGAGTGTACTTACTTTTGAATACACACTGTTGCGTCACAGCTGCTATTTAATGATGGGAAATAAAAACCAGCGAGATGATATCCATGGAGATGTTCTATTTTTCTATACATACTTTATAGTTATATAGATATTAAGTACGTTTAACTAAAACTCTTTTATCTCACTCTCCCAATACAAAAACCATTGAAGAAAAAAAGAGATAGTACTATTTTCATTTCGTACCGAATGAAAAAATTAAAGGCATGACGTCATACGAATGTCATTAGAGTGCCTTGCCGCCATGTTGTATTTCAGAATTCAGAGTACTTAAGATGTCAAATTGTGTTTTGGCTGAAAGGTTTTTTCAATTTACTAATTAAGTGGCTGCAAATTTGTGTTTTATATGTTAATATCTGCAAAAAGTGCAAGCAGTTTTCAATATGAAATGTTCAATTTTGTGGTGTGGTGCGAAGAAAGATGATAAATACCCTAATTTAACTTTACAAAGGTTAGTAAGATTTTCATTGATTAAAACAAGTAAATTGTTGTTATAAAGTGCTCCACATAACTTTTTTTGTGATTTGGACATGCAATCTTAACTATACACTACATTTTTTTATATTAAACATGTTTTACTTTGCCGAAAACTATTGTTGAAACTGTCTTGTTTGTTTACATTAGAATTTAATAGTGATGTATTTTTCTTAAAACTCTATATCGATATTTATAATTTTAGGTTTCCAAGAAATGTTAACTTAAAGGGACGGTGGTTAGAAGCCATTGGAAGCGAGAACTTAAACCCAAAAGTTAAAGTTTGGTATATTTGCTCTTTACATTTTGAGGAAAATAGCTTTTATAAGACCCTTGATGTAATTAGATTGCGAGATGACACAGTACCTTCAATTTTCCAAAAGGTAAGAAATCTTATTTTGTATTATTCAATAAAAATAGACTTTGTACCTTTTTTTTAGAAATGAATAAATATTTGTAACAATTACTATGTTGTTTTACTGCTACCTGCATAATACGAGTGTAAAATCTTTCTAACTTTCATAATATAAAAGGAAGGTATGGTTAATTATTACATAGTGGCCATGTGGATAGTTATATTTTATAATTTATTATTTTGATCAGATTTCACTTTTTATAATTGCAATGTCCACTTTCATTTATTTATTTATTTTCATTTTTATTGTTACTATTTTGTGTTCCTTCGTAATTCATGAACCTCTCCCTCTCCCTCCCCAGTATCGAAAGAATCGAAGGAATATTCTTTCAATACTTCTTTCGATTTTCCAAAAAGGTAAACAACACCTGTCATTAATTCGATACTTGCTCTCAATTTCGAATAAAACGCTTCAAATATGCTTCGAAAACACTCGTAGACTAATAATTAAAGTCAAAGAAAAAGAAAAAACTGGTATATATAAGTAGTAAATGGAAAAAAAGGCAGAAAGTTTTACTAAATGGCAGATGACGGCTAAGGGGCGTCTCTTTTAATAGTTGCATAAGACGCCCTAGGACCGTTATAAAAAATGGTATGACCGCACCAGGCAGAAGTTTGTAAAAATAACCGTCGCAATAAATCGGATGTGTGTTCCTTCCCTGTCAAATACTGTCAATAGGAGAACGTAAGTTTTGAACCCCTAAATTTTGGTAAGACAATTTATTTCTGGTGGCGTGATAAAGTTATAAACAAAGCTATTTAGAAAAAGCGTAAATTTTTCCTGACAAATAATAAGTTAATAAATCCCCAGATGAATCATTTCAAGCATTTTCATGGTAAGCATGTGGGATAACTTTAGTAATTTATATATTTTTTTCCAATACCAGGATAAAGCACAGACCTAAAATTTTTTTTTTTAAAATATCTTTGATCATCAAGTTTTCAGTTATTTACTAATAAATGATGCTACACCCGAATAGTTTCCTTTCTCTATCAATAGGATAAAGCTTCATTTCGCATTTTTGAATACACATTTGCTCAAGAAAACAAAATAATCGTCCGATGAATCGGACATTTTCGCTGATAAGCGCTTATAAGTTTCCAGCTTTAATTCTGTATACGGCCTTAGAAGTATCGATATCGATACAACTTTAGTATGCTCACTATTGGCGGCCATTTTATGCTACGATTTAACTTTAGGTATGCACCCATTTTTTGCTGTTATTTCAGATCCATAGTGTTAGAGATCTATGATAAAAACCGATTCAAAGACACCGATGCCGCCGATGAAATCGCTTATTGAGAACGATATCGATATTGTGATCCACGCGCGGACTGAATCTAGCGGCGACCAGCCTTGGTCGGAGTTCGGACACGTCCAGTATACATAGTTTGCGTTATCTATGTAGATGTATGTCTGTGTGGGAACCACAGTTTCAAATGCGCAGTTTACATTTAGGTAATCAGCAGTTAGTGGGCAGAACAATCAGTTCTACCATACGTGTTGGAGGAACAGATTAGTGGCAACATACATTTACAAATGTAACTTCTATGGCTGCAGCAATAAGTAGGTTTAAAGTCGGTAATTCATAGTAATTGTAAAATAAATAATGCTTATTTTATTTATTTATTTTATAATAATGCTTATTATATACATATAATAATGCTTATTTTACAATTACTATGAATTATAAAGATATTGACAATGAGGCGGCCTTATCGCTACAAGCGATTTCTACCAGGCAACCAATAAAAGGAATCCATTTAGAATTAAATTTACAAAAAGAAACAACATAAAAGAAAAATAAACAGAAATCTTTGGGTGAGTATTTAGACGGTAAAACGTTAATCGTATACATTACATAATTGATAGCATAAAATTTAAATTTACAATATAATATAAAATAAACTTAAATTAATATAAATTAAAATATAAATTTGATAGTGCAGAGGGGTGAAAATAAAACAACTCAGTTTTTATGATTCCAAATATTATATAACATATTGTTATATTTTTAAGTATTTTTTATTTTAATCATTTCAAAATTATTGAGAATCTCAAAAATTAGTTTAGTTGGTTGGTTAGTTCAATGAAAATGCTGATTTTTGGAAAATACAATTTCGTCGCCTATGGTATAAATGACAGCTTTGCATGACTTGGATTTATCTTGAATGCATTTCCATTTAGTTTTTGAGTTGAAGGATCCACCTCTAGATTGTGGGCTATAAGTGTATCGTCCCACTTGAAGACGCTTAGCTCCTCGTTTTGTAAAGATAAATTTCGGAACTATAACTGAAACTGTATACAAATAGAATTTAGTGACGATGAAAATATATATTCGTGGGACATTAGATTTCGCTTCTGGTTGATGACATAGTCTAAATCGTTGAAACAAGATTGATATCATTTTAGAAATTTAGAATCAGCTCTCCGAATTTATTGAAGAGCCAATAAAGAAGTAACTAGAAATAATACGTTTTTGACCTGTACGGTAAGAATTTATTTAGCAAGGTCATTGTAAAAAATATAGCACACTTAGTTAATCTATGCTTAATTCGATCCTTTTTGCACTCGCCATCAAACTTTATAATACTGTCCGTCTCTAATTATGTAGTTTGGAGGTAAATGATTATGGTAAGCTTTAGTCATGTCATGATGAAGGTTCCATATTCGATCTGATTGACTTCGCAGGACATTTCAAGGACGGGGTAGATGAACATATCCAATGATTAGTGTTGTTGATTTGGGAGTAAGTGTACCCACGTATCATTATTGTACTTTTGTTGCTTTTCTTTGAGTGTATCATTATTATTTCATCCACTGATATAAGATAATTAAGTAAATGCGAGTCATACTTAGTTGAAATATACTCGTGATTTATAAAAATCAAAAAATAGTATTCCTCCCCTGTGCTCAAATGTACTTTCATACCTACTCTCAATATTCATGTAATTACCTGAAACAAAAGTTTATCATATTACCACTATTAGCAACAACAATTTCTGTAGAACCTCCTGCCATTCAACAAGTCAACTGATAAATAGCTTATTGTCCATAAAATAATCACTAATAACTAATTTAAAAAAAAAAAACATAAGATCTTCTTTCAGTGGTTTCTTTCAAATTTTCTATCGCTTTTGTAATATTTTGAGGAAATTGAGAAAATAAATTAAAAAAATGTTTACGGATTAATTTATTTAACATAACAAAAGAAAACGTATAAAGGAATGCAATAACTGTATAAAAAGAACAGAATGCTTACAATTTCGCTTTGAGATATTTTTATAGTCGCAGCAAACACGCGTGACGCTCTTTGATCAGTTTTTCGCTGATAAGATTTTGGCCCTAAGGTCACGCGCCCGCGCTTGACTAGTCACTATTTGAGTATTTTTTATTTTTATTTTATTATATATTGAGTGCTTGTAAGTGACATACATCTTAATGTCAACTACATCAATTTTACACAGTCTGATAAGTATTGTTATTTTATAAGGTTTTACCAAACAAAGTTATCAGATAATCAATGCTTTTAAACATTTTATAAACTTGATAATACTTTTATATAATATGATAATAACTTATATGTTTATTTATTTTTATAGTACTTAACAATATATATATTTTTAATATAAGTTGAGATGCAGCTTATACAAATGTAAGTTCACTTTTCGTAGTTCGCGCGTTCTTTAGCAGAGGGCGTTAATTGCCATACCCACCTTATCGCTTAGAGTCTGGATTTTGAGCCTTTTTTAAATATTTATAGGTGACTAAACCCGCGTTTGATCTCAGCCTCACCTGATGGTATGTATACGACGACAAGGATACACGGGCACACAGGTTTAGCAAAGAACTGGCTCGTCTTGTAACATTACCGGGACATTTACCGACATAACTAACACAATATTAAATAAAATATTGATATTAAGATAGTGTTGATAAACGACATCAAAATCAAACAACTCAAAAATATGTTCTTGTTACTTAATTTAAACCATTGACACGCTCGACACGAATCCAACTCGGCTGGACAGCGTCCGGGAAGCTCCGTAAAATCTTCTCGTCCCAAATACCGCAGTGTCTGAAGATTAAGGTTTTTGACCAGTGTGTGTTGCCAGTGATAACATACGGCACTGAGACGCGGTCGCTAACTATGGGCCTTATAAACAAGCTTAAAGTCGCTCGGCGGGCAATGCTCCTCGGCTATGCTCCGACTTTCCCGGCGGGATCGAATCAGGAATGAGGAGATTCGCAAGCGAACCAAAGTTACCAACATAGCCAGAAGGATTGCAGAGCTGCAGTGGCAATGGGCAGTGAGCAGGGCACATATCTCGCACAACAGATGGCCGTTGGGGCATAAAAGTTCTCGAGTGGCGGCCACGTACTGGGAGACGCAGGCTCCCGCAAGATGAACCGACGACGACCTGGGCCCTGTTTAATAAAACTGACAATCCGACATATGTGTCAAAAACTAAAAAATTTGTCGGATTGTCACCCTAAGCTTGTTTAATAAAGATGACAAATATGTCCGACATTGACAGGTAAAATCACGACAAATTGTCACTACTGTAAACGCGTTTAATAAAACTCGGGAATTGTCGAAAACCATTGTCAAAAAAACTGGACAAAGTTGCTGGTAAACGCTAGATGAGGGCGGCGCGGGACCGAGCAACGTGGAAAACCTTGGGGGAGGCCTATGTCCAGCAGTGGATGTCTACTGGCTCTGGAAGATGATGATGATGGATAGACACGCTTGCATAGTTCAATTCAAATTATATTCATTTTATTTGCGAAAAATGAGTACAAATAGTTCTTAATAATGCTTACATTTTTGCTTCTAAATTTTTTATTGTTAAATATCGTGTAAATATTTATTAGAACTTAGTTAACTGTTTGTTAATTGGCTACTGTCTTAAGAAATCTGTTCTTATGAATATAAATAAAAAAAAACCTTAAATTTCCTGGACTCCATTCGAGTGTGTGGCGAGTTGTAGATGAGAACTTACACAATAGATCTTGTTAGGTTGCAGTGTGACGAGCAGACAAGACTGCTCAAACGGTCCTGTGATCCCAAATAATAATATAGCAGAAAATAGAGAAGAATAGAAATTACTCCACCGAAAAGAGCTTGGCTCTTAAATTTAAAGGAGAAGGTAAGCCTGTTATATCTAGAACCTTCCGTTTGTTTTTTTATTTTACACTAAATAGTGCTTTTCCATGGCTGTCGATTTACTTATAAGCGAATCACATACAACCCTTGAGCAATCGTTTCTAATGATCAGGTTTTGAAGAAAATTCCATCTTAAATTACATACTGAGGTGGATAATGAGTGTGAATTGAAGAAACAAAGTCATATTTGTTTTTCTTATGTAAGATCGCAATAGGTTCTTATTTGATCCCAGTCTTTCAAATACGTAGTTTGAGCGCTGCTGATCAGTCGGGAAGTTTTCTATGCTGCCTCAGGTCTGTGTTTACTTCGCTGTATGATCACGATAATACAAACCTTTATACTGTAATGAAACACATTGGTAGTTCGGATCGGAATAATTTTATTGTAACACAAAAAGTAGGCAAAAGAACTAACACAGATAAATAGGCTTGGTACTATACTTGGTGGCATTTCTGTGCATTACATTTAATATTTTAATAACTTTATCTTAACTACCCTTCTCGTGGAAATTTCAGAAACTATACAACCAGACATCCACTGAAAGAACCTTTATACCAAGTATCACACCCATGCACTCAAGGAATAAGTTTTTTTCATACAAACTAAAAATCATATATTTCCCGTGCCCGTGGGAATTTTGGGAATTTTTTTCGTAGCACAACCAGTCACTCTTTGAAGAACCTTCATGCCAAGTATCACATCTGTACACTCAAGGAATAAGATTTTTCATACAAACTAAAAAGTCCAACCACTTCCCTTGGGAATTTTGGGAATTCCTTCCATAATACAAACAGACACTTATTGAGGAACCTTTATATCAAGTATCACATATAAAGTGCACTCAAGGGATGGGATTTTTTCATACAAACTAAAACATCATATATTTCCCGTTCCGTGGGAATTTCGGTAATTCCTTTCATAACACTACCAGACACACATTGAAAAACATTTACGCCAAGTTTCACATCGGTGCACTCAAGGAATAAGATTTTTCATACAAACTAAAAAGTCCTATATTTCCCGTTCTCGTGGGAATTTCAGAAATTCCTTCCTTAGTGCACCCCTACATCCCCTAAAGAATGTATGTTCCAAATTTCAGCTCTCTACGCCCAGTAGTTACGGCTGTAGTTACGGCTGTACGTCACTCTGTACCTCAGTCACTCAGTCAGTAACGGAACAGTTATATATATTTTGATTTTTTTTACATGCAGTAACAACATAAAAAGAAACGATGAGAATTTTAAAATTATGTCGCTCGTGACCACGTTCAAATCCGAGTAAAAAAGTGTTTTATTTAATAGTATGAATCGCGAAAACTTAAGACAATATTAATACGTTTATCCGGATGTAGGTACCTATTTATCTTATTATATGCGTAGAAGCCTTTGCGCGACGACGACTTCCCTAAGTAACATATATTATGAAATAAAATAAAATGAATAGATAGGTACCTACTCAAACACGCCTTTGTTTTTCTTGTACCTCAAAGTATTTGACATTGTAAATGTAATTCAAGTAATAAATTAACGAGTCTTTTAGTATTAATGGTAAGTATTAACATAAGAATTTGATGGACATTTATTATTTTATTTATTTTCTTTTGTTGTACAATAACAAAAATACGGCAATCTCTGCCAGACAATCTTAACATTTATTTCTTATTTTAGTGACAATGGAGGTTATTTATAAATACAATTTCATTGTTTACAGTAACAAGTTTTGATTTACAGCTTCTGCTTGTCGAGCACCGCCATCTTATTTTATTTCCGTTAACAGTATGAATACCAAATTTGAATCCGCCAATTCGTATCATTCTCTTGCCTTTCAGTGAAGTTTCAAAAACTGGAACATCTGGATCTGCAAGCAGCGAAGTTATTCTATTAAAATATGTCCTAAGCTTTGTTATTTTGAAATTCTTTGGATGAATTGGTCTAAACGAAGCTCTTTTATTTGATATCCCACACGAAACTGTCAAGAAAAAATGTTTTTAATTCTTTACTATAATTATTATTTCGCTTAATTTGGATAAATATTTTTTACATATTTGAGCTGTGCTAACACAGTTCTTTTATTTGATACACAGAACCGAAAGGAAAATATTTTTTTTAGTTCTTTATTTTAAGTCCCCTAGAGGGCGTTGTAGTCAATTTTACATAACTTTATGCCTATAACCAGCGGACAATTGTCCAATTATGATTAGCAGTTTAGAAGTTCTGAGGGAACAGATGAACATTCATACCCACATACACATACACATATTATATTAATCAAAATCCGATAAAGAACACCCGCATAAACAAACTCAGCTATAAATAGAATAGACTTTTATTTATGTCTTAATCAGTCAGTCACTCTGTCATTCATTCACTATTGCTTTACTTTCAATCGTGCTAGCTGGCAAAGAATGATAGTTATGCAGCCTTAAGCAGAATTTTCTGTATACAGCCGTTTTATTTGGTTTAACTTATTTATTGTGTAATTTATGTAACATTGTAATTTAAATATATTGCAATACATTTTGATATCTACTTTAAAGCAGGCGGGTATTTGACTTGACTAGGTTATAGGGAAAAGTTTAAGTATATTATTTAATCAACATTTTTATATTTTTGATATTTTACGTATTTATTTATTTCACCGAGTAATTTTTATATATCTATTAGTGTGTATTTAAGATGTCAGATTATAACAACGATGATTCTCTGCACTATGCATCTTGCTCACCAAGCGATTCGAACAGTGATCTCAGTTTTCAAAGCACCTCTCCTCCCCTTAACGAATTTTTGCATTCTCAGTTCTCTGACTTTTCCCGTAATTTCAACATTGTTCATATTAATGCCCAAAGTATTCCTGCACATCACGTAGATATGCTTAACAGTTTTGACAGCAAAGACCTTCATGCTATACTTGTGTCTGAGACATGGCTCAAACCATGTTTGCCCACCACCTCGTATTCTTTACCTGGGTATCAGTTGATACGCAACGACAGATGTGCTAGAACTGGCGGTGGTGTGGCGATTTACCTCAGGACTGGTGTCCCATATAGTATCGTGAGGAAATCAACTGAATTATCTGGTACAGCTTTGGAGTACTTATTTATTGAAGTCCTGTTGTCGCATGCTAAAGTTCTTTTAGGAGTAATTTATAGTCCATCACTCCAAATAAATTACTTTGCTGAATTCGAACAACTTCTAGAAGACTTGGCGCCGTCATATCAACACACCGTGATTATGGGCGACTTTAACACCTGCCTGCTGAAAAATGACCACAGATCAGCCAAACTGCTGTCAGCTGTTAAGTCCAGTAATTTACATTTAGCTAAACTTAATGCTACACATTTCTGCCCAAATTGTGATCCCTCCCTTCTAGACTTGATAATAGTCTCATCAGAAAACAGCATTGCCAAACATGGTCAATGCAGTGCTGATGCTTTTTCCCATCATGATCTATTGTTTTTATCTTATAAGATTCGTTTCCCTAAAGTAAAGCCAAAAATTCTGATGCAGCGCAATTTTGCCGGTATGAATCAAGAACAACTTCGCATAGATGCAGCAAAAATTGATTGGTCTGTAATAGATCAAATTACGAATGTAGACGATCAAATTAACATATTTAATACCTTTTTAACTGATTTGTACGATTGCCATGCTCCGATCCGGCCAGTAAAAATAAAACAACTCCCTGCTCCTTGGCTAACACCGGAAATCAAACTGCTCCTAGCAAAAAAGAACTCTGCACGCTGCAAATATAAGAAAAAACCTACAGATCGAAATTTGGAACGTTACAAAGCGTTGAGAAATCATTGCAACAGGATGTGTAGGGATGCACAACGCCGCCACTTTCACAAGTCTGTGGAAAATGAAAATCCAGGTAAAGTTTGGAAATTTCTCAAAACATTGGGTATTGGCAAAACAAAGTATGACAATAACTCCTCATCAGTTGATTTAAATCTTTTAAATAAGCACTTTTCCTATACTACTTCTATGGATGGTTCTTCAAGAGACCAAACCCTAAAATATCTTTCATCTTTGCCGTACCCAGACATACCTTTTTTTAATTTTCGTCAATTTACCGATTGTGATGTAAAGAAGAATATTTTATCAATTTCCTCTAACGCTGTAGGATGTGATTGCATTAGCCGTAATATGGTCATACCCTTACTAGATATCCTTACTCCTATCATCACCAAAATCTTTAATAAATCCATATCCACAAATACTTTTCCAGAAGCCTGGAAATCAGCTAATATAATTCCTTTGCCTAAAAAATTGAACCCTACCTCCTACTCCGATTACCGTCCAATTTCAATCCTTCCCTTTCTTTCTAAAGTATTGGAACGCCTTGTCCATCATCAGATCCTAATGTTTCTTAACAAAAATAACCTAATGAATCCTTTCCAATCTGGTTTTCGTCATGGCCATAGTACGGTTACGGCACTCGTCAACATTACTGACGACATACGTCGAAATATGGATAACAAACAACTCACACTTTTGAGCTTACTCGATTTCAGTAATGCATTCAACACAGTGGATTTCGATATACTTCTTGGTGTCCTAAGCACACTTAACATATCTCCAACGGTGATTGACTGGTTTCGTAGTTATCTACATGGCCGTCAGCAGCGTATTTCTGTGGAGAACACTTTTTCAGACTGGTGCAACACAACTGCTGGCGTCCCTCAAGGTGGCGTGCTATCTCCTCTTTTGTTTTCAATTTTTGTTAATTCTATAACTCTTTCCTTATCTTCTTCCTACCACCTGTATGCAGATGACTTACAAATTTATACCCAAGCCCCTCTCAGCGAAATCAACGTAGCTATTAACACCACCAATAACGACCTTAAACACATCTCGGAATGGAGCAAACGCTTTGGACTAAAAGTTAATGCCTCCAAAACTCAGCTAATTTTAATCGGTAGTTCTAAAATGCTAGCAAGAGTTGACATCGATGAACTTCCACCTGTCACGTTTGAGGGTGAAATAATAAATTACCGTTCATGTGTTAAAAACCTCGGAGTGCTCATGGACAGCAATCTATCCTGGAGACATCAGATTGACTCCGTTAGTAAGAAGATGTTTGCTGCAGTCAGGTCTCTGAGACGCCTACGAAACTTCTTGCCAATACCGACAAAAGTTGCGCTCGCACAGTCCCTTTTATTACCCATACTGGATTACGCAGATGTAACGTATCTCGATTTGACCGAGGAGCAATTAGATAAACTTGAGCGCCTCCAAAATATATGTATAAGGTTTATATTTTCTTTACGTAAGTATGACCACGTATCAGACTTCCGCAATAAGCTTAAGTGGCTCCCAATTCGCCTTCGCAGGAATACACACGTTCTTTCTCTGCTTTACGGGATACTGTTCAATCCTTACACACCGCTGTATTTAAAAAACCGCTTTAATTTTCGTCATGAAGGTCATGAGAGAAATCTACGTTCTACGAATAATATGCTCTTAGCGACTCCTCTGCATTCCTCTGATTTCTTCCACAAATCGTACACAGTAAATGCAGTAATCCTATGGAATAACTTACCATCTTACATTCACAGTGCAAAGTCCATCGCTTCTTTTAAAAAACAACTAAAGGCTTTTTATTTATCACTATAATTTATATTAGACCTTGTTGTATCTTTTACACAAAAATAATCTTTTTTATATATAATTATTCTTTCATTTATTTTATATTTTATATTTTTACTTATTTTATAAATGTATACTTTTATTCCATTATTTAAATCATTAATTAAATTATTAATATTTGTAACAATCCTTTATATTCATAGTTATTATATATTTTGTCATATGTAATTATTGTCTATAGGTATTCTATCTATCAACTCAAATGCTCTGCCCTCTTATTATTATTATAAGTTTGTGATATTTTTCCTTTGCCCGGGGTTGCCTGGTAGAAATCGCTTTAAGCGATAAGGCCGCCCACATTGTCGTCGCTAATTTTGTAAAAATGTTTATTATTTAAGTTCATTGGCAATAAAGAATATTTATTATTATTATTATTATTATTACACGTCAAAATCATAACCCTCCTTTTTGCTTCGCCGTAGGCGGGTAAAAATAAGGGAGCGAGAGCTGACTGCCGTTATTATTGCTAATAGCAGCTTCTCCTTTCCTGGGGATCTCAACACTTAAAATACCTCAACTTATCAGCACTTGGTATCAGTAAAAAAAAAACTAATTTCAAGGGCGCGTCCGCCATCACTAACGATTTCGAGAGTCCTCGATCGATTGACAGCTAAAATCTGTCATCGCTGCGTTAGAGTCGTTGTCTCGCTCACACTTGGGAAAAGGATTGCGAAATGAGTGAGACAGATAAAGGAAAGGTAGAATCTTCGCAGGCAGAAATCTACAGGCGCAAACATCCTCCCTCGCTTGAAAGATTTAATAACGAATGGAACGATATCTAAAGACAACAAAGTCATAATTCTTATGGCCATGTTGCATTTACATTGTTTATTACTAAAAGTTAAAAATGCAATAATGACCGTTCCTGTGGGAATTTCAGAAATTTCGTTCATAATGCAACCAAATACTCATTGACGAGTGTCCATTATGGTAGTGTACACAACTACATCGAGTTGGTGACTATACCAAAAAACTATGCCTAAATACTGCAATTAGTGCAAAAAAATCTTTCCAACAACGTCATCATTGTTATGGCTATGTTGCAATGAATATTTCAATATATGTATATGTTTTTTTTACGATCTGAAAGTATCAAACATTTATAATATGATGATGAGCAGCGCAACCTGATGGTAGTTTTACTTTCTGTGCGTTTAGACAAATCGTATCCGTTGATAAGTGCTACTTCATTATTGCTAGCATTGACTAACCATTGAAATGCAAAAAATAAGCGTCTAAGAGAAATGCTGAAATTGTTGGTCACGTTTTACTTCTTTAATTCTTCTATTTTAAGAACAAGAAAATTTTCAGTACCCACCACTTCATAAAACGACACGAAGCCATCATAAAATTCGCTGAAAAATATATTTATTTCGACGATGTGTAACTAAATTCTTTTTTAACACACTTGCTCGTAAAGTGAGCCTTATTCTATTGAATATAGAACTATCAACTGGGCTATAAGTCACGCGTGCATAATATATTATACCATAGTGCATAATATAATGAATCCTACAAAGTTGAATTGTACCTTAGTTCAAATTACATGCGAGTAAACAGAGCATATTTTATTGATCCGTGTTATACATTAAATATATGCCGTGCGCGCCGCCTGGACGCGCGCGCCTGCAGCAGCAGCAGCGGCACAGCACCTCCAAACAACAATAGCGTGTGTACGTGTAATGGGACAGGGCTACTGACCGGCGCGGCGCTCAGGGCTCCACTGAGCGCGCGCGTCCAGGCGGTATTAACTTAGAGCCGAAGCAGAAGAAGTTTTGTCCTGGCCTTGAACCACAACCGTCGACATCTAGCATTAATTATTTAATGCCAAATCATTCCAGTGATTTGTCTATGTCACCGACATACACTCAGGACGAGCTGGCACTTCAAATAATAATGTAGAATATAAGTTTGTTAACTGTACCTTCAACAGCTGCTTCAAATAAATATAAATCTGTCTTTTACTCACAAGTGTGTTGAAAAACGTCGTATGTAACTCGTGAGCGTTGCTAATTAATTAATTAGAAACTTAGCTCACTTGTTACATAATATACTATTATTTTATTTTTTATCGGTAAGCAAACCTGCGTTTGATCCCCATCTCACCTAAATATAAAGTTGAGGTCGACGCCTCATCGTCACCTATGAGAGCCAATATTGAAAATATTAAGAATAAAATAAAACGACACATAATACAATTAGGTAGGTATTAATAACGTCCCAACCTTGGAATAAAATATAAGTGTTTGGTAATACTTATTTATAATTAATTCTAATTACAACGGCGGCGTTCCACGACTTGGTTACGGTCATTTGTTGAAATATTTTAAATGTTATTGTACATTTATCCGAACTGATAAAAATATTAAACTACGGAACAGTAAATGGTTTAGATGTATGAATAAGTAGTACCACTTTATAGCCAAACAAAATCTAGAAATAAGTATGCTGTACGAAATCTGGCAAACGTTTGTGTCGAAAAATTCACTATTGAATATTATTATTTTTTTCCACTCCTAGTATCAGCATAAGTCCAACTAGCCTAGGGTTTATGACCATCTAAATTGCAATGAATTTTTTGTACACATCATATTTAATATTTTATACTAGGATGATAATAAATTCTCAATTCATCCCGAATTTCTATGGTATGTAAAACACAAACAGAATTTTGTCTGATTCTCGGACTTAAACGTAATAATCAATAAGTAATTTATGCCAATGGAATTCAGAAATGGAATATTGCAACAGAAAAAAAATTTTTCTAACAAAAAGTCCTTGATGAATATCGATTTTAGTGGCTGTGCGTATGTTTTATCTGTACCACTTCATAATCTATGGTAACGGCAAAAGCTGGGCAATTTCGACTGATTTTCTTATTACATATCCAACGGATCCGGGGTCCCTTTGACGCATAGTATTTATTGTAACGGTTTTCTCCAATTCGCAAAAGCTCTTTGCCAAATCGAGATTTTGTGAATTCAACATCTGAAAATACAAGAATAATATGAGAATGCATTAAAAATCACCTTTTTTTTTTAATAAAACCGCATTATTTCACTTTGTCAAATATTTGGTGATAAGGATGAACTTGAAATAAAAAAATATTGTTTTATTTAATTAATTATAATAAGTATTAAATAAAACATAATCAATACACCAAACAATTAACATTTCCATAGCACTCAAGCAAACAAATGGGATTTTTATCTTTTAATGCAATAATTACCGTTCCTGTGGGAATTTCAGAAATTTCTTTCATAATGCAACCAAATACTCATTGATGAGTGTCCGTTATGGTAGTGTACACCAGAACTACATCGAGTTGGTGACTATACCAAAAAGCTATGCGTAAATACTACAATTAATGCAAAAAACTTTTTCCCTTAGTTTAGGAGATAGACCCATTGCCAAGGTACACATTATACCTCACCCCATACTCAAAAAGGGCTAATAGTGAAGCAACAGATTTAACTCACAAAAATAGTTCTCCTTATTATCTAGGCTGCCTATACAAAATTTCACGATTGCTCTTGTAGGAACAGAAATATTGAGCAATACTTTTCGGACCGGCGCGGCGGCGGCGCGGCGGCGTTGTGCTAGCGTATCTTAATAGTGCTTATAGGGGACTCCTATAAAAAATGCTTCATGGAAAAACTCTTTGTGAAATTCGGCCCCTGAAACTATAAATACTTTATGCTAAATGCACTACAATATCTAATAACAAAAACTATATAAAGTTTTGTTTATAGTACAGGTACAGACATATTCTAAAATACTTTGTCATGTTTGTTAAAAACACTATGCTATGATAAGCTATGCTATGTAACTATAAAAAATTACTCAAAAATATATACGATTTCGAAAAAGTTAGGTTTATACGCCATGAAGCGTGAAGCACCATAAACAATTAGTGTAGATAAGTCAAATTTTGTTATTGTTTGTCTTCTTGACCAATCAGCGAGCAGGGTTTCCGGATTTTTTTTTATTTACCGTATTTTTAAAAGCGTTAATATAATTTAAAGCTCTTCTGGGTCGAACCGTTTAGAATCTTACGAATGAAAATCCGTAAGTTTATAAATTTACCACGAGACGTCGTAAATTGATAAATTTGAGCCTGTGAGCGTAAAATAGTACAATTTATCTCTAATTTACGAAATAGGTCAATCAAAAATAGGCAATGAGAAACGAAACAATTTTATTAAAAATCTAAATTGTGTTTAAGAACATTTCTTGTTATATCTACATTTCTCTTTGTTTGCCTTACAAAAAAACTGCTCACATACGTGTCAGAGTTGTGTAGGTACTGAGGGTTCCTTACCAACTCGTACTCATAAAAAAAAGGCTTCATTTTAGTTCAAAATTATGAGAGTCCCTAAAATTCAAAATAACTATTTGGATTCAAATTATATAATACATTTTTTCAAATTATGTTCGCATTTCCCAAGGCCAAGTAAATCAAACATATTTTATTTGAAATTATGTTGCTACTACCATAAGTACTGTCTGTATTCTCTATGTATGCTAAAAGGTTGGAAATTGAAATAACTTTAAATTCTGGCCATTTAAGACCATAATTCTTTGAGTATCAGGTTAAGGACTAGGCCCTGTGCTTGTTTAATTTTTTTCAATAAGGGCCTCTTCACCTAAGAATCAACTATAATCATGTATGGGAGGGATCAAAAGAGAAGCCAATCTTCTTTGTACTTTTTATTTTTATTGTCATATTTTGTTGTTTATGCCAACAATGATTTTAGTAGGTACCTACATTTGTCACCATGTCCTATTCAATGATTATGAACATTATTCATCTGAAGAATTTGATCATCGTAAGTAATAACAGCTGCCTTGCACTTTGTCTTTTTTTCTTTAATACATGTCCATCGAGCTCTACGCCCTTTGCATCTATGATATTTATTGTACCTGTAGTTTCCCACGATCAAGGCTATTCCACCTTTCGAACTGCGAACAAATGAGATATCTGGAAGCAAAAGAAAAGAAATGGCGTTTAGCTACGTCGTAAAACGTAAGAATCATGACACCCAAACTGAAACACCAAATAAGCTTAAATAAGCTTCTGTATGTCATCACGCAGCGCAACTAGAGGGTATTTTAGTTCACACCTAGACCCAAGCCAGTCCAGGAAAGTTACTATTCTTACAATGCCTTGCTTGGAAGTAGAACATAGGATCTCTCATACTGCAGGCAGGCACTCTCCTATGAAGGCCGTTTTTTAAAAAATACATCTACGTGTAGTCTAACTTATATGGACTTAAAAATAAGAACAACGGGGCCAGCATGCGACCATCGACAACGATAAATCGGACCTTGTATCAATATTTTCTTAGAATATGGCACTTAGAGTATGTATTTTTTACCATTATCATTCTGCGGCATCCCGAAGAGCCTGATGCGTTTAATACTCACCACCCAGTGCCTCTCAGAAAGCAAAAGCCTCTGGGAACTTTCACTAGGCATAAGACACTCAAGGGAACTGATAGAGGGATACTCCAAGTCATACACAGAATCGGTAGTATCTCTTAACAAACCCCAACTACGCGCAGTGGCAAGATCACTAACGGGACACTGCAAAATAAACAAGCATATGTCCAACCTGGGTCTCACTGACACGGCGCTCTGCAGATACTGCGAAAGCGCAGAGGAAATCCCTCTACACCTCTATCCAAAAGAGATTAGGAGAATTACTTACCACATTTTTGTTTTTAACGTAAGATGGAGCTACGTTAGCAATATAACGTAAAAACAAAAATGTGGTAAGTAATTTCGAGGCGTACCGCCAGGCCCCGGTAGCTCAGTGGAAGAGCACTCGTCCGGCAAACGAGAGGTCCCAGGTTCGAATCCTGGTCGGGTAATTTTTATTTATCACATTTTTCATTTATTTAAATTGTTACTAACAGAATAATGGATTATTATGGTCTGAAATAAATTATTTTATATTATTTTAAATACTGTAAACTAAATATAGGTACATAAAAAGTTAATTTGTTTTTCCTGTAGGTACTTAAACTTTAAGTCTGAATGTTAACAATTTAAGACATACTAATTGGTAAAAGCTAAGTAAAAGTTCCTAAAAAGATATTAAATAAAGTGGTCGTGAGCCCTACGCGGAGATAAATAAACCACGAGGACCGTCAAACATTAATTCTTATATTTATAAAACACTCATAATGATCATCTGACGACGTTCATGGGTATGAATGTTTAAATGCCGCATTATCTTTAAGTAGTCCTTGTTCAGGGGTGAGAGTAGTCTTAGCCTCGCCTTGCCTCGCAGTGTTTGTGAGTGAAATCTGTATAATAGTATGATAATAATCTACCACTTTAAAAGAGCTTGAAAAAAGGTTTCAATGTTTACTTTAGATAAAAGTATATTACTATCGTAATATCAAATGATATCCAATAGAGTGTAATACCTACAGTTCTCTTAGGGTCTTCCTGTTTATTGACCGGAGATTTTACTTCTTGTTCAAGGCTAATCTTATCTTTATCAGTTTTATTAAAAGTGAAAAAAATCTATAACGTGTACAGGCGGTGGATGTTTATGATCGGATCTATCGTCAATTGTGAATTGCAAGTGTTGTTCTTAGTACACACCCATCTTTTAGTCGATTTATACCTATTTTAAACCGACTTAAAAAAGGAGGGGGTTCTCATTTCGTACTGTATGTTTTTTTTTATGTCTGGTACTTCATAACTTTTGACTGGGTGGACCGATTATGATGACGCTTTTTTATTAGAAAACTGTCGCTTCCCAGGTTCCATTTCAATTTAGTCTTGTTCTAATAATGGTATCTATGAGAAAATCATATAAGTCTCAAAATTGCATTCAGAAGTCGGTTTTTTAATGCTCTGCATTTGTTGATCATTAGGACAACAGCTGTAGCCATAGCACATCGCTGTTGTCTTCCCTCGTGGAGTAAATGGTTACTGTGAATGGTATCAGAAATAAATACTTGGGCACTTATTTTGAAAAATATTTGTTGCTTTTTAATAGCGAAAATAATAAAATAAGGATTTAGGTTGATTATCAATGCGAGACCGGTTTCTTTGTTCAATTCATAATCGACAACACAGCTTTAACTAAACATCTTAAATCTATATCTTCTATCTATCTATATCTATACTTATAATAAATCTGTAGACAGGTCAATTCTGTACATGAAATATATTTTCAAAATAACTATCCGGGGGTGATCGATAATGATGCCAAAAATGCAATCAGTAAAATTTTTGTCTGTCTGTCTGTCTGTATGTTCCTTATAGAAACAAAAACTACTCGACGGATTTTAACGAAACTTGGTAAAATTATTTTTCATACTCCTGGGCAGGTTATAGTATACTTATTATCAGGCTACAATCAATAGGAGCAGAGCAGTGAAGGGAAATGTTGGGAAAACGGGAGAAATTACTTCATTTTTTAAGTTTCCGTCAAGTGTGCAGCCATAATGGTTAAAGCTACATAGAAATCATGTATCACAGAAATGTTCTTCATAAAATTATATAAAAAATATCCCACAACAGTATTTGTCTATATTTTATGGTTGACTCACAATAACACGTGTAAATCCCGATAGCTTAGCAGTTCGGAGCTTTCTGATTATATTTGTTTACTCTTACGTTTATAATACTGTCACTCATCCCTAATTAAAAAAAAATAACATTATTACCTATTCAATAAAAAAAGAATCATAGAAATCGGTAGGTATAGAAACACCAAACTTATACATGAAATACGCTAATAACCCATCGCGTTGAAAATAAAAATGCCAATTTAAAAAAAAATATGTAATGAGTATGGCATAACATGACTAACTGCCACTTAAATTTGATTCTTTAAATAAATTATATATACAAATTGAAATAAACTTTTATTAAGACTTAAAAGATTTATGGCGAAAGTTAAAATAATTCAAGTCGAGTTTTAATACAAAAATCGTGTTGCTTCCGCGCTTTGCATGGATATAATTTGTATTAAAGCATTTTAGATATTATCTACTTAAGTGGGCCCAATCCCAAGTAATACTGCAAGACTACCAAATACTTATAAAAATACATTATTTTAAAATTTTGCTATTTTATATAAGTGAAATTTAGTATGAATAAATATAATCAGAATGCAGAGCATTAACAAAACCGAGTTCACGTCAAAACTTTGGCTGAGTTAGAATGTCATCCACGTTAACATTCTCAGAAACCATATATATTTAAAAAAAATTGACGAAGTACTCAACCGATTTCGATGAAATTTATATGGGACCAACTATGAAGTATCCTCTATCATGTGAATTTCAAAATTAATTCACAATGGGGAGTTTTCTGACAGCTCATAAAAATTAGTTCAAAAAACCTCTATAGATGGCAGTTTTAAAAAGCCGAAGGCGTTAAGTGTGTAAACTTACTGTAGGTAAGTGATATCTACCATCTATGGTTATTTATACGTTCAATTTCTGATACAGACGTCAATTAATTTATTTTACTTTTAAAAACGCAGTGTGGAATAAATTCTTCGCCTTCGCCTTTTGTAAAGCGCTATCTATCGAAGCCTTTTGTACCAATTTTGTACAGTTTTGTTTTTTTAATGAGCTGTCAGAAAACTCCCCATTGACCGAAATATCGTATAATAAAGACACAAAAAAATATACAGACGAATTGAAAACCTCCTCCTTTTTTTGGAAGTCAAGATTTAGGAAGAACAAAATTATATATATATTTTTTTATGTTTTCATAGGCTGTATTACTTTATCACCAACGCTCATAGATAAGATATCGGATGAACCATTACATATATCATTTCATATATCATTGTCCTTAATATATTTTCAATTTATTAGAGTAATTTCTTCTCATTATTTCGTTCCAGGCATTTTATGTTTTCTATTATACTTACTGTTGTCATCTTTGTAGCAGGTTTGCTCCGTAAGTTTTGCAACTTGTAATAGTCAAATGTGATAGAGTTGTTTTTCCATATTTGTCTGAAGACTTCTGACTTCACTTCAGTCCTGGAACTTTAAAGTGTCGAGTTTCGAGTGTCGAGTTTCTTGTGGATGGACGTGTAACACCATAGTTTTCATGCGCACTTTCCATCAGGTGGCATGGAAGACAAACGTCCTATCCTTACAATATACAAAAAAAAAACTAATGGTTGTGCGCCACTAAGAGCCAAAACTTCTTGGGCGTCTGAATTATACTTTTAAATCACACCGTGTCCCGCGCCCTCATCATGTAGCGTTGGGGAATTGACCACTCTGCGTTTTTATAAGGGTATTGTTAGTCTATTTAGTAGCTGGTTCATATGTAAAGAACCTTGTATAATAAGGTTATATTTTACCTTGCAGCTAGCTGACAAGTGGCAATACTTAGGGCGCAGTCCTAGTATCCATGAATATCTTATAATCGTCCAATTACCTTGTAGTACATTTCAGTTGCCGTCGTGGCGCCGTGGTTACTGTGCATATCAAACGATATCGCAGGTCAAGCGCGCTCGGTACGGCCGGTATTAGGATGGGTGACCGCCGACCATTCATTTCTTACGACGACTTCCGTACTTCGGAAGGCACGTTAAGCAGTCGGTCCCGGGTGCTGTATACTTGTATTCAGTAGTCGTTAGGGTTTGTCAGAAGCCATTTCGGCACCCTGAAATATCTGACATCCACCAAACAGCACCGGGCCAGCTTGGTGGATTACGGCCTAACCCTCCTCGTCACCCAGAGGAGAGACTCTTAGCCCTGCAGTGGGCTCATCACACGGAGTTGTGATGATCATGATGACATTTCAGTTTAGATCTTTAATGAATTGCAAGAATATTGGAATATTGGATTTTTAGTCAAACCATTTTTTTTTATTAAAGTATATTTTAATATTCGCTTATTTACTATCATACAACTTTATTCGCATCAATTCGGAATAAGTCACAACGTAACTACACTTTTTGAGATTCAGTCTAAATATTATGACATGGTGGTTCTAAGTATTTAAAATTACTCATATGTTTCTTAACGACTCAATTTTCATTACATAACTACACTTTAATATAACGTCCGTTGTGAATAATAAAATTCTTGTGAGGATGGTTGTGCTGTAAATAACCGCGAACGATTGTTTCATTAAAAGTTTTAACTCTCGCCCTGCATTTCCCGTGACTGCACACCCAATATACGGCGTGTTTCCAATTCCTCAGGAACGTGAAACTGTATTTGTTTACAACCAACATCTTTTTTCCTTTTCCATTAAGTGTCCATATTACTGAAATTGAATACAGTGAAATTGTATTGTTTTATGTTATATAAAGCTTTAGTAATCTTGATTAATCTATAATGCTTATAGATATGATGAGCACAAACGTAAAATAATAATTGTCACTTTTTCACTAAAATGCTTCCATGCTGGACTCCAAGAAAGAAAAACATAGAATATACCCCTGTCACTGCAATAGCCTGTCTCCATCATTATAATACCTCATTTGTCAAACGTGACATCAGATGGTCTTATGGTGTTCTGCCTACCCCATAAGGGATACAGGCGTTAAGTTATGTATGTATGTACAACATTAGGGCAGCTCCGTGAGGCCTGGGGCAAGCGAAAGGTTTTATAATAATGTTTTATGACGCAGTTTGCAAGTTTGTGGAGGCTTTAATGTATTAGTTGTAAGCTTAGTATGCAGTTCAATTATTACCTTAGCATTAGCATTTTGGCAGATAGATGATATAATGATGATATAATTACAGGCATAGAGCGTTCCATTTCTTTAATAACATATGTTATTCAAGTTATTGTTTCTATTTTTTTCTTCATTTAGGTAATTTTTACTAAAGCAGGCTTGCGCTCAAGTTTAACGACTTCTTATGTTAAAAATGATTTATAAGTTTCTGTTATTTTATTTATTTTTCCGGAGACTTCTAAAAAAACAATAATTGTGCCACTGGGCCAACTTCATAGGTGGGTGCGGGATATGATAACAAAACCCCGAGAGAGAGGCACGCATGTTTAAAACGGCGCCTCGCGCATGCGTAATAAAGTCAAGTGCTTTTTAGTTTCTTCTGGCACATTAGCGTAGATCTTTCTATAATAACGTTATATTTTACCTTGCTTTGTGTTGCCAATTCACAAAACTGAGAGAGCAGCTCTTGTATTCATAAATATCCTACAGTAGAATCCAGTAGAAATACTTAATATTTATAAAATTACAGATATTCACTTCTTTGTAAGCATGCGAACTCGCTCAGCACTGTATATATTAATTAAGAGTCTATTACAACATAACCTAACTTTATGAAGGGTCCATATTGCCTCACATTAAATTCTAAATCCTATTCTTTGTCTTTCTACGGATATGCGTGCATAATAATCACTCTTCATAATTTTATTTTTCATACATTTTTTGTTGTTCTTTTTTGTTTCGTAAGTTACTGTTCACCTAACCCGTATTTCATTCTATAAGTATCTAAATAAATAAACGTTTCTTAATCAAACATTTAATCTCAGTGCCTTTTTAAGTAGTGAGGTATTTGAAGCAGACAATTGATTCACTACAAGAAAGATGATTGTTTTAAATAGAGTTATGGATGTGTTGGCACAATTAAAAGCACCACTCTTGGGTGCATACTAATATCGAAATATCCACAGTATTACTTTATACTTCTTAAAGCATAGATTTAGAAAAGGACTGCCTAAGTATTTGCTGCGACGACATTTTGCTTCTATGCTGGACTGGGAGCGAAAGAAAAACATAGAATATGCCAGCTGCTTCTCTTCCCGGGCATACTGTAAAAGTCAGTTAAGGGACCGAGGTGTTATGGGAGGCTTTTTTGTGGGCGATAGGCTGACCCCCTGTCACTGCAATAGTCTCTCTTCACTATTATAATGCCTCCTAATTTGTCAAACGTGACATCAGATGGTTTTATTACCTCTGGTGTTCTGCCTACCCCATACGGGATACAGGCGTGAAGTTGTGTGTGTATGTGTGTATGTACATTTTTTTAAAGACGTATAACCAGCGGAACCCTTTGTTGAAAAAGCTTGAGAAGTATGCTGTTGAATTGCTCTCTATTTCCACATACTTATTCGAACACTTTTAAATTTCTCACTAAACGTGAAAATTTAAAACAGGTAAATTCACAGCTAAGGCAAAAAAAAACTTCTAGTATTAGAAGTTTTATAAACAAGACAAAATTATATTCAGGAAGCCTTTTATTATATAGGTACAAAGTAGTGTTTTATGGTTTATAAATGAAGGTTAATTAATCGCATTCACTAAAACAAACTCATATTAAACAATGACGAAACTATGTTTATGTCACAGAAGTCTGTAACAAATGTAAGTGACTAATGAAGACGTTGATTTTAAAAATATGGTAGTCTTAAATATTAAAGGAACCAAGAACATAAAAATAATAAACCTACTAATCATATGTATGTAACAAGAATCTAATGAACAATATTTTAAAGAAGGGAGACTTACAACTACCGAGGACAAATTATTTTTAAACCACTCGCCTTTATACATGACATAGGTAGTTATACTGAAACAAGCTACGAATAAAGATAACCATTTACATTTGTATTTAGTCATAATTTTTAAATGCTCATTTTTTTAAATATTTTGATCAATACTCCCGACTTGATAACAAATTTTGGTGCTGGGTGTGTATGATTCAAATTTTTTCGCAGAATGTTTCTCTTTTTGTCAAAAATGATTTTGCTGGTACATGTGCGTGTCATCGTGCACATCCATCTGCTAGTAGTGATAGAGTCAACTTGTTTCAGAAAAGTGTACCCATTAATGACGGCGACATCTTTACCGCGTGTGTTTTTGTACCAATGAACTGTAAAATAAGATAAAAGTTACTGTTTACCTGTTCCATCATTCATATTACAATAACAAAAAATAAATCTCAAATGTTACATCAAGCGTGATTATGACAAGTTACCCAGCACAAAAGTCATTAATAAATTGTTGATAAAAACAAAGTATATTATAAACATCAAATATATTTCTATAACAAAAACTTGCACAGCCGAATACAGTTTTTGCTACAGTTTCCCCTTTTTATTAGAGCATGAATGTTTGGTAGTTCTGACAATGTTAGAGTTATTGAGGATGACAACTGTGCCACCGCAATCTCTGTTTTGGCATCTCCAAACCACGCTACTGTTCTTGTTGATTCGTTTCCTGTGGTACTTCTGTCCAGCAAGCAACAGCATCAACTCACCTCGCTTAGTTGAAGTGAAAGCAAAATCATCGTTTGTAGGAACTTCTGGAATAGTGGAAACACAAAGCCGGTTTAATAAAATGAGACATGTACCTATATTTTCTATAAGTAGGAAGTTATTTGCTATCTCTTTTATGGGCCGTATAAAAGTTATAAATGGAAAACCTTAGGTGAGAAAAATGTGCAAGAGAATTTGAATAGGTCAGTTAATTTTACTGAATTTTTCGAAAGTATTTTTAATTAACTTGACAAACATACAATTACGGTACCTATGGAAATGATAGCAAAATTGTATATTCAATGTTTGATCTTCATAGAAGGAATTAAAATAATTATTTTATACTTTCTTTTAATTGTTGCCTGGTAAATTATCAATGAAAATAATCTGAAAGTAGATCTAGAAAAAAAAACATATTGCATTATTGTTCCTAGAGGGTTAAGGATTGGTTACGTCTACACATTTATGTTGTCTCAAATATTATTTGTACTGTTTTTTTAAATTATTTTTTCAATATTCTCCATCTCATACCGATGTATTCAGTAATTGTATGTAGGGCTCTGAATTTGATAAGGTAATTTAATTTATGGATATCTACGTAAATAAATAAAAGACTGAAATACTTGCTTCAAAATATATATTTTTATTTTAAGTCCAGTTTAAGTTCAACAAGTTTAGATAAAGTCCTAAGGAGAAGATCTTTCTCAAAAGTAATTCCACTAGCGATTAATCAAATCTGGCGGGCATTGTCGAGCTTAATTTATAATTGTTAGCCAATTAAGTTGTTTCAATTGAAAATCGTCTCATCTACTGTATTTATGCAGATACGGCAAGCAGTACCCGCAATGGAGACTACCAAAAGAATAAATAATCAACGAATGCAGACCATTAAAAAACCAACTTCACGTCAACACTTTGGCCGACAAACAATGTCATCCACGTAAACATTCTCCGAAATCCGTTAAATCAATTATATTGTTTCAAAAATTTTAAATTTTCAATGAAGTTCTCAACCGATTTCGATGAAATTTATATGGAACTAACTATAAAGTATCCTCTTTCATATGAATTAAGAATTTTTTAAATCGATTCATAACTGTCCGAAATATCTTGTAACAAAGGCACAAAAAAAACAGACGAATTGAGAACCTCCTCCTTTCTTGGAAGTCGGTTGAAAATAAAAGCTTCTACCATATAACTATCTTAATGTAACGAATAAATTATTTTTTATTTTAAATTTTGGTTGGTTATGATTGTGGATTAAATTTGATTTTATAATAGAAATCATTTCTATATCTGTGACGATTCGAGCACGACAACCGTTGTAGTGGGAACAACGCCAATTTATCGTAGAACTTTGCCGTCTGTCTATTCTGAAACCGTGGCCTTTTACGACGATCACATCGTTGCCTCTAACGGTCTTGACACGCAAAACTGAAACAAATGAAAGACTTCTACGTTTATTGTCTATAAGCCTAATGTCGTTTATATTTTCTACGAAGCTAAAGAAGTAAACTTTTTCCATTTAAAAACTAGTTTATGCTTAAATAAAGTGTTTATGTTTAAAAATAAAAATTTCAACCCAGGTTATATGTATATTTATTTATTTACTCTTCATTGTACTTACACAAAATAGAAAATAAAGGACAATAAAAAAAGAAAACACAATCGGCGGCCTTATCGCCAGTAAGCGATCTCTGCCATAACATGATAAAGTAAGTTACAACAGATGGGGTTTACATACAAAACCAAAAAAAAAATGACAAAAAAACAAAAACATATCGACTATTTGTTACATATATTCAGAAATTCTTAATTTATAAATAAACATACATACATACGAATACAAGATATACATACATATACTACACAGTGACACATTGACTTCTTCAGTTAAGGATAAGTAGTGTTTTTTTAAAAGCTTTTTATATGTGGCGATGGTCTTAGCTGTCTTAATACAAAGTGGTAACTGATTCCATACGGATACTGCGCGAATTTTAAATGCATTGCCGAAAAGGTCGGTTGAATGAGCCGGTAAGCATTAAATTGTCAGAAGATCGTAAATCACGACTATGTTGCTCATGACGATAGCTAAAGTTATTTTGAAAATAGCTAGGGTCAGTAGGATTGAACAGTATTCGGTACAGTAGACAAAGAACGAGAATATTCCGGTGAAAGCGAATTGGAAGCCACTTGAGCTTAGTGCGATACTCGCAAACCATATATAAATCGTATGCAGAGATTTTGGAGGCGCTCAAGTTTATTAAGTTGATCAACTGTGATATCCAAATAGTACGCATCCGCATAATCAAGTAATGGGAGAAAGAGAGAATGGGCAATGGAAATTTTGGTAGGCAAAGGCAATAGATTGCGCAAGCGTTTTAGAGAATTCCAAGAGGCAAACATCTTGCTGCTCACTTCATCAATTTCTGACTTTCAGCTAAAAGTGCGGTCGAAAATGACACCGAGGTTTTTAACAGTCTCCCGGAGTTGTATTTTGACACCGTCAACAGTTAACTTTGGAAGATTAGCCAGTTTAATTTTGTTAATCATTGTTGTGCTACCTACAATAATGCCTTGTGTTTTGGCCGGGTTGACAAGTAGACCGTGACTTTTGCTCCAATCGAGTATTTTAGACAAGTCGCTGTTAACTACGTCAATGGTCTTTGCTAAATGTTCCAGCCTTGATTGAGAGAAAATTTGCAAGTCATCTGCGTACATATGGTAGGAAGAAGTTAAATCACGAGATATAGTATTGATAAAAATCGAAAACAAAAGTCCCATCCATATTTTATAAAAAAAAAAAAAACCAGTAGAGGGGACAACACGCCACCTTGTGGGACGCCAGCTTTGATATCAGCCCAGGTTGAGGTGGAACCATCCAGGATTATGCGCTGCCGGCGACCGTACAAGTAACTTTGAAACCAGTCAACCACTGATGGAGATATGTTAAGAGAGCTGAGGAGTTGTAGGAGAATATCAAAATCTACGGTATTGAAGGCGTTGCTAAAATCAAGTAATATCAGGACGGTAAGTTGTTTATTTTCTATGCCCATTCTAATACTATCAGTAATGTTGACCAACGCAGTGACGGTACTATGTCCGGGTCGAAAACCTGATTGATATGGATTGGGTATATTGTTTTTCAGTGCAACAAAATAGGGTTGAAGCGCTGGGCACGCGAATAGGGTAGGGAGCTGGCCGAAGCTAAGAATATAAAAAATGCGAAAGTTTACATATTCATGTTTCTATATTACTTTTATTCATCTTATTATATTGTAATCGAATAAATTTTGGGAAAATAGTATTTGCAATTGTTTTAAATTTATATACTAAAATATTATACTAAATATAAGTGGACAATAACTTAAAGTATTCATTAAATTTATAACAAGGGTAAAATTCATAAAAACTACTGTAAAAACCATAAAATGTGCAAAATGTATAGAAATAACACTAAGCTCCTGAATCTACAATTCACACAAAACACCATACCATCTTAATCCTGTATATTTTTATTGTAAACAACAATAAAGTGAAAAAAAATCTAAGTATGTATTTGATCGTCTACTGTTGAGTAGAGTAAAAAATTAATAAATACAGGATGAAATGCAAATCGTAATCAAAATTATGTATTTCTTATGTAAAGCCTTAGTTTAAACATGTGGACCCGACAACAGGCAAAGACAATAAGCAACTAATTTGATTTAAAATACTGGTGTTGAAACAAAAATTACTAAATACTACATGTTTTTCCCCCACTACAATTATATAAAATATAATACGTAGTGTATTGAAGAGTTGCCAGTATCGATTTCGAAGTATTCTTATTTCTGTTCATTGACAAACTGACAACATTACTGTGTACTTATATGGGCTCGTGTTGTGGAGGCAGACAGCGGAACTTGTGGGTATCCGAGCATACATCGTTTGTGAATAAGTTTAGAAAAGTTTGCATCTTAAACTGGCCTGGCTAAGGCTAGAACTCTGGATCTCTCACACCGCAGTCTCACTCGATAAATAAACCACGTGGACCGTCAAACATTAACTCTGATATTTATAAAACACTCCATCTTTAATGATCATCTGAGAACGTTCATGGGTATGTACATCTGAATGCCGCATTATCTTTGAGCCGTCAACGGAGGTGGTGACTCGAGCGCGGCAAGATTTTTTTGAACATCGCCAGTTAATTGTCGTAGTATTTCTTTTAGCACTTGTAAATGTGTAACCGTTGCATATTAGTACATCGATGCCTTTTTGATTTTTCAGAAGTAAAACTGTAAGAAAACATATTATAATTATTAAGAACATATCCGACGCAATGCAACTCCAAAATATGAATAAGAAAACATATTCCGAAAGAAAATATTATTCGTTCGATTTCTGTAAGAATATATCGTTCGCCTTACCAAACCTGTCAACCTCAACGTGAAATAGCAAGACTTTTTTCAAACTACGAAAAAAGCATATCAGAATGAGAACTCCTTATGATCAGATCCGCACGTTTGCAGTCGCTCAAGCATAGGAAAACGTTGGAACGATTCTTCTGTGTGAAACATGAGACCTGCATATAGCACATCCGGCCTCTGTTCTTTAAAATCTGCTGTCAATATATAATATTAATATTTGATAAAGGAAGGATAATTATAAGGATTCAAATGTACAATGAATTCAAAAACACATACGGTTTGATATGTTTTTATTGAAATTGTCTTTAATTACGAAAATTTATCTGTATTAACACAATCACCATTATTTTCATGGCAGATAATAATCAAAATATGTAAATATATAATAAAACAAAATATAAATATAAAAACAAAATATGGTTAAAAAAGTACTTATTTTGTAAATGGGTGCTTTTTGATAACGATAATAATAAATGGGGATTAAGGTTAACTATCAATGCGATACCGGTTTATTTGTACTATTGACAACATAACTTTAAATAAACTATACTCTGACATAATGCCCGTTGTGAATAATAAAATTCTTATAAGGATGGTTGTGCTGTAAATTACCATGAACGACGGTTTCATCACAAGTCTTGACCCTTGCCCTGCATGTCGCGTGACTACTGCACGCCCAGTATCCGAAGTTCTTATAATTTTTCTCGAACGTAAAACTGTATTTATTTATCACCAACACCTTTTTTCCTTTTCCGTTGATTGCCCAAATCACTGAAAATGAATATGAAACTGTATTTTTTATGTTTTAGGAGGCTTAACTAATCGCCAGTTATCATGGACCATTATAAACTTGTGAACTAAGTCATAAATGATTGTCTTTTGTCCTTTATCCCTATAACACACAACAAAGCGGCAGCTTTACAGTGTGTCTGGTCACCGGTGTCTGACCCGTTAAGGCGAAGTAATGTGATTAATTTATCGACAAAACCACAGTAAAAAGGCATTTTGCCCCTACTGTGTAGAAACGGCGACCATTTTCACTTTCTTTTCTTTACTGATTTCGGATGAGTTTATTTATTAAGCAATATTCACCGATGTAAAGTTCCTTACGACAAAAAAGTAATTTTGTTGAAAAAGTTGGCAATAAGATAATACTAACAAAAATATCAAAAACTCACATTAAAACCTTCAAAAAATACTTGAGACGTAAAAAGTGTAAAAAAGGATTGGTTGCTGCTTGAAACAGCTAGTATGAAATAGTTTAGATTAACACGATGTCAATTTGTATAACTCACACACTATTCTTCCCGTACTAAAATATATGTATAATAATAAATATAATATAAATAAAAAACAAAGTAATATTTAAAATTTATTTAGTAATATAATAATAATCCGAAACGGAGCATCTCACCACCACACTCACTACTCCCCACGATCACACACAAGCTTCCAGTCAATCTAACACTCAAGGCACACTAATACCTAATTTACAGCCTACCCTGCACCGAAACACATCTACTGATATGCACTTGGCTTAGGCCCGTGCATATCAGAAAACCGGAGAAAACCGAGAAAAAATAGTTTCATGAAAAATAATAATAATAATATAACGTTTATTGTCAGAATTATTTCCATAGTATAATAGTTAGTAACAAAATTATCTTAAAATGTAAGTAATAAAAAATATAAAACAAGGAACCATAAAATTAAGTATAATATTATTTAAAAGGTAAACATAAACGTTTTAATTAAACATTTAGTTTTCAAATATAAAAATCTTATAATATATTATATTTTGACCACGCTAATTTGTATTTTCTTAGTTAAACTATTTAACGTATTTAATAGAATATCTTAATATTGAAAACTTATAAATGGTTATGAGGGCGTCGGTATTCCACGATTTTGTCATCGACTGTGGTGATAGTAGATTTGCATCCAACGCAGGCTTTCACGCAGGTCCACTTAGCGCGCGGCCCGTGACTGTCGAAGCGTTTGTTGAATCGGTATTCACCTATTTGGATGATGGGTCGACCTTTCCGCGATACTCCAAAAACGGCTTCTATACAAATAAGTATATGGGATTACAATATAGTAACGAGCAATAAAACTATTTTGAATGACGAACAAGATAAACAAATGATTAAAGTAGGTATTCCATAACTATGAGAAACAAGAAATTAGTTATTTCAGTGTTTTATTGATGTGGATAAGGATAGGAAAAATATCGATGTAAGCAACTGAGTTTGAAATCCGTCCCATGAAACCCGAAAAAGAAACTACAATTATAAGGTCGCCACAAACTAGTCAATAATATTTTAATAGCAGAGAAAGAATGCGGAGTAAGGCCGAACTAAGGAAAAAAAAAAATTTTTTTGGAAATTTTTCATAGATTATAATTTCAAAATTCTTCTGAGTGATCAAAAATTAAGTTTAATCTGTAGCTTATGACTACACAGCAAGTAATAAAAACGTTTCCATCATATTGTATGTATTCATGAAATTCAGATTAAACTTAAATTTTACTCACTGAGAAGAATTTTTAAATTTTAACTTAAGAAAAACTTATACATAAAAAAAATATTTTTTTCGAAATTCACTAATTTTCGGATAAAGCACAATGCTATTTATCTGAAAACTCTTTATTCGGTATAAATAATACATACATACATAACTCCACGCCTGTATCCCTTATGGGGTAGGCAGAACAACAGAGGTTATAAAACCATCAGATGCCACGTTTGACGAATTTAGGGGCATTATAATAGTGGAGCGAGACTATTGCAGTGGCAGGGGGTCAGCCTATCGCCCACAAAAAAGCCTCCCATAACACCTCGGTCCCTTAACTAAATTTTAGATTATGCCCGGGAAGAGAAGCAGCTGGCACATTCTAGGTTTTTCTTTCGCTCCCAGTCCAGCATAGAAGCAATAATAATAAATCGTTTTTAACTTTGTAAGCCACGAAAAAGGATAATTTATCAATATATTTTGTATTCCCTTATATTGTTCTAGAATAACTAATTGTTGGTTTACATTCATTTAATTTCGGTCAATGGGTATGTGTATGTTTCTGGGAAAAAACAACACCATCGAGAGTAAAAACAACAACACGGCAACCACTGTGCTTCTTGACGCAGGTCCAGCGAATTTTGGGTCCTTTGGTCGATCCACCCAAATTGAATCTATAACCTCCAATTTCCATTACGGGATTGCCCGATGAAGTCGCCGTGAAAACTGGTTCTGGAAAAAAAATTATAGTGCTTACCTCCAAGACATTATGAGAGAAAATTTATAAAACGGTGACGCGATACAAAATGTGACGTCAGGTGACCACAAAATAGATAGGTACAGAAGCCAATATAAATAACAAAGAGCGCTCTATATTAATTTAAATTGTGATGACGCAGACTGAGGATAATTTATTCGAATGGAAAATAGGTACTGAACAGGTCTTAAGTGGACGGTTCGATGACTAAATTAAAGAATGGACTGTATTATAAATAAAAAGGTTTAATGCTCAGTTCAATCGGTATATAAATCAATCAAGTATACAAAGTAAGAGAGAAATGACCGTAGTCTCGAGCTACGCGAAGCGGTGTGTGTTGAGTGCGCGGGCGCTAGCCAGCGCTCGTGGATGCGCCGAGCCGGTTTTTCGGCTGAGTTTGGATCCCGACGCTGCCGTCGTCGCTAGCGCGTAGAGGCGCGAACAGGTACCAACAAAAATATTTCACAGCATCTTTTATTGAGTATTAAAAACCATAAATACTTCACACGATATTTTGTCAGTGATTATTTTCATATTTACTACAGACCACCTGATCGGATACAGTATGCACAGTGGTATAACAACGCTTTGTTTATTTTTTGGCTGCATTTCCAGCGCATCTTTATATTATTTGATACACACCTGTTGTACGTATACTGTCCATCTTTGCCCCACCCCTATAGCAAAAAGAATAAGCAGCTGCAATAGATAAAAAAGAACTTCTAATTAACATATTTATATCACACACAAACACTCACGGAAACAAAAAACTGCCATGATTTGTCACATACATCATCATCATCATGATCACAACTCTTTGTAGTTAGCCCACTGCAGGGCATGAGTCTCTCCCATGGGTGACGAGGAGGTATAGGCCATAATCCACCAAGCTGGCCCAGTGCTGGGTGGTGGATGCCAGAATTTTCATGGTGCCAAAATGGCTTCTGACAAACCCTAACGACTACTGTATACAAGTGTACAGCACCCGGGACCGACAGCTTAACGTGCCCTCCGAAGCACGGAAGTCGTCGTGAGAAATGAATGGTCGGCGGTCACCCATCCTAGTACCGGCCGCGCCGAACGTTGCTTAACCTGTGATATCGTATGATACACACAGTAACCACGGCGCTACGACGACTTCGTTAAGGGTTAATTTTAATTAGCGCATCATCTCCACGCCACATTATCCCCAACAACATTTGTACTACGACTTTTTAAATAAGATCATTTTAAAAATTTTAGTTTTCCCATACGAAGTATCTAAACTGTAGTTTCTCCCGCGGGGCGCGGGGATGCGGTGTGATGCAGCAAAATACAGAAAAATAAATAACTTCTTGCAAAATCTATACATATAATAAATCTGTAGAGAGGTCAATTCTGTACATGAAATATATTTTCAAAATAACTATCAGGGGGTGATTAGTGATCGATACTGATGCCAAAAATGCAATCAGTAAAATTTTTGTCTGTCTGTCTGTATGTTCCTTATAGAAACAAAAACTAACAAAAGTTTTTGAGATGGATGTGAAGAGGTTGCCTGCAAGAAGGTGATGTGCCAATCAAAATTAACCCTGTATATGGGAAGATAAATAAGTGAAAAAATATAATATCGTATTTTATTTGAAAGAAACAGAGTAATTTGACGAAATAAGGCGGCAATAAGGTGCGTTTATTTATTTATTTATTTCACTTTACTGGTTTCTACAGCACAATCGATTACATAATTACATTTTTTTTTATTCGCTACACAGAAGCCAATTATAAGAAACCTATTTTGTTATTCAGTTAACAATAAGTTTTAGATAAGTACAAAAAAGGGGAACATGCATAAAATTCAAATACTAATCAAATAAAAATACCGAAATGAAAAAGAAATAAAATAAAATAATTACAATGAAGTTAAATTAAATCAAATTAAAACAAAGTAAATCAAAATAAATCGTAACTAATGAAATCAGAACATATCAAATGAAATTAAATGAAACCAAATGAAATCAGCCAAATTTTTTTTTTTTTTTTTATAAGTGACTTAACCCGCGTTTGACCTCAATCGCACCTGATGGTAAGTGACGATGAGGTCGAAGATGAAAGCACACGGGCTTAGGAAGGAACTGGCTCTTTATACAATATTGCCGGAACACATTACCGCCGGAGCGGTAACATTTGGCGGCAGACTTTATATAAAGGGTGGTCGCTAGCCAGGCGGACCCAGAAGGGATCCTACCACCAAGCAAAAAATCAAACTAAATTAAATTTCACAAAATTACACCTAGAGTCAAACGAAATTAAATTAAACTATACTTGACTAAATGATGGGGTGGTAGTAAAAAAATCAGAAAAAGACATAAATACTTTGTTTTAATGCGCCTCAATGTAGCATGGTAGACAATAACCTTTTTTGCACTCCAGACACTCAGTGGTTACATTTTTGGTTCGCATTGTATCACCCTTCTCCTTCCTCTTGGCATAACAACTAATACATCGTCTTCTAATCACTTTGCCTTCTCTCCGGGGTATTTCCGTGAGTCGGTGTTTTATTTCTGAAGGAACAGTAATAGATTAGCATGGTCTTTCTCTACTACTTCGTCAATTAATAGACTGTAGAATATCTAAAATAGTACCATTAGAACTATCCTTGAGTTGACATTCGAGGTTTTAAATTAAAAGTTTATTGATAAAAATACAAAAAATCACCTAAAATGTGGAATCAGGAGACGATGATAAACTTTGCCAAAACACACACAAGAAGTTGTATAGTGAAAAAAAAAATAAAAAATGGGAACGTTTATTTTACAGTTCAGTCATTTATTATTAACTTATACATTTTTTTTCGTTTCCGTATCTATCGAATAAAGTGTAGGTTTTGTATATTTTTTTGTAATCTCACCGCATTATATCTGAATACAATGTACGGTCCAAAATTTAATATAAACAAATGGTTAAATTAAAATTAAAGTTTAATAACGTATCCATCCCTTAGCACATACTTGGGTGGTTCATGATTGTGTGTCAAATTAGCCCGAGTAGTGCTAGTGATGGCCTTATCTGTGGTGAAGCGCGCGCGGCAATTCGAGTATCTAGTGCACTGCCATGCAGTAGTCTTCACATTGTCACAAGCCACGTAAAAAGTAAATCCATTTACTATGAGAATCTGTTTGCCTTTTTTGCTTTTTGCCAGTACTACTAAAAGTACTTTTTTGCTTGGTGGTAGGATCCCTTCTGGGTCCGCCTGGCTAGCGACCACCCTTTATATAAAGTCTGCCGCCAAATGTTACCGCTCCGGCGGTAACGTGTTCCGGCAATATTGTATAAAGAGCCAGTTCCTTCCTAAACCCGTGTGCTTTCATCTTCGACCTCATCGTCACTTACCATCAGGTGAGATTGAGGTCAAACGCGGGTTTAGTCACTTATAAAAAAAAAAAAAAAAAAAAAAAAAAAAAAAAAAAAAAAAAAAAAAAAAATTCGTATTAATGATAGTGACAATAAATAAGTACCTAAATACGACCAGGTTGCCATACGTTCCGGTGATATGTGCATCATATTGGCCATTATCGATATGCAAAGCATTATCAAGGTTACACACAAACTTCCAAAAAATATTGAGGGTGAACCAGAAACCGAATAAATAACACTTACAAAGTAAGATGTGAGACTTTACTGACTATAGATTCAAAAAAACATGTCCTGAGTTACATAATGCTCTGACCACAATGCTAAACTGAAGTAAGTACAAAGAAAACTTACAATTTTTTTAAATAATTCTAATTAATAAGTAAACAAAGAAATTATTTTATTAAAACAACCATAATATTAGCTACTAAATTTTCTATCGAAATTAATGTTCAAATTGCCACAGCCACATTTCTTATTAGAAACATTATAGACTTGTAGCATCATATAGGTACATAAGTATATATGAATATATTATATATTGAATAAAGAAACTGAAAAAAAAAGTACCTTTTTATGTAATAAAAGTAGGCAATTACGTTGCGTAATAACTTCTTAAACTTTTAGTCAAGTTTACTCAGTAAATAACTGATATTTACTTTATCCTCCTCGAATTTCGAAAGCTAAAGTTATGGGCATTTTATATAATGACCAACTTATACTTAACGTATTTAAAACACACAAAAACACACACGCAAACTTAAAAATATCCGATAATCTCAAAATACAATTTATTCAGCTAACTTATAGTTAAAATTTTATTTGTAAGCCAGCTCTACCCACGCTTGAAATCTATAATAAGTAAGTAAAAACCTAGCCGTAGCCCGTGGTTTAGCTTACACTATATTTGGAAAAACGTAGCTTAAACTTTAACACCCCTAATTTTTCTCTACAAACAGGCTATCTAATACAAAACACTTTTCCCAAATCGGACTAGTAGCTTCTAAGATATAAGCTTTTTAAAACTCAGGTACTTTCTAGTCTTATTAAAGTATACAGGTGACTGGTAACGAATTTAAGATATTGAAGAAAAGCACTCTGTACTCGATTCTGACCATAATTATGTAATAAAATTAGGTACTTAATTTTTCACCAGAATTCCCTATAAATAAATAAGCCATTTCTACACTTTTTCCAACGCGCCGCCTCAGTCAAGACGCACACAGTAGTGTTCCCACCACACCCACATCACCACCCGCTAATTATCTATTTTATTACGCTTATGTAATCATTCGTTGCGTAATACATTCTTAAACTTTTAGTCAAGTTTACTCAGTAAATAACTGATATTTACTTTATATTTACTAGCACGTCCTCGAATTTCTAAAGTGGCCAACTAGTCACCGTGTATAAGAAGCATTTATTGAGAATAATAATAACAAAATACGTAAACTTATTTGATTATGCTTCACACTACTGATAACCTTTAGAATCAAATATTCTGACCAATCAAATATCCGAAGAAGATGAAATACCCTGGGATCAAACAGTTATTATTCAAAGAACTAAACTAAATATTAAGAAAATTGTAGATACCGAGGAAGGGTCTTCTTACTTAATAAAGATAAAATATTTTAAATATCAAGTCTAGATTAGATCGTTAACACTACAGCTTAGTTTTTGCAAAATGTTGTTATAGAAGTAGAATACGCAAGTAAACCGAATCATTTGCAGTTGACTTTATGTCTAAACGACAGGTCGCGGCTGAAAGTCAACTCACATTAGAAAGACTCAAACTTATTATTATTTATTTAGGGCATATTATTTAAAACACAAAAATGTACTCGCGAATACTGCGTTTAGAAGATAGTCTTATATTTTTAAAACAGTAGGTCTTCATCTGACCGACCGTCGCAATATTATGGTATTAACGCATTTTAGAACCATACATATTCATAAATTAAATCTTAATGAAATATATCTTAAAACACTGTGTGGAATGGTAATTTAAGGTCATGATCTCCATAACTATCAAGGCTCTGAATTTGTTCATGATCATGGTCAAATTCCGTGCTGAACAGAATGACGGAATCAGTTTTAACTTCATACAGTAAATAGATTTCTGCCGCACACTGCGCGCCGGCCCGCTTGGTTTTGTTGCAGCGGTAAAACCGCTTCATGCCGGCCTTGGTTCGCCGCGTATACTTCAGGGACCAAGTTTGTTCACCTTTTACTGTTTTCTCAGCTTCCTCTTTACTATGAAATATTCTTATTATGGACCAATTCTTTCCATTGAACCGGGTTTTCTTAGATTGCTGATTATCTGCAATAAATAAGTCTTGTTAATGATAGGGACAGATTAATCCTGTTAAATACATTATTTCGCTGAAAAATCTGTAGAATTTAGGTACTGTAGATACAGATGAACCAGAAATAAAACCTTAGTGCCCAGTAATACTTTCAGCATTATGAATTCGCTGATGAAATGTCGTCGCATTTCAAAACGGCGGAGTTCTGCTTCAACAGAAACTAGGACTTCAGGTAGTATACCGCTACATAGTTGCAAATTATTGCAAATTTTATAAACCAATATTCATTGCCGTGAACGCATTTAATAATTTCATGGAACTCATCTCAAATAATAAGTTCCGAATAAGATTGCATGTTACAAAACGCTTTATATTTAACTAGCTTTTTCCGGCGACTTCGTACGGGCATAAATATAGTTTATATTTAACGCCACCAGTCACTCATTAAAGAACCTTTATACCAAATATTACAGCCATGCACTCAAGCAATAAGATTTTTCATACAAACTAAAAAGTCCAGTTATTCCCGTTCCCGTGGGAATTTCGGGAATTCCTTCCTTAGTGCTCCCCCAGAACCCTTAAGGATTGTATGCTCCAAATTTCAGCGCTCTACGGCCAGTAGTTATGGCTGAACGTTGTCTGAGGTCAGTAATGGAACAGTTTTATATATTAAGAAAAATTAAATAAAAACAACACTCAAACTGACGACGACGCACCAATTATGTGGCACAAACTTAGATTACTTTAAGCTTCTGTTACGGAGACGACGACACAGCAGTACTAGGATTTGCCCTAGTACACCCAAACCAGTTTAGATTTATTCGTTTCCCTGACTCGATCGGTTTGTAGGTCGAAGCCAGGACCACTCACACTGCTTATAACACACGACAACTCTCACCCGATGCACCGCGGATTATTGTATGTAACGATTTATATTAGAGTAAACTAGAGATCACAAAGTAAACGCACTGGGCAATTACTTACATCCTTTTATGTGGATGATCACTACCAAAAAAGTGTCGATGTGTATAATCTAATATATAAAATTCTCGTGTCACAGTTTTCGTTGCCATACTCCTCCGAAACGGCTTGACCGATTTTGATGAAATTTTTTGTGCTTATCCGGTATCTATGAGAATCGGCCAAAATCTATTTTTTTTATTTTGTATGGCAAAACAACGTTTGCCGGGTCAGCTACTATCATATAGAGTTGACCTACCTACAGTATTTGTTTACTTTGTGCAGATTGTCTCACCTTAGAAGAAGGTAGACAATCTGCACAAAAGGTTTTATTAATAACCTTTAAAGGTTCTATTAACAATTATGGAGAGTTTAAGTATTTCTATACTTATGTCTCAGATTTCAAAGGCTGAAAAACGCATAAAATTTAACCGTTATTTAATATCGATACACGTAGTTATTTATATGCACGTAACTTGTTTCTATAAGTTTGCTGCTATTACAGTCCTAGTATACACATAATAGAAAATGATATTTTGTAACAAAATATAACTAATAGCATAAGCATAAAAAATGTATCTAATAATTATAACCGATTTAAGGCGTATTTCCTGTAAATTATGCTTTTGTGAATTGTATTTTCGACAGATTGGATGTAGTGATTACAAAAAAATATTAAAGTATAGATAGGTAATAAAATTATACGTTATTAAATATTTCATTTTAAATATGGTATTTATAAAGTTATTCCCTGTTTTTATAAACATTAACGTTAGGATAAAAGTAAGTCATATAATCTGTGTAAGTATGCGGCCACACTGGATGCGCGATGACTAGGGCCTAAGCCTAGCGCGGGCGCGGCGGCGGCCTGTGGCGGGCGGGCGCTGGCCACAGTGACGCGCGAGCATAGAGAAAGATAAATATACCAAAAGGAATAGAGAGCCTACTCAACGCCTCAACTTGGCATCCCAATTGACGCGCCGCCATTTTGCTAAGCGCCCCTGCTGCCATCTGAATGTCGGTCCAATAATTAATACTATTACGTGGCTGGTATTATAAATATTTCCTAATGTTGTAAAACTACATTATCTCGCCCAGATAAAGTAACATTACCGGGATTCGAACCCGGAACCTCAGCTCAGCTTGCTGCGCATAAATCACCAGAAAACAAAATAACAAGGAGATCATAAAATACTACATCAACATATGCACATGCGAGGAGAAGCAGTCATTTTGTGACTGGCTAGCTGGACGGTCCTTGTTACAAGACACAACTGTCTGCAGACCTTATGTTTGATTGGTGTATTACAACTATAGACATATATCGTGGTAAAATGATAACATGACCGGTCCAACTACTTTAAGAGTGACACCCCTGCGCGCGAGCTCTTGTAGCGAGCACTTATATCAGGCACAGATTAGAAAGTGTTGAAAGCAATGGAAGACGATTTGGTTTTTTTTTATTTCTAATTGAAAAAAAAATGTTTTTTTTTTATATAATTTGTATGAAGAATTGAGACGTAATTATAGTTGTGAAAAATCCGTAAGCTACCGTTAATTAACCAAATTAATGGTTAGCTACCGATAAAATGCAGGTATTAACGGATTTAACCGTCAACGAAAAAGGATAAAGTTTTTCTTTATTTTCTTGTGTGCCTTCAAAAAAGGAGATTATTAATTCCACACGTATGTATCTAATATATTTCCAGAATTGCCCAGTTTTCGTATATGTTAGTCTATATCCACGTCTGAACAAATGTGCCAAATTTCAATTGTATGTTTTTTACAAAGGTAAAAAAAAGTTTAAAAAAAAGTAGGTAATAACAAAAACTAAAAAACCCTACTTCAACTAAAATGTACAAAACAAGCAATATTGATATAAGAGCTTTTAACTTTTACATAATATTTAAAAAAAAACTTGTAGCGGCAGGCGGGGACAAGCTAACACAGAAATGATTGACTGTATATTTTTTTGCTAATTTAACATGCCTGAGTTTATAAAAAAATCGTATTTGTACTTTTCTCATAATTTATTTCAGGTTTTCTGCCATTTTATTACAATTATATTTAAAAAATCCTTATCTTAAAAAAATACCCCTACTGTTTTCTAGGTCAGTCTTAAAACAATTTTTTTAAACTTAAGAATAATAATACTTTAATTTAAACAAAAATATGCATGCATATATTTTTTGTAAATTAATACATACATACATACATAACTTCACGCCTGTATCCCGTATGGGGTAGGCAGAACACCAGTGGTAATAAAACTATCTGATGTCACGTTTGACAATTTTGGAGGCATTATAATAGTGGAGAGAGACTATTGCAGTGACAGGGGGTCAGCCTATCGCCCACAAAAAAGCCTCCCATAACACCTCGGTCCCTTAACTGACTTTTACAGTATGCCCGGGAGGAGAAGCAGCTGGCACATTCTATGTTTTTCTTTCGCTCCCAGTCCAGCATAGAAGCAAATTAAAAAAGAGCAGGTTAAGAATTAATTGTATATTAAATTTTTGTAAATTAAATATACAATTAATTCTTAACCTGCTCTTAAAATTAAAATCTATACATATAATAAAATGGTAGGAAAGTCAAAACTGTACATTGAATATTTTTTTAAAAGAATACTTGGGGTATGATCTACAATCGAAACAGAAACAAAAAATATAGTTTTTAGAATTTTTGTCTGTTTGTCTGTTTGTCTGTTTGTCTTTCTGGGATAAACTCAAAAAGTACTGCATGGATTTACTTCAAATTTGGCATGAAGATAGTTAAGAAGTCGGGTCAACATATAGGCTACATATTATCACGCTAGCAGTGTTATAATCGTAGGTGCGTTTGGTGCTGCATAGCGTTCACGCAGACGACGTCGCGGGCAGCAGCTAGTAGAAAATAAATCACAAATAAACTAGGAAACATATAATCAACGAATGCAGAGCATTAAAAAAACCGACTTCACGTCAAAACTTTGGCTAAGTTATAATGTCATCAACGTAAACATTCTCCGAAATCATGCATATTTTTTCAAATTTTCAATGTAGTATTCAACCGATTTGGATAAAATTTATATGGGACAAACAATGAAGTATCCTCTATCATATGAAACAAGAATTTTCAAAATTAATAATTTTTCGTATGTCGTGTAACAAAGACACAAAAAAATGATATTTATTTACCTACAGACATAATTTAAAAAATACGTTATTTCGAATAACATACCTACTTAGGTGGCTTATGTCCATGCACTAAATTTCTTTTTTTTTTTCAAATTCCTTTCTAAAAGGTATTTTAATTTTTAGAAAATTTAGGTATCACAATATAATAGTTCTGCATTTAAAGATTTCCTAAGAATTATTTGCTTTGTCTGGGAATCGAATCGACTTAAATATGAAAAAAAAACCCCTCAATTTTCATGATACCAATCGAAAGACTAAACAAATAATCAACGAATGCCGAGGTATTAAAAAAACCGACTTCACGTCAAAACTTTGACTGAGTTATGTCATCCACGTAAACATTCTCCGAAATCATACATATTTTTTTTTTAATTTGAAATTTTCAATGAATTACTAAACCGATTTCAATTAAATTTATATAGGACCAACTATGAAGTATTCTTTATCATATAAAATAAGGATTTTCAAAAACGATCCATAATTGTCCGAAATATCGTGTAACAAAGACACAAAAAAACATACAGACGAATTGAGAACCTCCTCCTTTTTGGGAAGTCAGTTGAAAATAATAAATGTTCTTAAGTTACATAGTATTTAAAAAGAAAGGAACAACGCGAAATTAATCATTTTAACCAAATTAAAAACACACATGAAACTGCTGAAGTCAAAAAAGTTGAAATAAACGTGAAATAAAATAATTTAAAAAAAAACCAGACAATCACACCAAATACATGGCCCCAAAGTAAGCATAGCTTGTGTTATGGGATACCATGTAGCGAACTAGGGGGGAACCTAGAATATAAATACATAAATATACAAACACCCAAACGAGGTACATTGTTTTTTCTTGTTCCATGCGGGAATCGAACCTGCAACCACTGGCGTCTGAGGCAGACAGGTTTACCCCATATCGACAAAGCGGATTCCTTAAATGCCCTGGATAAATATTCTTTATTGCCACTGAACTAACTGAAATAACATTGTTCAGTGGCAATTCATTTATTACAATTTTGGCGGCCTTATCGTTTAAAGCGATATCTACCAGGCAACCCTATACATTGTATAGAGTATCTAGCACTTAGTTGTGGAATCGAACTCCGAGTTTTTTTAAATAAAGATACTCATTGGGTAGATTTTAATTTTAGTAATCTAAAATTAATGAAACAAGAACCTTTAAACTAAACTTACTGAAAAATATCAAAAAAGTGCGAAATCATAAAACCTATTTTCAAAACTATACGAATTGAAAGGAAAAAAATCGTCATTTAATCATAACCGCTGTACATGTTTCAGTAACCATTACAATTACAGTAGCAAAAATTGGCAATAATTTTAATTATGTCAGCATTACATGTAGTTATTTCAAACTTTATAAATGATAATGGACATTATGTAGCTTACAAACTATACCTAGGTATCCTCGAGAGTAATTGCGTAGGCTTTGCACTTGCAATTTTTTTACACAATACCATCGAACCCGAGAAAATAGTGGCAGCTAAACAATTGTACGTTCATAGAAAGAATAATAGACAATGATGTGGTTAAAAGGATGAATTCCCTATGTATAATCTAAATAAATGCATTGAAACAGTTGTATCAGTTATAAGTATTTTAAATCGTTTTTTAAGACCCACTCTATTAACATAACTAGTTCTATATTTATTCAAAAGAGAGTATTTATAAATGTATAAACATTAAAGAGCGATGTATATTCCATTTCTTTCAACATAATTGGGTGGTCTGTGATTGTGTCGTGTGCTCATGCGGACGACTGCACCGCTACTTCTGTCCGTGGTCACTGACGCGGGGCAATTGAGGCGGCTGCTAATGCTGCATTGCCACCTACGAGTAGTTGTCATTTCTCGGTGCTTTTTATACTTGTAACCGTACAGAACAAGAATATTCGAGCCCCGGGTGGTTTTCAAATACTTGGCTAGAATAAGAATGTTATCGATTTACTATTTCAATATTTCTTTTTTAAATATAAGACGCAGCAATAAAAAGCCACCAGTACAGGTTGTGTTTTGTTCTTTATAATATGTACATACAGATACAAATAATATTATAATAATACATTTTTAAAATCAGTTTATAATAATCAAGTGAAACAATTATAACTGCATTTCTTATAATAATAAAGCAATTACAGTTACAGCATTAAATAGCGAAGTATATTCCATCTTTTTCAATAAAATTGGGTGGTGTGTGAGTGTGTTCTGTGTTCATGCGGATTACTGCACCACTACTACTATCCGTGGTCACTGACGCGGTGCACTTGAGGTAAGTACTGTTGCTACATTGCCACCTGCAAGTATTTTTATTTTTTTGATGCACTTTGAACTTGTAACCGTGCATGATAAGAATGTTCGCTCCCCTGGTACTTTTTAAATACTTGACTGAAACAAAAATTACTTTTATTTAGCACTAAGAAACAGTTTTTGAAAAATTTGGCCTTACGATCATAGGAAGTTTTAAGAAAGGAATGAAAACAAAAAATAATCAGGACGTGTTTAGTATAATTTCGATATTTTTATAACTTTTTAAACTTTTTATAACTTGGCGAAGCAGAAAGAATTAAAGTAAAAACGATTACCATACTTATAAAGATTAAATTCATAATCCAAGTCATAATGTAACATGAATATCTTGTAACTTATTTGCTGACAAGAGCCGAGCAAGGACAAAGTTTATAATTAATTCAAAAAAAATTGGGTATCATCTCGAAGGTCCGGCGGTACTTCAGCCCTGAACGGCTGCTCAACTTATACACAGCCCAAGTGAGGTCGTGCATAGAGTACTGTAGTCACCTTTGGGATGGTTCTGCCAAATACCAGCTCGAAGCGCTAGACTCTGTTGACCAAAGAGCCCGTAAAATCATAAATAACAATAACCTTACAAATAAAAAATTGCAGACACTGGAGCATCGTCGCAAGGTTGCTTGTTTCACAGTATTTTATCGGCTACATTTTGGTGAGTGTGCGAGTGCTCTTTTTGACCAAATTGAACCCACCCCTTTTTACCACCGGACTTCCAGACGCAGACAGAACTTCCATCCCTATATAGTGGATTTACCAAGAAGTTGAACAAAACGCTTCGATAGTGCCTTTTTGGTAAGGATTGCCAAGGAGTGGAACAATCTGCCTGCGTCTGTTTTTCCTGACCACTGCAGTCCTGGAACTTTTAAGTGTCGAGTGAATAGGTTTCTCGTAGATGGACGTGTAACACCATAGTCTTCATGCGCACTTTCCATCAGGTGGCATGGAAGGCAAACGTCCTATCCTTTCAATTTATAAAAAAAAAATCAGAAACTTTTCGCAATAGAAGAAAAAAGGATCAAATCAGACTTAGGAAGCGATCAAGCGATTTCATCTCTGTAAATCGATGTATTTATTTAAGTTTATGTATACGTACTCCATTAAATAATCAAAAATATGTTTCTTTTTTTATTTTCAACCATGAGCAGAGTATTATTGGTAGATGTCGCTAAAGCTCCAACTTAGCTGATATTTTTAAAAATTAAAACCCATTATCATATTTGCTGTGGGATCATCTGGTAAGCAGCCGATGTCTACAAGGTCCATTTGCATCCACCTGAGCGATGTGACAGTTGTCCCGGCACAAACGCTTTAGGTAACTAGAATTTCCCACAACTTCGTTAACTTGGTATTAGATAAAGTAGTTTATTATTTTCATACTTACTTTTATCTCCTACTTGAGTGCCTATATTTAAAAAAAACTTTTTCCTAAAAAACTATAAAATATTTTACATAAATTTTGAATAATAAAATATGCGGACGACTGTACCGCTACTTCTGTCCGTGGTCACTGACGCGGAGCAATTGAGGCGGCTACTAATGCTGCATTGCCACCTACGAGTAGTTTTCATTTCTCGGTGCTTTTTATACTTGAAACCGTACAGAACAAGAATGTTCGAGCCCCGGTGGGTTTTCAAATACTTGGCTAGAATTAGAATAGAATTTTATCGATTTACTATTTCAATATTTCTTTTTTAAATATAAGACGCAGCAATAAAAAGCCACCAGTGCAGGTTGTGTTTTGATCTTTCTCTCTTGCCCTGATGCCCGACCGACTGGTCTTATTGTCAGGTCTTTCCCGCCATAAGGCGTGTTGATTTTGAAATGCCGAAGAATAATAATAATATCTACATACAGATACAAGTAATATTCCAACAACACATTTTTAAAATCAGTTTATAATAACCAAGTGAAACAATTATAACTGCATTTCTTATAATAATGAAGCAATTACAGTTACAGGATTAAATAGCGAAGTATATTCCATCTTTTTCAATATAATTGGGTGCTGTGTGATTGTGTTGTGTGTTCATGCGGACTACTGCACCGCTACTACTGTCCGTGGTCACTGAGGCGGAGCACTTGTGGTAGCTACTGTTGCTGCATTGCCACCTGCAAGTATTCTTATTTTTTTGATGCACTTTGAACTTGTAACCATGCAGGATAAGAATGTTCGTTCCCCTGGTACTTTTTAAATACTTGACTGAAATAAAAATTACTTTTATTTAATACTAAGCAACAGTTTTTAGAAAATTTGACCTTACAATCATAGCAAGTTTTAAGAAAGGAATGAAAACAAAAAAAAAAACAAAAAAGATGTCACTAAAGCTCCACTTTGCTGATATTTTTAAAAATTAAAACCAATTATCATGTTTGCTGTGCGATCATCTGGTAAGCAGCCGATGTCTACACGGTCCATTTGCATCCACCCGAGCGATGTGACAGTTGTCCCGGCACGAACGCTTTAGGTAGGTACTAGAATTTCCCACAACTTCGTTCACTTGGTACTAGATAAAGTAGTTTATTATTTTTATTATATAAAGTAGTTTATTATATTTATTTTTATCTCCTACTTTAAGTGTTTATATTTAAAAAACTTTTGCTTAAAAATCATTAAAATATTTTACATATTTCGAATAAAATAATATTATGATAAGTGTTGCCCTATTTTTTTTTAGAACAGTTTTAAACAATGAATTCGTCCATATTTGTTTTTTGCGTAACCTAAACCTTTTAATCATGTATTTAAGCACGCAAGATTAAATTCACAAATTTATTTAACACAAAACTACAAACAAGACAACACAATAAAAATAACACATACAAGAATCAAGATTAAAATAAAGAAAAATAAAATAATATTAAAAAAAAAACATAAAAGAACAAAATGCAAGATACAGTGAACATTGACACTAGAACAAAATTAAACATGAAAATATATAGCATTTACACTATACATTACTGAAATATGATAAACTAACTTAATAATGTATTTACACCCAATATACAACATACGACCACTTTGGCGATGGGGTAAACCTGTTTGCCTCAGACGCTAGTGGTTGCGGGTTCGATTCCCGCACGGAACAAGAAAAAAAAATGTTCCGTGTCTGGGTGTTTATCTATTTATGTATTTATATTCTAGGTTCCCCCCTAGTTCGCTACATGGTATTCCATAACACAAGCTATGCATACTTTGGACCCATGTAGTTGGTGTGATTGTCTGGGGATTTTATTATTTATTATTATTTAATTATTATACAATAATACTATCTATACTTACATAAAATAAAAGCCTATAAATAAATTTAATAAACATAAAAACATTAGAGTCAACTATTTCTGGTATGTTGAAACAACACGTACCCCACTCGGTATCATTAATTGGTGTTGTATGCCTCTTAAGTGATGTTTTAAAGGATTGCAATGAGCCGAGTTTTCGAATTGGTGGTGGAATGTTCCAACATTTGGTGGCCGAGTATCTAAAACTACCAAGGAAGGCAGTGGTTCGGTGCCATATTAAGAGGTCTGCTCAAAACTCGACAGTCCCTACATTTAGCGCGCCACTCTAGTTTACCTAAGAGATATTCGGGGCAGCCAGTTCTAATTGTTTTAAACTATCGCGGTTATTTTCACTATAATTTAATGTATTTACGGGATTCTTGCCACGATTTTCGATTTCGATAATCATTGGATTGAGTTCTATAATACTCGGATCTTATCTACGGAACGACACTACGTACCGCGACTCGTTAAAGAAGCGTTAGAAATAAAAAAGTGCGAAAATAACTTTAATCGAGAAGACGGTTTTAAATTGTCTAGTACGTGGAACCACAGAATAAGTAATAGTTGGTACAGAAGAATTACTCCGCAAGAAGATCTAAATAAATTCGAGTCTTGCTACGACGCGATACGGTGGAATTCAGCTCGCACAGCATTACGTACCTGAAAATTTATATACCTAGAAGTTTTGTCTCTTTCTATCGCATGCCTCTTATCTTTTCTTACGCTGTTAGGGTTGCTGCCTAGTGAAGAATAATTAATCTCCTTATTTGTAATTAAGTATCTACAGATGTAGGTATTACTGTTATTCTACCTTTGTAAAAACTATTGTTTCAACTTACCTAAAGTACAAAATGAAAAAAAAGTTACGACGAATAATTAGTAATACTACCTATGTTTTGTTTGCTAAATTGAACATAATCAAATCTAAACATAATCAAATTGAATATTTGTTTCTTTTTATGTCCATTTTTAAATACTATTTGCGACCTCGATCATAGAATTACTGTGAAAGCTGATAGGTAGGTAGGTATCTACAACGTCCCGACGGGCGCGCGCGTGACACACGACCCATTCGAGTTACGCCGGCGGAGCGCTTCGCTGTAGGTAAATAACGGATGTACCGCGCGGAGTGAGCCAGGCCTGGTGGAACCCAGTGGTTAGGACTTTTACTAAACCAAAAAATAGCGAAAGTGGTGTGTCCGGTCAAAAACTCAGTGATACTGTGAGCGTGTTTTGCAAAAGTGACATTAATGTGAGTAGTAGCAGATCAAAACGAATAAGAAAGGGGGTAGATCGATATATCTGCCTCTAACTGTCATCGCGACCTACCTACATCTGCCAGTCCGCGATCATGGTGCTTGTAACAGCATCGAAATATCGGACGTGCGAAAATAAAATCGAAAATCGTGGTAAGAATCCCGTAAATACATTAAATCACAGCCAGTTCTAATCACACCAAACAGAAGGGAGGCCAAATGTAACTACCGGCGTAAGGCCATTTAAGTAGACCCGCGTTGTTAAGAAAGGGGGTAACAAGTGTTCGGGGAGGGATCTTAAAGCAGTACCGAGCACAAGAATTCTGCACTCTCTGTATAAGACGATCGGTGCGTGCAAGTAGACGTCAGATCTCAGAATTGAATTGAATTATTTTTCCCGTTTTTGGAACATTTTTCTTTGATACTTGGATCCTATTTGTCGCAGTGTGTTTATAGTCTAAAACTAAATAAATGTACTGTCAAACACAAAAATATTTTTCATTTTGAACCAGTAGGTATTTCTTACGATTAGCTCGTGCAACCAAACAAACTCTTCAGCTTTATAATATTAGTATACAAGTATACGGTACGTTTTGATTTTATTTTTTTATCATTTATGACTACAGGTCAGCAAAGCCGATTTATTATTAAATGAAAACTAAGTTAGTTTTGTATACCTAGATAATATGTCACTTGTTTACTTTTACGCTTCAGTTAGGCACATTATGGATCGCAAAACTATCATAAAGGGGCGCAAATAGGGTGTCGTCCTGATTATGTTGCGTTATGTTTGTGTTTACGAAAAATCGGTATATTACCGTATATAATACCGTAATAAATAAATAATTCAAGCCACCAATAATGCCATAAAGGTGGCAAGTTTCTGGGCGGGCAAAATATAATATAAGTAAATATTCATCGACACGCTAAGAAGAAGAAGAATAAATAATAAATAAAACCCCCTGAAAATCTCACCTATTATATATAATACGATTAACTACATAGCCTCAAAGTAAGCAAAGCTTGTGTTATGAGATACCATGTGGCGAACTAGGGGGGAACCTAGGATACATAAAAAGGATAAACGCCCAGCACCGGAACATTTTTTTCTTATTCTGTGAGGCAATCGAACTCGCACTAGCATCTCAGGCAGATAGGTTTACACCATCGCCAAAGTGGACACCGTCATCGTGTTATCATTCATAAAAATTGGACATAATTGTTTAGTTAAGTTTGGTATTTCTATTTCATTTTTTATATATTAAAATTTACATGTTCTGGTTATAAACAATATTCATAAATAAGAAAAAAATGTTGTCAACGAATGAATCGAAAGGATCATACTTCAAATCAATTAAATCTTTGAATACAAACGAAATTGAAAAAGATTTTTCCAAACAGGCGTATTAAAAAAACGTACAAGAGCTGCCCTACATCAGAGAGAATGGTTATTTATGGTTGTGGTTGTTATTAACTTTGACAACCTTATTGTCTATGGTGCTGAGTGAAGCCTTGCAGCCGCGTCGCGCCGTGCAGTACCAGTTCCCTTTTGGCGAGTTTGTGCTCATTTTGTTTAAATTAAACCGATAGTTACCGTACGCTATCATTGGTTTTCCAAATCTGGTAGTTCCAAAATAAAACTGTGAATCTGAAATGCAGATAATTGTAAAAGTATTATAAATAAACATGACTCTAAGTACTTATAGTCTACAACTTAGTCCATTCGCTTCCGCCAAAAATAGTAAACACAAAAACCGCATGCCGCCAAACAACGATACTTTGGACATGCGCGGACTCGACATCTCGCTAAAATCTTCTAGATTGCCCATGGGACTTACGGCATGTGGCTCTAGAATTCGATTTATTATCATTGTCATGCTTTACAGTACTTTAATAGTTAATAACACATTTACGAGAGTTTTAGATATCTTGAAACTTGTTTTTTAAAAAGTTTGGAATTGGCAAAACCTCAAAAAATCTACCTTCATATACCTAGTTTTACACTTGCAATAAACTCAAATTTGGGCCTTTTCTTGAAATCTGTCACTATCATTTCATTTTTTGTTAAATTTTAATATAATAACCGCTTCTTGTAACGTATCTTGGTGATGATTATGTCCTTGCCCGTGTTTTTGGTCAGTCGCGCGCGGCTTGAAGTATCATTACACCTCGACAGTCCGTGTAGAAGCTGTAGCCATCAAAAAGAAGTATATCTTTTTGAGACGAAAAAAGAGCCTTTAGTGACGAAAATGTGCAGAATCTCTTTCTTTGTGTTAGAATGTGTACAGTCACCGTCCCACGTGCTTGCTCGTTTTAAGGGTCGAGTCGAGTGAATAAGTTTCTCGTGGATGGACGTGTAACACCATAGTCTTCATGCGCACTTTCCATCAGGTGGCATGGAAGACAAACGTCCTATCCTTACAATATAAAAAAAATGGATGTCTGGATGTATAGATGTTTGTTCCTCAATCACGGCAAAACAGCTCAAAGGATTTGGATTTGGCATGCTGATAGATTGCAGATTGCGAGGGTAAAACCGCGCGATACAGCTAGTTTAATATAAAAAGCTGTGATTTCACTGTGATAAAATTAAACATTTTATCATTATGATATAATTTATAAATTGCGATTACCTCCATATTTGTGAGCGATATTAGTGTCGGTTACAATTTTATGAGATGTTGCCAGACCGGCTTATCCAGCGATTCCTGAAAAGGTGACTCCGATAAACAGTTGCGTTGCACTGACGGTTTGGCAACGTCGCGCTGCCCTATGTTTGCTTACTGTAAACATTATAAAAATATTTACTTTATTTATTGTCTCAGTCGAATTGCTTAGAGTGGGTCCGAGTCCTGTCTGTGCTATAAGAGTGGTTTACTTTAACAGTGTTATTGTGTTAATTTGATTCAAAAACATAATTTAATTCAGTAAAATTGAAACTATTAACGTATAAATATAATCCAATATGAGCAAAAGGAGGCCTCTTTTCTAGAATAAGCTCTTTCAGTCCACTTTTGTAATGTTGGGTAATAGGAAATTAGGTAAATAAAACATAAAATTAATCAAAACTTCATTCACTTTTCCACTTAAAATGATTTTCTGTATTTAATTTTTTTTTATTCCTTAAAAAAATAACATAAGTATATTGGAGAAGTCCAATGAGATGACAATTATATAAAAAAAAAACACAATCAAAAGATTACCTACAACGTTTGAAATTCAGAACACATGATTTATATTTTTATGTCACTGACAAAAATTTATTCATTTAAAATTTGAAAGATGTTACGCTTATGCAATTATAATTATTTATTTATTTTATTAATGCAGTAATGTTTGATCTTATATGAAGTTCCACAAGTTTCTAGTAGATGGCGCTGATTGTTTATTAAAGCCCGCATGTGAAGTTATGAAATCAAAGTATCACCGCTGTGCCGGTCGGAGTGGGGGGTGTTAGGTTTTTTTCGTTACGGAATTTCATGGATTCGGTCCCCACGCTCAAGGCTCGCGATAGAAGCTATGCAATAGCTTAAAAAAAACCTAAAGACTTTAAAGAATACTTTGCAGTAAACCTCCTTAAATTTTTTTTTGTTTATCGTCATCGTGTTATTTATCGACTGCAGAAATGCCCGTCCGCACCTATTACGTTCCGATTATTCGCATGAGTGTGACAGAGAAAAAAGATATTACTCATGTTATTTACTAGGAGTAAAAAAAATTACTATAAAACAGTAGGTATAATTTGTTACCGAGCATTCTGATTGGACAAAGGATGAACTGAACAAGATGACTATTTATTTATTTATTTATTTATTTATTTACACTTCAGTTTTTACAGGTAAAGTAAAAGAAAAAAGAACACTTACACTAAACATAAAAACTTGGCGGTCTTATCGCTGAGGAGCGATTTCTACCAGACAACCATGTTTGTGGAAGAGACACAAAAAAAACTTAAACTAAAAATCACACAAATAAAAAAAAGAAAACTTAACAAACTAAATAAAAAACGAAACAAAAAAAAATTACAATTTTGTTAATTATTTCGTTATAAATAGATGTAATACATGCGTAAAATTATAATACATACATACTAATATTGTAAATAGAATGCATAAATACTATTATAATAAACATAATATATATATATATTAACATATTGCATAGATATTACAATAGCATACTTCTTTATGACTGTATTTGACTCAAGTATTGGTTTTTTAATTTAATTTTAAAAGAGTGTAGAGATGAAGCAGATTTTACGGCAGTGGGAAGCTGATTCCAAAGTGACACAGCCCGAACCGCAAAGGATTGGTGGTAACAGTGCGTTAAATGTAAAGGGGTGGAGAGCATTAGGTTGTTAGTAGAGCGCAGGTGTCTCTCGTGATTCTCGTGTCGGAACTTGAAGTGATGACTAAGATAGCTCGGAACTACAGGATTAAACAGCAACCGATACAGTAAAGAAAGAACATGAGTATCCCGGCGAAGACGAATAGGAAGCCACTTGAGTTTAGCACGGAATTCGGAGATATGATCATATTTACGTAAACCAAATATGAAACGTATACATAGATTTTGAAGCCGTTCAAGTTTATTTAAAAGTTCTTCTGTAAGGTCAAGATAGCTAGCATCGGCGTAATCGAGAATGGAAAGTAAGAGAGTGTGTGCTAATGAAATTTTGGTAGGTATTGGCAAAAGATTGCGCAAACGTTTAAGGGAGTTATTGACAGCAAACATCTTCCTACTCACTATGTCAACTTGTGGTTTCCAGGACAAGGTCTTGTCAAATGTTATTCCCAAATTTTTGACAGTGTCGCTGTAAGGAATTTTTACATCATTAAATATAATAGAAGGAATAGCTTCGTAATTCATCTGGTTAACTATGCCAGTGCTACCAATTATGATGGCTTGTGATTTTGCTGGGTTGACTTTAAGCCCATGAGACGTACTCCATTGAGAAATTCGTGCAAGATCGTCATTGATTTGCTGTATTGCAACATTAATTCCATCGAGAGAACTGTGAGTAAATATCTGCAAATCGTCTGCATACATGTGGTAGGAAGAAGTTAAATTCTGTGATATTGAGTTTATAAAAATTGAAAAGAGGAGAGGAGACAACACGCCACCCTGCGGGACACCGGTTTCGAGTCGGACCCAAGATGAGTATGCGTCGTCCAAGTTGATACGTTGCCGGCGTCCACGCAGGTAAGTATGAAACCACTCAATTCCTGATGGAGATATGTTAAGAGAGCGCAAGATTACCAGTAAAATATCAAAGTCGACGTTATTGAATGCATTGCTAAAGTCTAGTAAGGTTAATAACGTAACTTGTTTGAGCTCTTTAGCCTTGCGAATATCTTCTGATATTCTTACCAGAGCTGTAACAGTGCTGTGACCCGGTCGAAAACCAGATTGAAAGGAATTAAGAATATTATTTTTATTTACAAATAAAAATAACTGCTGATGAATAAGACGCTCAAGTACTTTGGAGAGAAAAGGTAATATGGAAATGGGTCGGAAATCACTACAGGTCTGGGGAGAGGCTTTTTTAGGAAGAGGAATTACATGAGCGTCTTTCCATAATTTTGGGAAAGTATTGGAGGTGACAGATTTGTTCAAAATTAAAGTGATTAAGGGAAGCAGGAAGTCAAGAAGAAGGACAATCATTTTTCGACTTATACCGTCACAGCCAACTGCATTTGAATTTATGGAGATTATTGCTTTCCTAACATCACATTCAGAGAATTGTGATAAAGTAAAAGGAGTATAATTAGGTGTAGGCAAAGATGAAATGTGATTTAATGTAGAAGACTTAATATGGGCATTCATAAGACCAGCAGAAGAGAAATGACTATTTAAAAGGTTAATATCAATGTGTTTTGGGACTTCGTTATTTTTAGCCTTTCCTACACCCAAAGTCTTTAAGAATCTCCAGACATTAGCTGGGTTGTCATTTGTGACCGATTCGTGAATATAGCGTCGTTGTGCGTTCCTACACATAGTATTACAGCGATTACGCAGTTCCCGATATTTGTCACAATTAATTTGATTCGGATCCTTTTTATAGCGCAAACGTGCTCGGTTACGTTTCCTCATGAGCAACTTAATTTCATCGGAAAGCCAAGGAGCAGGAAGATGTTTGATTTTCACAGGTCTTATGGGGGCATGGCGGTCATAGAGTTGAGTTAGTAAGGAATTAAAAATTTCTACCATTGAATCAACAGTCTCAGCATTTACAACGTTGTGCCAGTCCATTTTGTGAGCATCCTCTAACAAATTATTTAAATCAATACTACCAAAATTTCGTTGCAGAAGGATTCTCGGTTTGACTTTAGGAGGGCGAATCTTGTAAGATAGGAAAAGTAGATCATGATAAGAAAAGGCGTCAGCATCAAGTTGTCCATATTTTTGAACATGGTCCTTGGAAGAGACTACTATAAGGTCAAGAAGGGATGGGACAGAGTTAGGAAAATGGTGTGTTGCATTCAAAGGCAAAATATTTAAATTACACGAATTTATAACAGAACGTAATTTATCTGCCCGGTTATTGTTTTTGAATAAGCAGGTATTAAAATCACCCATGATTATTGTGTGCGCATATAGGGGCACCAGCTGTTCAAACATGTTTTCTAAACTCGGAAAGTAGTTACGTGTTGTTGGAGGGGAGTAAATAACACCTAGTAGTACTTTTGTGAGGTAGAGCGAAATTTCAATAAAAAGATATTCAGCTTCGTCGGAGTTAACTGACATGTGTGAGGATACCTTGACCACCTTGTACGGGATATCAGAACGTAGATAGATAGCAGTTCCTCCTCCAGTTCGTCTAAGGCGATCATTGCGTATCAGTTGGAAACCGGGCAGGGAGTAAGATGCTGACGGGAGACAGGGTTTCAGCCATGACTCAGAAATAAGTATGGCATGAACACCTTTACAGTCGAAAGATGCTAGCAAGTCAGGATAGTGTGCTGGGATACTTTGCGCATTTAAGTGAAGGACGTTTAAATTTTTCAGTAATCCTGAGAATTCAGATTCAATTTGGGAGCAAAGAGGGATTGATGAACTGTAATAGCTTCCGGAGCTGTCTAAATCTGTAGATGAGCACGAAACGAAATCTGGAAAAATATCCTCATCAGAAGAAGTATGCATAATAATTACAATATAAAAATTAAAAATAAATAAAAAAGAGGATAATTACTAATAAATATACAAATAATATAACTATAAATAATAAAAATTTAATCAAGTTTTTGGGAACAACCCACCAGCATTTTAACTTTTTTGTTGGAATTCACAAAATGAATTTTAATAAACACAACGAAAAAATAAATAAAACAATTGAACTCCAAACGTCAAACAAAAAAAAGAACATCAGGTACTCATGGCAAGGTCAATACCAGTCAATGTCATTTAAATAGACATGTCACAGAGTTTGAATATGTATAAAAATATAAAATAAATGAATAATGTCTATAATAATAAATAAAATAAGATTATAATAAATAAATATGAAATGGTATCATTCTCTATGCTGTATGACTATGTAACCTTTTTTGAGATTGAATTTGACATTGACATGACATATAACGCAGATCTTACATTGACAGTTGACATAACAATAAATCATATACAAACAAAGTTGAAGGTGATTCATATAAAAACTAATTAAAAATAAATAAGTAAAGCAAGGGTATACATAGAAAACACTAGCAGTTTAAGAAAAAGATCAAATGTGACGTCATTATCTAATAAAATACTGTGAAAGTAAACTATTTTTTAACAACACGGCGAGTTTTAGAAACAGCTTTGTCCGGCTTCGAAATTGGGACGGGTGCAGGCGAGGTCGTGTTCGAGGAGGTCGTGGGTTCTACATGGGTGATGGAGTCTAAGTCGGCGATTGTTACTACCCGATGGCGGGCTCCCTCCGAGTCAAGGACAATGATGTTCCCATCCCGCGTCCAACACTTTGCCACCCCAAAACGCTGTCGTGCTGCTAAAAACGTCTGATGCCTGAGTTTTGTTAGAAACTCTGATAAAGTGACACCAGACCCCTTCAACGCAGTTTTGGCAAACCACATTTTACTACGGGCTTCTTTGTTTCTGAATTTGATAAGTAATGGTCTTGGTTTACCTTGAACTTTTATTCCAAGCCGCTGAGCACGAAGGATATCATCTTGTGGAAAGTTGGGGAGCTTCATTTTATCGGTTAAAACACTTTTTATTACACAAATGGGGTTTTCACCTTCAGATTCTGGAACTCCATGAAGCAAGAGCACTTTTTGACGGCTATACATATCCAGCCTGTCACACTCCTTGGCCAGGAACTCAACTTGCCTTTGCAAACTTTGCATAAATGTAAGAACAAAGACTTTGAAATTGGCAAAATCTTGTGCTAATGAATTGGAAGAAGAGGATTTCTGTAGTTCCTGTTCAAAATTTGCCATCCGGGATCCGAAAAGCTCGTTCATAGTCATAATTGATTTGTACATGTCTTCCATTTTGTTTTAAGTTCACAAAGTACTGATGGTGTTAATGAATTGTGAAGTGAGAGACAGTTTTAGGAAAAAGATGCTGGCAGGTTAGGCACAATTTAATATTGCATAATATGTAAAAATATTTAATTTTTATACATTCAAACTATTTTATTTAATTAAAATTGTAGCAGAGAAATCACAGTAAGTATACTTGTTTTAATGCCTCAATGACTACATTGATACACTTATAAATATGCCTTAAAATTGCACTATTTTTTCCGTGTTCTATCTGATACAACAATTTTGTTAAACCTGTTGGAATACCTAATGTAAACGTGCACGTGCTTCTGTATAGAAATAAATGAATATTGTTGAACATTTATTATACAGCACCATCTAGCCCTAAAAGTGAGACATAGCTTGTGTCATAGGTAGACTACGGATACCCATACCAAAACGATTGTTTCTTATATTGATACTTTTTGTTTTCGTAAAAATAAAAATACAGAAAAAGTAGATGTAAAAGACTTCAACGCGGATGATCCCAATTTTTGTGGCTAATTTATATTATTTTGCACTTGACACCTGTCTGTGATTAGACATGAGTCTTATCACGGATAAGTGTTTCTTGAACAAGCAATTCAGATGACTGCTTGAACCTCATGTCCGCCTGGCTGCCGACCTCCCGTCACATATAGTCTGCATCCAAATATCACGGCTTCGACGAACATTAGTTTCGCCAAAACTTAAAAACGAGCCAATACCTCCTCAAGGCCTTTTGCTCCATATTTTTTTCCTCCAGTAATAACATAAATACCTATATAAATTAAGTCAATTAAAACTTCAATATATGTTTTAAACACTTTAATGATTGTGTTCATTCTTAGCTCTTACTATTTCTGAGTCAATCGTATAAATTACTGCTTTGCATCCCTTTGCATGGTGGGTCGAGCAGTGCCACCGTTTCTTTATTCCTCTCGCAGACTGCACGCTATACTTATAAGTGCCAACTGTAATAAGCACTCGACCCTTCTGCGAAGTGACAAATTTTGGTGTCAGTGAATCTGAAATTAAGATTTATATTAACTACATAATAACACACAACATATTTTTAGGATCTGCGTGGGGTCGGCAGCTCTACTACCGCCCGCGGGTAAGCACGTCGCCTAGTGACACCCGCTTGGTGCTAGAGCTAAAACTTATGCTTACTTACAATACGTCTTGGCTTTTCTTCATTTTTAAAGATATTTTGCATTGTATTAATAAAAAAATAACGACGACCACTTTGGCGATGGGGTAAACCTGTCTGCCTCAGACGCTAGTGGTTGCGGGTTCGATTCCCGCACGGAACAAGAAAAAAAAATGTTCCGTGTCTGGGTGTTTATCTATTTATGTATTTATATTCTAAGGTCCCCCCTAGTTTGCTACATGGTATCCCATGACACAAGCTATGCTTACCATGTAGTTGGTGTGATTGTCTGGGGATTTTATTATTTATGTAAATAAATATTAAGTTTCTTAAGGAACTTGTGTTATGGATACTAAGTAGCTTATATAGGGTCGCCATATAATAGTCAATAATATTTTAATAGCAGATTAAGACTGATGAGTGGGTCATAATTACGAAAAATAAAATATTTTTATAAAATAATTTTCATAAATTAAAGTTCCACAATTCTTCTAAGTGATCAAAACTTAAGTTTGATCTGTAGTTTATGACTACACAACAAGTAATGAAAACGTGTCCATCTAATTGTGTATAGTAATAAAATCTAGATTAATCTTAAATTTTACTAACAGAGAACAATTTTAAAATAAAAATTTTGAAAAATTAAGATATAAAAAAAAAAATTCGAAATTGAGACCCACTTATCATACCTAATCTGCCTAATAGTCAATTAAAATATAATTGACTATTATATGCGGACCCTGTATACTGAAGAAATACATGGTTGTTTTTTAGTCACACTATAATGGCAAAATAAATGGCAAAATAGTCGCTGTTGGTGAACATAGCTACTAAGACGCGGCATTTCATTGATAATACTACGACGTTGTACTACAAGATGTTTTTCAACACACTTGCTCGTAAAGTGAGCGTTATTCTATTGAATTTACAACTATAAAATGGGCTATAAGTCACGCGTGCATAATATATTATATCCTAGTGCATAATATAATGAATCCTACAAAGTTTAATTGTACCTTTGTGCAAATAACATGCGAGAAAACAGAGCATATTTTATTGGTCCGGGTTATATACTAAATATTTTCAGAAACAACAAAGAGGTTTTATACCACTTCAAATCCATATACATTTTTAAATGTTTGCGTCTTATATTAGTAAAATAAATTTGTATATTAAACAAATTATTCACAATTTACAATCATTTGTCATAAAATATTAAAATATTTGCATTTACCACTCCCAATTAAACATTTTCACTTAAAATAGGCTGTATATGCTATATAGACATTGAAACATTTGACGGAAAAAAAACTACGCGCATGCGCGAGGTTCGGCGCCATTTTTCAATCACAATTCACAGCTTTGTTATCAAGTTTGTTTGTTATTTTATGACCACGTATGTCTGTCTTTTACTCACAAGTGTGTTGAAAAACGTCGTATGAAACTCGTGAGCGTTGCTAATTACAGTCTCGGCTCATTATTAAGCCCTCGCCTGCGGCTCGGGCTCAAATCACAGCCTCGACTGTAATTAGCAACTTAGCTCACTTGTTACATAATATACTATTGTTGTAGCGCATAATCGTCTTTATTTTAATGGTATTTATTCATAACTTCGAGTAACTATGCTGTGCTTAATGTGTTAGCGACCTTATTAATTTTCTTGTTTCAAAATATATACCCTATGCAGCAAAATTTTTTTCTAAACATAATACTTATTGAGTAAACAAATTGGCCGGTGATTAAAAAAAACCTGTTTATTCTGTTAACGTCTATTGTCTATTCATCACACAAATATCTACCGCTACCGGGATTTGAATAAAGGACCTCTGACATACAAGGCAATGTATGTCACCACTACACCAGCCAGTTGTCAATTATTTTATATCGTGAATATATTTCGCTTCTGGAATTATATACAATTTAAGTTAATTAAAACTTCTATATAATTTATGTTATTATCACTTTAATGGTTATGTTGATTCTTAGCTCCCACAATTTTTGAGTCAATCATGTAAATTAACGCGTTACATCCCTTGCTGTTGTGGGTAGAGCAGTGCCATGTCTTCTTTATTCCCGCCACAGTTCTCACGCTGTACTTATAATTGCCAAGTAACATTTGCTCTCGACCCCTCTGCGATGTAACAAATTTTGGTGTCGATGAATCTGAAATTAAGTTTATTGTTACAGCATGATAATACACAACCAATGTTTAGTAGCTGGCTGCGGTCGGCTTCAACAGCCCTACCGCCCCTGGATCAGCGTGTCGTACAAAAGCGACTAATCCGAGTGCCTCGCTCGGTGGTAGAATCTATACTTATAATAATATAATTTCATCATCATCACCACAACTCTTTGTAACTCACCCAGCTGCAGGGCATGAGTCTCTCCCCTGAGTGACAAAGAGGTATAGGCCATAATCCACCAAGCTGGCCCAGTGCTGGGTGGTGGATGTCAGAATTTTCAGGACGCCGAAATGGCTTCTGACAAACCCTAACGACTATTTTTACAAGTATACAGCACCCAGGACCGACTGCTTAACGTGCCCTCCGAAGCATGGAAGTCGTCGTGAGAAATGAATGGTCGGCGGTCACCCATCTAAGTACTGCCGTTGCTTTACCTGAGGTATCGTATGATACACAAAGTAAACCACGCCGCCACGACGACTTCATTTATTTCAGGCACAACAAAGTTTACAAGATGGTAAATATAAACAAAGGGCCCATAGATATACATATATTTTAACCTAACACATATAAAATATAATAGAACCACACTAAATTTGACACTTTTATACACGTAAAGTCGGCGACGTGTGATGCGAGTCATGAGACAGTCACCCTTGAAATTTACGGAAATTTACTGCCAGAACTTATGCTAACTAACTTACAATACTTCTTGGCGCTTCTTCATTTTTAAAGCTATCTTACTTCATATTTTTCCTTCCTAGTATTATAATTTAGGTAAATTAAAACTTCAATATATGTTATTATCACTTTAATGGTTGTGTTCATGCTTAGCTCTTAATATTACTGAGTCAACTGTGTAAATTACGGCGTTGCATCCCCTACCGCTGTGGGTAGAGCAGCGCCACCTCTTCTTTATTCCTGTCACGCGATGCATGCTGTACTTATAATTGCCAAATACAATCTGCTCTCGACCCTTCTCTGATGTCACAAATTTTGGTGTCAATGAATCTGAAATTTAGTTTAATAATTTCTGCTTATGAAATTTCATAATCCAAGCTGGAAAACTTTCAAAATCACATCGATGTCATGCACCAACAACATTAACAAATTATAAGTATTAAATGAAATAAGAAAGACGGTTTTAGGTTGAACTTGGGGCTACAACTAATTATGTTTCACGGCTTAATTCTTTGCGATTTAATGTTAACATGTTGTAGTAGTACTTCCAAGCGTCAGCCTTGCACGGTTTTCAGAGACAAGTTTTTTTTTTTTTTTTTGGCAACCCTGATCCCCGCTCTTGAACTCCTCTCCACTTACTTCCTCTCATCATCCCTCCTCAATAATCATTCTGTATTTCCGTGCTCAAGCCTTCGCACGTGCGTCTATAATTTATTACTTAAATTAAACGTTAAATAGTTTGTGTTATAGTTTAAAAATTTAAATCTCAACTTATTATTTGTCGTTCGTAAAAATGGTGAAAAGGAAATATGAAGACATCGAGACCATACGCAAGAAGATCAGAAAACTGGAAAAAAAGCTTCAAAAGAAGCAAATGCCAAGTGAAATTTGTACCTTATCACTATCCATGGCTCTTTACATCGCATAATTGCGTTACGAATCCTTATTCGAAAACAAAGTTCAATGATCTTTATCACTGAATTTGAATGAGCCGAGTTTAAAACTCACAAATTTACCTAGTAAGAATCTTTATTCGAGACGATGGTAAATGTCATTGTTTAGTGATCATTATCGCTAAAATGACTTTTCGAATCCTTATTCGAAAACAAAGTTCAATGATCTTTATCACTGAATTTGAATGAGCCGAGTTTAAAACTCACAAATTTACCTAGTAAGAATCTTTATTCGAGACGATGGTAAATGTCATTGTTTAGTGATCATTATCGCTAAAATGACTTTTCGAATCCTTATTCGAAAACAAAGTTCAATGATCTTTATCACTGAATTTGAATGAGCCGAGTTTAAAACTCACAAATTTACCTAGTAAGAATCTTCATTCGAGACGATGGTAAATGTCATTGTTTAGTGATCATTATCGCTAAAATGACTTTTCGAATCCTTATTCGAAAACAAAGTTCAATGATCTTTATCACTGAATTTCAATGAGCCGAGTTTAAAACTCAAATAGAAGAATGGCAAGGTCCCATACATTGTCAGTACCGCTTTTATTTCACATAGCATTCACGTACCTCAAACTTAATATGTACGTTTTATTGCTTAGATAACGAGTAATCAGAATATAATTATTAGATTTATACAGAAGTTGGGAATAAAAAGTCAAAACAATAATCTAACCTAAAAATTACAGGAATTTATAGTCCGTCTTTTCTAACATGGCGTCGTATTTTGAAACCATTACATTACATAAGCAGGTATTAACCAATCCAGAGGTTTGAAACGGGGTGGCGGCGCGGGCGGCTTAATTCAAGTTTGACAGTAGGACTTTACAACTATTATTTTTATTGCCGGGAAATTAAAAAATGTGCTTTCGGCAAGTTTAATTTGATTTTATTGTATTTCTAAATATTCCCGACAACTATCACAACAATAAATGTTGGAAAAAACGTGTCTCATATTGACCTATTAACTACATATAGCCCAGTTTTGATACGCTTGAAAACTCTAAAATTAAGTGATACCGTGGCCGCCAATCCCCTTTACCTAATTCGAATCTTTATTCGAGACTATGGAAAATTTCTTTGTTTAGTGATCATTATCGCTAAAATGACTACCCTACTTTTTGCATTTTATGCTCGTAGGTGCTAAAAACACTTCTTTCGAATTATTATTCGAGACGCTGACTACTTTCGTCTTTTCAGTGCCATCTACCTCAAAACATCCACCAGTAGATGATGTTGAGGATATAGAATTGGATAGCGATATCTTAGAGATGTTGGGAGATGCTCCTAAGATTGCTGAAGAACTAGGAAAACCTTTACATAAGGAAATTTCAACCCGGTGCGGTGGTCTGAAATCCTTTTAAAGGGACTACCCAAAGAGACAAGAGATAAAATCCTAGAGGATTATCTTATTCCTAGTAATTGTCAACTACTCCTTGCCCCTGCTCTGAATCCGGAAGCAAAAGTGGCAGTTATCGAAGCGGTCTCTAAACGGAATTCCTCCCTCATGTTTGGCAAAGACAAACTGGTGTGGCTATAGCAGCTCTGGGAAGAGCTACCGAAACACTCGTAGGATCATCTTCATTAATACCACAGAAGCAACAAATAAGCAATGGTGCCATCTCGAAATGTACTTATATTGAAGGACAATTTTTATCCAGTATATTTCTTGTACCTAAGCCTAATGGTGATAAAAGGTTTATATTGAATTTAAGAAAGTTAAATAAATTTGTACTTGCTAGTCATTTTAAAATGGAAGATTACAGAACAGCGTCAAAATTATTAACTGAAAACTGCTGTAGACAATAGACTTAACACATGCATACTTCTTTGTTGCGACAAATGAAGCTCACAAAAAATATCTTCGATTCAAATACAACAATATATTATATGAATTCAATTGTTTACCGTTCGGCCTTTGTACCGCACCTCTCGTGTTTACTAAATTAATGAAACCAGTTATAGAATACCTGCGTAGTCGGGGTATGATTTCAGTTATTTATTTAGATAACATTTTTTTATCGGAAAGACTTACTCGGAGTGTGTCACTAATGTATCTACAACTATAGATCTATTACAGAGCTTGGGTTTTTTGATTAACCTTTCAAAAAGTTGTTTAATACCTAAACGTGAATGTAAGTTCTTGGGCTTCACTTTCGACTCAAAGCAGATGATTTTAAAACTACCCGAGGAAAAGAAAATAAAATTGAAAGATTTTATAAATAGATTTCTTTGTATAAAACGATGCAAGTTACGCGAATTCGCTAAACTCATTACTTATTTAATTTCCGCATGTCCAACAATAACTTATTCGTGGTTATATACAAAAAAGCTTGAACAATATAAATATAATTGTTTATTAAAAAAAATCCAAACTACGATCAGACAATTGATATCTTAATTACCCTACATGAAGAATTATATTGGTGGTTAGGAAACATAGATATAGGCCATTCATCACTCAAACCGAACAACTTTGTTTTAGAATTTTTTTCTGATGCCTCCTCTACGGGATGGGGAGCGTATTGTGATACAGTTAGATGTTGTGGATATAGGAAAGACAACGAAACTTCTTGTCATATAAACGAGTTGGAACTAAAAGCAGCCTTTCTAGCTCTGAAATGTTTCACCAAAGAATTATCTAATTGTGACATCTTATTAACAGAATGGGCAGTATTCAATATGATCACCTAGATTATATATCTAGAAGTATGTGGAAATGGTGCGAAGAACGAAGAATAATCTTATTCGCTTCTTACATCAATACTAAAGATAATTGTGAGGCAGATTCATTATCTCGAAAACAGTTCGAGGATACAGAGTGGGAATTAAATCAAATTGCATTTAATGAAATAGTTCGCAACTTTGGTATGCCAGTATTGATTTGTTTGCAAACAGATGCAATACTAAGTGTACCTAAACAATATGTTTCGTGGAGAAATGATCCCGAAGCATGTGCTGTTGATGCCTTTACACTGCAATGGACCAATATGTTATTTTACGCCTTTCCACCATTCTCGCTTATAGTAAAATTAATGCAGAAAATCATTTGTCATAAGGCAGAGGGTATTGTTGTGGTGCCATATTGGCCAAGTCAACCTTGGTTTCCTATGTTTAAAAAGTTGTCTGTTTCAATTTTTTTGTATTTTGGACCAGATATTGACCTTCTAACATCTCCTTTCAGTAGATTGTAGATTGTGTACACAAGAATCTACGCCTTGTTGCCGCGAAATTATCAGGCAAGCATTACTAAGGAAATATTTATCGAATAGGTCAGTAGATATTATGCTAGCTTCGCTTGCAAATAATACTTACAAACAGTACGATGTTTGCATAAAATCTTGGATAATTTACTGTAGATTACATAATTATGATTATTTTAATGCTTCTATTCCAATTGTAATACATTTTTTAACCGATATTTTTGATAAAGGCGCTAAATACGGGACCATCAATTATTACCGCTCTGCCTTATCTCTTTTGTTAGGTAATAGCTTAAATGATGATCGAGTCAAACGTTTCATGAAGGGTGTTTACAAGTTGAGGCCCACCAATCCAAAATATAATACTTCTTGGGACCCAAACATAGTGTTAAATTATTTGGCCACTCAATAGCCAAATGAAAGCCTTAGTTTAGAAGATTTCTCTAAGAAACGCTGACTCTGCTAGGTTTGGTGACAGCGCAAAGAGTACAAACATTTTCTCTCATTAAAATAAATAATATAACTTAAAACAGAACAGAAATCTTAGTTAAAATACCTGACTTAGTAAAAACTTCAAAACCAAACTCCTTTCAACCCCTTCTAAGGCTACCATTTTTTCATACAAATCCTGCAATATGCCCTGCCAGATGCATTTTAGATTATTATATAAATAAAACGAGTGGTTTACGTAGTTGTGACACTTTATTTATTAGCCACAAAAGACCTCACTTAAAAGTTTGTCTCAAACTTTGAGTCACTGTATCAAATATACTTTACAACGCAGTGGCGTGGACACATCAGTGTTTAGCGCGCACAGCACGCGCCATGCGGCCACTTCCACTGCTAGCAGAGTCGGTGTCAATATTGATGTCATACGGAAAACCGCAGGATGGAGTAATACATCCTCAGTATTTGCCAAATTCTACAACAAAGAAATTGTATCGGATGCCAATCAATTTGCAACTAGTATTTTATGTAACTCCTTCGAATAAATAGATGTATATTTGTGATTTATTACTGTTGGTTATACTCTAAAAATACAGTTTTACTTATACCTATACTGCAAAAATAATTCACATTAAAATACTCTGAACATCCTACAACATGTTAACATTAAATCGCAAAGAATTAAGCCGTGAAACATAATTAAGGATCAAACGAACTTACCAAGTGAAGTTCGATCACAATTATGTGAACGGCTTAATTCGAAGCGATTGATATAAACCCGCCCAAACAGTATTCCTTTAAAGTAATATCACCCACCCATAATTAATGTGAATTATTTTTATGGGTACTACCTAGGAACTTTAGCTCTAAACAAAATGATTATTGAGGAGGGATGATGAGAGGAAGTAAGTGGAGAGGAGTTCAAGAGCGGGGATCAGGGTTGCCAAAAAAAAAAAAAAAAACTTGTCTCTGAAAACCGTGCAAGGCTGACGCTTGGAAGTACTACTACAACATGTTAACATTAAATCGCTTCGAATTAAGCCGTTCACATAATTGTGATCGAACTTCACTTGGTAAGTTCGTTTGATCCTTAAATATATGACATAAGTTGACAAAACTTACTTCCTAACTTGCTCTGCATTAGGCTTTGGCTTTAAAAACTCTCACAAGATTAAATACATATTTAGATATACCTACATAATATATTTATTTAATCAAAGTATGATCCTGATAACCAATGTATAAGTATGTAGTAAAAGGACTTTATGAGCAGTATCTATGCACAAAAAACCCTGCCATTCTGTATCAACTTTTATTTTGACTTTCGCAGAATTCATCCTAATTTGTAAAACACACATGCCTTCATACATAACTTCGCCTCTATTCCTTAGGCTGCAAACTGGACGGCAGCGACAGGAGACTGCCGCGGTAAAGCTATTGCATAGCATTTTTTATCAACTTATGCAATTATAATTATTTATTTATTTTATTAATGCAGTAATGTTAGATCTAATATGAAGTTCCAGTAGTACGTTCCTAGTAGATGGCGCTGATTGTTTATTAAAGCCCGCATGTAAAGTTATGAAATCAAAGTATCACCGCTGTGCTGGTCGGAGTTAAGTTAAGTTAGGTTCGGAATTTCTGGATTCGGTGCCCACGCTCAAGGCCCGCGATAGAAGCTATGCAATAGCTTAAAAACCTCCCATAAGACCTCTGTCCCTTAGCTGACTCTTACAGTATGCTCGGGAAGAGAAGCAGCTAGCACATTCTATGTTTTCCCTTTGCTCCCAGACCAGCATGGAAAAACAATATAAATAAAGTTAGCAAACAATTGATTTCATGTCATTGCCGAAGGGACATTTATGTTTTACAACACTTGAATGGCATCTGGGCGTTTACTTCTAAACTTTTGCAAAAACTTTTCAGCTTTATCCTCAAAAATGACTTACTCGGTGGTGATGTCACAGGTGGTCGTACATATCATAAAAATTTTAAATGGTAATGTGTGTAAATTACCTGAATATAAAGATTATTATTGAAATGATATCCGAAGCAGGCGCTGGCTATACGTGGCTAACATGAACATGGCTATACGTGAATAACATTGTCTGGGGATGGATAGGTCGTACAGTTGCCTCTACAAATAAAATAAAACAACTTATTTTGACTACACAAATTTATTACTTTATTTTATTGATTTTTCTAATATACTATATGAAAATTATATTCTTGATGTTGTCCAAAATAAACTGTCCATAGGTACTTCCTATTCAAATATCGATTAGATTGGTCTCAATAAAAAATAAACTATTTGACATGAAATATTTTACAATGTACAGTACATATCCTTCAATTTATCTATATAGGTGTTAACAACAACTATATCAAAGAAATATTTTTATAAAGTTGTTTTAATTTACAACTGAATAAAATTGATCCTTGCTGAGACATGAACATAAAATTCTATTTACTTAGTATTTCCATCTATAACATTAGGTATATTTAAACTTAAAAAAGTATTTTTTTTTGTTGAAATTTCTCATCTAAACATATCTTGATCTTGGATGGAAAGCTGCAAAGAATCGCTACAGGATGGAGCTACCTTAGCGTAAAAATTTCCAACATAGTAAATCTTTCGATGGCTACGGCCAGGACCCTGTGGCTCAGTTGGCAGAGCGTCCACCCGCAACGCGGGAGATCTGGGTTCGTGTCTCGACAACCAGGATCGATCTTACTAAGTATTTTTATCTATAATTTAATTTATCTATAATTATCTAATTTAAAGTTTATAAAGTATATTATTTTTTATTATAAATGGTCGAGGATTATGCGAGTGCTTTAAAATTGATCTAAGCAAATAACTCATGTTTTTATCCGTCGTGACTCGCGCACCGCAAATGCTAGCGTTCGTACACTGCCAATTTATTGTCTGTTTTGCACGTCTATGTATGCAGAAGCTGTAACCATTTACGATGATAAGATCTTTTCCGTTGATATTTTTATAATGTTTAACTGAAACAAAAAACCTTTAAAAGTTAAATTTCAATTTAAAAAAGAAAGCGTATCTAATAAAATCAAATCACCGATAAAGATAAAAATGAAGCTGGGCTCATAATTATAATAGTAAAAAATTGCTTGCTAAAAAGGCTGTAAAATAAATATCGGTTAGTATGGGCATATCTGAAACTATTTCACATACGACGACATGCTCTCAGGTTCCTTATCAGCGAAGATACTCATAAGAAAAACAGCATTAACACTTTAAATATTTTAATCGCTTAAGTTTTTATCATTTGACGTCTCCTTAGAACCGAGACTTCATTTATTATAACATTTATATGCGGTATTACAGTACGGGGGTGGGGAGACTACTGGCGATCGCTGTGCGAATCGCCGACGACAATAAAATGTGCTCCTACACTATAAACTATTTAGTAATATTGATACAAAATCATTTTATTTAGGTAATTTATATCCATCACAATTTAAAATAAATGCTTTTAAACTTTTAATAAATTATTTCCTACACATACTTTTCAACGTTTTAGTTTCCTGTTTGAAATCAATTAACTCACATACTATACAGGAAATGGACCATATATCTGAACTTGGTGTAATCTTTGACAAAAAACTTACTTTTACTCCCCATCTAGATAATATTTTAAAAAGATCTTCCAAAATGTTAGAGTTTGTAAATCGTAATAGTAAGTATTTTAACAAAAGCAAAACAAAAATACTGCTCTACAACAGTCTGGTTAGGAGTATTGTTCAGTGGTCTGGCGTCCCCACTATGCTTCCCATACGTAACGCATCGAACGAGTTCAAAAGCGTTTTCTTTGGCATTTAGCGTATTCAACGGGCATTGCTAAGAAAATAACCTCTTATAATTCGAGACTACATCATTTTGACGCAGACATCTTAGAACATAAGTTCGAAGTTGTCTTTATAATATAGGCTTGTCAAATTTATATTTACTTACAACATCTTAGAATATTGTATATTTCGAAGGATTGGGGTTGTGTTCATGTGTTAATTTAAGTATATTAGTATTAGTGGTGTCAGTATTGAGACGAACGGGGTATACTCCGTGTCTGGAACATTTCCAAGTGGTAGTCATTCTGCTACGGCGATGCACACAGAAGCTGTAGCCATCGACTAGCAGCAAATCCTTGCCTCTGGCACTTTTTAATTTTATCACTGAAAGAAAAGTCTTATAAAATATATTACTATGTTTTAATTTTGAATTAGCTACTTCGCTCGGTTTGAACCACCTAGATATAACGCGGAAATTTATTAACCACGTCGCGGCGGGTGTTTCAAATGGAGGTTTATCAGTAAAGCGAATCAAGGATGATGACCCCTTCGCGTTCTTGTGATACAAAGTATAAAGCACAAGCTCCGCTAAGTTTTCCCGTTCGATGTTATAATCGAGAAATAAAAAACTTTTCGAAAGTATTGATTAAATGCTTTACTAAGGTCTTATTCATGTAACTTTTCTTTTAACTACATAAAGAATTTAAAAATAAAACAGTGCATATCAACAAAAGTGTCTGATAATGTAAATCTAAGTTGTCTTTATAATACCTATAAGCTTGTCAAATTTATATTTACGTACATATGCCGACTAGTAAATACATAAAAATCTCTCACGACAAAGTACGAGGGAGCGACGCCGGTCGTATTACTTCGAGATGTGTATCCGCATTTTATTAAAGAAGCAGAAAAAAAACGCGAACTATGCACTACAAGGTCTAGCCGTCGGAAGTTCACGTGAGGTCGTGTGCACCAGAATTTCTTTTCTTTTTTAATTTGCAAACTCTGCTAAATACATTATTTTTGATTACATATCTCGGTGGATCATGGCCGTGCGTTAGGTTCCTTCTTGTAATACAAGTTATATTTTTATCTGTGACAAGACGTGCGCTACATATAACATGGTTTGTGCACTGCCAGTTTATTGTTGACGCTCGATGTTTGTTGATGCAGAAGCTGTAGCCGTTAATGAGAATTATATCTTTGCCTCTGGCGTTTTTTAAGTAATGTACTGAAAAAAAAAACAAATGTTAAATCCACAATCAAGGAATTAGGTTAATTAATTTACTTTGAGTAGAAAATTGGAAGTAAATATTGGGGTAAATTGCTTATAACGCACCTTTAACTGACGTTACTATAAGGTACCGGAAAATCATAAAAATAACCGTTCACCGTTTTGAAGTTACTGCGTAACTTTGGTAAAAAAAAGACTAGTTTTTCACAGCGTTCTGGTCCATGCATCCTGTTGTTATTCGTGTACATTGTCATTCGGTTTTACTGTTAGGACCAGGAGCTTAATAAAAGACAACACTGCTTTAGTTGGAAGTTAACTGTATATTGATTGAGATAATATATAACACTAGCTGTTGCGCGCGGTTTTACCCGCGCAATTTCGATTCCAGCGGGATTTTCGGGATAAAAAGTAGCCTATACGGATTCGGAAGAATCCCTCTAAGTAATAGTAAAAGAAATTTTGAAATAGGTCCAGTAGTTTTTGAGCCTATTCAATACAAACATAAAAAATACAAAGGTTCCCTCTTTATAATATTAGTATAGATAATGGGGAGGTGCGTCACACATTACACCTCCCCGGCAATTTTAATAAAAAATATATAAATGAATGTATTTTTTTTATTATTAACTTTTATTAATTATATTGCATAACTTAATAATGAAATGAAATCTACAAAATACAGGATTTTTTAAATTTATACATAGTTTTTGTTTTACAAATTTTTAGTAACTTCACTAACATACAGAAAACACTATTGAATTTTTGATAACAAATAGACATTTATTTAAACATACATAAATTTTATTTTAATTTTTATTATTTAATCTTTAAAAATAAATCGTTCCAATAATAATAAATAAGAAATAAGAAAAAACTTCTTGGGTGATCAGTCCAAAATTTTTTTATTTTCTATATTATGGAAGACTTCCAACAGCTTTTAATTAATTTACTAAATCCTAAATCTAACAAATCCGAGCATCTAATTAGCACATTCTATTACCTTCCTACACCAGTATCAACCTATTCATAAATCCTAACATTCAAATCTATGTAACAAGTAACTAATCGCATTCTTATGATGACGAAAAGAATTTTAATACTTGCACAAAGTCCAAAACCTTCTCTAAAAAAAAATGCCGTCTCTATTCTGAAAACATGTTTTCATTCTTTCATACTTTAAAGTTTTCTCAATTAATTTAACCAAACCATTACTTCTGTATTGATACTTTCATATACTGGCAAAGTAGTATAATACTTTTATGCAATTTATTAAATTGAAAAACATTTGTATGCCTATACAGTTAAAAAAATATATATTATTTCTAAATAATAAAGTTTTAAAAGTTACTAAATTAATTCATGTTACACATGTTCGCAGACTATATTTGATGACAACATCAAATTATTGACCTCAAAAAAAACATAGGTAAGTACTCAGTTACAGTCACGTTGTGCAGTCTTGATTCTAAAAACTCTCGGTATCGGATAGCTACCTGTTACTAACAAGGCAGTAAAATGATGAAGGTGATCTAATATTTTACGAACATACTCATGACTTCGTTGATTCCTATGCATGGAATATTTTGTTCAACCGACTTACAATAAGAAGGAGTGTATCAATTTGACTGTTTGGTTTTGTTTTCATAAGTACACAAACCTACCTTTCAGAAATAGATTCGAGAATTTATCATGTATAAAATCCTTATTAGTTCAAATTTGATAAAAGTAATTTAAAACATATTAATATTTGATATAACCAGTAAGATACGAGTAGATCACTAGCCGCTGGATAATTTATTTTATATGTATGATCAAAATATTTGAGTATTGAAAAAAATACTTCTATTTAACTAGAGATCTGAAAGAGTTATTCATAAAATAAAAATTAATAAACTAAAGCTATGTCATCCTGATAGAAATTAAATATTACGTTTTGTTTGAATCGAAATTATTTTTTTCTTTACTGGAGTTGTTCTCTGTACCTGCACACGAAACAAAATTCCTTTACGCTGCAAATGTATGTTCTCAGAAACAAACCTTCGATTAGAAATATTACGACGTTGAATTACCTGTTTATATACTAAAAAAATATTATACAGAGATCAGAGCACATATTAATTACGACTAATGAGATATTTAAAAAATGGATATGCACCAAACTCCTTTACCTAGGTACCTTATGAAAAATTTAAACGTTATGAAATAAAATTAAGTAAGAGACCTATTAGTAGAACCAAGACCGTAGGTATTTAAAATTTATTTATTTATATATTTATACTTTATCTGTTTTGTCAATGTGCTTCTAACTTATATTCCTAAAGATAAAACGATAACAATTACTAAAAAAAATAGGCATGACAAAATAATAACACATTTTATTATTAACACTTTACACAAATGAAACCCGTTCACTATGACACTAAATAAATAAGCTTTAATTTTGCCATAACTCACGCACTCACTTTTCCGATCTTCCATATCACTTTACTTTTACCATCAGCTTGGCATCGATCCTATACTGCAGCCATCTTTAATAGATCAGTATCCAGACTCGTTCAACTCCAGCTCAAGGCGCCCAAGGTTCATTCATTGCGCCATCATTGCCTCTCTTCCCAACATAGTCATGTGATATTGCTTTTGTTTTCCTGCTCACTTTTCGTATTTTTCTTTTTTTTATCTCCTTGGGTTTCTTTGCATGTTTTCTGTTTTTACATGGTTTTATGTAAATATTTTAAATTATTTCTATTTTGTATTTTATTTTAAGGATTTAATGTATTATAGTCCGAATCGTTCCATCTGCGCAGCACTGCCGCAAGGCAGCACTGGCAGGGTCGCCATGCACTGTTGGGACCAGGAGCTTAATAAAAGACAACTGCTTTAGTTGGAAGTTAACTGTATATTAAGATAATATATAAAATAATGGGGAGGTGCGTCACACACTACACGGCTACCGGCTTTGCACCTACTGCTCTTGCTGTTAGAACTGCGGAAGTGTGACGTCACTGAAGGCTCTAGCTTGCTGAGAAATGTCTTGAAGTATCCCCACGCAAAAAGGACCTTCTCAAACTCCTGGACTCATTCGATGAACAAAACGTTTATATTGTGACCTGCTCGTCGCTTACATCTAAGTGAAATAATAATGATTATCAATTTAATAACCATTTTCAAAGTCAATACGACAGACTTTAGCCTTTAGATAAAATGTATTAGCTATAATGTATATTGAGAACCGTTATTTTACTCATTATATTTTAACGATATTTTAGTATGCCTACATGTTTTTGACCTACTTAACAAACACAATGACAATTTAATATATCTAATATATAAAATTCTCGTGTCACAGTTTTCGTTGCCATACTCCTCCGAAACGGCTAGACCGATTTTGATGAAATTTTTTGTGCTTATCCGGTATCTATGAGAATTGGCCAACATCTATTTTTTTTTTTATTTATATGGCAAAACAACGTTTGCCGGGTCAGCTAGTTCAATTTATAATTCTTTAAATTTGGACGACTCCGAATCAAAATAGAGAACAAATATATGAAAAGACGGTGTAATCTATAGGTTTTAGTTCTACATTATAAATCAGCGAGCAGACACCTCCTCTAAATTTTTCTAAATGAAGCACGACATCAACATTACTTTGTACCAAAGTCTGGGTTCTGATTTTGATTTCATATGCCATATCACTTATTAAACAAATAATAGTTTTCTTTAGGAGCTAACTGCCTCATAATTTAAATTACATCGAAGCAAACAGTCTATAATTGTAATACATCATTGACATTTAATAAAACAACTAGAGTCTGACCAATGAAAGCTGTCCACGAAAAAAAGCGAGAATTTTAAAAAGTCAAGATCAGGCAATGCTGGTTTTACCCTGCCCAAATGAAGTTGATACTATTTATTTATCGACTTCGATGAAGGAGGACGTTATTTATTCGATGTATGTGCAATAGTAGGTAATAACTTCGTCTAAGCAGCGTGAAGCCAGGTGGCACACCTTGATTTTCAAAATTACCTCCTTTTTTTGGACAGCTTTCAATGGTCAGACTCTAGACGCACAATCGTTATGAAAAATAATAAAAAAACTGTTCGAGAGATGTTCTATATTTACATGTACTTCTTTATAAGGATATCAATATAACAGTCATTTGATTTAAAGAGTTATTCCCGAGTAGTAAGGTACAATATCGCCTGTAGACCGCTCTGACGTCACATTTCACAGCTCGTACAGTACATACCTACTTGGCGTGGAGACTGGTTCTTTCATAAATAAAAATACACAGATACCTATGTTATTCTTTTAATATTTTTATTCATACTAGGTATTTCATGCTAGTTTAAAAAATATTTAAATCATTCTTATCAAAGAAAACACATGAAAATAGGGAAAAAGATAAAAATAGCGGCAGATTCTTGACAAAAATATCTTGTAGATTTGAAGAGTAGGATTTGACTCTTAAAACCCTTGACTGCTTTAATTTACTTTACACCATTAAAAACAAGCGTAAGTAGGTACAAAAAACGAATACACAATTATACAACAGTTTTGCATCGGAAATTAATAATTAAATTATGTGTATATTTAAGAAATGAATGTTAAATACTAGAATTATACTAGTACGTTCTTTTTTTCTAATATTCCACCCTTTTTAGTTGCGTTTCTGGATTTCAGCGGTTCTTTATAGCACATTTCGTCATAGCGGCGCGTTGGTAACCTCGGGCGACCGACACGATACTAAAACTAAAGTCTCGGCGTGTTGGGTTGACTTTTGGCTCGGACACAAATTAAGCGTGATTGTGTGTCTAGTTGTTTTATTATATGTAAATTTAATACATACAGATATTAATATAGTATTCTATGATTTCCATTTCTGAAAAGTTTACTGGACGAGACTAGCGGCGGCGACAACGGCACGCGCAGCGGCGCGTGGCATCTGGGCCGTTCTCGACGCCAGCGTGCGCTATGTCGCCACTGTCGTTGCCCGCGCCGCTGTCGCTGCCGTCCAGTTTGCAGCCTAAGTGTACAATTCGTGAATACTATATATGTAAACTCAATACCTAGGCTGTTGCAACGCAGAACTTTCGAATCAAATATTATAGTTTATTCATCTCAACTACAACATCAATATTTATTCATGTTTTTTTTTATATTGTAAGGATAGGACGTTTGTCTTCCATGCCACCTGATGGAAAGTGCGCATGAAGACTATGGTGTTACACGTCCATCCACGAAAAACCTATTCACTCGACACTTAAAAGTTCCAGGACTGTAGTGGTTAGGAAAAACAGACGCAGGCAGATTCTTCCACACCTTGGCAATCCGTACCAAAAAGGAACTATCGAAGCGTTGTTCGACTTCTTGGTAAATCCACTATATATATGTCGCAGTCATCTGGTTGAATTAGCCACTCAATTGGACGCCTAGGCCGTTTCAACTGGCTTAAGGACAATAAGTCAAGTCGTTGATCGCAACGTTTAACCAGTTGCCTAAACGTTGTTTAGCCGTTTAGTTAAATTGGATATTGTTGAATTTATGATGTTTGGTTTAAATATTAAAACATTAAAACGGAACTTATTTTATTATATTTATGATATTTATATTTACGCGCGAGCCAAGCGAGCGAAGCGAGCGTGGTGCGGCAGCACCCGGTGATGCGCCACAATGGATTTTATTTCCTTGCAATTGAAAAAAATAAAAAAAAAATCTAATAAAAAAAATTTTGCTTGACTGGTTTTTCCGTCATGACAGATAATTTTAACATGACTTACTTGTTTTATTACTTTATCCAAAACTGTACCAAATTTAAATCACTTGGCTGAATTTTGGTCAGCCATCTTCAAAGGGCTAACTTTCAACATGCCAAGTTGTTAAACGTTGAGTTTTTCGTGTTCAATCAACTATTGACCTAGGCCGTTGATTCGGCCTAGGCGTCCAATTGAGTGGCGAATTCAACCAGATGACTGCGACATATAAATGGAAATTCTGTCTGCGTCTGGTAGTCCGGTGGTAAAAAGTAGTGGGTTCAATTTGGTCAAAAAGAGCACTCGCACACTAAATGTACACCAAAATGTAGCCGATAAAATACTGTCAAACAAACAACCTTACGACGATGCTCCAGCGTCTGCAATTTTTTATTTGTAAGGTTGTTGTCATTTCATTGTCATTAACAAGCCTCTTGACTCCCCAACATGGCCTTTTCCAGGCTGGGGAGCGAGAGGTCACCCCCGACGACAGACGTCAATTCGTGCCGCTACCGACCCCACGCCGGACACACCGTTAAGGTGTGCTCCACCGTATCGTTGGCAGCCCCACAATGGTGACACTCTTGCGTCACCTCCCTCTGGGTGACCCAGTGCAGGTAGTGACCGAACCACCCATGTCCGGTCAATACCTGTACCAGGCGAAAGGTTAGAGTGCCCCACCTTTGCTGCACCCACTCAAAGAGGACCCTACGAATCGCATCGATCGTCCAGGCTCCGTCAGCTCTTGTTTTATTCAACCTACTTAATTCATATCTGATTGATCGCCTTATAATAAATATGCTTACCATTCGCTGTAGCTACCATATTAAGCCTTATGAAAACAAACTTCAAACTTTATTGTTTCTATAATTTAAAATAAACTCCATTTTTGACAATAAATTCGAGAGGAGGATGAGTGTGGTTAATACGACCGTGTAAAATTTTGCTGTTGTCCAGCGCAGTTGTGATTATAGCTTTGCAGATTCTTTTTGAACACCTCCAGCTAGTCGTGGTCTTGCAGCGCACGTTCACTCTAAAGCTATAACCATTTACGACGAGCACCGGTTTTCCTTTTGCAGTCTTATAAATGTTTGCTGAAATAAAATACTGTTTTATTTATTATTTTTACTCAATATTTCTCACCCAACATAATGTCACTAATGAGAGTGAGTTAAAACGACGAACAAAATATATTAAAATGGAAAATATGGTTTAAGGTTTCTATTCTATGATTTTATGTTATATATAACTAGCTTTATCCCGCAACTTCGTATGCGCTTAACTACCCTTCTCGTGGAAATTTCAGAAACGATACAACCAGACACCCACTGAAAGAACCTTTATACCAAGTTTCACACCCATGCACTCAAGGAATAAGTTTTTTTTCATACATACTAAAAATCATATATTTCCCGTGCCCGTGAGAATTCAGGGATTTTTTTTCGTAGCACAACCAGTCACCCTTTGAAGAACCTTCATGCCAAGTATCACATCAAGTACACTCAAGGAATAAGATTTTTCATACAAATTAAAAAGTCCAACCCCTTCCCGTGGGAATTTCGGGTATTCCTTCCATTATACAAATAGACACTTATTGAGGAACCATTATATCAAGTATCACATCCGTGCACTCAAGGGATGGGATTTTTTCATACAAACTAAAACATCATATATTTCCCGTTACTGTGGGAATTTCGGGAATTCCTTTCATAACACAACCAGACACACATTGAAAAACCTTTACACCGAGTTTCACATCAGTGCACTCAAGGAATAAGATTTTTCATACAAACTAAAAAGTCCTATATTACCCGTTCCCGTGGGAATTTCGGGAATTCCTTCCTTAGTGCACCTCTACATCCCCTAAAGAATGTATGTTCCAAATTTCAGCTCTCTACGCCCAGTAGTTACGGCTGTACGTTGTCTTTCAGTCACTCAGTACCTCAGTCACTCAGTCAGTAACGGAACAGTTTTATATATATATTGATTTATCATTTCTGTCTGCTATAAACATACTTTTTTGAGTAACTGATAAATATGTTGAATAAAATCATCCAACCACGACTGGTCATACAGGTACCTATAACTTCACGCCTTTCTCTCTATGGGGGTAGGCAGAGACTAGGGAACGCCATTTACTTTGTATTATCGAAAGATTGCTTTTCCAGTTTCAATTCAAGATGGCAGCTGCTATCATGCTATCATGCTTTTAGCCAGTCAAATCAAAGCTTGCCTGTTTAAGAAAGTAGCTAAGGTAGGTATACCATGGAAGACCACCTTAACGATTAAACCGTTTTAATTCGTTTATTGAAAAAAAAAAAAAATTTTTTAAGTAATACTTTGTTTTATTATCTAACATACAATTAAATTATCTTTACTCTAGATGAAATCACTACTTAATAAACTTATGTTTTATAAAGGTCTTCCATTTGGCCTTACGAGAAACAGGAAAGAGAAAGAAGGAAAATATTATAAATCGGTCGTTCAACTTAAAAATAGAGTCACTAAATGCCTTAAATCATGTAATTATCAAAACTCATTCAGCTTAACTAGGACACCATCGTATAACTAAGAATTTCATTATGGGATTGATTTAAAAGTAATAATTGTCAGCATTATATCGATATCAAATAAGTTGCCAATATGTTTTAGAATTGAATTATAATTTAATTTTCACCCATAAAAGCCTTCTTAAGTGTCCGTTCTTTCTAAGGCCAAAATGTTACTTAGAAGGCTAATATTTAATAAAACAGACACTGCTATCTTCTATTCAACATTGTCACCTGCATGACAGTAGCAGTTCTTTTCTGTGCCGTTTTATTTTAAAAAGTTATATTTTCATGATTAATAGATGTTCCTAGTAATGTCCATGTAGATACTCTTGCAACGCCAACCGTCAAAGTTTTGAGTGGCCTTATAAATAACTACCGGCGTTCTTGGGAAAACTTAAATAGAATAAATATTTAATAGTATAAAAATGTTTACTTTTTGATTTTATAACATTTAAAATCACACTTAAAATATTCATGACGATTCAAAGCCCACTTAATACTTCAATGGAGTCAAATTATTCGTAATGACCTCTCCTACTTCACCTTAAAAAACGTCACGGTTTCGAGTAAAAATTTAACTCTATGCGGTTAAAGCCGATTCAAAAAGTATTTTATTACTTTTACATGCCTCTTACAAATTTCAAATTTTTATATAAACTCCCTCCTTGATGAAGAATTGTGGCGGTTGATGCGCATGTTTTAGGTTACTAGTGAGCAGCTTTCGTTTGCACAGATCCGTGATGACTTTAGCTCGGCAAATGTTGTTGGACGTGCAGCGCCAATAGATTGTCGACTTGTTACGGCTGTTGAGGCAAAAACTGTACCCTGAGCAAATAAGTAATTCCTTGCCACGTGCATTTACCGCCAGTTGTACTGCAAAAATATTAAAAACTTTATGAAAAAATGAGAGCAGTTCATCATCATCATCATCATGATGATGATGAACTGCAAATAAGCAAATAAGTAATTCCTTGCCACGTGCATTTACCGCCAGTTGTACTGCAAAAATATTAAAAACTTTATGAAAAAATGAGAGCAGTTATTTATTTTTATTTATTTAACTTTTTATTTACACACTAAAAAACTGTGTACATAAAAAGTTAAATAAATATTTTAACTGTTTTGCGTGGTTATATCCGCACAATTTCGAATCCTGCTGTAATATCGGGATGAAAAAGTAGCCTAAGTCTGTGCTATTCTAGACCGTAAATTATTACTATGCCTAGTCTGTTGAGTTATTTTGCCGTTATTGAGGAACAAGCATGCATACACTCATCAACCCAAACTTTCAGATTCATAATATTAGACAGATTGAGTACTTAAACTGATGTACCTGTAAGGCCGCAAACTTAAGCTTTTTTAATATGCAACACGAAAGCCGTCTCGGCTCAAAGGTATTTTGAATCATCATCATCATCAGCTTGACGACCGACTGGTGTAGTGGTAATGCCTTCTATGCCAGAGGTCCTGGGTTCGAATCCCGGCGGCGGCGGATATCGGTGTGATGAACACAGATATTAGTCGTCAAGTCATGGATGTTTATATGTTTATTTAAGTTTATTCTAATAAAAATATGTATTTATTCAATATGTATGTTTATATATTTCTTAAGTAGGTATATCAGTTATCTAGTATCCATAACACAAGTTCTTTAAGAAACTTAATTTGGGCTAGATAATGTTGTGTGAGTGTCAGAAATATTTATTTATTTATTATTTATCAGCCCGTAGACGTCCACAGCTGGACATAGGCCTACCCCAATGTTTTCCACGTCACTCGGTTCCGCGCCGCTCTCATCCAGCGTTTATCGGCGACTTGTCGCCTCGGTCCATCTTGCGGGGGGCCTGCCTACGCTGTGTCTCCCCTTGAGAACTATTCTGCCCCAACGACCATCTGTTCTGCGAGCTAGGTGCCCTGCCCATTGCCACTTCAGCTTTGCATTCCTTCTGGCTATGTCGGTGACTTTGGTTCGCCAGCGAATCTCCTCATTCCTGATTCGATCTCGCAGGAAAACTCTCGGATAGCCCTTTCCGTTGCCCGCTGAGCAACTTTAAGCTTGTTTATAAGGCCCATAGGTAGCGACCACGACTCTGTGCCGTAAGTAATCACTGGCAACACAAACTGGTCAAAAACCTTTGTCTTCCGACACTGCGGTATTTTGGACGAGAAGATTTTACGGAGCTTCCCAAACGCTACCCAGCCGAGTTAGATTCGACGATTGACCTCTTTCTCGAAGTTGGACCTACCTAACTGGATTTTATTGGTATAGATAATAGTCGACAACTTCGAGCGTGATGCCTCCACCTACTACAGGAGCAGGTATTTTAAATGAAATAGGATATTTACACATATTACCGTTTTATCCGTGAGAGGGGTCTGCAAAGATAAGGAAACGTTGAGCCATAGGAAAATAAATTAAAATGATAAATCCGTTCAAAAAGCTTTTCCATTTAGAATAAATAAATATTTGTTTGATGTTGTATGTTTATACATTAAATAAATATTATAATGTATAAGCATACAGAAAGGTGTGTACCTAATCGTTTTGAATTGCATCTTGAATTTCATATTCAGATTTAAAAAACAGGGAGTCATTCTTTTAAAAATAATCATAGTTTAAACTCTATAATAAACTCCCTCTTTTATGACGAAGTAGGGGGCAATGTGAGCATGCACTGGTCTACATTTGAGTATCCGCAGCTTCCCTGGATCCATGTTAACGCTGGCGCTGCATGAGCGCCCACTGGTGCAGCGCAATTGTTTACTTTGGCGGTTGAGATAGAAGCTTTACCCCGACCATATGAGCATCTCTTTTCCACGTGCATTCACCACTATTTTTACTGGCAAATATAAAACATACTCAATTAAATTAAACCAGATTACCTATATAAATAATTATTAAGACATGTAAAGAAGCTTTGATAACCTAAGTGAATATAAAAAAATTATAAGAAAATTCATAAAACCCAAACCAAAATGTAAGCAAACTACTTTTTTCTTTTTAAGAAAAAGTGAACCGCCTTCATAAAACCGACCCACTAAAAATGTAATATTTTTTGAAGTTGGTTCCAAACCAATAAAAGATTGCTGCCAAACAGAGAAAATTATAAGGCAAACGTATCAACGAAGTTACATCCACTCACAACGATGCGACGACGTGATGAAGTGTTGTGTGTAATGTTTGTAAAACAGATTTTTGAAAAAATGTTCCATGCAGGAAAAAAAAATATAAATGCGAAATGCGATTTTTTGGTCCTCCTCACTAAAATTATAGACTCCAGAGTCTATTTTTAGCCGTTTATAATTAATATAGGTAGGTTGATTTACCAAAATTTTACTACTTTTAGTTGCAGTTTAATTGCATGAAATCCTAAAGTAAATGCCAAATGGAGCATACATAGGTATACTATACTTTTGAGTGTTAACTCAACTATTCGTAATCGAAATTTCATCTAATTACTCCTTATAATTAAAGAAATACAATTAAAATACTGAAGACTATCAAATTCGTTGATAGCCCGACCAAGTTCAGATGGTTACAACAAAGCGGCCGTGCAGTATGTATAGCCGACGTTCTTAAACAACCAGTATTATCAGTACAGTGTACACAACTGGTAGGAAAAAATAAAAGAATATATAAATAAAAAATATAATAAAAAAGAAAATGATGTTATATTAAATAGTAAGAAAAATCCGCATTTTAACGTAAAGCTCAATCAACAATAAAATTGTTTCAGCATGCAGACACTCGCGACTGGCCACGTGCCTAGCGCAAGCTGAGATCGAGCCGCGTAGTTACAGCTTGCGATTTGTCCGTTTATATGAAGTTGAAATACTGAATATAGTATAGGGTCTTTCAATAAGGACGGGTCGATTTCAAAATGGAATAAAATTTTGATATTAACGAAATTATTTTTCTATTTGAGAGACTCAATCACGCCATTTTGTTTTGAATATGAAATAATTCAAATGTCCAATCCCTATGACTTCAAAAACCCTTACAAAAAAAGACCAAATCCATCAAATCGTCCAATCTTGGTAAACAATTCACATTACCTCTGCATGAAATAACTCTACCTTTAAATCGTTCATGCAAAATGTCCATGGTGCTATGCCGTCTTGCTGGAAGGAAACACATGTCATCCACGATTATATCGTTCAATTTAGGCTAAAATAGTAATAAAAATGGTTCTGCCTGTTAATTGTTGTCTGTCTGTTGAAAATTAAACCTCTAAGGGCGGGTTGTATCACAACTACTTTACGTGTCTGTCAACGTTAAAAATGGCGTTAACCACTGTCAAGCTAGAAAACGGGTTGTTTCACCTATAACGGACGTCAAAAATTAACGATTACGTTGACCGTCCATCCACCCACTGGTTAACGTAACTTTCTAGTGAAAACTGAGTTGACAGGCAGGACATCTTTGGTTGAAAGCTTTTAACATTATGGATTCTGTTTTATTTTCATATATTTTAAATGATAGTGATGATGATTCAATTGTGGAAAGGAAGAGAAAACACATTGACGAACAGTTTTTTTGTGATGAAACAACGCTTTGTATTTGACGTACGTTAAACATCTGATGTAATCGTCAAAAAGTTACGTACGTATGATACGATAACCAACCGTTTGATACAACCCGCCCTTAGTATGATTATGAATAAATGATTTGAATTTGAATTTGAATTTAGATTCGTGCCACCGTTCGAAAACGCGGCAGATGATGAATGATGTCGTAAAAAAAAACAAAATGGCACAATATAGCAGAATTTGTCTTAATTTTTCGCTCGTTATAGCCTATATGTTAGCTAAGTATATGACGTCACGCCAAAAAGCTAAAACAAGTTTTTTTTCTTGACGATTTCGTGTGGGGTATCATATAAAAGAACTTTGTTAGCACAGTTCAAATATTTTATTAGTATTACTTCAAAAGAAGTGACAAAAAGTTTACAAATACAAATATCTTTATTAGGTAAACATCAATACTGCCGAAGTATACATATATGAATTTTTACACGGCATATGGGATATGTTTAGGGATATGTTTGAGGGATGGCTGTGGTCTAGTATAGTGCAGTTATAGCAAAATAACAATTGCGAGGTAAACGGGGTTTAAAGATAAGAATGTGGAATAAAAATTAACCAAGGGCATTAAGGAAAAAAAAAATTATCCAGAAAGGCTGTAAAAGCGTAGATTCACATGTCTTAACAATAAAAAAGCATATATGTATATCATAGTAAATTAATTTATTATTTTTGGCGCCAATTATTGACCTGCCCTTACTATAATAAAAAACATTTTAAACTGAATAAAATGCAGTCAAAACTCCTGTTACTGCGCTTGGATTAGTTGTTTTGTCACGAAACGCAACTAACATGCAGTAAGTTGAAAAAAATACTGCTTGTTATTTGGTTTGGTTTTACACTTCAACTTTCGCCAACAGTACCCATAATTTTTAATGCATTTTATTTGGGTAATCATGCCAAATTGTTATTTAAGTGGTTTTGCAGATAGAGAAACTGTTAAATAAAAAGCGTAATTTTAGCCTCAGAAAACTTAACTTTCCTAGAGAAAAATTAGTAAAAAGTCTCTTATTAAATATTTTTGATAATAATTGATTGATTTTCCATAAGCATTTGAATGGCATTCGAGTTATTATGATGATTAAAATAGTACAGACATTATATTTTCAAAAGAACTCCATCCCTAATGACGAACTGTGGAGGTGGGTGATTATGCTGAAGGGATCTTCTTAAGATCTCATTACTGCTCCTATGGGTAGAGACCCTCGCGCGGCATACATCGTTCTTTGTACATTTCCATCCCAAAGTTTTTAGGCCGCGACGATCCACTCCATACGTGTATCCGTCAATCACTAGCACCGGTTTATCTTTTTGGGTCCTAAAAAACAGTGCTGAAAATATTGGTAATATTTTATTAAGAGTAATGGCAACTTTTAGGATTACCAACGAACGATGGCAAGTTTTGGTCAATTTTAATTAGATTAATCTGAAATTATGACAAATATTTTTGGTGTCTATCTTAAACTTCTCAAAAGTTGGCCTCCACTTTTAGACGTAGGGTTGAAAAAGAAAATATCATTGCTGCAAATCATTATAACAAAATAGAACTACGTTAGTTATAGATATAACTTAGAATATATACTTAGTAATTTCAATTGCAGTAGCTCAGTAGGAAGAGTAGATACCTACCCGCCCCGCAATCGGCAAACCAAGGTTCGAATCCAGTTCGGCGAAACTATTCAGTACTTGTGTTAGGTTAAGTTTAACCTAACCTAACACAAGTACTGAAGTTAAGTTTTTGTTGATCATTTTTATGGACTGGCATGTCTCCTAATTAGTTACATTGAGAAAATACACTCTAGGTGCTCCAATCACAAAAAAAGTTACAAAAGTTAAAAATAAGGGGATTTTTAATAAAAATCTTAAAGGTTAAATATCTCCACAAGGGTTAAGTTTCGGACACCATATGATTTGATCAAATCCATCAGAAATTACCTGAAAAATAACGTCCTTTAATATTCAGTACTACTTTCCCTGTAACCCTGTATATTTTACTGATCTTGATAAGAAAATTTTGACGGCTCTTGGATAAGCTTGGAAAAAGGCGACTAATGTTATTGATTCACGCTTACAAGTGGATTGCTCAAAGGTTATAAATTCAGCAAATACCTACCTTCAAATGTCTCGTTTAAACTCATCACCACTCAAAATAACAAAAAAAATAACAAAATTTTCTTTATTCATCATAAGACCATCGAATGTCCGCTTAAAGACGACACATTTTTGTACTTCGGCTTTAACAAGGTGTTGATAATATTGAAGAAGATATTAAAGTAGACCAAGACACAAAAAAGCCGGCGGAAAAATAGTGGAGTCCATCCCAGGCTACTTTTTATTTCAGCCCTATAGGAAAAAAATAACTATACGCTAATTCATATATCAGTCTATAGCGATTATTTAAAACGAAGTCGGAACCACCAAATAATATAAAAGACACTAAATCAAAGCATGAAATCTCTTTCCGCATGCATCTTTACCGACACGGACAAGGTTCTCGGACAAGGGGTTATTAATATACAAAATAAAATAAGTAATCACTTGTTCATTTTGTTAATTTATAACAGATATCCTTTTTAAATAAGTAATATTAGTTGATAGTATCAGACTAAGGGGTCAGTAGTGCTAAAAAGCATAGTTATATAAAGATACAAACTCTTAAGTTGCACTACTGCGGGCTAATTCAACTTATTTTTTTTTAAATAGCTAATAAGTTTTTGGTTCATTTGATAATAAAATGTAGTATTTCGCTTACTCCTTATTCTAATAAAAATAATTGTTACTCTTTATTTTACTGAAACATCTGTAGCCGATCGTTCAAACCCTTTGGACTCAGCCCTTTCTTGGCACTCGTTTTCAGTCAGAATTATAGAATTAATACAAATAGGTACAGTACAAATTGACTATAGCATGAAAAAAAACAAACGCAAGACAACTAATTGTGAGAGACAATGTCATGCCACAAATTGCTTACATAGTAGGTGCATTGAGCTATGGATGCACAACACGAACATAAAAAACTGGGACCAGAGTATTTAATCAAGAATGGAATAAAATAGTCATAGGATCATCAGAAAAAAAGACCTGGCACCGCTAGCAGCACCCGTTCACGAGTATAATGCAAGCACCAGCCATCGCCCTGTCACACGTCGTACTGCACAACCAAGCCGTAAACAAAATTAATAAGTAATTAGAAACTTTTGAAATATCCTGTAGTGTACTTAATCCCATGTCTTTTTATCGTCTAAATAATCTTTAGTTTTATAATAAGCTTTTCGAGATGTATTTTTAATGATTGAGTTAAATATATTGAATGGCAGGGATTGAACTGACTGGAGTTTTGTTATATACAGGGTGATTGGTAATATAGTGGCGAGGCCGATAAGGACTTATAGTATAGGCTATTTCCAGTCGAAATTATTACAGGACCTACTGTCCTAAAGTTAATCCTGTCCCTGATATACCTACTTAAAGATTTTTACAAAAAAATCCTACTCAAGCTCTTTTAATATTATTCAATCTTAAAGTTTGGTATTTCTTATCAATTTTGCTTTTGTTCTGGTAAAAAGATATTCTAAATAAATAATATTGATATTCAAATCTTCATAACTGTCGTTATCTTTTGCGAAAATAGTTAAACAAAAACATAAAATGAAAAACAAGTTACGGTGACAGCCTCTGAGACGTCGATTTACTCAAAAAAGTCACGTACAATTATTCCGTACATAATAATTCAAAATAACTACCTTTCTTTACCTTCCGAATAAGGTATTAAAATCTAAAATTGGTTCAGAAACCACGAAGTCGTGACCTATGGAAAAAACCAAGGTAGAGCCCGAAAACAAAATACTTACTTCCGAAAACAAAGAACTCGGTCCCAGGAGGCGAGGCCTTGCTTGCCCGTTACTCGATCACGATTATTATTATACGCGATAAATCCGATTTAAGTGTTTTATTTAAGATCATCATCACTTCTTCACCTAGCCATTCGGGCCGGGCTGAAGGTTAATGAAAAAAAAACAACGATGTCAAAAAAATAATTTATTAAAAACAATGGCCAATATTATTTAGTAGTATTGACTAAAAATAAAACAGCGTTGTCTAAACCGTCAATTGATTACCTACCAAAGTTAGCAACCGCATGCATGTTTGCAAAATGTTGACAAACCACACACATTTTAGATCTGTTTAAGTTTTATATCTTAGGTTATTTTATATCTTATACCCGCCGCGCCGCGGAGATATACCAAACAAATCAAAATTAGTTTTTCCTGGATCAGTCCCACTTGATGGTAGAAGTGTGTGACTAGGTAGAAAACACAGTAAGATTTGTGGCGACCAATACCATAGTACCAATTAGGTTTTTCTACGTTGAAGAGTTCATGCTACTTTGATACTCTTAAAAAATTAAAAATAATCTTTGTAATCACTATTGAACATATTATATGACATTTTTGATTTACCTGATAAATGTAACCTATAGGGCCATTGGTCCAATTAACAGCACTTTAAGCGTTATTTTTCACTTAGCCGTTTATCACTGTTTTCATGTGTTATGATATGACTAGTTTTCTAGATTCAAAACTTTATCTTAAAGATAATTTTAAGAATAAAAATAGTTTATCTATATTAAATTTTCGTTTAGATAGACAATCGTAAAAATGGCCGTATCACCAATTGCCAGCACTGTGTTAGTGTTATTGAAATATGGCACCAATGTTGAATTAGGATAAATAAACAAATTAATGGTCTTCAACAATAATTCAGAAAAAAAATTATGACAATTTCATTTGAATACAATTAAAAACACGTGTCAGAATTCATAATGTTCAATTTAGGAAATAAAAACGAAGAGCAGAAAACGGGAAACAGATGAACGTTGTGAATTGAATAGCAGACTGACTGGATTTCTTTTGTTTCATTTCATAATGTTGTCTAGTATTGTCTTAAGTTTTCAAGATTCATCATTTAATTTTTATCAATTGATGTGAGATAATAAGTAAACGAATATTAAAAATAATTATTTTTTTATTCAAAAAGTACTCAATCGATTAGAATATTCATAAGAATATTAAAAATTCACAATAATTGTCCGTAAAACGTGTAACAAAGACACAAAAAAAGAACATAAACACGAATTGAGAACCTCCTCTTTTTGGAAGTCGGTTGAAAATCATGTCTATGAAGATATTAATCAGCTATTATAATTATTAAAGTACTATTATAAAACCACACATAAGCCCAATTTGTGCAGCCACAATTTATAATTCAACTAATCATAAAATTAGAAACATCACTAGGTAGGTAGGTACCTAGTTATTTCATGTACAACTCAACATTTTAACTAATGATTATGCTTTCCGAGTGTCTTAATAATTATGTTGTTTTCGGTAGTAATGCTGGCATTGCATCCATATTTCTTCTTGATACAAGACCACCGCGTCCTGGAGCCCCAACTAGCGTGCTTGTTGAATCTCCACTCGCCTATTTGCACGACCAAGTTGCCTCGTTGAGATAGACTAAATTTCGGTTCTGAAAATCACATAATATTGTTAGATGATAAACATAAAAATTTAAAAAAATTACTTACATATTATATTGAGACGATTGTTATATCGACAGTAAATACTAAATACACATGTTGAGGAGGAGCATCACACAATACAATCTATATAAAAAAGACATCTTTATAGGTAATATTTTTCTTTCTTGTAGAATATTTTTTTATAAAATATGATTTAATCAGCTATACAAATTGTGCTATGCAATTATGCATACACCAAGTTGATCAATGGTTATGGTTACCGGGGTACTGTACAACTTCATTGTCAATAGTGATGATGGTGGCTCTGCATCCAGTGGAGCCCTTCACACAGCGCCACCTGGCTCGCACTCCTCTACTGTCCGTGGACTTGTTGAACCGATATTTGCCTATTAAAATGACAGGACGGCCGTGGCGCGATACCGTATGCACGAGCTCTACAATAACAAAAGTTTATATTTATAATTCAGTTTATACACGGGGCAAACTAAAAGTTTTGGATTTCTAGCTAATCGGAACTATTTGAATTTCGAATGTTATATTTTATGAAACGTCTTGCAAATTCTTAATGATAAAAAAAAATTAACCGCCTGTGGTTCGAAGTTCGAAAACTCAAACGAACCGCCTAGGCGGCCAACCACTAGTGAGTGAGTAGGAGCGCTGACTGAAAAAAAATATCGTAACAGAGAAGAATATTTCGGATCAAAGTGCATAACAAAGTATCAGACTACGAATGTTACCTATATTTGGCGAGGAATGCAATGAATGGCTGAGTGTCCTAATATAATTTGTACCTACTATACAATACTAAACTACCTTTAAAGATATTGATGAAACACAAGTTTCAATAGGTATCTACTGATTATATTATAAATGAAAGTTATACTCAAGCCCACAGAATCAGTATTAAGTAAGAACGAAGTGATGATTCAATCGTTCGTTATCCAACAACTTTTCGCTTTTATGACATATACCTATATTGATTTCATAAAGAAACATATGGAAACATACTGTATCTCATTAGAATGATAAATGTAAAATAATGAATATATTGCGACATAAATAATTATTTCTTTACAATAGACTTTATGTAATTTTTATTATTTATTATTATTATAGACAGCTAATATGTAATAAATGTTTCTACTGCGTGTTTTTGTGCTCTCATCAGTAGTGGTATCTGGTAGTATTATCAAGCTTAAATCGACTAGGTATTTTATTTTTAAAATTTCAAAATTGTTACGGTTTGTACTTTGCAGCTCCAGCTCTTCAGTTTTTGATAACCATTTATTGTAGTTCTTGGTAAACAAACAATAATAATAAAACAATATTAAGTTAAATCTGTTTTGTTGAACATTTTTTTAATTACAACGATCATAAAAAAAAAAGTTCTTCGTCAACATAACATAAAATGGGTCATTTGGTTCCAAATAGTCACGCTTCTAAAATCACTTTAATGCATAGTAATGGCAATATTTTCGACAACCAAGATAACCAACGCCGATTGACTGTGTTTAGATGTAAACTGACAACGCATTCAAAAGTTCAATTTCATCAAATTTTTAACTCACAAATGATTAGCTAGTTTATTTCACTAATTTGATAATATTCTTCATCATTTACTAGCAGCTTCTTTGGCATATGAATACGCTTACGCTCGATAAGTTGACTGTGTTTAGATTTAAACTGACAACGCATTCAAAAGTTCAATTTCATCAAATTTTTAACTCACAAATGATTAGCTAGTTTATTTCACTAATTTGATAATATTCTTCATCATTTACTAGCAGCTTCTTTGGCATATGAATACGCTTACGCTCGATAAGGAAGGTATCTTTGATTGTAGTAAGTAAGCCGAGCGCGGCATTTGTTATGGTTTATTTCCAACGTAAATTCTAAGCCAGCTCTACTGAGACAGAAAAAAAGTTAGAATTTTATTTCATTCTACAATTCACATATTTTATGTGCATTTTAAGAAAAAAGGACTCGCAAGAAGGACTTCAAACTTGCAGTCCTTCTTGCGAGAGTTTCAATTCGCTCACAAGCTAATATGCCAATATTTTTTTGAAGATTGAAATGTTTTTCTTTCGTAACCATAACAAAAAGCTATACCTACTTTTAATTTACTTTAGTCTAATAAACATATCATTTTATAATTTTTTCCCTTTATTCAGGTAAGAAACTTCATTTTGTGCTCGAAACAGGGGAGCATAGTAACTGATACATTAGTGGAAGATAGTAAAACATTAGTGAATGCTGCTCTACCTGTGAAAAGTCATATTAGAATGTGATTCTTGTTCTAAACCTGGTAATTTACCCAATACATATGTACCAACTACGAAAGTATTAAAAGGTATACACCGAATTACATTATAAAATCCGAACAAGAGTACCTACATTACCAATCATAGCAACTGCAGAATTCTTCTTGAAGGTCGGTACAAAAAAGGTCTTGAATTTCAAGGGTTCTGGAGTAAGATCACTGTAACAAATATCATAAAAAACATTATATTACAGCAACTATGACTTATTCTTATGTCTGTGTTATTGTAACTTCATCAATAAAGTTCTATATTAGGTACTTATGTAAGTTTGTAACAGGTCCTTGTTTGGTCCCGGTCAATCAAATAGTTTGAGTGCTAGTCAGTTGGGAACTTTTCTTTGCTGCTGGGTTTTCTATGGTATCTATGATTTATAATACGTACTTCGCTGTATGCTCACCATCAAACAAACCTTTTTATTGAAATGAAACATGCTGGTGGTTCGGATCAGACTAACTTTATTATAACATACAAAGTAGGCGAAGGAAATTACACATTATAATATTGACTTGATACTATTATAGGTGGCATTACAGAGCATTACATTCAATATTTTGATAATCTCTCAACACCCACTTTTGTGATGTGGTAAAACTGTCTGCCTCAGAAGCCAGTGGTTGCGGGTATGATTCCGGCACAGAAAAAGAAAAAAAAATGTTCCGTGTCTGGATGTTCATCTATGTATTTTATATATTAATTTTTGATATGGCAAATTCCATTCACAAACATTTGACTTTTCAACATTCTATTTGGGTTTCTGCAAAGTTACAATCAGACATACCAAACTTTTATAATAATTGTTCAATACAATGCTCCTGGTCTATTGTAATTATTACATTTAAATTCTATCAATGTTATTTCTCAAGCCCAAATATCTCTTAAATTGACCTGAATTTTTTATTCTAAATTCCCAGCTCAGATTTTTAATTAAACAATCAGTTTCAGCTTTACAGTTTGAAAACATTTAAAAAATCATTGACATAAATACCAAAAATTGTTTTTTTTTTTATTGTTATCATGATTTTTAACAAATACACATGGTTCTAAATAATTTTTACTACAACTTAAACTATGTAATGTTTCCTCCACTTTCTTATAAGAGCCAACTGCTTCAAGCCATACATTGCCTCTTTTTAATTATAAAACTTTATTAAAGGAAAACCTTCTGGAAAATACATTAAAAGGTCTTCATCTAGGTAACCATTAAGCATTTTATAAGCGGACGAAACATCCAAATAAGTAATATCTGTACCTGATCTTAGTGGAAAATGTTTTTTACAGTCAACACCACCTTTTTGTGCAAAGCTTTTAGCCACTAACCGCACACTTATCTCACACTTTTATCAACCTCTCGCTATTTTCTTAACAACCACTTTGACTGCACTACACTTGCATTACTGGGACTACCAATCACTTCCCACACTCAATTTTCTTCAAAAGACTACAGCTCCTCCACCATCACCTGCAACCATTTTTGTTTCTTAGGACTGCAGATAGCCGATAGCATATCCTAATCTCTCTGGCATCTTCTTTCGCTCCTTTCAGGTAGCTCTGATAAATTGAGTTCTGCATGTGATATTTCTGTTGGTTTTGAATTGTGACTACTGTTAATGTTCTGTACATTCTGAGAAACTTACTTCAGAAAATAGATCTTAAGTATCTAAATAATCAGATTCACTTGAACTTGATTCATTCAGTGACTCTAACTTCACCACAGATTCTTCTACTACATCCCCCACTGACTCTGTGCTCTCTATACTGACAGTCACTGTATCTTGCCTTAGGTTCTACTCTTGTATCATTACATCTCTAATTGAAAACATGGTTTCTTGTTGGGTCATTAATAACCAACAAGTATGTGGCTCTTGGATTTTTTATTACATTTGTTTTTTTTTCTCTTGGTAGGTATATGTACTACCATAACTCTCAGCTACTGATGATGTTAATTCTGCTTTGAACGTTCGAACGTTTTTTTTTTTATGTAGCCTCTACCTGGTCCCAAAGCAACACTGTTTCTATTGTGATCCATCAGTTCACTAATTGATAAGAGGTTAGTTGTGAAGCTTGACATGCACAAGTTGCACAACACATTTTTAACTGTGTTTTATAGTTATAATTTGTCCTAGGATCCACATCACCCGAACATGATACTAAGTAGTACTTCTGTATCGTTTGCAACAAGTTAACCTGTTCGTCAATCAAACTTCATTTGCATTCATGTGCATTACTGGCACCAGAATCTGCCACATTTATTAAACTTTCAACTAAGAAAAACAACGCTGAAAGCATTTGTCCGTTTCTTTTTATCTGGTTTTTCGTTTAAAAGTGAACATTGATTCCGATTACTATTTATTCTGAATTACTAGGTAGTTTCTTTGCATTTGTATTGTATGTAACACAGCTTTGTTATTTTTTGTTTTCGTCGGTTTGACATTGACATTAAAATTGACGTTACATTCCCAGTCTATCCGGTTTGATGCTACTTTCACGTTGCTTCTTCTTCTGCCAACTTTGTATTTGCTGAGTTAGAGCTACCTAAATCAGCTAGGTACCCTTCATTTCATTTGAATTTACATTTTCCATTAGAATAATTTTGTTTTTTTTTTTTGTGAAATCTGTTGTCATGTTTATCCCGGAATGCTCAATGGCCATAATCATAAGGTATAAACTTATCGGGTAATTACGCATCCGTTGTTGTTAATTATACCAAAAGTATCCACTACTCGCGTTACATTACTCGTCAAACTATCACAGTTTTCTAATCTGATGGAAATAATTTGATTACTAAGCTTTATTCTTCCCGAAAATCCTGAATCATCGATCAAACTCTTAATTTTGTCCACAACTCCTTAGCAATCTGTGTCTCCTTTATATGCACATATTACAATGATGACATGAATAGATTATTAAACCAGATACTCCTGAAACTATTTTGCATACATACCTGCATTCACACCCTGTCTCCCCTTGGGGTAGGCAGAGACTAGGGAACGCCAATTGCTATGATCCAGAAATACCTATTTGCATCCAACGTCCCACTTCTTTGCATTTCAGAATAGTTTGAGTTCTTAATATCGACGACAGAAAGCAAGGCTCAGATACCTGTTAAACTAAACCGTTATCATGTACTTAGCGTAAAACCTTCATATTACGGTTTTGTTTGTGAAACCGTTATTTTTAAACCGGTTAATAGGGGAGCATGTTGGGAAGTTCTAGTTCGATTTACCTGTTATACTACGGCCACACTACATTACCGTCTACCGGGCTGTTACCGCCATAATTATGGCATTAAATTACCGTTTAAATTACTGCATGAACTGGTGTGGCCACACTACCTTACCGTCTACCGGCAATAATTATGGCATTAAATTTGGCGGTAAATATGACTTTTTCAAGATGGAAGTCGAAGCTGCAGCGGCGTTGTGTTTTATGAGTGCCAATTATTTTCACATGAATCTTTTAAATTTCAACAAAGCTAAAAGAAGACAAAACAGGGTATCCCAAAGAGACGGTTCGGATTGGAATAATTCTAAAAACTCGAGCGCTTTTTCATTTGACCACTCCATGTCGGTCGATACGTACGTCGCCGGTGAGCTCATATTGCACACTGGACAAACGGTAGTGTGGCCACAAACGCTATAATTACTGCGGTAATCTTCTTTGATGTGCGAAAAAAGACCGCCGCCGGAGCTATTGCCTACCGCCATATGCCATATTGATTGGCATTGTAAAATTATGGCCGTAAATCGTGGTTACACCAGGGGGCGTCGACAATGTATGGAGATGGTGCAGACTACATACTGGAGTCAGAGTGAAGAAGACAGAACACAATAAGAGGAAAAGAGCAAGAATGATACCAGTGTAGCCCATGACAAAAATATTCAATCGATTGTTCGAATACATCGCAGTATTTTTTTGAGTTTACACTTATTCATATTTTTCTTCAACAAATCTTCGCTTTTATTAGAAATAACATTAAACGAAAACTTTTTCATGACTTCTTCATCATTTTTAAATAATTTAACAAATATTTAAAGGGACCGTATTACATAATCGAATGAATTAGCGAATCGATGTTATTTGAATATAGCAACACAGACATAAAAAGAAATGTCAAAAATTAACGTCTACTTCACAATATGTAAATATTTTTTCACAATTGCGGTTTTGCGATATTTTTAAATTGTGTTTGTGTTTTAAGTTTTCTTGTGATTTAATCGACTTTTCTCCCCCTGATTGCTTGAAGAAACTCGCGTCAGTGTGAATTTGTATTTTTAAGAAAGAGTGTCAATTTATCCACAATTTTTGTTGTATTACCTTAAACAAAATAAAAATATCAAAAACTTATTTATTGTTTTACTTATTGTTCATCAAGTTAACCTTATATTTAGCCAGTCAGAATAAAAATAAGCAAACCTCACAGAACTGATACATATGGTATTTCACCTAACAAGTTTGCAAGTATTTGCTTATTTTTATTCAGACCAGAGCAAATTGAAATCTCGAAGTCGTTTGAACTGTTTGAAATTCCCGCCATATTAGCTATGTGGACCGTTTTCAGATGGCGTCTAGTCTTAACTTTTAATGTATGAAGTTGTACTTCTTCTCTTGAGTATATGTGTTCTATGGGTTACACCTAGGTGTTGTTTAAATTATGGCAATAATTACTGGCATATCACGGTAGTGTAGCCGAGCCATTAAAAACAAAAAAAAAAGAAAGAAAAGAAAAGGAGCTTTTATATAATAAATCATTGTGGAATATTAAATTGTTATGCATACTTTATTTATGAAATAAACAACTAAAATAAAAATTATTGACACAAATACGATATTTTTCAAATTGGTGGAAATGACTAGCAACACTTTTGCTTTGTGACGCCATGCGGATTCCTTGGCGGGCTTTTTTAAGAGATAGGCGCATTTTTTCAACTTTTGAAAGAAAATATTTATTTTATGTTCTGTTAAGCAAATTTCATTGATAGTTTATCGCATCCGAACCGTTAATAAGTGCAGACATGGAGGAGGACCCAGGGGAGTCGTCCCCTGGGAGACCCGATAGGAAGCGACTGCGGAGGCCTCCTATTCCAGCCGACATGGACTCTTTAGACGAAAAAATGTACTTACCGTTCCTAAAACCAGGATATCGAAGACTTTTTCCGGAAACTTCTGCGTCCCAGGAATATGTAGTTTTTACCGAGAGTACCAGTACTGAAGGAAATGTTGGCAACAGAAACCCACTTACTTTGGCGGGACTTTTTAAAGACGAAGTTAAAGGAGTGACAGGCATTAAAAGAATGTCTGCAAATAAAATAGGCATATTTTTCTCCCAGGCAAGTAACGCAAACAATTATTTACTCAACGAGACATTCCAAAGACGACACAATTTTAAGGCATTTATCCCAGCGAGAAGTATTGAAAAAATTGGAGTATTGAGGTATGTTCCTACAAATATAAGCAACGAAGACCTTTTCAAGAAATTAATCTCATCCTGTGAGATTATCGGAGTGAGAAGGTTCACTAAAAAAGTCAATGGTAAAACTAAACCATTTGAAACTGTCTCCGTAACTTTTTTAGCTAATTCATTGCCAGAATCTGTATCTTTGGATTTATTTAATTTTAAGGTCTATGAATATGATCCTCCCTTATTGCAATGCTTCAAGTGTTTCAAATTCAATCATCATGCAAAAATATGTAAGTCTCAACAAAAATGTTCAATTTGTGCCAAAGATCATCATTACTTAGAATGCCCCGATGATCAGGCTTTGCATTGTGCTAACTGTGGTGGTCAACACCTTGCTATTTCGCGAGATTGTCCTGTTAAACAAAAAAGAATACTAGATAAAAAGAATAAAGTAACATATGCCAATTTAATGAAAAAAACAGATCACACATATAGTTTAACACATTATAACTCAGATTACCCTACATTACTCCCAAAGAAAGTTACAAACATGGTTACAAAACCCAAAGAAATTACAACAGATGAAATAGTTCAAGGTATTTTAAAGAATGATAGTATCTTAAAATCGTTAGTGGCGACGTTAGTAAATTTAGGAAATAGTAATAAAAAAATGACTACATCTTTCATAAAAGAAACATTAGTAAACAATTTAAAACATGGATAATAAGTTCTTAAAGATTTGCCAATTTAATGTAGAAAGTATCAATAGCAAAAAGCCACTTCTTATTTCCTTTTTAGAGCAGAATGACATTGATATATGTCTGTTAAATGAAACTTATCTCAAAAATAATATGCATTTTAAATTAGCTGGTTATAATTTTATTTTTCAACATGGCCCTAAGGGTCGTGGTGGAGTCGGTATACTTATTAAGAATCATTTTAAATACAATAGTATAGATATGCCTTTTTATGATGATTTACAATCTGCAGCTATAGTTCTTAAAACTGATACAGGTGATATATCCATCCTATGTGTCTATAGTCCACCAAGACCAGGACATTTTAAATCTAGACAGCTTAAACAAATAATTAATAGTTTACCTAAACCTATCTTACTATCTGGGGATTTAAATGCACATCATGTGGCCTTTGGGTGTTTTTCAACAAAACCCAGAGGTACAGATGTATATAACATGTTAGATGAGTGTGATTTATGTATCTTGAATTCTGGAGCTCCAACCACAGTAGGTAGTGTGCGTAATAAACAGTCTTCCATTGATATAACTTGTGTCAGTCCCAACATTGCTCCACTAAGTCAGTGGAGTGTTCATGATGATCCAATGGGCAGCTATCATTACCCCACTATCACAGTCATACAGCTATCACCACAAACTTTTGAAGTAGGTCAACCATCAGAAAGATTTCTGTATAACAAAGCTGACTGGAAACTTTTTGAATCTGAAACAGAAAAAACATTCAAATCATTCTCTATTGATCCTAGTAATCCTTTGTTGTCATACAATCAATTTTGTGATATCTTAAATCAAATTAAAGAAAAATGTATACCAAAACTTAAAATAACTTGTCCAACAATTATGAAAAAACCTGTTCCCTGGTGGGACGATGAATGCTCAGAAGCAGTTAAAAAGAGTAAAGCAGCTTTGAATTATTATAGAAATCATTCCTCTTTAGAAAATTACATACATTATAAAAAAACAGATGCCATTAAAAAAAGACTTTTGAAAGAAAAGAAAAAGAATAGTTGGAAAAAACTCTGTGAGTCATTTAATAGATACACACCTATTACTGTAGTCTGGAACTATATCCGCAGATTCAAAAGAGCATCTTCAAATGCACCTCCAAAAAATTGTGAATGGATTCCATCTTTTCTTGATAAGTATGCTCCCACTGATCCACCTGAAAAATTAGTAGACAGCAATTTGTTAGATACTTTTTTTATGCAAGAAGGTAATTCACAAAGTGCATTCTTATCTAATTCTTTTACATGGCAAGAATTTCAATCTGCTTTAAAATCTAGAAAAGACACTACTCCAGGCTTGGATGATATTCCTTACAAACTTTTAAATCATTTACATGAGAATGCTCAAAAGATTTTACTCAATATTTTCAATTTACTCTGGGATAATGAACTAATTCCAACTTCATGGAAAACCCAATGCATCATTCCTATCATAAAACCAGACAAATCTGAAAGCCACTGTAACTCATACAGACCTATATCATTGTCATCTTGTGTTGGAAAAGTATTTGAATATATGATAAAGGTTAGGTTAGACTGGTATGTGGAATCTAATAATATCTTACCAAAGGAACAGTATGGTTTCCGTAAAGGTAAAAGCTCTGCAGAAAGTTTTGTTGCTTTGATATCAGATATAAAGCAATCCTTTTCTTCTCATTCATCTACAGTTTGTGCCTTTCTTGATGTACAGGGGGCATTTGATAATGTGATTCCGTCCATTCTTGTAGATGTCTTAATTGACATAAGTATCCCAGGCAAGGTCTGTAAATGGATTTTTAATTTTTTGTATGACAGGACAATGTATGTAAAATTTAATAATATTTTATACGGACCTAGACAAGTTTTTAAAGGCACAATGCAAGGTGCCACTATATCACCTCTTTTGTACAATTTGTACACATGCCATTTGAATAGATATATTTCCCAATATAATGTCAAATACCTGCAGTATGCAGATGACCTGGTTGTATATAGTAGTCATAAGGATGTAAATATTGCTGTAAATAATTTAAATAATGCATTACAACAAGTTCATTATTATTATACCTGTAAATTAAAGTTACCTCTAAGTTTAAATAAAAGTGCAGCAATGATTTTCTCTAAAACATACACTACTTCTATTAATATTGTAAAACTTCATGATAATAGTTTAAAATGGATAGAAGGTAAAAAGTTTTTGGGAATTCACCTTGATAGTAAATTACAATTTCATAACCATATAGAACAAATTATTAAAAATGCCTGCCGAGGTCTGAACATAATTCGATCTTTGGCAGGGGTTCACTGGGGATCAGATCCCAAAACTTTATCGTTACTTTATAAAAGTCTAGTGCGTAGTCACTTTGATTATAGCGCCTTAGCCTATTTTAACTGTAATTATACTTTATTAAGAAAATTAGATATTATCCAAAACAAAGCACTAAGAATCATATCAGGTGCTATGTGTTCTACTCCTATACATGTTATGGAAGCAGAGACATGTATTCCTCCTTTAACTTTGATAAGATTAAGAATAGCTGAAAGGTTTTGTTTAAAGGTTTTTGCTTCTAATAACAATCATATAATGAATAGAATACTTCCTGTGCTCCCATTAGATATCACTTGTGTAGGTACTTATATGGACTCTTCAAATATTTTATCAAGAAAATTACCGGAACTCTTAAGAATAATGATACAAATACATCTTAAATTTGGTAAAAGTGTATTTAGAGAGAGCCATTGGCCTTTGTATAATATAGATTATAATGCTAATATGATTGATGTAGCAGTACTTAAGAGGGATGTCATTAATCAAGTAGAACTTTTGAATATGCTTGATGAAACTGATTATTACAGTATATACACTGATGGTTCTAAAACCTTGAGTACAGTTACATCAGCATATTATGACCCCCAAACTAAATCCAGAAAGTGTATTAAAATAGATTCTAATTGTAGTATATTCACTGCTGAATGTTATGCGATTTATTGTTCTCTTTTATATTTATGTAATATTAATAGTAATAATTTTTTAATACTTACCGATTCACTTAGTGTTATTAAAGCTCTTGAAAATAGGATTTTAAAATTCAGTACCAATCATTTGATTTTTAAGATAAAGCAAGTATTGTATAATATGTCTGTAAATAGTAAATTTGTAAAATTTATGTGGGTCCCTTCTCACTCCGGTATATCGGGAAATGAAGAAGCAGATAAAATAGCAAGGGGAGATCCAGATGAAGATCATAGTGATTCAATGCACATACCTTTTACCGATTTATACGCTCCCATGAAGGAATGCCACAGAGAACTTTTCAATGATTACTGGAGGAATGTATCGTCCGATAAGGGAAAATGGTACTATGACATACAAAAGGTCCCGCCCGCCCAACCCTGGTACCACAAAATCTTTGGATCGAGAAGCTTCATAACTTCCATCAATAGAATGAGATTTGGGCACTGCCAAACAAAATCCCATTTGTGCAGACTGAAGCTTGTGGATAGTGGACTATGTGAGGAGTGCAACGAGGAAGAGGACTTAGAACACGTTCAATTCAATTCAATTCTTGTAGTTTGGCAACCAGCTGTCGATACTAAGCAACTAGCTATTACTGCCAGTATCATGTGATGGAATAGACACGGTATTAAGAATTAAGTTCCATGTAGTATTGACATAACAATTGATGCGCGACGTAGACCGGACATTGAGTTACCTAAAACAATAGGACATCACAGTTAGTACCATCACCAACAAAAAAGTTTAACCTACTAGAGTTAGTAAACATAAATATATAATATATACAACAATTAACTATCTACATATTTACAAGGAAATATTATGTTGGTGAACACGTTGTTATGAAATGTAGAAAATATAACCTACAAAGATTGTTATTGTGTAGTGAAATCGACAATGACACTGACAGACAAGAGCGACAAGAAGAAACATCGTTGAAAAGTTTACTTTCAGAGAAGAAGTTTTATAAATCTTTATTCCAATTTTTATTGAACATAGAAATGAAACTGTAATTTTAAGAAGTGTTAACATTTAAGAAGTGAACTTTATTTGTAAACTGTATATTGTTAATTTGTGTGGCTAAAAGGACTCGTTTCCAGGCCCGTTAAATAAAATATTAAAAAAAAAAAAAAAAAAAAGTGACGCCATGCCACCGAGAACGAACGAAAGAACCCGCCCGACGAAACTCAAGTAAGTGATTGTATGCTTTTTGAAGGTAAGTAAGCAAGATAGATTCATTCAATCAAAACTGTGAGTACCAGTGGTCACTTCATAGAGAAATAATTATTATGCTTTAGTACTAATTAGTAATCTGTGTATTATACCACTGCAGTGCGATCACAGAACTTTATCGAATCGTTTGTTAACGAATGCTCGTATAGTATGGAGACGGTTTTTAAGAAAAAATTGAAATCTATCCATTGCCGCACGGCCAGCTTAAATAAATGTGTGCCTAGTTAATTTTGAATGTTTGTAAACATGTTGTACTCATAAATATCTGTAAAATAAAAAATTACAATGTTACTAAAAACTTGCAACCGACTCCATACTATACGAGCATTCGTAATGTCAGCACTCGGCTCATTATTAAGCACAGCCTCGACTGTAATTAGCAACGCTCACGAGTTACATACGACGTTTTTCAACACACTTGTGAGTAAAAGACAGACATACGTGGTCATAAAATTTATTTGAAGCAGCTGTTAGCTGCTGCGCGTCAGTAGCCCTGTCCCATTACACGTACACACGCTATTGTTGCTTGGAGGCGCTGTGCGGCGACCGCGGGCCGCTGCTGCTGCACGCGCGCCGCCTGTCCGCGCGCCGCCTGGACGCGCGCGCTCATATATTTAATGTATAACCCGGATCAATAAAATATGCTCTGTTTACTCGCATGTAATTTGCACTTAGGTACAATTCAACTTTGTAGGATTCAATATATTATGCACTAGGGTATAATATATTATGCACGCGTGACTTATAGCCCAGTTTATAGTTCTAAATTCAATAGAATAAGGCTCACTTTACGAGCAAGTGTGTTGAAAACATTCGTTAATATACGATTCAATAAAGTTCTGTGATCGCACTGCAGATTAGTATAAGGACGGTGGAAACAAAAGGATTGATTTGATAAACCGAAATAAAAAATATATTGACCACACAAGTTGTTATTTATTTACATGACAGATATCACAAGACAGATTTACATCATTATAAAACATAGAGGCAAAGCTCTATCATTTTCAGCCAGTTCAGCTTAACATCTTCTCTCTTTGCTCTTGTTTAATAGTCCAATGTTACGACATAGTTGTATCAGTCTAGGCCTGTATAAAGCTTTCGTGAGCATGTCAGCACACTGGTCTTGTGCAGGCACTTTTTCTATTGCAAGGCACTTGTCCTGGACAGCCTCTCGCACAAAGAAATGTCTAAGCCTTATGTGCTTGGTTCTGTTGTGCATCTCATATGGTGGACGATTTGCTAGTTTAATAGCTGATTCATTATCAATATATAGTATGGGCATTTCATCCAACTTTACAATGCTTTGTATCAACCTTTACAACCAGATCATCTCCCTGGCGGTTTCACTGGCAGCAACAATGTCAGCCTCAGTACTAGATATGGCAGTTGACACCTGTCTGTGACTTCTCCACGAGACAGCACTTTCGTTATATAAGCATATCGTTCCTGTCGTTGATCGCCCTGTTTCTCTATCACCTCCGTGATCAGCATTACTATAACAGTCCAGTGACCTGCGTGCGTTACGCTTGTATATAATGCTCCAGTCAAGGGTGCCTTGTAGATATCTCATGATACGCTTTACTCCAGCAACATCTTCCTTCGTTGGTTGTTCGAAGTGTCTGGATGCAACACCTACAGCATACGCAATATCGGGCCTTGTTCCAACCATTAAATAAGCTAAGGCACCGACTGCCTGTCGATAAGGAAATTTTGGGTCATCATTATCTTCTCTTGGCCCAATATTTTCCTTTGTTATAGGGGTTTGGACAGCTTTGCAATCATTCATGCAAAATCTTTCTAAAACTTTCTTCAGATACGCCTTTTGATTAATACTGATTGATCCGTCATTTCTTCTCTCAATTTCAATTAGAAATGTACAAATATTATACTTGGGGATTGCTTGGGGATCACTTGCGTGCGGTATAAACTGAGGATGCGCGACTGCGAATGATCATGTTAGTCGAATACTACTAATACTAACTTGAATATTCGACTTGAAGATGAATGAAAGCATTCGAATGCATTGGTTGAATTACTGAATGCATTAGTAAGCAAACTATTCTTATTGACACACTAGCTTTTGCCCGCGGCTTCACCCCCATAACTCCCTTACAGAGCGAGAGTTTTGAAGTAGCTTACGTTATGGATTTTAAGTGTTTTAGTTTTTTTGCAGTGCAAGTATTGAAAATGACACAGGAGGATAATAATAGTTTGATTTGCATATTTAGTAGCAAATAAAGATTACTGTGATACGAGCATTTTGACCTAAAGACTATTACTTATGTGTATGCAAGTAATAAAAACCGCTCTTATTTTTCAAAATTTTATTTAATATCTATCATTTAGGTAATACATTTTTAAATTAATTATTTATTTCAGAAAAGATCCATATACCTATTATAAATATAAGTGAAAACGAGAACATAAATACTAATGTTCACGACGTCAACGATTTTACTAACGTCAAGGAGTCATTCGACTAAGTCGAATAACCTGCCAAGTCGAATAAGTCGAATGAAATCATTCACTCACAGTCGCGCACGCACCCCTAGTATAAATAAACTAACTAAACTATAATGTTAGAGCGTTCGTGTGCTTGTTCGTGTGTAATCAGGAAAACATTATTTTTATTAGCAGGCAGGGGTAAGCTTAGGATTATAAGGTGCGTACTTGAGCAAAATTCAAAAAGTTTTATTCATCTTAGGAATTTCACAAAACACTTCGACGGGTGCAAGTAGAAAAAGTCAACTGCAATTTAGAGATTTTTGGTTTTTTGTAAAAGCTAACTTAAAATATCACGTTCTACAACATAGCAAAAACAAAAAATACAAATATCACCTCATTTTTGGTTCTTTTTTCAAGTAAAAATGACAACTACGCCTGTTTTGTAAAATTGTACGATGTAGATGCGGATAACTACCGGTGGCCGCGCGGGAGCCAGAGCGGTTATTCTTATTTCGTTATCAGTCAGCTGACATGTGCTTCGCCGGCCGGCACGAATACTTGTTTGTTTTGGAATGTTAAGTGATAAAGTGTGTGTAAAAGTGTTATCATATTAGTAAACAGTTTGAGTTCAACACAATTGACATGGAAAGACGTAAATTATTGTTGAATTTGGGCAAAACGAGACGAGAATGCGCTATTATGAACCGAGAAGATCTATTACAACTTTTCGATAACAACCGTGAAACTAGTTCTGGTACGTATTTTTTGTAATACAAGTTTAATATTATTGTTATTATGATAGTAGATCATATTTAGTAGTTTTAGTTATGAAAATAGTTTATCATTGAAATTTTTTGTTAGGAAACAACGCATAAACGGCTATCTGCCATATAGCTTTTTCTACGTTTTACGTTTGTAAATTAGTATTGTTTGCTATGTTTGTGAGTACCTACCTATGTTAATTCTTAATGTTAGCTATATTAATTGACTTATAAGTAAATTATATTTTTCCGAGGTGTTATGGGAGGCTTTTATGTGGGCGATAGGCTCACTGCAATAGTCTCTCTCCACTATTATAATACCTACAAATTTGTCAAACGTGACATCAAATGGTTTTATTACCTCTAGTGTTCTGCCTACCCCATACGGGATACGGGCGTGAAGTTATGTATGTATGTATGTAATATTTTCTAACTGTTATTTTTACTATTGTTTCATGTTCAGAAAGTCCGAAACGACCTTTTAAAGAAGATGAAAGCTTACAGAACATAAGCGATTAATTTTCGAAAAAAATGCTGTGTTGGCTGATGAAGTTATAGAACATCTTATAGAAGACCTTGATGTGTCAGCGATGAAGACAAATGCGTATCAGTTAACTTCGCAAGATAAGTCCCCATGTTCTGTGTACTCTAGGTCGATAACACCAGTTTACTCTCAATCTGAAATACACATTAATTCTCAAAATATTAATAATAGAGATTCTCCGAGCAAATTATCGGATACACCAACACGCTCAGAATACAATAATTCATTTACTTCAAGTCCGCCGCGTCCATTATCAGAATTAAATCAAAATATCTGTTTAATAAACTCAGGCACGCCATCAAGTATGCCACTTTCAAACTGTCAATCTTCTATAAGCAACACCAGTGATGCTTATTGGCAGTGGAGGCATCAAGTGAATGTTCTACGCCTCGTTAAATGGTAGAAAAAGAAGTCAGTTCAGTATTGATAGATCAAAGAAAAGGCGGTTGAGAAATAAAGACAAGTGCATTGATACGAGACGTAAATTACTAATAAATTCCGGTAAAGAACATCAGTCCAGAAATTGAAAATTTCAACCTGCTAAACATCTTAAGCCGGCATGTGTTATTTGCAAGTTTAACTGTAGCACAAAAATATCTCACGAAGATAGAAAACTTATCTTTGATAGTTTTTGGGATCTCTGTGATCACGAAAAGCAATGGGTTTTTATAGGTAAATATACAAAATGTTGTATGAAACGAAGAATTACTACAGAGAATAATTTGAAACGCCAACACAGTGTAAACTATACACTTCCAATAAATTTAAAAGAAACCAGCCCTAGAACTGTAAAAGTATGCAAAACAATGTTTAAGAATACGCTGTCGGTGAGTAATCAGTTTATACAGAGTGCTCTTGATAAATATGACAAATGAACTGATAACTGTGAAAAAGACTTCAGAGGTTGTCATAACAATAAAAACAAGGTTTGTACAGCCGCCATAAAAAAGGTGTGTGTGATCATGTTAACTCATTTCAACCAGTGGAGTCACATTACACAAGAAAAGACACAAACAAAGTTTACTTGGCTGATATTAAATTTCTCCACGATGTTTAAGTTGTACCAGACTTGGGCAGAGGAAAACAATATTGTGGAGAGAGTACTGACAGTGCACCAGTACCGAGACATTGTTAATAAGGAAATTAACATAGCCTTTTATATTCCTAAAAAAGACCAGTGCAATGTCTGTATAGCATTCAAAAATTGCCTTCCTTCACAATCACAAGATCAGTACAATAAACATATACAAGATAAAAATATAGTGAGATCTTTGAAGAGACAAGACAAAAATGAAGCTACTTCTAATCCTAAAACTGTTACTTCGGCTAACTTTGATTTTCAAAAAATTTTGTTGACACCACACGGAGAAACCAGCTCATTTTATTATAAGCGTAAACTTTCGGTCTTTAATTTTACTGTTTTTGATATGGGACTTAAAAAAGGAATATGTTATATGTGGCCTGAAACTATAGCTAAGCTGCCTTTATAATTTTATACAACAGTCAACTGATAGAGGCATCAAAGATATCCGCCTATGGTCCGATAACTGTGGCGGTCAGAACAGGAACCGTATTGTTTTTCTGATGTATGTATACTGCTCTCAAAAGTATAGATTGATATTCACACAGATTTTGCATGAAGGCGATAGTGTTCACGCATTAATTGAGAAGTCGTCAAAGAGAAAATTCATTTTATGCCTTGAAGAATGGTATACACTCTTTCGGTTGTGTAAAACGTCTGGCGATGCTTATGAGGTAATAGAAATAACACAAGACCAAATTTTAGATTTCAAAATGCTTTTAAATGATTTTTAATTGACAAAAAATACTGAAAATGAAAATGTTAAGTGGAATCAAGTTCGAGAGATACTTGTTAAAGTAGAAAATCCTTACACAATATTTTATAAATATGATCTCAATCATGAAGAACCCAAGCAAATTGACTTACAAGCGAAAAGTAACCACTCATTCCCACGATGGCTTTAATGATCCCTAAAATTTTTATTATGAACCCATCATGATTACAAGTGCCAAGTACAAAGACTTAATAAATCTCTGCCAGCAAAATCTGATACCTCCTAGATATCATAACTTTTATAAAAATTTAAAACATAGTTCCTGTACTGGCGGTAATGAGACTGAATAATTTTTAAATTGGTTTTTAAATAATTAAAAGAAAAAATCTTATGTAATTTTTTAAGTATTGTAACAGAGTTTAATTATTGTTTAGAACTTAATTTTCTAATTACTTTTATCATAAGTGATATACCTACCTATTTTAATTTTTATTAGTATTCTTATTATTTTTATTAACTAGGTCATTGAAATGACTCAGTTGATTACTTGTCCTGTGAAAGATCCTGCAATTACCTACCTCATAAATTATTAGTAAGATTTTTAATGATTTTATTTTTATTTTAAATAATGTATGCGAAGTTACGTTTTTCACGCCAATAAATGGATGATTCCTATGTAAAAATTTTCGACCGAATCGACGACGTAGAAAAATGCATCTGCGCAGTTATGCTCTGAACTTGGTGTATTTCAGGCGCGGTCGCAGACTGAAATTTTGAAGGGGGTTTTTATCAATTTTTTTAAATCAGAAGTATCTTTTTTAGCTTCTTTTCTTATAACATGTTCATCTTTTCATGATTTTGGGGGGGGTCATGTCCCCTGTGACCCCCCCCCCCCCTGGGACCGCGCCTTGTGTATTTAAGATTTAAAACGGTCATTAACTAATTTTAACAATATAAAGTGTTACCTACATTTTTCGTATTTACTGAAATATACTTATCATACTTTACTAAATATTTTTTTTAATTGCCATGTAGAAACGACCAAGTGGTAGTTAGTCATATTTTTAAGCGCAATGTAGATGGAGACAACTACAGTATCTCACAAATTAAACATAATTAGAAGAAATGAAATATACATGGGAATTTTTAAAAATTTCAATGAATTTTGGTTAAAATTAACAAATTGGGAGCATTTTTTCCTATTATGCGCTCTCCTGAAAAGTAGCTGTTTTGTAGATGACTCTTTTTACTTTGCACCCGTCGACTTGATGAAGTCAGTCAATCGAATGAGCTCAATCGAATTTCAGATATCAGTGTAATTTTTCAAAAGTATTCGCGATTCTAACCTTTGTGTTTTTTGCAGCCGTAGCCATGGCGTCGGATGAACAATTTTCATTATGTTGGAACAAATTCCACGCGAATATGTCAGCAGGCTTCCACGGCCTGTTGTCGCGTGGAGATTTAACGGATGTGACGTTAGCTGCCGAGGGCAGATTACTGCAAGCGCATAAATTAGTTTTATCAGTATGTTCTCCATACTTTCAAGAAATGTTCAAGTTAAACCCGACTCAGCATCCCATAGGTAAGTTGTCGCCCTGTCCTTTTTTTATGTGTTTGAGTTCAAATTGCCTTCAAGCTTTAACATATTTTTTGTTTTCCTTTCAGTATTTTTAAAAGATGTTAGTCATGCTGCGTTAAAGGACTTACTACAATTTATGTACCAAGGAGAAGTTAATGTTAAGCTAGAAGAGTTAGCGTCGTTTATTAGTACCGCGGAACAACTTCAAGTTACAGGTATAACTGGCAATCAAAATGAAAAAAGTTCCACACCATCTAAATTAAAGCTGACCTCAAGGCCAGGCCTGAGGTTGTCACAGCACAGGCAATCTGTAATGACTAATTTAGAGACTGATTTAGATTCTAAGCCCTCCTCAACTCCAATAACAGTTAAGCGACCAAATAGGCCATCAATAGCATCAAATAATTCCTCATCTTCACGAAGTGGACCTGCAAAACGTAAATGTGTTGACCCGCTGGAAATCTGACCTTCTGGTTCGACCAAAGAAGACTTTGTTACGATACTTGATGATGAAAATAATGCTGTAGGACTAAAAATGGAACCTGAATTTGTCAATGATGGCACAAATAACGATACAAACTTTGGTGAAGACGACTCTAATATGGAAATGATTGGTAAGATAACTTGTTACAAAATATGGAAATAAGTTCTGTTTAGTAATGTTAAATGAAACCTAAATCCATCATTTCTTTTTTTATTCAGGATTTGATGGCTCAGCAACTGGCGATGGTAATATATCTGGAGGAGGTGAAGGTGGAGCTGTAGGCGACGCTCAAGGTAGGTTTTCAAGATGACTATTTTGGGTTAACATTTTGTAATGCCCAATATGAACAACAACAACAACATCCTAGCTGTGCTTTGTTCCGATTGAATGTTTCATTAATTTTATTATTAACTCTTTTGCACAGAAAAATGTTGTTGTGGTTTTTTATCCACTAGATATAGGAATGAAATTTTTAAGAGTTGGTATTAATAGTTGGAACATTCTTGACTTGGATAAAACCTTAACACCAGAAAACATTCAACTAGCAGATATGTTTATTCAAGGTGACAAGCTCTTGAAAGGCAACGGTGACCAAAGTATTAGTGGAACAAGCAATACTGCTTCAGATTATAGTAAAGTTAATTACATAATATTCCTAATAGGATCACCTATTCATATTCTTTAACACTTTGTCATTGTTAAGTGTTTATTTTTTATTGCAGGTGATATAATGTCCAAATTAAAGGAGATCGAGCAATTATTGCACAAAAAAAAGAAGAACCTTCTATCAACTTTGCCTCTAACTGAATTATCACAACTTAAGACATTTGAAGAAAATTTGGCTGATGAAAATACTGAGCAACAATTGGTATGTCATCTTGAGCTTTATTAGTTGTTTATGCTAGTGTGATTTCATTTTTTAAAGTCAAATAACATCATTATTGTTTCCACTGCAACCCTTGTACTATTCGAAATAAGTATGGTGATTAAGATTCTGCTGGTTTTATTTTATCAGTAGTCCATTTTTGTTTCACCTTATTATGCATTAACACTAAAAGCAGATTTGTTTTAATTTCTGAATGAGATTTAGTAAAAAACAACTCTCACCTGAAACATCCGAATGAATACTTTAATTAATACATAGTCATTTTGTTGCAGTTTGACCTTCTTAGATTTACTGGTGGAAGTAGAGAAAGAGATTGTGTGAATCGTACCTTGGAAAAGGTTTTCTCAAATTGCCTCGCACAAATTTGTTCCTGGACTGGAAAGAAAAATAACTTTAAATTGTCTACCCTGAAATTAATGGCTTCAGTGAAACGTAAGTTTTTTGATACTTATCTTTAACCTTTTGGACTCTGTAGTCAAGATACGACATCGTAAACTCCCCGTCATGTCTCCGTCATTTTGAAAAATTTCGAATAACTACAAAAAAAATTCCTTAACAAACCTATTCACAAAATTTCATGAGAATCGGTTGAGAAATGCGAGAAGAGTGGGGCGATCATGAAAAACTTGGGTCCGATAATGTATCACCAACGTAAAATACTATAACATACTATTCTTGTCCAAGCTGAAGCAGAGACGCTTTGCTTGCTCGGTCAAAAATAGCTGTGGCACCCACGGCATTAGTTACATTCTCATCTTGGTGTTGAAATTTTTTTACCCATACCAAAATGTTGGTTCTGTTTCATCTCTCTGTACCTACTTACCTAATATATATTATTTGTTTCAGTTGCAGTGAAAGACAGTTTCCCGAATATGACAGATGAAAGTTTTGAACGACACGTTATGAACTGGTTCAAACACGCAAGTGCAAGACTGAAACGACAAAATATAGACTAGGGATATTATAGAAGGATGTGTCACTTTTTCAACTTTTGAATTTTGATAGTAATACTTTACAAAAGTTGCATAATGAAAACCTATAATAGGTACATTTAGAATTTTGTTGTCGGTTTAGATTGACTCACTCAACGACCTTTAAGTTCCGGATAAATACCTACTTTCTCTAAAAACAATAACTTCTTATTTCTTTATTTGAGTTTCAAATTCAAGTCTAAATTAATACTGCATTTATATTATAATAAATAAGTCCATAGTAAAATTTACAGTAATAGTTTTATACAGCATGATTGGTACATAGGACCCATGTACCAATCACCATATACACCTTGTTTTTGTTGATAACACATAACTTTAGTTAGGGTATTAATGAGACCATGAAATAGAGTCGATTCGCATATGGTAATATTTTTCAATTATGAAAAAAAACACCCTTTTTTATAATCAAATTAAATCATAACTTCTAATGGAATGCACTTTTTGAATTGAACCCAAATTGAAGTGAATGTAAAATTTATGGTGGATATATGACAACTTCGCATTTAGTACCTATAAATAACAATAAATTTATAATTAAAATCATAAAATTATCGTAACTTTGGCAAAATCGTAGAAATAAGGAATTGTTGTGATGGTGAAAATTTGGGAATCTGTGCATAATTGTATTACAAATGCAAATCAATTCCATTTCATGGTCTTATTGATACCCTAGAGTTATGTGGTTTCAAAAAAACAAGCTGTATAATTTAATAATGCAAATCAGCAGTGCTAGCACGGATCTTTTGTCGATCGTAAGTTTACGAATGCTCGTATAGTATGGAGACGGTTTTGCAAGCAATAATTGAAATCTATCCATTGCCGCACGGTCAGCTTAAATAAATGTGTTCCTTGTTAATTTTGAATGTTTGTTAACAGGTTCTACTCTTAAATAACTGTAAAATAAAAAATTACATTGTTACTAAAAACTTGCAACCGACTCCATACTATACGAGCATTCGTAAACTTACGATCGACAAAAGATCCGTGCTAGCACTGCTGAATTTTCCAATAAATAAAAAAAACTACTTACGTAAACTAAAATATATGACTATTAATGGTATAATTTGATTTTCCAAACGGTGTAAGCGAGTCACGAACAAATAAAAATTGCATTTTTTTTACATAAACTAAATGAGACTTGGTCAGATAAATGAAAAAAATCTACTTTCCTAGACAGTATTTTTATGTTCTTTGTCGGCGTCGTCACTGATGACTCACTGACGGGCAACCTCGTTCTTGCGAACGGGTTGCGTATTTTTTTATGGCAGAGTAAGAGGATCAGCGGCGACTACCAAAGGCGAGATGACATTTAGTTTAAGCCTCCTTCAGAGACTCCTTAAAGACGGCACTTTTAAATTTGTGGAGAAACCGAAGTAAATGTTTCTTACTTTGGAAGTTAATTTATAATCCTAATATTATGTTGTGATAATTGTATTGTCAGAGCTGTAAAAATGGAAAATGTACTTATCTTGACAGTATTTAAAAAAAAAAAAAAAGTATTAAAAAAAGTTTCTAATATAGCTTCTAATATAGTTTAATTTCATTCACTTTTTAATATTAGTAGCTGAGGCTATTTAACTATTATTACTTAGGTAGGTAGGTACTTAATATGTCATCGTTTTTAAAATTTGTAAATATCATACTTGCACTTATTATATTTCAAATGTTATGTATCTGCATGGTAATGGTACTATGTAAATGTAAGGTGGTTGGGATGTTTAATAGTAACGGTTGAGCCGACTTTGCGTGCGAACCTTTCATACAAGTTTGTAAATGTAACTTGTTGTAAGTTGCTTCAGACTGCCATCCGAGATGTAAAAAGTGTGTAGTATATAGGTACTGGCCACACACTGAGTCACATATTGTATATTAGCGGTGTAGGTAAATCTCCACTGCTCCTAAATATCAATTTATTTTTCACGCGTCAACTAGGAAGCAATTGGAAGTTATGGACAATAATATTGTCTTAAGTTTTCGCGATTCATACTATTACCTAAATAAAACACTTTTTAACCGGATTTATCGCGTATATTTACATTTTAAATTTTGAATCGACGTTTCGGTGTCTTTGCAGACCCCGTGGTCACGAGCGATTGAGATGTCAAGCGTCGGATTGATAGATTGAACAAGTTATACATCATCATCTCCATCTGTTTCTCAGTCTTCGAGCGTGGCGTTCTGGATTGACGCAAAACGAGCTGACAGTATCTTGAGTTACAGGTCGTGCAGCTTGCTGGATGTTAGATTTAATATTTTTCAGGATAGGGTCCCATGTCGGTGATAGTTTCCAACCATCTTCTCTATTGAAGTTAGGGTGTTTTTTAATTTCAATCGCTTCTCTGATCATTCTAGGAATGTAATGCTTCTCTCTAGATAAAATTTTCACAGAGTCAAACCTTAAGTAGTGGTTGGGCTTGTCCATGGAATGCTCACAAACTGCAGACTTTGAAGCTCTTCGATTTTTAATATCAGCTATGTGTTCTTTTACGCGGGTTGATACGTTTCTTTTGGTTTGACCAATGTAGGAAAGCCCACAGCCGCAGTCAATCTTGTAAACACCTGGGTCTTGTAAAGGGATGATGCATTTAACTGAGCGAAGAAAGGACAGGATCATTTGCTCCCTACATTCTGGGCCCCGATAAAACGAGAAGTTAGGAGCATGAAACTTATATTTTTGGAAAGAGGATTTAATAGCGTATAATCACTGAAAATTTGGCCGAAATTGTCAGTGGGGGAGATGAGATATTGGGGGCAAAGGCAACGGCAAAGTCATATAAAAGTACTAAAAAAATCTGAATATCTAAACCGAAATATCATTATTTTGTCGAGTTCATTACTGTAATTATATCTATACATCTATTTTCCTTAGTGGTAGGACCCCCTGAGGGTCCTCATGGCTAGCGACCACCCTTTATATAGTTTGTAGCCATTTATCACCATTCTGGTGGTCATGTGTTCCGGAAATATTTTGTGAAGAACCAGTTTCTTACTAAGCCCGTGTGCTTTCATTTTCGACCTCATCGTCACTTACCATCAGGTGAGATTGAGGTCAAGGTCCAGATTTAAGTCGCCAATAAAAAAAAATTGAATAAAATGTCAGTTCAAATGACCTTCACAGTCTCACCCGCTGGACAATATATTTCCCAGGTGTTGTTTCTGTGTCTTCTCATGTGAACTTTAATAATAATATCAGTAAATGAGTTATTTTTAATATGATGTAAGTACCTATAGATCATAGTAACTCCAATCTACATTTCTTCTTAACTAAGGGAGTATAAAATAAAAACAAACCTTGAAATAATATCTTTATTAATCATTTTCAATTACTATAAGAACATCTTCTAGAAACTGTGCAGGAGGTAAAATATTTTCTTGGTACCTTGCCCAACTCAGGTACCAAATAATGGACATTATATGAGCGCAGCAACCTACTGTTCTTCTACCTACCAAGCAATTACAACAATATTGCAATATGGACTCACGTCCTGTAAGAGAGCTGTCAAATAAAATATAAACAAAGTATGTTTTTCTACTTATATGCCGCGATTGTATTCTACCTCTTAGCAGCCATGTGGTATTAGAATTTGACAGCTCTCGAAGTAAGTTGCTGCGCACCTCTCTGCACACTTCTATTACAAATCCATCATTGCCTCTTACATGTTCACCAAAATATGATCGTGCCTGCTTCAGCTGATAAGTTCCCAAACATATTAATATTAGTTGACTGTAAGTCAACTGGGGAAAATTATTTAAATTGTCACTATGCACAGTCATGGTTTCAAAATCTGCCCTTCGCCTATTGTATTGATATCTTTCAATAAAATCAGCTAAATCATTATTATTATTCATGTGCATATTTATTTGATTTATGATTTCCCCAGCATCAACACGGTCAACTATGGGAGGATGAAATCTATTAATGAGAGCAGCCGCCACTTCAAAATCTTTCATTAATGATTTTGCTGTTGTGTTAAAACCCGTCTGCCTAAATAATTTAAAATCCCTTTTAAATCTGCCATTGACAACTTCTACTACCCAACGGCATATGGTGACGGCTCTAGATTTATTGGCTTCCAGCGTTGATAGCTGGAATTCACCCTCCCTTAATGAAGCAGGCACGTAAGTTCTGAAACCACATTGCCCAAGCAAAGGCAATGCATCCCGGAAACCTCTATCTAAAATGAAAGCATCTCCATTTTCAAAATATTGCCGTATCTGTGAATTTATATTATTCAGTTCATTTTTCAAAATGTCTGAGTCCGAGGTTGTGGCTGGATATGGCCCTAAGACGTCAATAATATATCCATCTGTGCATACCATTAAAAATGGCTTTACTAGGTTCCTATATTTATGTAGGCTGTAGGTTTTTTTTTGATATAGGTAATTTGAACTCTTTTCAATGTAACAATAAGTTCCATCAAGTATCACTATGGGCCTATTTTCACCTTCATAATCTCCAAATAGTGCGTTTGGTATTGTGAGGTTTCTTTGAGTAACTTGTGTTCTGTTTATATGGTTAAATCCTAAATTATGAGGGACAAAATATTCTGTCATGAGTTCCCTAGCTTGGTTTAGCCATTTCTGTACCTGACTCTTGGATACTTTAAATAAAGTTGACAGTCTATCATTGCATTCTCCAGTTCTCAGTTTCACTAGGTAACATGCCAATATTTTGTTTCCTTTGGGTAGCTCTAAGAACTGAGGAACCTCATTCAGTATTTGACTAAAGTGCATTTTACTGAACCCCAGCCAGGTATACACAGTATGGTCTTCTAAATCATCTATTCTATCAAAATCAACAATAATAGTACTTGACGATTCTTTCAATGTAAACATATCTTGGATATGATTGGCCGTAAAGGACCGGACATAACTATTTTGCAGGCTATCTAAGAAATCCCAAGCTTCAAACACAACATGTCGATCACATAGGCGATTGTTGAGAGGAATGTAATAATTGAATCGGTTCAATAACATTTTTCGTGTTGTAAGAGGAACTCTGTACCTTTCAGATCCTTGGCACCCTTCGATGAAACATTTTTTTTCAGTACCAACTGAGCGCATGAAGTCTGGTAAAATAATAGTGGGTTCAGGTTGGCTATATATAACATCCTCCACCTCATGTGGAACTGATGTTTCGCCATGAAGAGCCTCGATAAATTCCTCTAAAGACGCTTCAGTAGGTTCTTCTTGAATAGTTGTGGGCGGTACAGGTACAGGTGGTATCTCCAGTTGAGCAGGAGGATCAGGCTGAGACGAAGTTGATGGGCCTGAGACCATGTGCACAGCAGCTCTTTTAGCCAAAACCCAACAAGAATGGCATATACGGCTGGCCGCACTTATCTGAAACAAAAGTGAATAAATGTAAAAAGAACATAGTTTTCTGAGATGAGACGAATGAAAAAATAACAATATTTTTTTAAATAGCCAAAATGTTCTAAACCTCTATAAGGATACTGATGATATATTAACTATTCTTCTATATGTTTAAAGTAAAAAATAATTGTTCGTATTTATAGTTATAAAATATAAAATAGGTTAAAATTATGTTCTGTATTTATATCACCGAATCATCAAAATGTCAACCTAATTGCTAATAGATTTGATTAAATTAAGAAAACTACCATACTCTTGGTATTTTTTCATCCCGGTATCCCTTTTGTTTACAATAAAACTCTTTATAAAAAACGGACTATAGTAATAGTAGTTTAACTTATGTAAGCAAACTATTAATATATGTTTTTTTTTTCTATTAATAAATAAGTAATGAAATTATTACAAAAATATTCTATGAAGAAAAATCCATACTATTTGTTATTATACTCACTGTTAGGGGCAAAATCCACTCTCGAATAACATTATATATCCTTGTTTCACTATCTGAAGCAGTGGAAAGTATATGTGTATTTTTTTTTCTTATAAGTGAACGCCTGCACCGGAGGCAAACACTAGAGTGGCCGAATTGTCTACTGGTACATGGTTGTCTTCCTAATACTACATCTTGAGCAAGGCTCCAACAAGCCTGACACAAATGGTCTTGGCTGTGCACCTGCAGAAGACAAAAAATAATAAGTTAAGTAATTTAAAATAAAATTATAAAAAAAGAATTCAGCAAGTAAATATAAATAAGGTTCAAGGGCACCACATAAAGAAAGGCTAGCTCATTTGTATTACCAAATACCTAGTCACAAATAAAAGTGAATAGTTGGTATGATTATAGATAAGTTATATTAAGTTTAGTGTAGAAATAAAAGTTACTTACAGGTTCTGGTGAAAGCCATTGCTGAATTACTGATAAGGTGGCTGCGTCATCTAAGATATGCCTTCCCAAAGCATTGCAACGGTTTGTAGTTAAGCCACAATTCACACAGGAATCCATGGTCAAAAGTATGTAAACGGTGTCCAATTGGTGAGCCAAAGTAATCGTATGAGCAGGAATCTCGGTGTCCGTGAATAAAGCCGGTGTGGTAAACGTAAAGCAGGGTCCAAGAAGTCCGTAAATGAAAGCGTTGGTCGTCGGGGGAATCCAGAAATACGCAGAGAAAATCACCAGTAAGTTAGGCATCGAACGAAACAAACAAGTGACATTTTTAGCGGTTTTAGTACCTATTTGACATTTGACAGATTGATAGAGCGAGTGCTGTCAATCTAACATTGTGAATACCCCAAAAAAAGAAACAAAAGGAACATAAAATACATAAAAATTCACTAATCTGGATTTTTCTCGGCTCTCCCACTGTAAAAAAGTGGCGTTTTTCAAATATGTTTTACATCGGGTACGACCAATTTTTTAAGATACTTTTCAACTTCCTAACCGACCGTTTTTCATCAATAAAAAGGGGCCCAGGTAAAATCCTGTCCTTTAAAAAACACCCTAATTTCAATAGAGATGATGGTTGGAAACTATCACCGACATGGGACCCTATCCTGAAAAATATTAAATCTAACATCCAGCAAGCTGCTCGACCTGAAACTCAAGATACTGTCAGCTCGTTTTGTGTCAATCCAGAACGCTACGCTCGAAGACTGAGAAACAGATGGAGATGATGATGTATAACTTTTTCAATCTATCAATCCGACGCTTGACACCTCAGTCGCTCGTGACCACGGGGTCTGCAAAGACACCGAAACGTCGAGTCAAAATTTAAAATGTAAAGATACTTACGCGATAAATCCGGTTAAAAAGTGTTTTATTTAATAGTTATGGACAGTTCCTGGACAGCAGAAAAAATGAAAATCAACTTAAAGACAAGTGTTGTTAAAAGCAATTTACGCAAACGTATGCGTCTCTGAATACAAAATAGGGGCTCACATTTTGATAATGAATTGTAAAAATAATAAATACACAATAATTACAAAATTTTACTCTTTTATTTCGTCAAAATAAGTTACATCAAAGAAAGTATTTCTTCCATAACTACTTCTCATGGATACCATTGTCTAAGGCCCTTTCTCAGAATGTCATCTGACTCTTTTGTTATCTAATTATTTCTGCAAATGTGTATTAAACAATGATATTATAAACTATTTTATAATATCATTTTGTTTTATATAATATCATTGGTATTAAAGCACCAACTTTTTTACCTCGTTTAGATAGGTAACAAACTGTAGATGTTTTTTAAATGAAATGCAGACTGAATTCATTAGCGTTTATGTGGAGAAAATAAATTTTATGTAAATAATGTTAGGTATAAAAAATATCAAAAAAAAAAAAAAATTAAATAGCCTCTTGTTTCTGAATGGATCCACATAAGTATGATATTATTTATTCTTAAGAGCCGTATCAAGGTATCTCTAAAACAGGAAACAGAATTGAAATCGATTGATAACTTTTTTTAAATTTAATTTTTAATGAAGAAAACTGGATATTCTAAAATAAATTAAAAAAAAATTATATCGCACAAATGAGCCATTTCCGGATATCACAATGTATGGTCAAATTGTTGCAAATGACATCCCCTACCACCCCTTAAAAGGATCCGGTCTAATTACCAATAACCCTGCATAGCACACCATTGCCATAAATTTATTTAAGAATAGGTATAAATAAAATAAAAATCGTTTATTTCTGACAATTACAACATAAAAATTTTAGTATGGAAATTATCATAAGCACTAAATATATTGAAGATAGAAACAAAACAGATCAATTAAACAAAATAAATATAACTAATTTGATAAAATTAAGATTAAATTTACTCACGAAAACAACACCCTAATTATACAATTATATGCTATATTAAAATGCGTATAAATATATTTCATTTTATTATTACAGAATTAAGTAATTAGCATTTAGGCAAATGTCAAGATTAACAAATTAGGTACACAAATTATAAAATTAAATAAGCAAGTTAAGTCATTATTCACTCAATTCTGCACAGCATTTGTACGGGATCCCATAAGTACTGGAATATAACAATTTTTAATTGATTAAAGACACACGTAGAACACACGATAAAGCATGAATCTTTTATTTTGATAATTCCAAAAGCAATCAAATGACTTTGACGATCACAAACCTTTTATTAAGTAATTGAGTGGGTATTATAATAAATTATTGTAATTTACCTAACGCAGAACATTCTGATACAGTTTTGCCTATTTCAGCCTTTGTTTAATAATATAAGCGTGTCGTAATAAAAACTAAAATATTCCAGACTCTTTATTTTGGTGCATACGAACACACACAATACAAATCTAAAATAAAAAAGACGTGTGGCACTCGGAGACTGCCGCGGTAAAGCTATTGCATAGCATTTTTTATCAACTTATGCAATTATAATTATTTATTTATTTTATTAATGCAGTAATGTTTGATCTAATATGAAGTTCCAGAAGTTCCTAGTAGATGGCGCTGATTGTTTATTAAAGCTCGCATGTAAAGTTATGAAATCAAAGTATCACCGCTGTGCCGGTCGGAGTGGTGGGTGTAGGTTTTTTTCGTTACGGAATTTCTGGATTCGGTCCCCACGCTCAAGGCCCGCGATAGAAGCTATATTACTATATTACTTACATATGTTTATTTTTAATCAGACTAGACTACGTACTCTTTTTATTTCAATGTATAAACGGAAATCAGGCAGTTGACTTCTTTTACATCAAAATTAATATCCTCTACAACAAAGTAAAAAGGACATCTACTTTATTTTGGAAAAATAACAACTTATCGATAAAACGTATTATAAAATAAATAAATAAGGTTATTTTAAATCCACATGACAAATTTCACGTGAATCCGTAGAAAAAAAAAGTTTCTCACGTTTGGCTGAACCGATTTGGATGCGGTTTTTAGAAAAAGATTTGTCATGTTTAGGAGAAGGTTTTAGTATATTGACCAACGTTAAAAAGTGAGGTACTCAATTTATCTGTTTATTTTGTATCAAAGACGAGCCGAATGTTCGGCCGAACATTCGTATTTTGTGCAAAATTTGTATTCAGCCGAATGTTTGATTGATTTGCGGAATAATTACCGAATACTAGCAGTTTCCCGCAGATTTACCTGCACAACTTCTGGTTAAAAGTAGCCAACTTAAAAAGAGGAGTATAACCTGTAAGTATGTTAATTATGTTTGTCATCGATTATCTTGCGTTTGGCTGAACCGATGTTGATGCGGTTTTTAAAAGGATATTTGTCCCATTTAGGAGAATCTTTTACCTTTACTTACTTTCAATTTAGGGCTAGCTTTTAGTTTTTTCATAGTAAGTTAGTTTCCATATTTGTAGATATACGTGATAGATTTTTTAGTGATAAGTTTTGGATAAGTTCTTATCTGACTGTTCGCACGAAGATTGTTTTAAGCGAATCTCTTTTCGCTTGTCAGTTTCTGTAGCACGAGCATGCTGGCGATACCTAGACAAGACCATCTCGTGCTGCTTGATGTCGTCGTTATTTTTCGTTGGGATTTAATTCCTCTTCTTTCTTAAAGCGTCCTTCTACATAGTTTTCTACCTAGGCCTACAGGTAAAACGTAAATAAGAATAGTAGGTAGGCCAAAGTCATGATTTTACAGTACCAAAACATCACATTACCAGAAGAAGTAGGTCTGGTAAGTAGGTAGCTGATACCAGAACTAGCCCAAAATTTATCACTTAAAAACTATCACTAATATCTATAACTGTAGAACCTAACTATGAAAAAACTAATAACTAGCCCAAAACAAAAACCTAACACTAAAAAGTATGATATAAAAAATAAAAAAAAAGTCATAAAACCAACAATTTATCTGGGTAGATATTTACATAGTTTTTGAAGTCGGTTTTGGTTTTATGACTTTTTATTTATTTTTTATTTACAAAATGTGTCCTGTAAATTGTTGCTATTATGCAGAAATCCGTTTCTACTTTGCTGCCATCGATATAAAGGCGGAAAGTTTTTGTTCAAGTCTCTGTCCTGTGATTGACCAGGTGGTAGGATCCAGTCAGGGTCCGATTGTCAACCCATCACCACCCATACAGTATAAAATCTGCCGAAAAATATGACTGCTCCGCCGGTGATGTGCTCCGGCAATATTTTATGTTGAGCCAGTTTTCCGAAGCATTTTGAAGCTCATCTTCACTTACCATCAGGTTAGATCGAGTTCAATCGCGGGATTACTGTACAACATAAATATATTATACAGGGCTGATTTTAATTAGCGCATCACCTCTTGCAGGGAGCCTCTCCACATCAAGCCCAACAACATTTGTTCTACAACTTTTTAAAATTAATAGTTTTTAAAATTTTAGTTTTCCCATACAAAAAATTTTTATAGCCTCTGTTTAGAGGCGTAACTCTATTTACTCTGAGCCTAGGTAGGTATGCCAAGCACCTTGCGCAGTAAAATATCGCTTCATAATAATAATAATTCATTACTTACAAAATGTAGAGTAATGATCAAAAATCTTTTTGTTTTTATTTTTTGTGTTATTTAACAAGATTTGTAAAAAGTCGTAGAACAAATGTTGGGACTGAGGTGGAGAGGCTACCCGCAAGAGGTGATGCGTTAATTAAAATGGACCCTGTATACCTATTTAGAGGTAAAGTCCGTAGTCCGATATCAGTCTCATGTACCTTCTGTAACCTATTGAGATACTTATGTTTAGTAGATATAATATCGCAAAAATATGAACAATGAAATGCACAAAATCCCGCAATCATTCTTTATTTAATATGATAAATAATGAAAATTTAAGTAAATATTATGCGATTCAGTACTTTCATAAACGATTTTGCAATGGTAAACATAAATAATATGGTACCTATTTATTTATTTATCTTAATAAGCAACTATGTATAAAATTCAGCAACTGTGTAAATACGTTACACAAATAAAAACTTCGTGAGATATTTAAATTTCCCCACAAACAGACTAGCCACATTCCCTATGTCCTCGATTAGACTATTACGTAGAGCCAGCTGTCTATTTAGACAGTTAAATAACGAAATCAATATTTGATTATTCAATACAAAGCAAACAATATCAGAATTTAAAACAACAAACCACACATTACAAGTCATCAAACAAAAACATTGTTAAGAACCATTTAGTTATAGGTATATTATAAAGTTAATTCTTCGCCTCATTATTAGTTTCTCTTAAAGATTGTCTCTTACAATTAAAGTTAAAAAGATTTTTTTGGTTGATAGTAAATGTCAAGCTTTTTCAATATTCACGAATAAATTTAGGATGAGGTGGAGTCATACCGACGCTAATACATTTCTTTAAACGGCAATTCCTGCAGTATGTCCTAGTATGGAGTTTTACTTCACATTCGCCGGTAAGTTGGACACATTTTATCTTATTTATTTGGTTTGGACCTGAATGTCGCTTGTAAAAGGAACTGCACGACTCGCAGCACATAATGCCATAATGTCGTCCGCTCACTTCGTCGTTGCATACTGGACATAGTCCACTAGTCCCGTCTTCACCTGTTCAAATGAAAAAATAATCTGTTTAATAATACTTTATCTACTTTTTAAATATTCATTTCTTAAATAATGTTTTTAAAAACCTTCTGTTAGTATCTGCAGAAGTAATTTTCTTCGGAATCCACTTGTAATCATCTGAAATAGCTACGATTTGAGTGACATCCTGCCCACTCGCAACCCATCAACTACCATTATCCTATAAGCGAGCTCGAGCACCTTCCTTACAACTTCGTTATACCTCATACAATGTCACATTATACTGTACCTACTGGTTGAATATGTTGTGTTAGTTTAAAGAACTTTATTTCTTATAAGACCCTAGGTAGGTATTAGTTGCCATCGGATCGATCCGTATAGGAAAGTCTGAAACGGTTTAGCTGATAGCGGTTTGACTTTTACCAGGTGTTGAACGCAATGGACGACGATTTGGTATTTTTTTTATTTCTGATTGAAAAAAAAATGTAAAGAATTTTATAATTTGTATGAATAATTGAGACGTAACCTAATTTTTTTTTAAATTCACTCTAATATCCGTGTCAACATTTGACTACATTTTAAGTAAAGTATCTGCTAAACTCATAAGATAGGTACAAACTTTTGCAAAAGAACCTTTTTACCGAACTGCGGCACGCAAAGGTGGGGTATGTTTTCAACGCATATGTATGTATGTTTCTTGTGTTGCTGTTTCTTATTCCCTGATTTCTACTAAACGGATGGATGGATTTGAACCAATGAGATCAAAATATCGCATTCGTAGATCGTTGAATCAAAAGATTCGTATCAAATGAAAGCTAATAATCAGTTTGTTCTAGATATATAAATATACCTACTTATGTAGGTATACTTTAAATTTAATATTTTCACTGAAAAACCAAAAAAAATATTGAACACTGATGGAAGTTTTAGGTAAGTACTATACGCCTGTTAATTTAACTATTCATCGGCCTGAAATAATCATAGGTAAATGCAGTGTAGGTAAACGGCAACTGCATCTTTTAATATCAGTTAGGTATAGCTTATTTAACAAAATCCTGATAAAATTTTATATTACTCCTAATCTAACTTAATTTTCTTAATCTTGAATAATTATTCAACGGGGTCCAAATTTTGCATGAGGAAGCAATATTTGACTAGTTTACTTGAATGAAACTATACAATTGTCTGAGGCTTTATCGTCGTACATACACTTATACAACATACATTGGTACAATCAATTAGGTATTAAGATAAAGTTGTTATTTATTTTAAGTTTTGTGTATTTTTACTGGTGTAGAAAAGATTGTTATATTTTTATTTAATTCTTCTGTATGTACTGATTATGCACTGTTTTTTACAATAAATTATTTTCATTCATTCATTCACTTATAATCAAATTGGGTATCACCATTTTTATTGTTTTTAAGGTTTCTGATCACACAAATAATAGTACCTACCGAACTAAAAAGCGGTAAATGAAAAAAAGTAATAACAAAAACTAAAAAACCCTACGCTGATTACAGTAAGTTTCAAGTAAAAAGTACAAAACAAGCAATATTACTATAAGAGCATTTAACTTTTAAATAATATTTGTAAAAACTTGTAGCGGCAGGCGGGGACAAGCTAACACAGAAAGTATTGAACTGTATAATTATTTTATAAACAGTTACAGAGTGCTAATTAAACATGCCTAAGTTTATAACAATTTCATATTTGTACTTGAAGCTTGTCCCCGCCTGCCACTACAAGGTTTTTTACAAATATTATTTAAAAGCTCTTATAGTAATATTGCTTTTTGTACTTCTTAGTTGAAACTTACTGTATTCAGCAGTCGGGTTTCTTAGTTTTTGTAATAACCTTTTATTTATTTTTATTAAGCACATTTTTCAGTTATTACCGAACTGGTTTGTTACCCCGCCAACCGCGCATTGGGTCGCTTGTTGCTTAGGCCCGTAGTGTGGCCAGGAAGCGCGGATACGAACGTTTGAAACTTGCGCACGCTGACTCGCTCAGTCCGGTCGCGCTAGGCTTCCGCCTTAGTCACTGCAGTGTGGACACTACAGTATGGTTTCTTATATTTAATTTTTCGCTCCGCCGCCGCCGTCGCCACCGCCTTAGGCTCGCAGTATGGACGCAAACTAGACATACTAACATAAAGAAACATGTTATCGATTTAAATGATATTGCATTATATATTTTGAAAAAGGAGCACTCAGTTGGTCCGTTGACTTTATTTATTTAATATAATTCTCTTTTTTTGAAGTCTCCTCTCCTGACACTTCTTTTCAATTCTTCATACTTTTCTGGATTGTTTTGTTTTAACCTTTATTTATATCTACTCTGTCTTTCCGCGTTTGTTACAGGCTTCCTTTCTACAAAATTTACATTAAATATATTCAGGCTTCATTTTAGACCGCACAATATTTTCTTTTAAAATGAAGACTTTCATATACGAATTTGAGATTTAGATATTATCGCATTCATGTAAACGGTTCATATACGAGGGTATATCCAAAAGTTCGTGGCCTGATCTAGTAATTAAATGTCAAAAAAAATTTTATTACCCTCATTTTGTAGCTTGTTTATTTACAAGCGTGCAAATTTACAATTGGATACATCTCTCTGTCTTTGTTAATTTTTTTTTGTGTAAAGCAAGTCGTGAAGTTTTCTCATTATGGAAAATATTGAACTAAGTACGTGTTGTGATTAAGTATAAGAAGGGGTTGACGCCAAAACAAATCCATGAAGATATGGTTAACACATTAGAAGAATCTGCTCCGTCATATTCGTGTGTAAAAAAGTGGGTAGCTGAATTGAAACGCGGACGGGAGAGTTTTGAAGACGAACCCAGAAGTGGACGGCCATCAACTTCCACCACCCAGGAAAACGTGGATAAAATTTGTGATCTTATATTAGGAGATCGAAGACTTACAATCAATAATATTGCTGAGATCACAGGCATTAGTTATGGTTCAAAATATTATACCTAACTAGGTTAGGTTTTCACACTCGCGGGTAATGCCAATGGCGGTACCGTGAGCTCCATCTATGGCGGGTGAGGTACACCTGGAGGTTTTTAGTGGGTAGGTCCGGCCTTCTGCCGGATCATCCCCACATACCCCGCCGTTCCCCATTGGGCGGTGTGGGACGTGATTGCACGTTTTCCTCCAGTAAAAAAAAAAAAAGGTTAGGTTTTCACAAGGTGTCGGCGAGATGGGTGCCGAGATTGCTTTCAGCTGACCAGAAAAGGGTTCGTTTCACCATTTCTCGTGACTGTTTGGAGCTGTTTGAGTCCGACCCCGATGATTTTTTGTCACGGTTTGTAACAATGGATGAAAGCTGGGTTCATCACTTTACTGTGCCAAATTTTATGATCGTAGAAAATAATTAACAAATGAAACAAAAATACCTTCAAAAATGTATCAGTAATTTGTACAAATAACAAAATGCGTGTAAATACTAACTTAATTGTAAAAGGACAAGAATTGAGCCCTGTAAATTCAACAGTGTTCCTTGGCATAACCCTAGATACACAGCTACAATGGGGACCACATATAGAAAGGTTGGCGAAGAGACTTAGTTCTGCAGCATATGCCGTCAAAAAGATGCGAAATATCTCTAATGAAGCTACTGCGCGATTGGTTCATTTTGGTTATTTTCATAGCTTAATGACATACGGCATTCTCCTGTGGGGAAATGCTGCCGATATTAAAACCATCTTCGTGCTGCAGAAACAGGCTATTCGCGCAATCTACAAACTTTATTCCAGAGCGACACTTAGAAATAAGTTTAAAGAAATTAATATAGTTACGTTATATATTGCGTTATATACCTAATATATAATATGTATTATCGTTTTTATATTATATATTGCGATATATTGCCTCACAATATATCTTTGAAAATCTTATGTTAGTAAAAAAGAACTTATCACAAAAAATATATGGACGATAAAAGTCCTTGGTCGTAAATTGTTTTTCGAAAGTTCTCAATTTCCAACTCATCTCCAACACCATCTTCATCTCCTTATCAACGGCCATCTCCATCTCCTTCTTATCCATACAACAGCAAAAACGTCATGCACCCTCAGGCGCCATGGCTAGCGGTAGCGTCGGGTGTCGGGTCACCCTCTTCCCTAAAATATGGTAGAGGAGGGTGATAGCTGGTGCTTGCGTTATACTCATGAACGGGTGCTGCTAGCAGTGCCAGGTCGTTTTGCTGAAGTTTTTATGACTATGTTACTTTTTTGAATTTGACTCTGAATTCCCCATCTCCATCCCATTCCCCCATGTGCACGTCCGTGTTAGTGTCCCGTCTCTGTCCACGACTATCCGGATCTCCATCCACATTATCTGTATTATCTCTCACCTCTATCGCTACATCTATCTACTTCTATCTTTATCTCTATATATATGTCTACGTTTCTGTCTAGTACTTGATTGCCTAATGTATAAATATAATAGTAGACTCCAGAAAATCACCAACTCGTTCATGGGTCCTTGTGTAGGTACGCTTTTATAGTAAAATCCCAAAATATTTAAGATTAACCATTCGATAGATTTAAGGATAAGTATAAAGTTTTACTATAAGATATCCAGATGCAAGAAGATTGTTAATTGTTATTGTGTATTTTTAAAAGATGATTGCTGTTAAGTTTCTTGCCACTTCTTCTCAACAGATCGATTTTCCGAAGTGGTGGTAGATTCAGTTCTATTTGTAAATTGTGACTTATTTCAAATATATTTAAATACTTACGAAATAAAGATTCTTTTGACTTTGACTTTTGATTATGATGATTTATAAAGTGATGGACACTAAATAACAAAAGTCATTTGATTGAATTACTGACTCCGATAGTATCCATAGAATATTCGATAGGAGATCGAAGGTTGATATCCTTACATTAGAGAAAATTTCGATTTCATTGGGGACCATTGTGTCTGTAAAGACTCGCAAACTTTAACATAAATGACAATTTAATTAAATACTCATAAAAACATTAGTTGAAATATACTAGTAATTTCTAAAAAATACATAAAGATATTCCTCCGCTGCACTGTGCGGAAGTGGACTTACTCTCAATAATTCATGAAAACGTAATTACCTGTAACAAAAATATACTATTTTTCTTTTAGTGGAATAGTATATTATGCTAAAATGAATTATTATCACAAAATATCTATCGTGGTCATGTATGTAATTAAAAAAGGACTTCAGCTTAATCTTATATTTCTCAAAGGAATTAACAAAGGGTAAGAGAGAACACAAAAGGCAGCTTTCAACTAAATGCTCGATGGCAGAGCTAATTATGATTTAATTATAATTATGATTATGAGTCAGAGTACATCTAATAACGACTTCATCCTGCAGCCTGGTATTGACCGTGGCCTTGCAGCCCTGCGAATGCTTGCTGCAACGCCACCTCTCACTGGTATTGTTCCTCATGTGCAGCCCGAATTTGTGGCCCTTCAGAATGAGGCACGGTTTGGACCCTCTTATGATGTAACAGGACAAGCCTAAAACATTTTGTTGCGATTATTTTAAAATATTATTTGAAATGAACAATTATTTTAGTTCAGATGTTTTAATTTTAATTAACATTTATTCCAATTTTGTAAAAGCTGCCGTGATCCAAGTATCTATACTAATATAATAAACATTTTTACATTTTATAGCCTAATTCTAGAGGAAGGTTATTGGCTTTGTTTAATCCAAAAGATCCTAGTTAACCAACCTGAGCTATTTTTTATGAAACGGATTTTTTTTACTGGTTAGGGTTTCACAAACAGAACCCTTGACATTTTTACCTATACATGTATAACCTGAACTTGACTATAACTGTCAATCCAAAGTGTAGAATTCACAAGCTTTTTACAAAACTCAATTAAATTATAAAATAAGGATGAGACGTTTATGTTCCATGACACATGGTGTTATCATGAGGACTCAGGTGGCACACGTCTGTCCATGAGAAAGTACTTGGTCGATGAAACCTGTTAAAATAGTTGTTTATTCTGGAGGTTGTGAATATACTATTTCAAAGAACTGAAACTGTGGCTATGCACTTAATAAACTATTTTTTTTTAATTTAAAATGGAGATAAACTCTTTCCTTTAAATTTAAACATTCTTTAATATTATGAGGAACATTGCATGATATTTTTTCGCTGCAGTAAGCTTGACACTCTGTTAAAAGATGTAAAACGGTTAGATCCACTCCACATATGCATTTTGTTCTATTGTTTTTTGTTATTAAATGAATATGTGTCATATTTGTATGGCCAATTCGGAGTCTGGTGACCCTAGAATTCCTTAAAACTATTAAATTGTACAACTCAGTTAAAACAGTTTAAAGTCATGGTCGCTAATGACCGTTGTTGTTAAAAAGCGACCTTAAATAAACAATTAAAAAAAAAAAAAAAACTCTTTCCTTTATTTAGACCATGCAGGCACAATTTCAATTAATAATTTTAATTATAAAATCTAGTAGGTACCTAATCACACTTAATAACCTCATCTGAATCTGTTGTAGAATCCATCAAAAGGTTTTTTTTATTTATTGATATTGCACAAACAAACATTTATAACTAAAATGATAAATAAACAACCAGTTGAGAGCATTAGCTGTGTTCATCTGTGTCCATCACAAAAAATATATATATCGCCGGGATTCGGGATTCGATGGCCTCTGCCATGAATGGCTATATTACCAGTGTATCCGGTCATCAATATTTTGATTTTCCTCCGTTGCATTCCCAAAAATCATGTAAAACCCTGGGAGACACACTATTTGATCCACTCATAACAAGCGTTCCTCGACAGTTTGGGTGTTTTACACATCGCCAATACGTTGATCCATTTTTGTTTGTCTGCTTTTTACGATATCGATGTCCGGCCAGTAATAAAATGGCTCCTCCCCTTTGAGAAGACTCAAATTTAACATCGGCTTTTCCGGTATTTACTGAAATGCAAAAGGAAAGATTATATAAATGAAAAATGTGATAAATAAAAATTTATTTAAGAATAATTGAACATTTTAAATGCAAAAAACTTAAAAACATTAGGAAAGATTATAATTTCCAATTTCAGACTTATCGGCTTTTATTGTAATAAATGTGTGGATCTGCGTCTATATAGGTTCAATCAATTACAGATCAATGTTGATATATTTACAGATAAGAATATCTACAAATAGTTATAATATCAATATTCCTGCAACTAACAAGATTCGAGAAAAGCTATACAAACAAAATGACTAAATAATTTGTATTCCTTTTGCTTCTGTTGTTTTAGCTCTGGTCAAAACTCCGTTTTTTATCGCATAAGACGGCCGCGCATGCTTGTGGTTAGCAGCTCTGACACGTTGCATGTGGCCGCTGGAGTTTGTGTCAAGGCGGACTGGAAGACCCTGGTGTTTGTGCACTTCCAATAAGTACTATTTTTATTTTTCCTTTTTTGGTAAAAACTGTAGCCGCTGTACATAATAATTTCCTTGCCACGTTCATTCTCGAGCTGAAAATATCAATATATTCTTGTTCCTTAAATGAAGATCTAATGAATATCTAATTGTATTACTCAAAACAACTACTGTCATCATCCAAAATATTGAGAAAATAATCTTATATGCTATGAAAAGGAACAGCTCTTCAACATTTCTAAAAATTATTTTTGGAAAATATCAATGAAATACATATTTACAAATTTGTTTTTTTTTTCACAAAAAATTAAAATTACTTCAAACGTAAGTATTCTGTCTTAAAATAGTACTAAGCGTATGGAAATAAGTAAGTTCTGAACTGTGATATCTAATATTAATTTAATTTTTAAAACAATAGTGAAAGCGTACATTAACCATAGTTTTTAATACTAATAACGTTAAGCCAAGTCACCTTTATGAGCATAGGAAATCATTGTTTTTTGGAACAACGAACCTTTATTTGAACGTTATAAGAAGGAACTAAGCGAATTATAAGTGGCCATACTATATAGTTCATTCATAATTACAGATAATTCCACGACACGGGAATTTTATGGAGCGCGAATAAGTTGTTCCATTTTGTTGGTACGTGTTTTGCTATACGTGTTTTGATATTCATCCCACAACAAAATCTGCCCCCTGCTAGAAGTCTCTAATTTTATATCAGCTTCACCTGTACAACTAAAATGCAATAATAACAAAAAAATATTTTCTGAAGCGTGAGTTAAAACTTTTATTTCAAGTTATTATAACTTGAAATAAAAGTTCTCTTGAAAGACTTGATAAATCCCATTAATGCAGCTTTCGAGGTTATGAAGCAGGAGATGCAGCTGCGGACAACAACTGTAGAAATTAGGCGCAGATGTCGCCTATGTATCAAAGTAGAAGGACGTCAATTTGAACAATTGTTGTAATGTTAATAAAAAAAATACTCAAAATGTTATCTGTTTCATCACCACACCTAAGGTGTTTTCCTTGTACTTAGTTCAAGATTTTTTTTATTTTCCATCGATCATTTAATTATTACCAATTCAACAGTATTAAATTTCGCAAAATATTTCACTTTCCTCAAAAGTAGAGTTTTGTCAAAATTTATCTACTTGATAAAAAAATTGAATAACTCTTGAAGTTCTTTTTTAATTAAAACAAATTACATATCGTTAGAAAGATCACACATTAGGGATGTTTTGCTAGAATTGGAAGTCCTCAATCTCTTTTAGCTTTTTTTTAAGTGAAAGTTGAAATTAAGCTTTAAGTTTTTTCATACATCTTTCTGTAACTTTGAGGACCCATAACTTTTTTTAAGGTAACATCAGCGTTAAGCGATCATTACATGAGAATCTGATAACATTCAAAATAAAAACAAATTAAAATGTTGCCTGTTTTACTCATTGTAAATAAAAATATTCGCCTTCAAAGACATGAAAGTGGTGAAATTCAAAAAATATACCAAAAAAAAAATTTGAAAAAAAACCAAGGGGCCAAGGTCAAATAATTTGGGCTAAGTAAGTAGCACATGACCCCACCCATCCACCATTTGCGTATGTTCAACGTTCTGCCGAACACCCTGTATATTAACTACGTTTGACTTTGCATCGAATAATGATGCATGCAGATCATTATGACCTTCCGCAGCTGTGACCAGAGCTTTTAATGACACTGTCACTGTCGGTGGTGACACAGCCTTGACACATCCTCTTCTTGCATCGCCATGTGATGGTGCCTTTCTTAGAAGTACGGTGCTTGTTGTACCTGTGACCGGAGAAGAGCAAGACCAGTTCACCTCGTTGCGACGTGGTGTATGCGAACTCGCCCTGTGGTGAGCCCTGGTTTTCAAATGGTTTACCTGTAAAAAATATATTTTATAATTTTCGGCTTCTACGTTGTAATACACACACTGTAGGATCTGCGTACTTTTATATGGAAATATTGCACCAGTGTACACAGACAAACACATATTCGGAAAGTCTTAGTAAGTGTATACGCTACCTATGTATGAAATATAATATTGACAAATAAGTTTTGAATCAGCTGTTCCTCGTTGCTTTATCACCGTCAATCTTCAACTAGTGGTACAGTTAGGATAAAAAGACAATCCATTCCAAAAATACAGAGAATTATATCTACCCATTTTCCTTCACAAGCTTTCAGTTTTATAACTATAGTAGAATAGGATATGCAATATTGACAGTTTGTTTTTGATGTTCATCACATTTATAAATTGTCCGAAAGAAATCGTTATAGATATTCTAATACGCTAAAGATGTACCTACGTATCATCTGTTCATCATTTTTTCATTGTAGTGTCCATTTTCTTTATTATAAGTAAAAATCGTTCTATAAATAATGATCCATCACATATCGTAGTTTCGACGATGATTTCTCCGGCCATGAGAATGAACAATTTATCTTTATTTACGTTTGTATACTTACAATGTTTTCTTTTGGAAGTCGGTTGTAAGGACATTACGAGTAAGAATACATTTATAGACATGTACTGCTGAAGCAAATGTTTAAAAGGGATTCAGAATAATATCTAATAATAACTGTTCTAGCCTTAGGACCTCGTAGAAATAAAAAATTACACAAAGCTTCGTTTTCCTTTGCACGTCGACACGCTACCACGACTACTGATAAATTGATATGCAAATATATAAGGTTAAAGAGTATAATTCATTTAATTACGTAAGTTTAATAGCAAATAACAACAATAGTGGAAACAACTTCCGATATTTAGAATCGAATCCGAGAAAAACCATGACGAGAAATGCAAAATACTGAAATCTATCAAACTATATTAATAGTAAGTCACATTATTAAAATATATGATATGATACGCTATCTTGAAGCCTTTAAATTCGTTTAGCAATGATGCCATTGATCTAAATTAACAAGGAGTTCATAAGTTACATTTTCTATGTCGCTCAGGACAAGACCCGCGCAGCGCTTTCAGGTGTTTTTTAGATCTCTTCAGCAATCAGCTGGGTTTCTTCATGTTTCCAAGGCAAGGTAATATTTTTTTCTGTGTGATTTTTTGTGTAAATAGTACGAGCATAAAGTGGCTCTCAGTGCATCACTCAACACCTTACAAACATCCCATCCTTGATAACATGAACAGGCGGTGGATGTGTGTGATGTTCGTTGACACGGATAATATATCCATCCAGGTCTGTTGTCATGTGAGACTTGCAAGTGTTGTTCTTCGTACAGACCCATCTTGTAGTTTTTATATGCCTATTTCTAGGATAAAAACTGTAGCCGTGGTACATCGCTATTATCTTCCCTCGTGGAGTGAGGTAAATGGTTGCTGTGAAATAAATAAGAAGAATTTATTAAACTGAGATAGCACTTCAATAATGGAAATAGTTTGTCAAAAAAAAATGTTGCTTTGAGTATGAGAGGGAAAACAAAGAGTTGACAATACCCTTGATCATACCCTGAGGTACGAGCACAGAACTTTATCGACTCATATGTTTACGAATGTTCGTATAGTATGGAGTCGGTTGCAAGTTTTACATTTATTTTACAGTTATTTAAGAGTACAACATGTTTGCAAACATTCAAAGTTAACAATGCACACATTAAGCTGGCCGTGCGGCAATGGATAGTCTTCATACTATACGAACATTCGTAAACATACGAGTCGATAAAGTTCTGTGCTCGCCTGCCTTTTTGATGAGCCCATTACAGCGCAGCGCCATGAGTCTCCTCTTTGGGTGACGATCTAAATCGTAAATCTAGCCAGCCCAGTGCTAGTTGGTAGAATTTTCAGGGCTCAAAATGGCTTCTGGCATATCCTTACGACTAACTGTATAAGTACTAGAACATAAATTGATAATTGTTAATAATTCTTAAAGATCTGAAATTGATTTAGTTTATTTATTCAGATCTTACAGGCTAATTAAATTAGATGGAATTCAAATCCGGGGTTAGTGACAATTTTTATAGCCGCATGTAGAGACTACCAAGAAACGCCTTACCGCCTCTGGATAAATGTGCCGTAAAACCCTTCACGGTCCGTCCGGCTAGCGACCACTCCCAACGCTCAATTTCATCTCTCCGGCGGCGATGTGTTCCGGAAATGTTCTTTCCTAAACCCTTGTTGCCGCCAAATAGTAAATTTGTACAAGGATTTTCAAAAACTTTGAATAATTTGTTTTACAATTAAAATAAAATAAATAAGGGAATAAAAATATATTTCTAATTTGAGAGTCTTTGCCATCCACCTAAATTCAGCTACATCTTCACTAATCAGGTTAGATTACAGTGTAACTCAGATTTATTAACAACTAAAAAAGTATTTCCACCGCTTGATAAACGTATAACGTTAAGCACGACTCATCCAAGCTACCCGCCTACTGGTATGTGTAGAATTATCTCATGGGTAGTCCGGCTAGCGAAATCTCATGCCAAATATCATCTCCCATCTCTGATGTGGTCCGGCAATGTTTTATAACGAGGCAGTTCTTTTCTCAGCCCGCGTCTCATAATGGGATAAATTTGCACATGGTTTTACAAGCTTTGAAAAATTAATTTGAAATTTAAAACCAAAATGAATACAGTAATAAAAAGATAATATAGGACTTCAGATTCTTTTAATTCTTACAATAAATGTACAAGTTGTCCCGTAAGGAATGGACCAGTGGAATGTGGGTGTTAGAGGGGATCATTACCTTTTTTTTTTATAAGTGACTAAACCCGCGTTTGACCTCAATCTCACCTGATGGTAAGTGACGATGAGGTCGAAGATGAAAGCACACGGGTTTAGGAAGGAACTGGCTCTTTATACAATATTGCCGGAACACATTACCGCCGGAGCGGTAACATTTGGCGGCAGACTTTATATAAAGGGTGGTCGCTAGCCAGGCGGACCCAGAAGGGATCCTACCACCAAGCAAAAATAGGAAATTGCAAAAAAAAACTAATTATTATACAAATTGTTTGAATTTATACAAAAATGTGTTACTTTTTTACTTTTTAATGAAAGGAAGTTAAAAAAAGCTTTGTCTTCCAAATTACAATGTGACTTATCAATCGGTATAATCGGCAACATAAAAATTATGAGCTAAAGCTTTTGCAAAACCAAAATTCAGAAATGAGATGTGGAAAATTGTCATGTTTGCACAAAAAATCCGGTGCAAAAAAAATATGGCAAATAATATTCTAATAAAGCATTTTAAATCATTTTATAACATATTTTTACATAATTATAACCATATTTCTTAGAAAAAAAAACAAGGAAGTTAGAGACACTTGTTGCATTAAATAGAAATGTACATTCCATTTTTTTCGACATAATTGGGTGGTCTGTGATTGTGTTGTGTGTTCATGCGGATGACTGCGCCGCTACTTCTGTCCGTGGTAACTGACGCGGTGCACTTGAGACGGTCACAACTGTTGCATCGCCACCTGCAAGTACTTTTCTGTTCTCGCTGCTTTTTGTACTTGTAACCGTACAGGACAAGAATGTTCGCGCCCCGGTAAGTTTTTAAATACTTGACTGGAATAAAAATGTTATAGATTTACCACTTCGTAATGCTTTTTTTCTTTTCTTTTAACACGCAACAATGAAAAGTCACAAGTATAGTTGTGTTTTGGATGAAGAAAAGGGGAAAACCAATAAAATTAAAACGCATTTTAAATAATTTTGTAATAGATTTAAGATACTAATAAGAGACTGTGACAGCATTAAATACCGATGTATTTTCCATTTTTTTTCGACAGAATTGGGTGGATTGTTATTGTGTCGTGTGTTCACTAGGATGGCTGCACCGCTAGTTCTGTCCGCGGTCACTGACGCGGTGCACTTAAGGCGGCTACTAATGCTGCATCGCTTAATGCAAGTACTTTTATTATCTTGATGCACTTTGAACTTGAACCGCACATGATAAGAATGTTCGAGCCCCTGTTATTTTTTAAATACTTCATTTAAATAAATTTTTTTTTTGCAGCACTTACAAATCACTTTTTAGGAAATTCGAACTTAAAATAATTTTATCAATGTAGATCGATGTCTTCCGGGCTAAATATTTATTCAACAGTCTATGTATACTCCATTAAATACTAGACCAAGAACCAAGTACAAGTTTTTGGTTGATGTATAAACATTCGGTTTATTTAAGCGTACAACTTTATCCCAAGAAAAAATTAAAATATCGATAGAAAATAAAAAACTTAACTCTATATTTTTAAATTTATAACGATGTTAATTTCAAAAGACATGGTCTTCTTGAAAAAAGCTTACAATATTTTAAGAGCAGGTTAAGTATGTTGTGTGACATTACAGATTTAACTTAAATTTTGTTCACTTAGAAGTAATTTGATTTATTTTTCTTATATTATTAAAAAACGTCTTAAATTACAACTGCACTGTGCATCATTCATAACCTGCTCTCAACAAGCTATTTCAAGAAGACCCTGAATTCTGAAATTTATTTCGGTACAAATTTAAAACGATTGGAAATTACGTTTTTTACATCACCTAAAAAGATTCCGGTCTAATGCCCTGTATAATTTGAACCATAAAGAATAAGGTTAAAAACGAAAAACTGAGCACTAAATACTTGATCCATATCGGCTGACAAAAAAATCTTACCCCTATTTTATGTCTTACTAACGATTTGTGTTCATAATTATCACTCTTTATAATTTTATTTTTGATAACTTTTTTATTCATACTGTTGCTACCAAGAACAAGTTAAAATTCATAGTTTCCTATTTCAGATCTTTTTTCTTCATAACATTTAATGATCATATTGCTTTAATTAATATGTTATTACTAAGAACATTCGTCAACTCATAATGTACCTAGTTGTTCAGAATTTCTTGCTTTCTATTATAAGGCCGGCGCCAGACTTAGCTTCAAATGTTTGAACAAATGTTTGAATGCTATGTGTGGCGCTGGACTTTGGATATGTATTCAACGTTTGCACAAAGATTTGCACTTTGCCATCCGGAGTCGGTCTTTTTCGACACATCAAAGCATTCAAAGTTGAATGTGTTCAAATGTTTTCGTGGCTTGCCACATTTGTTCAGTGTCCAGTTGCTCGAGCGTTGTTGAGCGGGACGGTTGTGTGCATGTTACACTGCATGCGGCCATATAATGGACTGGGGCAGCGAGTGCGTTCTGGAATTTGTAGAGTTGTTACAGGGGCAACTATGTACATGGAACCCGAAAAATAACAAATAAAAAAACTATAATTACATGCACACAAATAATACAGGCTAACTGAGTCTACAAAATCGTTGTCCATCTTGTTTGTTGTCTACTAGCATACTGTGGAGAAAAGTGTTTGCGAAGCAAGTCTGGCAGGTTACGTCAATATGTGTTCAAATGACTTTGCAAAGTCGTCAAAGATTTGTGCAAATCTTTGAAGCTAAGTCTGGCGCCCGAGCAAGAGACAATACTATCATATTTTTGAGATGATGAGTTGAGCCTGACTATTGACCATGTTGGGGTTGTAATGACCGACCTCACACTTTAAGGATTATGGCGCTTCGCCGGCCGTTGCCGCGGTACCACTCGCGCACGTCTAGCCTATATGCAACCTAACTGCTCGCTACGCTCGTCGTCGCACCTAACCGTACCTACTACGTCTTTCGGTGCGGGAGCCATTCTTGTCGCATACTCTTCTGCATCCCAATGTTAATGAATATATTATTATAAAACAAATGTATAAATATAGACGTTATGATTATACATATTATGGATAGAAATATTTATGCATATTATAGTTATGTATCTATTCGAATGATTATAAGTTTCGATCATTAGTATTAAGAGATATATTAAAACAAATATTAGTAAAATCAAAGTGTATGAAAAGTGATATTTTGAATTTCGATGACCATCTTTTTTAATACTTAGTGCTTAATTTCTTTATGATGAATGATCATTATGATTTAAATGGTATGAGATATTTTCGGACTACCGATTTTAGGAGTTGAAAAGCTATGTGAAACAATAGATAAAAAAAAGCCATCTATTTAAGCAGAGTCAAGCTGGTAAAATTATGGAAAGCCAAATCAGTAGTCAATAGATCAGTAAAAAGTCGTAGCCAAATCGTAGATGATCGTAGCATGGCCAACCAAGCCAACCATGAAATGCTCGACTACGGTACTGGCCATGTCATCCTCGTTTCTTTTTGTAGTATCAAAGTTAAGTTGTTATGAGATAGTTTGTTTATTTCAGAGAAAATACTCTAAGCTTTCATTCAATCAATAAAAAAGTAAACACAAAATAATTTGAATTTTACCATTTGGACAATTTCACGATTTCTCTTTGGCTACGACATACAACATAAAATTTCTTCTAGGCAAGTCATGTAGTGTTGAAGTTGCACTTAAGTTACTTATATTTATGTGAATAATAAATATTGGTGGTTACTAGATCTTGTATAGATGTATTAAAGTTGTACGTTGTATAGTACGATTACAAAGGCAACCCCAATTGCTGCGATCCAGACATACCTCTTTCGCTCGTTCCACGTTCATTAATCTTTTCATTCATTATTATTATATTTCGCCGTTTTATTCTTTAGATAGGAGGAACAAGTAGTCCTCCTAACCTGCAAGGCAGCAGTCGCAAATATTTAGAGATATGCTAAAATTAAAAGAAAAATAGTTAAAGTTTATATTTCATCTTCCTTCCAAGTCATTCCGCGAACTTTTTGACCTCCCCTCGTACCTCTTTCGCTCGTTCCAATCTTCTCATACATTATTTTATTATAAGAAAACCCCTTAATATCTATTTATTACCTTCATCACGCTATAATTCACAAATTTTGGATATATACTTAAGTTACTACATTACATTTCATTTTTAATAATAAAATATAAATGTTTTGGTATTAAGCAATATTCAAATGTAAGCAAAAATAGTTGTTACTTATAAATGTCAGCAAATGAGTCAAAGGAATTATACGTACTTTAAATCAATCAAATCTTTTAAATATAAACGAAATTGGAAAATACTTTTCCAAACAGGCGTAGGTATTAAAAAAAACGTACAAGAGCTGCCCTACATCAGTGACAATGGTTATTTATGGTTGTGGTTGTTATTAACTTTGACAACCTTATTGTCTATGGTGCTGAGAGACGCTTTGCAGCCGCGTCGCGCCGTGCAGTACCAGTTCCCTTTTGGCGAGTTTGTGCTCATTTTGTTTAAATTAAACCGATAGTTTCCGTACGCTATCATTGGTCTCCCAAATCTAGTAGTTCCAAAATAAAACTGTGCATCTGAAATGCAAATAATATAATATTATTATAAATAAGCATGACTCTCTAATAAGCAACTTATAGTCTGCAACTTTAAAATTTATGTTATGTATTATTTTTAAACACAGGTTATTTATTTGATACCTATGTTAAAAAACGCATTCGCACGTCATATATTTATTTAATTCACTCAATTCTGGCTTCGTGGCATGTGTTTTATGTCATTTACTAGCTTAACCTAACATAAAAAAAAAGCTTTTTTTTTTTTTTTATGAGTTATGGATAGGATTATAGTTATTATTATTATTATTTTTATTATTATATATTATTATTATTATTTTATGTATATATCAAAAAGGATATTCTCTCTAAAAGAGGTAAGTTATTTAACAATGCGGGCCTAAAACCAAGCATGTTAAAGTTGTGTTGTTTCGTTTATGTTTGTTCCAGACGTTAGGAACTTCCTTGTGATACGGCAGGTGTTAAGTATAATAGATTTTTGAATGGTATAAGTAAGGTATTATTATTATTATTATTTATACCTAAAGCTACACGCCTTTCGGCGGAAAGACCCGACAATTTGACCAGTCGGTCGGGGATCAGGGCAAGAGGGACAGAAACCGGCGAACTATTCGGGCAGTATCTAGCAAAACCGCTTTTTGCATGCGTGCTGGAAGCGAACCGCCACCGAATCCCAGCCTTTCAAGGTTTCTGACCAAAGTGGCTGGGGTCAAACCGTTTGTGGATATTACAACCGGGATGATTTCGGTGGACATAACTTCCCACATTTCGGTCACCTCGTGTGCAAGGTCCAAGTACTTGCGTTGCTTTTCGGTCTCGGCCTTCACGAGGTTCTCGTCATGTGGTATAGTTATGTCCACCAAAAACACCTTGGACGACGATCGGTCCATTAACACGATATCAGGTTTATTCGCTAGAATAGTCCTGTCCGTGATAATGGGCCGATCCCAGTAGAGCTTGGCGCTGCCATTTTCGAGAACTGGCTCCGGCGTGTACTGGTAATAATTATTATTATTATTATTATAGTTATTTATTATTTCCGTTGGATCCCACTTTTTCGATCCCATTTTTTAGTTAGTTCCGTTGGGTCCCATTTTTTATTTCCGTTGAATCCCATGTTTAATATATGTACACGTAGCGACAAAAGTCCAAACATTTTTTAATATTAATAAATTAAATATAGGAAGCTAAGCTATCCCATCAACCTGTTCTAATATAATTCAAGTTTTACAGGTATCAATTTGAGGTCAAGTTAAAAGTGCCTTAGATTTTATTACTTTATAAAAATAAAAATATTAAATTCTATCATTTGCGTTAAATTTAATTTCGTTGCTTTGTATAGTTTATAATTTTAACCTTCGAACCATATTTACAAATTCTTCGTGGTTTAGCCAAAACTCAACCTTATAATTTCTTTAACTATACAGGGTGACTGGTGGGTCACTTTTGAAATTCAAGGGCATGATAGTTTGAGATCATACATGAAGAGAAAAAATATAATAAAAATAAATATTAATTATTTACTGAGTAAACTTAACCGAAAGTTAAAGAATTGATTACGCAACGCGTGGTTACGCTAGCATTGGCAGCGATCCGCGTGCCAGGTCACGTGCCGCGATTGACTTAGATGTAAGTAAAGTTAGTAGTAACAAAACTTTATTTATTTATAGGGAATTCTAGTGCAAAATTAAGTACCTAGTTTTATTACATAATTATGACCAGAATCAAGTAAAGAGTACCCACTTTCAGTATCTAAAATTTTTTACCAGTCACTCTGTATATTTTAGGGTTTATCGGGCAATCGTATTTTATACAGGATGGACCACTTAGACCGGTCAGTATGGGAAATTCGGAAACTGAAAAGCATACGAGGATCTGTTCTTTGCAACCACGTCATCGATTTTACTAAAAAGATAAATTCGTTCACAAACAATTTGTACTCAGCTCAGGAATCGAACCCGAAACTTTTGAATAATAAAATAAACATGAAACTTTAATGTAACTTTTGAATTTTTATTTTTCCGATCACGATATATTTTATTTTTTGAAATTCCGAACCTTCGCCTTCCCTCACTGAAGTTTAAGGATTTGCCTCAAAGTGTATCAAAATGTCGAGTTCATCGTTTTTCATTTGGTGCCTCTGTTATGGTAAATGGTGATCGAAACATTTCGAATTTATTAGATTAAACACCAACAGTTTCATTATAAATCGAAATGGCATATTTCTATAAGGACATCTTTCACGGTCCTAATGTTATGTTTTATGGTTCAAAAAAAAAAATTTGATATGCTTTGGTTATGTCATAAAATCAAATCATAAAATCACAAATGCAATAACTAATTATACAAAAAAAATACAGGGAATTTGCTTATTAGTACATATTATCTACAAATTAATAACTAGTGGCTACACCAGCATATTGTGACCAGTAAGAAGCACAAATTTGACGCCTATACATAATTAAGTATGAGGGCATTCGAAAATTTCAAGACAACCAGGAGTTTTTCAAATGAATTCTAAAATTACAATATCTCAATAATGTTTCAGTTCCACCTATGAGTGTCTGTGAAAAAAGTTGCAAATGACCTTTACTATAACCTCTAATGAATAATGCTCTAATAAACTAGCACCCTGTATACAGCCAGCCGCAAAATAACACGGCAAATTCAGGATACGGCAGGAACTTCATCTGATAGAAATTCATCTTTTTGCATATAACATATCGTACATCAACCTACACATTTGTATAAATACCTATATAATTATATTACTTCAATCAAGCTAAACATAAATAGGTATATCTTGATCAAATATAGTCTTATAATTTTTAAACCCAATTTGTTTGCAATAGTACCTGCATTCATATTTCTTTAGAATTTGGGATCGAATGGTTATATCTACTTTGAGTAATAAGTGGGATCCAAAAGTGGGATCCAACGGAAATAAATGAAAAAAAGACGAGTGGCACTCGGAGACTGCCACGGTAAACTTATTGCATAGCATTTTTATCAACTTACGCAATTATAATTATTTATTTAATTTATTAATATAGTATTAAAATATTATTAGTAAAATTCTTGCGTTCTTGGATTAGGTTATATAATTAATTTTTAAATCAACCAGTTTGTTAGAAATAAACAAATGTTATGTTGAAGTATGAAAGTCAGTCGTGTAATGAATCATATTTTATTCGCTTATTTTTTATTAAGCTATTGCATAGCTTCTATCGCGGGCCTTGAGCGTGGGGACCGAATCCAGAAATTCCGTAACGAAAAAAACCTCCACCCCCCATTCCGACCGGCACAGCGGTGATACTTTGATTTCATAACTTTACATGCGGGCTTTAAAAAACAATCAGCGCCATCTACTAGGAACTTGTGGAACTTCATATTAGATCAAACATTACTGCATTAATAAATTAAATAAATAATTATAATTGCGTAAGTTGATAAAAATGCTATGCAATAAGTTTACCGTGGCAGTCTCCGAGTGCCACTCGTCTTTTTTTCATTTATTTCCGTTGGATCCCACTTTTGGATCCCACTTATTACTCAAAGTAGATATAACCATTCGATCCCAAATTCTAAAGAAATATGAATGCAGGTACTATTGCAAACAAATTGGGTTTAAAAATTATAAGACTATATTTGATCAAGATATACCTATTTATGTTTAGCTTGATTGAAGTAATATAATTATATAGGTATTTATACAAATGTGTAGGTTGATGTACGATATGTTATATGCAAAAAGATGAATTTCTATCAGATGAAGTTCCTGCCGTATCCTGAATTTGCCGTGTTATTTTGCGGCTGGCTGTATACAGGGTGCTAGTTTATTAGAGCATTATTCATTAGAGGTTATAGTAAAGGTCATTTGCAACTTTTTTCACAGACACTCATAGGTGGAACTGAAACATTATTGAGATATTGTAATTTTAGAATTCATTTGAAAAACTCCTGGTTGTCTTGAAATTTTCGAATGCCCTCATACTTAATTATGTATAGGCGTCAAATTTGTGCTTCTTACTGGTCACAATATGCTGGTGTAGCCACTAGTTATTAATTTGTAGATAATATGTACTAATAAGCAAATTCCCTGTATTTTTTTTGTATAATTAGTTATTGCATTTGTGATTTTATGATTTGATTTTATGACATAACCAAAGCATATCAAATTTTTTTTTTTGAACCATAAAACATAACATTAGGACCGTGAAAGATGTCCTTATAGAAATATGCCATTTCGATTTATAATGAAACTGTTGGTGTTTAATCTAATAAATTCGAAATGTTTCGATCACCATTTACCATAACAGAGGCACCAAATGAAAAACGATGAACTCGACATTTTGATACACTTTGAGGCAAATCCTTAAACTTCAGTGAGGGAAGGCGAAGGTTCGGAATTTCAAAAAATAAAATATATCGTGATCGGAAAAATAAAAATTCAAAAGTTACATTAAAGTTTCATGTTTATTTTATTATTCAAAAGTTTCGGGTTCGATTCCTGAGCTGAGTACAAATTGTTTGTGAACGAATTTATCTTTTTAGTAAAATCGATGACGTGGTTGCAAAGAACAGATCCTCGTATGCTTTTCAGTTTCCGAATTTCCCATACTGACCGGTCTAAGTGGTCCATCCTGTATAAAATACGATTGCCCGATAAACCCTAAAATATACAGAGTGACTGGTAAAAAATTTTAGATACTGAAAGTGGGTACTCTTTACTTGATTCTGGTCATAATTATGTAATAAAACTAGGTACTTAATTTTGCACTAGAATTCCCTATAAATAAATAAAGTTTTGTTACTACTAACTTTACTTACATCTAAGTCAATCGCGGCACGTGACCTGGCACGCGGATCGCTGCCAATGCTAGCGTAACCACGCGTTGCGTAATCAATTCTTTAACTTTCGGTTAAGTTTACTCAGTAAATAATTAATATTTATTTTTATTATATTTTTTCTCTTCATGTATGATCTCAAACTATCATGCCCTTGAATTTCAAAAGTGACCCACCAGTCACCCTGTATAGTTAAAGAAATTATAAGGTTGAGTTTTGGCTAAACCACGAAGAATTTGTAAATATGGTTCGAAGGTTAAAATTATAAACTATACAAAGCAACGAAATTAAATTTAACGCAAATGATAGAATTTAATATTTTTATTTTTATAAAGTAATAAAATCTAAGGCACTTTTAACTTGACCTCAAATTGATACCTGTAAAACTTGAATTATATTAGAACAGGTTGATGGGATAGCTTAGCTTCCTATATTTAATTTATTAATATTAAAAAATGTTTGGACTTTTGTCGCTACGTGTACATATATTAAACATGGGATTCAACGGAAATAAAAAATGGGACCCAACGGAACTAACTAAAAAATGGGATCGAAAAAGTGGGATCCAACGGAAATAATAAATAACTATAATAATAATAATAATAATTATTACCAGTACACGCCGGAGCCAGTTCTCGAAAATGGCAGCGCCAAGCTCTACTGGGATCGGCCCATTATCACGGACAGGACTATTCTAGCGAATAAACCTGATATCGTGTTAATGGACCGATCGTCGTCCAAGGTGTTTTTGGTGGACATAACTATACCACATGACGAGAACCTCGTGAAGGCCGAGACCGAAAAGCAACGCAAGTACTTGGACCTTGCACACGAGGTGACCGAAATGTGGGAAGTTATGTCCACCGAAATCATCCCGGTTGTAATATCCACAAACGGTTTGACCCCAGCCACTTTGGTCAGAAACCTTGAAAGGCTGGGATTCGGTGGCGGTTCGCTTCCAGCACGCATGCAAAAAGCGGTTTTGCTAGATACTGCCCGAATAGTTCGCCGGTTTCTGTCCCTCTTGCCCTGATCCCCGACCGACTGGTCAAATTGTCGGGTCTTTCCGCCGAAAGGCGTGTAGCTTTAGGTATAAATAATAATAATAATAATACCTTACTTATACCATTCAAAAATCTATTATACTTAACACCTGCCGTATCACAAGGAAGTTCCTAACGTCTGGAACAAACATAAACGAAACAACACAACTTTAACATGCTTGGTTTTAGGCCCGCATTGTTAAATAACTTACCTCTTTTAGAGAGAATATCCTTTTTGATATATACATAAAATAATAATAATAATATATAATAATAAAAATAATAATAATAATAACTATAATCCTATCCATAACTCATAAAAAAAAAAAATGCTTTTTTTTTATGTTAGGTTAAGCTAGTAAATGACATAAAACACATGCCACGAAGCCAGAATTGAGTGAATTAAATAAATATATGACGTGCGAATGCGTTTTTTAACATAGGTATCAAATAAATAACCTGTGTTTAAAAATAATACATAACATAAATTTTAAAGTTGCAGACTATAAGTTGCTTATTAGAGAGTCATGCTTATTTATAATAATATTATATTATTTGCATTTCAGATGCACAGTTTTATTTTGGAACTACTAGATTTGGGAGACCAATGATAGCGTACGGAAACTATCGGTTTAATTTAAACAAAATGAGCACAAACTCGCCAAAAGGGAACTGGTACTGCACGGCGCGACGCGGCTGCAAAGCGTCTCTCAGCACCATAGACAATAAGGTTGTCAAAGTTAATAACAACCACAACCATAAATAACCATTGTCACTGATGTAGGGCAGCTCTTGTACGTTTTTTTTAATACCTACGCCTGTTTGGAAAAGTATTTTCCAATTTCGTTTATATTTAAAAGATTTGATTGATTTAAAGTACGTATAATTCCTTTGACTCATTTGCTGACATTTATAAGTAACAACTATTTTTGCTTACATTTGAATATTGCTTAATACCAAAACATTTATATTTTATTATTAAAAATGAAATGTAATGTAGTAACTTAAGTATATATCCAAAATTTGTGAATTATAGCGTGATGAAGGTAATAAATAGATATTAAGGGGTTTTCTTATAATAAAATAATGTATGAGAAGATTGGAACGAGCGAAAGAGGTACGAGGGGAGGTCAAAAAGTTCGCGGAATGACTTGGAAGGAAGATGAAATATAAACTTTAACTATTTTTCTTTTAATTTTAGCATATCTCTAAATATTTGCGACTGCTGCCTTGCAGGTTAGGAGGACTACTTGTTCCTCCTATCTAAAGAATAAAACGGCGAAATATAATAATAATGAATGAAAAGATTAATGAACGTGGAACGAGCGAAAGAGGTATGTCTGGATCGCAGCAATTGGGGTTGCCTTTGTAATCGTACTATACAACGTACAACTTTAATACATCTATACAAGATCTAGTAACCACCAATATTTATTATTCACATAAATATAAGTAACTTAAGTGCAACTTCAACACTACATGACTTGCCTAGAAGAAATTTTATGTTGTATGTCGTAGCCAAAGAGAAATCGTGAAATTGTCCAAATGGTAAAATTCAAATTATTTTGTGTTTACTTTTTTATTGATTGAATGAAAGCTTAGAGTATTTTCTCTGAAATAAACAAACTATCTCATAACAACTTAACTTTGATACTACAAAAAGAAACGAGGATGACATGGCCAGTACCGTAGTCGAGCATTTCATGGTTGGCTTGGTTGGCCATGCTACGATCATCTACGATTTGGCTACGACTTTTTACTGATCTATTGACTACTGATTTGGCTTTCCATAATTTTACCAGCTTGACTCTGCTTAAATAGATGGCTTTTTTTTATCTATTCTATTGTTTCAACTCCTAAAATCGGTAGTCCGAAAATATCTCATACCATTTAAATCATAATGATCATTCATCATAAAGAAATTAAGCACTAAGTATTAAAAAAGATGGTCATCGAAATTCAAAATATCACTTTTCATACACTTTGATTTTACTAATATTTGTTTTAATATATCTCTTAATACTAATGATCGAAACTTATAATCATTCGAATAGATACATAACTATAATATGCATAAATATTTCTATCCATAATATGTATAATCATAACGTCTATATTTATACATTTGTTTTATAATAATATATTCATTAACATTGGGATGCAGAAGAGTATGCGACAAGAATGGCTCCCGCACCGAAAGACGTAGTAGGTACGGTTAGGTGCGACGACGAGCGTAGCGAGCAGTTAGGTTGCATATAGGCTAGACGTGCGCGAGTGGTACCGCGGCAACGGCCGGCGAAGCGCCATAATCCTTAAAGTGTGAGGTCGGTCATTACAACCCCAACATGGTCAATAGTCAGGCTCAACTCATCATCTCAAAAATATGATAGTATTGTCTCTTGCTCGGGCGCCAGACTTAGCTTCAAAGATTTGCACAAATCTTTGACGACTTTGCAAAGTCATTTGAACACATATTGACGTAACCTGCCAGACTTGCTTCGCAAACACTTTTCTCCACAGTATGCTAGTAGACAACAAACAAGATGGACAACGATTTTGTAGACTCAGTTAGCCTGTATTATTTGTGTGCATGTAATTATAGTTTTTTTATTTGTTATTTTTCGGGTTCCATGTACATAGTTGCCCCTGTAACAACTCTACAAATTCCAGAACGCACTCGCTGCCCCAGTCCATTATATGGCCGCATGCAGTGTAACATGCACACAACCGTCCCGCTCAACAACGCTCGAGCAACTGGACACTGAACAAATGTGGCAAGCCACGAAAACATTTGAACACATTCAACTTTGAATGCTTTGATGTGTCGAAAAAGACCGAAACTGTTTCGCGCGGTTTTACCCCCGTCATTTCAAATCCCTCAAGATACTATGCCAAATTTCATCCAAATACATTAAGCCGTTTTGCCGTGATAGAGTAACAAACATCCAGACATGCATACATCCATCCATCCATCCAAACTTGCACATTTATAATATACAAAATTTTATTCGATAGATGTCGCTGTACGTCAATTAAATCGCGCAAGAAGAGTTATAAATGACTTAGCTATATTAACTTTGAAGACAGCCTTCATACGTCCTCCCTTTCAGTCCTTTCACTATTATAACAACAGATTGATAACGAAGGGCTGTATGACATCAATTGCATCATTGCATACGAGGTTTTATGGTGCTAATTAGGCCGGAGTATGCAATTCATGCTTACATCCGAGGTAAACACTCTGCTTAACATATCGACTGTGACGCAAGTAAAAAAACAAGACAGCAGGTTTCTATGAACATTTATTAAAGTGAAACACATGTGTATTTAATTAAAATTAATAGTGAAATTAGAACAACCTGTAAAAAAATGACATATTAAGTTGTATTATATGCACCAAATCAGCATAGTATTTTTATGAAATATTTTGGTAACTTATTAAAAAGGGCAATTAAATACGTAACTTTACTGCTAAACTAATTTCATTTTAGGCTTCGTTTAAATTTTTTTGTACTACTTCTGCAGTAAATACTTTCGATTTCTTGTTTTTAACACGTTCCCAGCGGCACAAATTTATCTATACTTTCCATTACTGCGTTACGAGTTGTTTTAAACCTCGTCCTATACCCGACATTGTAGCGGCACGAGGCGTATTAAACCCCACCCCCCAAAAGAGACTAAAATCCTTTTTTTGGCGCCAAATAAGACAAAATGGACGACTTTTGTTTTGATTATTATTAACAATGAGTTGATTAACCTAGATCTGCCGCCGCCCGTGGTTAAATTAGTTAGTTTAGATTATATGGGTAAAATAAATGTGTGGGTCTAATGCACCTCGTACCGCACCGAAAAATGGCAGGTTTTCATATAATTTAGTGATGGGAAAATAAATATCGATTTTATTTTATTGTTTTTATTTATCAAAGTTATGGACGGAATTAATACAAAAAAGGGAAAAAAAGTTATGGATGTTTTTCATTGAAACATGTCAGACAATAAGATTTTTTGCAAACAGTGCATTGTGTGAGAATTTTTTTGGTCTTTTTGTCTGCCTCACGACATGTCAAGGTTGTACGGAGTTTTTCGTAGCATCCGACACATCTCTTCTTCTTTGGACCCTTTTCGAGCTGATGTGATTTCTTTGCAGTGAATTCTGAAAAGTAGAAACGAGTTGAGTAATGAGTAGATTAGGGCAAGAGTAAGGTAGAATTGGGTAGAGTTCGGAATAGTTGGTTAGAGTAGAGATGAGTCGGGCAAAAGAGCTTAATTTTGATAAGCAAAACACCGTTTGCATTCAATAAACAAATATACATTATCATTATCATCAGCATAAATGTAGAAAGTTACTCAACATGTCACATTCACGTTTTTATTAACGATGTAACGAGTAGTTCTGATATTTGAAAATTACCTGTATCCACATCCAAGTCTTTCTTTGTAAAAGCTTGAATAAGTTTTTCCACAAATATTCTCTTTGGCATTTTATTTCTATCACCATTAATTGAATTATACACAATCCAGGCATTAATAAGGGCTGTACCAAATATTAGTTCCATTATAACTTTTCTCCACCACTTAATTCCTTTTTTAATGTTGTATAATACGAAGACATGTGGTCACTGTAGTCTATTCCTTTTTTTGTTTCATTGTACATTAAAACACATCCGGGTTTTTTAATGCTTTCGTTAGTGCCTCTCTTCTTTTTCCCAGTATCTATTAGTTTATCGTCATGGTCTTTGCACGTAGTCATCATTAAAACATTTCTTTTATCCATCCATTTCAATACTTTCACACCCTTTTTGTTCATTTTTCCAATAATCTGGCCCTTTTTTATTTTCGCATTAACAACCTTCTTTGGCAAATATTTTCTTCTTAAGTTTAAAGTTCCACATAAAAAAGCTTTTTTTGATAGAAGTTCTTCTACCAAACTCAACGAAGTATAGAAATTATCTACTATCACGATTCTTCCCTCTTCTGTTAAATTTTTCACCAATCTTAGTACTCTTTTACTGTGATCGACTTCTCGGTTCTGGTCTTTTTTACCTGTATAAATCTCTATTTGGTGGGTATAACCTTCGAGGGTGCAAAGCTTGTAAAGCTTAACGCCATATCGGTGAGATTTGTTTTTTATATACTGACGGAAACCTAATCGTCCTCTCCATGGAACCATTGTCTCATCAATTACTACATATTTTCCGGGCTTTAAAATATTCTGAAATTTGTCGGTGATCATCAAAAGCATATCTCTGATTTTATGTAGTTTGTCAGTTTTATCATCATTCGAAACATCACTGATATGCCAGCATTTTAATAAGAGTAAAAATCTGTCTCTTGTCATCACTGAACGTATAAATTCGTTTTTGTATAATTTGTTCTTGCTCCAATACAAATTTATTAAACTTTATTAATTAAATTTTATTTAAAAATTAAATTTATTTTATTAAACTTCCGAAAAAGGCCTTTGTTAGTAGTAAATATTATTTTTATAACGGTGCAATAAAAGCATGCTCTGTTCAGAGCACATTGTATAAATTACTAGCTTGTCCCCGCAGTTCCACTTGCGTAACTCCCGTTCCCGTGGGAATTTATAATTTGGGAATCTATAACCTTTACCAAGAACTCAGCTATCAAATGCAAAATGAATTTTTCAAATCGGGCCAATAATCTCTGAGATCATAGCGTTCAACCAAACAAACAAACAAACTGTTCAGCTTTATAATATTAGTATAAATGTTAAAGAAAACTAAGCAAGCGTGCTAGTTGCAGGAGGGTGCTGGTTTATTTTATAGTACATATTTCCATAGGTATATATTATGAATAAGGTTGTCATCTTAATTGCCAACGCGAGATAAAAAATATCGGATTTACCCTTTTGCAACTCCCGCCTGGCCGGGACTGATGGCAGCCTTAATCATAAAGCATTGTAATTTTTATTAATACTGGTTCTTATAATAGATAAGTATTTTGTTATTGTTCATTCTATAAATGTTAATTTTACAAAACATGCTAAGTTATTTGTGTTAGTGTGTTCACGTCTTAAGCTTTTCACACAAAAACGCCAAAAAATATAGCTCAGTTAAATTAAAAGTACCACTCCAACCTTACAGTACGTACTCACTGATCCGTTAGATATCGTCATCATTTAAGGTAGAACGCTAAAAACAAAATAAAAATTATGAATTATATTTAGCTGTCGGATATTAAAACTTAATAAATCATAAAACTTACATAGAACATTTAATTGAAATGACCGCCTCCGTAGCCGAGTGTGCTAAGGCGCCAAACCTTGCTCATGCGGTCCGTGAGGTCCGGGTTCGATCCCTCGCAGGGCATACAAAAAAAAATGTTCTGGGTCTGGGTGTTTATCTATTTATGTATGTATATTCTAGATTCCCCCCTAGTCCGCTACATGGTAATCCATAACACAAGCCTTGGCTTAGCTTGGTACCATGCAGTTGGTGTGGTTGTCTGGGGATTTTATTTTATTTTTATTTTAATTAGAGTAGAGGTCGTCACAAATTAATAGGCCCGTTTGTTAGGTGTCAAATCTATTATTTGCATTAGGTACTCTACATTCGATAATAAACTTTATTTCATGGACATAAGGAAACGTCTGAACGGACTTCTTAATTTATAACGCCTAAAGTAGACCTATACGAGTATGCGTTATTCCCACTAGCAAGCCTCAAGTATTTAAAAAAAACCGGCCAAGTGCTAGTTGGACTCGCGCCCTAAGGGTTCAATACCATTATCTATAAAATGTCAAAAATATAAGGTTTTTTGTACGGCAGCCCTAAAAATGAAGGCAGCCCTATTATTAGTATTTGTTGTTGAAGCGGCAAAAGAAATACACCATCAGAATAATAATAATAACCCCACAATAATAATCCCACCGTACGTGGGTAGGTATTTTTTTATACACCTAGGTAACTTGGCATAATTATTTCACCTAGACAGAGTACATTTGTGGCTTACCTGTTTTTGAAATATCTTCCTGTATTCTGATTTTGGCTCTAATTTTCCAACAGGTTTTTCTTCATCTTCCTCCTTGATTAACCTTTTTCGGCAACGTTTCGACATGATAATTTTCAACACAAAGTCAGCGCAGCGGTCCTCTTTGGTCGCGTGTGCAGCCTCAACGCCTCAACCAAGGAACACTATACGCCTCAACTGCGTTGCACAACACTAGCCAGGTGTAGCCAGCGTGGGGTGCGGTACGAGGTGCGCGGGGGTACGAGGCGTTCGCAATCTCGTTCCGCACTGTGTTGGTATTATTATTTGTTCAGTGCGGCACGAGGTCTAACAAACCCGACATTAGGTTGGTGTAGCATAGACCTAGGAATCAATAGCACATCTCAAACATATAGTTATCACTCTCCTACACTGAACCAGACGGAAGTTATACCTCTCGCACGACAGAGAAGTTAAAGGTTTTTCTTGATTTGACTTGATTGATTTCTGGATTTTAGATAGATGGCATATAGATGGCGCCACTCGCTAAAGTAAACATATCTCCTGTGTATCTAAATTCATAAAAAATAGTCAAAGTGCAAAATCCAATGTTTTTATTTCACTATTACTTCGAAATATTCATGATTAAGCTGTGTAATTGTTAGTGAAACTGTGAAGTGTACTAAAGTGGAAAAACAAATTGCAAAAACAAAGTGCCATAAAACCAGTCAAAATATACAAAAAACCGTAATAACTTTGAATAATCTCCTAACTTATTGAGATACAATAAATAATTAAAGTGAAAAATAAATAATCTTCGAAAATATCTGTGATAAATTAACAAATTAAAGCTGCAAGTGATATTTGTGAACACAGTGGCGGTAGAAAAGAAAGAACACTATACAACCCGCACGAACGCAAGAGAGATAGCGTAACGAATATTTGTGAGAATAAACTGATTCACTAATTCACGCTCACCAAAGTGGAAGCAGTGGAACATTGCGGTGAAACGCTCGGCTACGCTTCACTAAGGAATATTGTAACGCGAGTTCGAATCCTGCGCCGCGGCCATAATTAAACTTTATTATTATTTTTATTATTATTTTTATTTTATTTTTATTTTCATTATTTCTATTCATTTGTATTTTACGACTACTGATTATTGACTCTTTTTATTATAATACCATAATTATGCATTTTTAATTTAAAGACAAAATATAATATTAAACTTTGGTTTTATAAACATAAATTGTTAATAATATTACAGTAGTTAAACTAAAAAGATTTTTTTTTTTTTTCTAATAAATTTGTACAGCGCTAGTTGAATTTGCAATCCGTAACATTTTTTGTATAAGTTTTTAACTAAGATAATAACACATCTGACTAATTTGTAATATTTTAAATGTAGTGAATGTAACTGTGAGTGAATTTGAAAACTTCATGACAATGTATTGCATGAAATCAAACTGATTAATATATATATATATCTTTTCTGAATTAGTTTTTAGCTGTTGATATTTTTTACTTGGTAAAAATAGGTACAGACTGAAATTACTTCTGATTAAAAAAAAAAAAAAAGATAAGATTAGTAATTAGGTATAATAACTCTAAATTTAATTGATTTTATGTGAGAGTAAGATTTGTAAATATTGTATTTATTGATTATCCTATTGTACTGACACCTTATAGTAGGTTAAATTTAGATTTTTTTTAAATATTAAATTTATTTGTTTATCTGATAATTGGACATTGAAATTTATTTTCAATTATTTAATTTTTTTAATTATTTTATTTTCTTTTGAATTTTTATGTTTAGTTTTATTTTTCTGACCAGTATTGCGGACATTTAATGATTGATATACAGGAATTAATTTTATCGACTCTAACTATTTTATCAATTTTGTTATTTTATTTTATTTTCTGAATTTTTATGTATAGTTTTATATTTTTTATTTTAAGACGAGTAGTTCGGACATGCTATTAATTAATTAATTCGTTCGTTGGGCAATTTGATTGTATATTTTGATTGTATATTTTGACTTTTTCTTAATCTATATATTGTCATAATTTTGTACTCAATTATTTTTGTTCCATATTAAACCTACATACCAAGCCACCTTATAACAATTAGCACTGTAAATAGGTCTAAGATAATCATGGACAGAGATAACGTAACAACAAGAAAAAAGAAAACAGAGGAATCGTTACATAATACCTCACTATTTGAAACTACAACAATGAGCTTAACGGATACATCATTAAATGACAGTGTGACTATGGGTGAAATACAGGAAAAAAATGAAAAATTAAGTTCGGAATTAATGATTGCAAACCTTGAAATTGACAATCTTAATATGGAGAATAAACGGCTACAAACAGAACTACAAAAATGTTTTAAGGTTATCGAAATGTATAAGAAAATAAGTATGCCTCATACTACGGCATCAAATAGTATTGAAACATCCTGCTCAAGTAAATATATGACACCTCAATCACGGAAGAAAAAAAAAAAGTCTATTAGAAAATCCAGCCTCTCCACACCGAATAGTTGTATTCCTAAACTATCTTTACAACATGACAGTCCCCCAACTAAAATGAATTCACAAAACAAGGCAGTGGGACCTGAACTCACATCAAACATCAAAACGACTCTTGAAGTAACAAATTTAAATAATAGTCCTGTTAAAGCCAAAACTATACCACAAGTACAGAAAAAAAGGATCATTATAATAGCAGACCAACAAGGAAGACTCTTACAACCCATACTGCAGGATCTATTGGGCTCCAAATACTTTGTATCATGCTTCTGGAAACCCGGTGCAAACATGAAAAATGTATTGGATACAGAAAAGGATATCATCAAAACATTAAATAAAAATGACTGTGTATTAGTGCTAGGAGGAACAAATGATGTAAATCCATATGATTTTCAGTTGCGAGTAAATATTTGGCTAAACAATGTAACACATACTAATGTACTATTCTCGGAAATACCTTATAATAAGTTCTTAAATGAAAAGAAACTTAACGGAGATTTAAGGTTCATATGTAATCAAAACAAAAATGCAACGTTTGTAAATATGAACTATCGCGAACAAAGACCATACAAAAGAAGCTTTCCGTTGTACGTCTGTAGAACTTTTTTAAAAGAGATTTTGCATATCGAATATAAAACAAACTATCATAACTATGAACTGCAACGTAAAAATAATTCAATAACAGCCGGTAAAATAATAACATTTGATAAGTGCACACAAACAGAGACTAATCATATAGATGAAAGTGAAAAAATATCTAAAATCAATCACGCAAAAAAAAGTAATTTTCGTCACTAAAAATATAAATATCTTACACCAAAATATAAACGGATTAATAGATAAGTCGGATTTGCTCACAGTGCAGTTGCAGGAATTGGAAAATAAAAATAACCCAATAGACGTCTTATGTATTACAGAACACAATATGTTAAAAACTGATAGAAACCTCGTGCGAATACCAAATTTTACTTTAGTTGCAAATTTTTCAAGAAAAAATAGGCATGGCGGGTCTTGTATTTTAGTAAACAAAAAACACACATATAAAACCATACATGAAATACAAGATATAAGTGTAGATAACATTATTGAATGCTCAGCAATTGAGTTGACTAGCCATAATATCATAATAATATGTGTATACAGACCTCCAAAACCTAAACGAGAATACTACGACATTTTCTTAAATAATTTAAATGACATCTTAGGTAAATATAGTTTTAAAAAAAGAAAAATTGTTATGTGCGGTGATTTCAATATTGACATGTTAATAAAGAATAAACAATCGAATGAATTTGAACAATTATTGACTAGTTATAACTTAAAATTATCTATTAAGCAACCTACAAGGTTATCCAGTGGCACATGCCTTGATAACTTTGCTCACAACCTACGCGGGTGTGAGGGTACTGTTCTGGAATTAGCACTCTCTGATCACACGGCACAGCTATTAAAGTGCCCAGTTAAAGCAGCTTTTTGTATACCGTATTACTATAAAATAAAGCGTGACTATAGTAAGTATAACATAAATAAATTTAAAGAATGCATGAAAGCCTTAAAATTTACTGACTCATTATGTAATGAAAATCCTAATGAAGCTTACAATAACTTTCTTGATTCATTCAAACTATTTTATGACTTGTGTTTTCCTTTAATAAAATTAAAAATTCAAACATCTCGACGGCCAAAGTGGATTTCAAAAGGCATCTTAAACTGCACAAAACGTAAACGAGAGCTACTTTGGAATTATAGGAAAAATCCCAACTATGCGAATAAAAACTGCCTTAAAACTTACTCTAAACGACTTAAAAACATAATTAGGTTAACGCAACAAGCCCAAAATAACTATTTTATTAATACATCGAAGAATAAAATGAAGGCTACATGGAAATTGATTAATCAAGGTAAAGATAATAAACCCAAAGAATACATAACACAAATAAAAAATGATGAAGGTGAAATAACCGATCCAATTGAAATAGCTGAATCTTTTAACAATTACTACATAGATGAGGTAAAAAACGATGACATAGAAAACTTGAAAACTTCTATTAAGTTCAATAATTCTAATTCATTATTTATAGGGCCTACTAACACGGATGAAATATTGTCTATCATAAAATGCCTTAAAGACACCAATAGTACTGGATACGACGAAATAACTACAAATATTATTAAAGAAGTAGCTAAGTATATTGCACCGGTATTGGCTCACATAATAAATTTATGCATTGAAAATGGTATTTATCCGGATAAATTGAAGGTAACAATTATCAAACCAATGTTTAAAAAATCTGAAAGAGAATTCATATCATCATACAGACCATTAGCGTTCATTACAATTTTTTCCAAAATATTCGAAAAGGTTATTTATAAAACTCTTTACAGTTTCTTTGAAAACCAAAATTTATTGGCAGAAGAGCAAGTTGGCTTTAGGAAAAACAAAGGCATAAATATAGCATTCTTTAACTTTTTAAAAATTGTAATAAAAAATTTAGATGACAAAACACCTGTCTGTGCCTTACTTATGGATCTATCAAAAGCTTTTGATTATGTTGACCACTCCATATTAATAAATAAACTCTGGGCGTATGGGGTAAGAGGAGTGGCGCTTAACCTCCTTAAATCATACCTTAACGAAAGGATTCAAGCAACACAAATCACGAAAATTTGTCCTGAAACCAAAACCGAGATGAACTATCTCTCGCGCTATAGATCAGTAAAACATGGTGTTCCACAGGGAAGTATATTAGGACCTTTACTTTTTTTGATATATATAAATGACTTCCCAGAAATAACTTCCCACTCTATGATATTATTTGCAGACGATAGCACACTAATATGTAGCGACAAAGATGTAAATAAACTTAAAATAGACGTTAAAAATACAATGGACACTATTCTTAACTGGTTAAAAATGAATAACCTTAAAATAAATTTAAATAAGACTTATATTATGAATTTTGCTAATAGATCTAATAACCTGACATCTTTTAATATTGACCATGGTGGAAACCGAATTAGTGAAGTTAAAGCAACGAAGTTCTTAGGCCTAACGATAGACTGTAATGTTAACTGGAAAAACCATATAGAAGATACATGCAGCAGACTTAACAAATGCTCTTACGCATTACGCATGTTGTCCAAAACTGTCAACGAATCAGCAGTTTTATCAGCATACTATGCATATGCTGAATCAATATTAAGATATGGCGTAATCTTTTGGGGAAACTCCACAGATAAGGAAAACATTTTTAAGGCTCAAAAGAGATGTATTAGAGCAATGTGCAATTTAAAAAGCAGGGATTCGTGCAAACCTTTCTTTAAAAAAATGAAAATTCTTACTTTTCCCTGTTTATACATTCTAGAAACGGTAATTTTCGTAAAAAAGAACTTGAATTTATTTGAGAAAATGAAAAGCAGAAGACATATTAATTATCTTCGCGCTCAGTCTCGCAGTACGACATTATATTCTGAAAGTTTCTTTGGTATGGCTCCCAGAATCTACAACAAATTGCCCAAAACTATAAAAGATATAAGTGATTTTTATCCATTTAAAAATAAATTAAAGGAATATTTAATTGAAAAGTGTTTTTATACAATACATGACTATTTTAATAACTGCTAACTGATGAATTGATTGATGACATGTTAATTTCTGAATTAGCGATATATATTGTACATGCCTTTAGGTAGAATATGGAGTGAACTATGTTATACAACTTGTCATCTTTTTTATGTACCTATATTCATGCAATAAATGATTTGAATTTGAATTTGAATTTGAATTTGAATTTGAATTCTTACCGCTGTAAACACCAGACACGGACGAGGTGTTTTAAGCCGCGTTCCGCACCTATCGTGAGCCGTCAGACTGCTTTTCCAAGAAAGCAGTAAGTTTAGAAAAATCTTTCAAATTCACGTCATGTTTTGTCATCATTGTAGTTTTTAGCATGGAATAAAAACACCATAACCTGTAAGGTTGTAGCTTCTTAGATAATTCATTAAAATATGATGTAAACACATTTTCAGAAAGAGATTTAACTTTTTTTTCTGACCGCTACTTCGTAAATTCGTCGTATGCGTACATAATCTTTCTTTCGATTTCGGCGGTAAAATCGGGGGTTAGATCCACGTTTTTGTCACTTGACATTTTTCAAAACTTTTGAGAAAGAACTTCAAAACACGAAAAAAATTTACTTTCGCACCTAACTAGTCGACTGCCTTTTTTACTTCTTTTTTTTCTTTTTTACAAGCGCGCATCCATGACTTGACGACTCATATCTGTGTTCACCACACAAATACCCACCGCCACCGGGATTCCAACCCAGGAACTCTGGCATAGAAGGCAATTATATTGTCAATTTATTTAGTTTCTGTGTAATGTGTGACGCAACTTCTCGTCATGTATTCTTATAACATTAATATATTGTTTACTTTCAAACTATCAAGACGTGTCTTGTTTAGCTCCTGGTCTCACATCCTTGCATGGCATTATTTACAATTTAAGTGAATTATAACTTCAATATAAGTTATTATCACTTTAATGGTTGTGGTCATGCTTAGCTTTTATTACTTCTGAGTCAATTGTGTGAACTGCGGATTTGCATCCCCTATTGTTGTGGCTGGAGCAGCGCCACCTCTTCTTTATTCCTGTCACGCGATGCACGCTGTACTTATAATTGCCGAATACAATATGCACTCGACCCTTCTACGATGTCACAAATGTTGGTGTCAAAGAATCTGTTGTCTTATAATTACTGCTTAATATATTTTATAGATAAAGTTTCAAAATCACATCGACGTCATGCACCAACAACATTCACAAATACTAAGTAATAAGTGTTAATGAGCAAGACAATGCATATTTTATCACATGTTTTCTTATAATACTCTAAAATATTGTGGTATTGGCTGAAAAGTAAGTCACAAGTTCAATGTCAATAATGTAAAGTCAACTGCATCCAATAATCTTTGAGCAGGTAAGCCAGTGTAGCGGGCACTCTGGAGTATATTTTACATTTTTATAGACATAACCAACATGAAATAAGAAAGACGATTTCGGTTAAACTTGGGGCTACAACTATACGACAGTCGTCCTTTTTATTAATTGACAAAACTTATTTTTTTAACTTTCTCTGCTAGTCATTAGTATAGGCTTTAGGGCCTATTAGGTGACTGGGTGACTGGTGGGTCGCTTTTGGAATTCAAAGACGCGATAGTTTGAGATCATACATAAAGAGATAAAAAATAAATATTAATTAAAGAATTCATTACGCAACGCATGGTTACGCTAGCGTTGGCAGCGATCCGCGTGCCAGGTCACGTGCCGTGATTGACTCTGTTGTATGTAAAGTAAATAGTAACAAAGCAGTATTTATTTATAATGGAAATTCTAGTGAAAAATTAAATACCGACTTTTATTACACAGTTATGATCAGAAGCGGGTACAGAATGCTCTCCTTCAGTATTGCAAATTTGTCACCAATCACCCTGTATAACATATATACGTATTTTAGATCTCATAGTATTTTCATTTTATGATAATACCTACTAAAAATAAAGTAACTTATTGTTTTTAGTTCGAGAAGTTTTGCTCTGATTGACTGCTGAAATAATTAATGTACATTAAAAATTTACATTTAAAATTACAGTCTCTTTATTATGCCATTTTCAATTAAAAGGGTTTGAAAATTTTTGGTGCACCTTCTGTCCGCCATTTTGATTTTTTTTCGATTTTGCGTCGCACTATAAAACTTGTATATTTCGATTGCTGACATACAGACGAGAAAAAAATGTTATATAACATATGGGTCTAAAACGTCACGTTTTAGAGATAATATGGAAAACAATTTTGCTAAATAATTACAATTTTTCATATATTTAATCGTTGAAATACTTCTCAGAATGTATCAAATTAGCATGAATGTTTGTAGTATTATCTTGCACATTAGTTAAGAGTAAAAATAACTGGTTTTTACACCTACCTATCTAAAACTTGACAATGCCATATTAACTCGGCAGAGCCGGCGCTTTAGGTACGTACCTAACTATATTATTCTAGTAACTTACAAGAAGTAATGACACGGATTACTAAAGAGTTACTACGTGTAATGATATGATTAAGAGTTTTATTTTTTTAGAATTCTTTTACATTTGCTTGTACCTATTCGGAAATGCGGGATAGAGAAAGACGCGTCATTTCAACGCCCTATAATATTTAAGTCTGTCTTTAAATACTTATAGCCCACACGAGAAGAAGAAGATGGGATTGTGTATACATTTCTACAACACGGTTCCCCATGACATACAGGAACTTACGTAAAAAAGGCAACTATAAAGTGGATGACTTCTTAAATGAAAAGGAGCCATGGGTGTGAAAAAAACGCCCAGCTCTTTGCCAAAAGTGAGACTTATATATAAGTGATTATAATGTAAGTTATAAAGTAGATTGTAAAGTGTTTCTGGAGTTTCTTTATCTCCAATTCTTCTCCAGAGTAGACTCCCACACCTCACACTAAACTAAATAATTAACTAATTGAATTAAATTAAATAGTTATACTAATAGTTTACATACTAGTTAAATAATACTGTTAATATTAGTGAATGTACTATTGTGGAAAAGTGGGGTCCACTAATACAGGTATTTTTATACTTAACAGTGGTCTCCAGCCGGGCTGTGTAAAATTATTTTGTTTTTAAATAAAGATATTTTGTAGGTATTTGTATAAGAGTGCGTACAAATTGCTAGTAATGTAATATCCAGCGTCCGATGCCTGCGCTCGCTGTATTTGGACGTGTATTGCGCCGAACTGAGCATTCAATACGGGCATCCTGAGTAAGATTTTTTCCGTATTTCGTCGCGAGCACGGTCCGTCGCCACACACGTTCTTTTCAACAGACTTCCAAAAGGAAGAGGTTATCAAATCGTGTGTATTACCACTACACCAGCCGGTCGTCCAAGTTTTACATCGGTGTACTCAGTGAATAAGTTTTTCATACAAATTAAAAGTCATATGTTTTCCGTTCCCGTGGGAATTTCGGGTTACTTGCCTTGGTGCACCCCAACATCTCCCTAGGAATGTATGTTTAAGCTTCAGCTCTCTACGCCTAGTAGTTATGGCTGTACTTTGTCTATCAGTCACTCAGGCGAGTTTTAAAATAGGTATGTATGATACTGATAAAGCTCTGATAAAAATTAGAGCACGAATGAGGTCTTCGGACTCTATATCCCGTGTGATCTATTAATTTTGTGAAGTGTCGCGGAGATAGGTATTATGAAATGCAGAGCATTAAAAAACCAACATCACTAACATTTTTAAATCCTTGTCAAAACTTTGGCTGAAGTGAAATGTCACCTACGTAGGAAAATATCCTCCGCTTTCGTACATGTTTTTTTAAGTAGATACTGAGTCGATTTCATTAAACTTCAATGGGCCACCTCTGACTTATTGTGATCTATCAAATGAAACAAGAATCATACAAATCGATTCATAATTGACCAATTAATCAAGTAACAAACATACACACGATTTGATAACCTCTTCCTTTTGGAAGTCGGTTGAAAAGAACGTGTGCGGTGACGGACCGTGCTCGCGACGAAATACGGAAAAAAACTTACTTATGGTGCGTACAGATTGCTGTAATGGAACTTGTAATGTAACATTCTGCGCACTACACGTCCAAATACGCAACGTGCGCAGAATGTTACATTACTAGTTGCATTACTAGCAATCTGTACGCACCATTAGGATGCCCGTATTGAATCCTCAGTTCGTGCGGAATACACGTACAAATACAGCGAGCGCAGGCATTGGACGCTGGATATTACATTACTAGTTGCATTACTACCAATTTGTACGCACCCTAAGAGTGCACAGGTCTGAACTGGAGAAAAAGTCGTTGTGTATTATTTTTACTGACATGTTTCAGGAGAATATTGTAATATTCCCAAGAAATAAATTATTGTTCTTGTCTATTCTAGTCCTCGTGCCATAGCCTCAATAATTAATACTTACTGGGAATTAAAACTCCCGAACTCCATTAAGAGTAGGTAGTTAAGTATGTACTAATTTTTTTTGCTAAAGTAGCTATATCTGCATTCAATAACAATTAGTTATAGATACCTACACAATCTGAATTGCCACTGAGGCGTTTTGCGCTCTATGAGCACAATCCATTTTAACGTGTCTAGCCGGCTGGGAGCGCGGTGCGGCGCTTTTGATATGGTATTGTCAGGTTTCAGATAGGTAGGTGTAGAAACAAGTTATTTTTACTCTTAACTAATGTGCAAGATAATACTATAAACATTCATGCTAATTGTATACATTCTGAGAGGTATTTCAAGGATTAAATATATGAAAAATTGTAATTATTTAGCAAAATTGTTTTCCATATTATCTCTAAAACGTGACGTTTTAGACCCATATGTTATATAACATTATTTGCTCATCTGTATGTTAGCAATCGAAATATACAAGTTTTATAGTGCGACGCAAAATCGAAAAAAAATCAAAATGGCAGACAGTAGGTGTGCCAGGTTCCATACAAAAATTTTCAAACCCCTTTCTCTTGGGTAAACAGAAAAGCACTAATAACGTTTTTCCTCCTGTCGACAAACGCGCGGGCCTTACACCCCTTGCCCGCAGAACATATCCATCTCACAGATTTTTTGCCTTTTCTTTGTAAGGTAAAGCTGTAACCGTTAATAACAAGTACTGGCTTCCCGCTTAAGTTTTTAGCCCACATTACTTCAGCACCTGTAAACAAATCACGTTTTTATTTGCTCATAATACTTACTTATGTAGATAAAACTTCATTAATACATCAATTTAGCTATCGCCTTAGGTCATTTTTTTATTAAAGGTCTTTGACGGGTTTAACTGTAACTAGTAAAGGACGTCTGTTTTTTTTAATTTTTTAATTATTGTTTATTAATAAGTTACAAAAAAAATCTTATTTCTAATAACACAGTCCCACAAAACTGTTTAAACAGTTTGACTGTGGGATCCAGAGTCTCATTACAACTAATACTTCTTATAATTAACTACATTCATTACTTATAATTTATTACTTTAAAAGATAGATCAAAGTAGACAGTAAATACTTTTTCAATTTAATTTTGAGTTTTTTCTTAACTGTTTCTTGTCGTATGTCATCTGGCAGACTATTTAAAAGATATGGTAATCGTTTATTTAAAGTTCTGTCGCCATAATAGTTAATAACTTTGGGTATTTCATATTTGCCGGATGACACAGACCTAGTACCTTGGTCATGTGATACCATTTTTAGTAGATGATCTTGTCTTTTATGGTTATTTATAGCGAGTAGAAATTTATGTTTAAGCTAATAGGTTACAAATTTTAAATAATTTTCTATAATCTCCTTTACAGTTAGCTCTAGTTTTTTTATTTACTAATAACTTTAGGAATCTGACCTGTAAGGACTCAAGTTTGTCAATATATGTTTTAAATGTAAGACCATAACTGTCAAGGGCGTAACTCAGTATACTATCAACTAGGGAGAAATACAAACATTTTAAAATCGAGGAAGGAACTTTAAAGCTTAAGTGATAAAATTTACCTAGTAATATTCTTAATTTATCATAGATATAGTCTATGTGGTGGGACCAAGAGAAGTTATTATCGACTTTTAAACCAAGGTAAGTAACACAATTAACTTTTTCTATAGGTTTGCATTGACAATCAACAAAGTGATTATGAAGGCAACTGAAATTATGAGTAAATAAACTAGGGCACGGTTCAGCAGGACGGAGGTAAGGTGAGTGTAGGACTAGCAGTTTAGTTTTTTCTGTATTTAACACAATGCCGTTGTCGTGAGACCATTTGACCACCGCATCAACATCTCTCTGGACCATACGACACGTTTCTTCCAGGTCTGTACCTGCACGCAGTGTGCAGAGATCATCTGCAAACATATGAGCTGTGCAGTACTGTAGTACACTACATAAGCTGTTGACGTGTAGTAAGTAGCAAATGGGTCCACACGTGGATCCTTCCGGTACTCCGTATTTCAACCCCGTCGTCTCGCTAAACGTATCCCCGACCCTGACAGAGAAGTGGCGCGATGTGAGGTAATCACGAAACCATTGGTTTAGTGGTTGGCCCACACCGCATTCGATCATTGCATTTAATAAGGTGTTTTTATCTAAGGTTTGAAAGGCTTTTTTAAAATCGTAAAATATTGCAACCACTAATTTCTTTTCATTTAGGTAACTATTTATTTCGTTAGTAAAATTTGAAAGTAGAGTATTAGTGCTCTTGCCTTTTTGGAAGCCATGTTGGCATTGATTTACGACTTGATTTGACTGTATAAAATTGCTAAGTTGGTCAGTTATGCATTTTTCAATAATTTTGTCCGGGCTGGATAGTACAGCTATGGGCCGGTAGTTACTATAAACGTTACGCTCACCTTTTTTATGAATGGGTCGAATTATTGCCTCTTTCAGTTTATATGGAACTGTGTGATGCTTTACAGACAGATTAATCATATTAGCCATAACTGGGCTTACTTTGTTAATTAAGAACTTCAAGTCAGACATTCGCACGAGATCACTTCCAGGTGCTTTATTTTTATTCATTTTTGATATAACACGCTTTACCTTATAAGTGCTGACTGGTTGCCATCTCATGCTGACGTCCGACTGCTTGACGTAGCTACTTCTTTCTAAAAATTGTTTTGAACATAAGTGTTTGACCTGATCTACTTCCCTTACGAAGCTTTCCGCAAACTTATCACAGATATCTTTTACACTACCTTGATTTTTCATATTACTAATTATTATTTTATCTAAGGATTGTTTTTTACTACCTAGTAGACTATTTATCTTATCCCATATTTTTTTAATATTCTTATTACAGTTTATTATACTTTGTTTATCATATTTGGTCTTACATTTAAGTATTGTTTTGGTACATTTATTCCTATATCTAGTGTAGTCTAATCTTTTTATCATATTTTTTGGTTCATTACACCATATTGTATATAATCTATCTCTTTCTAAAATCATATTTTTTAAATTATCGTTTATCCAAACCTTATTATTTCTATCGCTATAATTTATTTTAATATTTTTTATCTTATAACACTCATTATATATTTTTATGAATATACTAGAAAAGGCCTCATATAATCGAACTGGACATTCTATGCCAAGTAATTCCTCAAAGTTAACTTTGAGTAATTTTTCTTTTACTAGCTTGTTGTCAAGAACACGCCGAGTTTCGAATATTGGCACACTATTATTACTCTTACATAGCTTAGAATTCCACTGTATAGACGCCGCGACGTAATAATGATCAGACACTTTATGTTTAATGACAGCTGAGCTGATTAATGAGGACGGCGCTCTTATAAATATGTGATCTAAACACGATTCAACAATACTATTTTTAACTATTTCTCTTCTAGTGACATCATTTATGCATTTATAAAAACCATATTCGGCCATTAAACTTTCATACGCTATTACATTTTTGTTACGGCAATCTAACAAGTTTATATTAATGTCCCTTTTTTTTTTTTTTTTTTCCTGCCAAAGAATGACACCCTACAATGGCGCCCCAAAGGGCGACCACAGATAGGGAGGGGGTGAATACTCCTAATACGCACTGGGCCCTGCACGGGGATAAATCCCCGCCGACAGTAGCAACCGCTCGCCGACGGAATGCCACCGTATACCCAGCCAGTGTGAGACTTCTACTCACTAAACACCCCCTTCTCCGATCCCTAACTCAAGAGCTATTCATAGATCGTGTAATGAGCTACCACCCCGTGGGATCCAGGGCGGCGCATCAGGCATCCTGACGGATAACCCGTAGTAAGTTTTCACAAAGTATTGCTTTTCAATGTTTTGGCAAGTTATTTAATAAGTTACGTAGTTCAATTATGAAGTCTTTTATCCTATCTTGGTTAAAAAATCTAGGTGGTCGGTAAATTGATATAAGATAAATTAGTTCTTTGTTTAAGCTAAGTGTTGTAGAAACGCATTCGGCCGAAGTCATGCTGCTGGCATTCACGATCGCAGCCGTCTCGCTTACACTCGCGGAAAGATGCGCCCGCGAATACACCAACCAGTAGTGTTCAAATCTGCTATGTTCCAAACGCATGCTACAGACTATATGCTATATTTTTATAGCATGCTATTTTTTATGCTATAATATACTCGTAGCAGCTCAATGAAATACAGCAGATTGTCTCCGTGCATCATTATAGCAGGCCCGTGCGATACGCAAGTTTACGCTATACAAGCAACTTTTAATAGGTATACGTATGACAAAATATAGCATGTGATGCTTGAGTCGAGTGAGTGAGTGAGTATATAGCAAGCACGACGGTGCCCAAAAAGCATACAATCACTCGGTGCCTCGTGACTCGAGTCGCACCGCGCTGTGATCAGTTCATTTTAGCATGTTGGTATATTTATCACTTGCTAGTTGCTATGTAATAGCATTGAAGTGAGAATGATATAGCATGCTAGTCGTGATATAAGTAAAAAGCATGCTATAAAATGATGCTATATGATATATCAAACACCACTAACACCAACACACCTCCGCCCGAGCGTCCTTGCCGAACTCGTTGAATGACCTCAAAGCCTGGGATTTTATAAAATGAAAGTAGGGAGTAATCTATGTTTGGTTCTGTTATCACTATAATATCCAAATTGCATATTTCACTATTTATTGACAACAAAAATTCGCTAAAGTTCTTCTTAATTGAGCGTATGTTGACGTGTAATATACTTAAGTCTTTATAGTTATGTACCTGTTTAAACCACGAACTTATATCATTTACACATGTGTAATCTATGGGTTCACCAATAATGTTGTTAAGGTCCGAGAATGTTGAGTTTTATATAGACTAATTAAGGAAATGTAATTAATTGTGGTAGAATTATTTTGATTTAATAAGGGCACTGATGTCACTTTCACACTTTAGACATATCACTTTTTCTCCTTCAGACTTCTTGATCAAGATTTTACCATTAGAAATCCAGATATATTTAAATCGCCCGAGTAGTTGTTTTTTTGCATTCCAGAGTAGGGTGCGCGTAGATTTCGTCAGGTCCTCGTTTATGTAAAGTTTGCTCTTCGAAGTTCCGTTAGTTATCATGTCACTTGTTGTATCAGATAGTTTACGACGTTGGGCTAGCCAGCTATCCCTGGTTCCAGTACCGGTGGTCTTAAAGCCCACGATGATGGATGAGGGCTTGCTGCCGTCCTTAATGGGCCGCGTACTTCTTGCCCAATCAATATCCGAGCCACTCACATTTAGAACCTTCCCTATTTTTGATTCGATTCGATTTACAGCATATTGCTTTTTTTGTCACGGTGGTCACGAGTGGTTAAGTTAAATGCCGTCTAATTGAAACTGATGTGACAGGTGTCTAACTGACAGTTATAACATACATCTACGAACTGAGCTACGGGGTCCTAGCCGTTAGCGTCGAAATTATTAAGTAAGTATATTGGATTTTTTGCTAATACTTACCTACTGACGCAGGGCCATCTTGTGGCTTTGCAGTTTTCCCACCCGATATTAAACTTCCTCACAAAACATACATTTCTGTTCACACGAAACATTGCAATGAAATTAATATTTTTGAAGTTTTTTTTTTCGGATTTCATTATGCTTAAAGGTCCGCCCGGGATTTTATTAGGTATTTTTATCTATGACAATTATAATAAATAGAAAAAGCGTCATCAAATTTTAAAGTTTCATTCTGTATGACGAAAAACTAGCTAAATTTACTCTACTAAGGGTCGAAAAGGCTTCTGATACACCTTGAGCGACCACTGTATACATTACATGTGACTGGCGCAACGATCTTAAGGAGGTAGATAGCCATCGTGATTGAAAAATATAAAGAGTACATAAATAATCAGTACGATTCTGACTAATATTAATATAATGTTAACAGATGCTTAAAACAAGAAAACTAAACAAAATAATCAAACGACTCCGATCACAGGTTTTTTCAATAAGTTTTCACTTTCAAGCTCAAACTTTCAAGTTCAACAAAGTTTAAAAAAAATATGTTCAGTAATGGTTTGTAAATTACCAGTCATAGTGGTTGAGATTTTTGGCCTGTAATTTAATAGAATCATTATCACGAAACTCATAAACCAAAAAATATTAGTCTAGGGCTTAAACTGCGGAAGTGAAGCCTATGAATGTGAAGAAAAGTACGAATTTTCGTTATTTTACAAAACATGGCGTAGAGCGCAAACTAATCGGGATAAAAGAACAAATCAAGTGGATCGAGACCTCCTACGCCCGCACGAATACCTACTACATTGGTTATAAAGTTCGCGGCCTGGCCATTAAAAAAAAAACTTTTGTTATTTTTTCTGCCGTCATTTTGAACTGTCATTATTCAATTGTCAGCCCGCGAATTTTTAATTTGATATCTTGTTGAAATAAAATTTTACGAACAATATAAATACGTGTGTAGAACAAATTTTCACTAATGGAGAAATTTGAACAACGTGCTGTGATTAAATATTTGTTTAAAAAAAGATTAACACCAAAGGAGATCCATGATGACATGCAAACAACATTAGGGGAATCTGCCCCGTCTTATACCACTGTGAAAAAATGGGTTGCAGAATTTAAACGTGGACGAGAGAACATCGAAGATGACCCTCGCTCCGGCAGGCCAATGACGTCTACGACCGAAGAAAACATCAATAAAGTGTGTGATCTCATATTGAAAGACCGTAGATTGACTATCAGAGAAATTGCAGACACTATAGGCATCTCATATGAACGAACGCAAAACATCATTGTCCATGAACTCGGCTTTTCTAAGGTTTCGGCTAGGTGGGTCCCCAGATTGCTTTCAGTAGAGCAAAAGCGAATTCGACTCACGATTTCTCGCGACTGTTTGGAAATGTTCGAGGCTGATCCACAAGGTTTTCTTGACAGATTTGTGACAGTGGATGAAATCTGGGTTCACCACTATACCCCAGAATCAAAACAACAATCCAAACAATGGAAAAAATCAGGTGAACCAACTCCGAAAAAAGCAAAGGCAATTCTGTCGGGTGGCATCGGTTTTTTGGGATGCTAAGGGTGTCATTATGGTGGACTACCTTCCAAAGGCGAAACAATAAACTCTGCGTACTATAGCACCCTTCTGCGCCGTTTACGTGAAGAAATTAAACAGAAACGCCCAGGATTACTGAGAAAGAAAGTGTTGTTTCACCAGGACAACGCCCGAGTCCACACGTCTGTCGAGTCTATGGCTCAAATTCGTGATTGTGGTTTCGAATTGTTGCCACATCCAGCTTATTCTCCTGATTTGGCACCTTCGGACTTTCATCTGTTTCCAAACCTGAAAAAACACCTCGGTGGGCAGAAATTTTTAACGAATGAAGAGGTCGAAGCCGCTGTTAACCTGTATTTTGAAGACCTTGAGGAATCTTTTTTAAAACAGGTATGGAAGCTCTGGAAAGCAGATGGAAGAAGTGCATAGAGCTAAATGGAGATTACGTCGAAAAATAAAAATATTTTTGTATGTACTTTATTCTGTTTTCTTGACTAGGCCGCGAACTTTTCAATCCACCCTCGTATATACTAGCTTGACCACCATTACTGGGACACCCTGTTTATAGCGTCACCTTATAATAGTCAATAGTATTTTAATAGCAGATTAAGACTGATGAGTAGGTCATAATAAAGAATAAGATTTTTTTTTTAATATTTTTCATAAATCAAAATTTCAAAAAATTTCTAAGTAATAAAAATTTAAGTTTGATCTGTAGTTTACGACTACACAGCAAGTAATAAAAGCGTTTCCATCGAATAGTATGTAGTCATAAAATGTAGATTAATCTTAAATTTTACTCACAGAGAAGAATTTTGAATTTTTAGTTTATGAAAAATATTTTTTTTTAAATTCATCACTCTCATCAATCTGCTCTTAAAATATAAGCAGACACTGTATACATATATGTATTTATATTCTAGGTTCCCCCTAGTTCGCTGTTAGGGGCCGTTTAGTTGGTGTGCTTGTCTGGGGATTTTATTTTATTCATTTTATTTACAGAACTATTACGATTTTAACTAATATTAATATTTTAAGATAGTGTTGATAGATGTTCTAAGCAACATAAAAATCAAACAAATCCAATGATTTATTTTTTGTTATTTAATTTGATCCATTGACACGCTAGCATTGTTAATATTGTTAATAATCATATGTTTTTATTTCGGAAATACAACCATAATGTGTTAATAAAAAAACATTCTTAATAGCTAGGTTAGTGGCACATAAAGGAGATACAATTCGAATAAATTTAAATACAAACGATATAAGCTTAAATCAAATCCTTATGCGAAAAAGTACTTCATTTCGAATTAAATACTTAGGAGGGGCATGTGTGTGGTAGAACTTAGATTTGACAGTCATGTAGTTAGTGAGTGTCGTGACACGAGCGCGGCAAATTCTGTTATTAGTGCATTTCCATACAATTGTGTTCTTGTTTTCGTAGTGAAAGGTAAAAGTAAAGCCATCCACTAATAAAATATTGTTTCCTTTTTCATTTTTCACAAGCTTTCCTGAAAATGTAATAACAAGACATGCAAAATTAATTAAGAAATATGTATAGTATAAGTATAATATTTTAGATATTAGGTTAGGTTAGTAAAATAAAATCAATCCGTACATTTCAATAAGCGTCAGGCTTTTGTTCCTCTTTGACCTGAATCCCTGATGGTTAGTGAAGTTGAGGAGGCGCGCGGGACACCTGGTTCTGCATGAATTACCGAACCCCTTTACCGCCGCAGCGCTGCCCTACCAAGCCAAAATACTGTAACATTAAATATGTACTTTTTAGTTAAATGACAATTTATGTTTTTGATATTGAATTGTGTTTTGAAAAAGTTTTTTTACAATAACAACATTATTTTATAAATTGAATTGGTAGGTATATAACTATTGAACATAGCCATGTGTGTTTAAAAATAATATTTTATTTAGTATAAAAGATATCGCCAATAAATTGTTTTGACAAGACTATTAACAAACTTTAATTGAGCCTCTATCAAGGCAAAATACTGTATAACAAATTGCAGTATTTTGCCTTAGTTCAAATAAGCTTACTTATTGTGCCATAACACTGTATTGTATTCTCACAAGTCTTTAAGTAATGTTAGCTGGTTTATTTTTATTGGTGTAAATAAAACAACAGTTTAAAAAATAACATAACCTTTTATTAATTTTAATTTTAATTGACTTTAACTTAAAGACATCTTTGGGTTTTATGAGATCGATCGTTGAACTAAAGAAATTTAACATTATTGAATTGACATACATATATACATATATTTTTTTGTGAACTTATATAACATAGTTGGTAGCAAAATTAAAAAAAAAAAAACTTCTTGAAAGAAAAGGTAAAAGTGAACAGAATTATAAAGTAAATATACAATTATAAATCACAATCAATATGAATATCGAGATCAGGTGCATCCGACACCTCAAGGGCTTCGTAAAAAAAACGCCGTGTTGCAGGCATGGATTTAGTGAGTAATTGTAATTCCTTTTTCTTAAGCTCACTGATACCTCTGGGTTTAGTTTCTCTTTCTATCATATTAATTAGGTCATGCCCATCTGTCATTTTCTTTTTTAAATCTTCTTCTACCTTTTTTTTCAGGAAATGTATTTCCTTATATTCTCCTTTATAGTCATTTTTGGCAAAGAGAGAAAATTTGCCCCTTCGAAATTCAACAATTTTTAAATTTTGTATGTTCCATCCTTTCGGAAACATTACTTTGCAATCATTTTTAAATATTAGCATGTCTTTATGTTGAAGAACGTCGACATCAAGATTTTTTCTGGATAATTTAATTTTAGACACGAAATCTTCTAAGTCATAAACTTCACCTGCTGTTTTAATTTTTTTTGTTATAGCAGCATGTACTGCATCTGCAGCCATAAATGTATGTCCTGATTCAAAATATTCCAATCTTAGGCTTTGAATGTTTGTGAAATCGTCATTTAAAACTCTGACTAAAGCAGAAAATACGATTTTGTTTTTATTTTGCGCATTACAGTTATCCAAAAATAGATTCAAATGCTGAAGATCTCGGCAATATTTTCTTATAAAGTAGACATATGTGGTCGCTATGTTATGAGCCTTCCTACCACTTTCACCCTCATGCCACAGGATACACACAGCATTCTTATTTTTGCCAGGGGGCACAAATCACTCATTAAAAAGTACTAGTTTTCTAGAAAAATAATATTCCTTGGTTTTGAGCAGTGGCATGCATATAGCTTTCTGCATATCTACGGTAAAAACAGCTTCTTTTCCATCAGATTTGTCCATTAAGTCTTCGGCAATGGCTAAGTCTCTTCGCGAGTTGCGTTTATTTTCTAAATGCTGTCCTATAACTTTGCAGTCTTCACAATTGCAAGGAAGAGGTAGTTTTTCATGACTTATTTTGTAGTTTTTACATTTCGTGCAAATGTCTTGCGATAATTCAGCTGTCGAGAGATTTAATTTCTTCACCATAGTGTGAAAATGAGTCCAACCACATATGGTTATATTATTTGCTTGGCAATATTGTTTAAAATCTTTATAAATAATTGAAAAATTTATACCTACTGGCAAATATCTTCTATTCGGCGCATGTTTGTTATTGTAGTGTGATGAAATTGGGTTATACTTTAAAATAAATTTCTCTAATCGATCTTCGTACTCCTGTGAAAATTTGTTTGATGGTTCAATTAGTTGCCCTCTAAGATCAGGTGTGGCGCTTACTTTGGGATTTTTATTATACAGTAAATCATTATTTTTCAACACCGATTGTACAGCTTCGTCGTTAGTATATCCCAAAGTTCTTAGAAAAAAAACCTTGCATACCAAGATGTCATTTAGTGTCCATCTTAGTGTGTTGTTTCGTCGAGATTCGCCTTTTTTTTTTGTACAAGCGGTTGATAATTTTTCGACACTTCGCGATAAAAAGTCACGTCGTCGTTGACGGTCGAGGTTCCAAAATTGTGTCCATATAGAAAGCCTTTCAGTCTCCGAAATCTTTTGTAAGCAATTTTTTTTACAGAAGCAAGGTGACAGTAAAGGATGTTTTAATCGTTGTCGGTCTAGAATTGCTTTTGGGTCTCTATTACGCTTAGGTTTTGGTGGTATTATTAATTTATCATTTTCAACTATAGGGTTTTCGTCTACAGTAGGTTCATCAACGGCGATATGCCTTTTTTTACTTTTTGGCAATGCTGCTTCAGTCTCAAGTTCCACTGATGTCACAGGAGCGAAGGAAGTTGAAGGCGTCGAAGTCAACAGCGAAGGTGAAGATGGTGGTGGAAAATGTGCAAGATCAGGAGCTGACGGTTCAATTTGAGACAACAGTTCCCTTGGTGATTTATTCTGTGCCAAAGTATTGAAATCATCTGCATTTTCAAATGAACATGTATGTATAGAGTTAGTTTCCAAAAGTGATTGGTTCGTCGATAAGATTTTAGGTGTTTTGCAAGTAAGATCTATTGGCGACTTGCAATATGAAGTTGACGGAACATCGGAAAAATTACTTAGTGAACAGGTAGTGGATTCATTGATTTCTGCTCCAGAAATATTTGAGACAGTCATATACTTATCAGCTATTAATGCAGGCATCAGTTGGGTATAAACTCCTTCTCCTAATTCTTCTGAAAGGCATTCATTAAGTTGAGATTCACTCAATGGAATAATAGGGCTTATTAGGTTTCTCGACTCCAGATGATTTTGATGATAGATTTCATAGTCATTGCAGTCTATATTTTCTTTTTCTAGACAATCACTTATCACTTTTGACACAACAGTAACTGGGTCTGTGTTATTGTAATGTTTCTTATTATGTTTCGATAATCGTACCAACATTTTACTACGATTTGTACTCATTTTCATACACACTCAACTAAATTACTCCAATTAAACTTAATAAATTACAAAGCAAAACAAAATAAACTTGAACTTTAAACTGTAACTTCACTGTCGTTCGGACCACAATACGCAACGCACGACGAGCATGAACTGAGCCGCACTTAATTGAGCGTGGAGACAGAGGCGCCCATAACAACATAAGAAAGAGCGAGATAACAATACAATCTTCAATTTAATTTATACTGGTTAACCAACGGACTATCCGAATTCGTAGGTATAGACAGTAGAAGCACGCTGGCACGCGCTGCTTAAAAACACTGTATTTATTTAGAAACTCGCGCGGTTTGTTTTGGCAAAAGACTGTATATCATTTTACAGTATTTTTGCTTGTTTAAACCTTATTTTGAATGTAATACAGTGTTTGTTACCTTGCTTTATCTTGTAAAATAAGTAATGAAAAGAAAAAAAAATATTTTAGGTATACTAAAAACACTTTAAGAAATTCATCGGGCGTTGTTAAGCAATAACACTGTAAGTCGACTTACAGTTTTTTGGCTTGGCAGGGCAGCGCAGTGGTGATAATTTATATGCTAACTACGCTGATGACAGCACTGTTGTAAAGAGATACATGTCCACTGCGCGAACGAGCGCCCAAGAACTCCATATTTTGAGAAAGCCTATGAGTAAAAGCGTTGATTAGACCTTGCGGAATGTGTCCGATTGGGGCGAATACAACTTTCTTAAATTCAACGCATCCAAAATACAGGCGTGTCTTTTTTCCGTAAAAAGAGCACCTTTTACTTTTAATCCCATTTTAGCATTTATTCAAGCGTTCGAGTTCGCGGCGCAAGTGTGGAGCCGGTATAAGATTATATTTACGGCACAGAATTTACTTTTTTTACCTATAAGCTTCCTCAAGTTCCTTAAAATAAGCAATTGTATTTTAAACATCATAATAGTTGAAATTCTGTGTCAAAAACTGATTAAATAAAAACCGATAAATCTCGGTTTACATTTTGTTGAGTGTGGTAGTCACCAGTACGAGTTGTTCGAATATTACCGAATCGACTTACAGTAGTTCTTCTTTCAAAATGCAGGTTTATGCGCATTTAATGATCATGGGAGTTAATAAAAACTCCATTTCTTACAATAAATTTGGGAGGAGAATAAGTGTGGTTGATACGAATGTAGAAAACTTTAGTGTTGTCCGGCGTAGATGTGATAATAGCTTTGCAAATGCTATTGTTTGTACAACTCCAGCTAGACGTGGTCTTGCGGCGCGCGTTCACTCCAAAGCTATAACCATTAAGCAGCGGTTTTCCTTTTGCAGTCTTATAAATGTTTGCTGACATAATGTCACTAACGCCAGTGAGTTAAAACGCCGAACACAGGATAAGAAAAAGGAAAATATGTTTGAAGTTTCCGATTCTACAATTTTGTATTATAACTTTCATTTATGTCTGCTATACCTAAACATACTTTTTTGCTAGCATGCGACCATCGATAAAGACTGAAATCGAAAAGATAAACATTACCGAATTATTTTAGCTAATATACGCACCTTTGAAGATAAAATTACTCGATTCGATACGATGATTAAATAAAAAAATAAATATTTCTGACACTCACACAACATTATCTAGCCCAAATTAAGTTTCTTAAAGAACTTGTGTTATGGATACAAGATAACTGATATACTTAAGAAATATATAAACATACATAGTGAATAAATACATGTTTTTTTTTTATTAGAATAAACTTAAATAAACATCCATGACTTGACGACGAATATCTGTGTTCATCACAGAAATATCCGCCGCCGCCGGGATTCGAACCCAGGACCTCTGGCATAGAAGGCACTGTACGTTACCGCTACACCAGCCGGTCGTCAATTAAAGCCACAGAACCAAAGATACTATAATCTTAATAAAATATATACTCGTAGATAGTGCCAAATTCTAAAAAATATCGATGAAAGGCCCGATTTATCGTTGTCGATGGTCGTACGCTAGCCCCGCTGGATGAGTCATCATACTAATATTATAAATGTTAAGTTTAGATGTATGGATGTTCGTTCCTCAATCAAAGCAGAACGGCTCAACTGATTTCAATGAAATCACATAGTGATAGTGTAGAGTCTGGAATAGCATATAGGCTACTTTTTATCCCGATATTCCCACAGGATTCGAAATTGTCCGGGTAAAATCCCGAGATACAGCTAGTAATACATAACTTCACATTTTTCTTTCTTTTAGGTAGATAGAGAATAGGGTACGCCATTTACTTTATATTATTTAAAGAGATTCAAGTTGCTTTTCCAGTTTCAATAAAATTTGGCAGCTATTACAAAGAGATAATGCTATCATACAACCAGCCAGTCAAATCACAGCTTGCCTGTTTAAGCAAGCTACTCATTGACATGATGATCATTTAGAAAGGTTATATTTGTGGTCGTAGTTGTTACTTACGTACCATCTAAGACATACTTACATATTTTATATTACAACTTAAACGGTTGACACTTGTGTAAGAAATAAAAAGTGTTGAGCAGTACAAAAAGTTAATAAGATTTATACTTTTAAGTATATTAACCAGTCATAAAAAAAGGTTAAGTACAAAAAATGAAGAATGAATGAGGAGTTTTCAGTCTACGATTAAAAGAAAAAAAGTAGTTCACTTTTCAACATTAGATGGCGCTGATCTAACTCAAGTGTCAACTCAAGTACCAATTTCAGTACCGTACCTACGTGTAATAATTATTAATATACTTCATGTAAAGAAAAAACGCTGCAAAACAAACTAGGAAAATAAAAAACAATGAGATGTAATATTATTAATTTGAAGGTTATGGCAATCAGCAAGAATTTTATCTCTACGATCAGTCAACTGTCAACAAAGAGGATACGATATTGACATTGACTCTTCAGTTTTGTTCAACGCCATCTAGTATGTACTTAAAAAGCTTAAAAAAAAAATGAAACGAAAAGGCCTCATTCTGATGGATTATGGGAATGCTCTAAATTGCCGCATACAATAACTCCTCCATCTAGTTGAGTGGTGAGGCGGGCGCGTCATGGATGATTAGAGTTCGTGCACTGCCATGTCAAACTCTTCACTTGCCAGATAGCCGGATGCTGTTGGCGACTGGGGGGATTTAGATCCTGGTTATCTAACGCAACGCGCCGGTCCCTAATCCGGCCATAGTGAAGTCCCTGGCGGTATCCATTTAGGATTTCCCCAAGTAAAAAAACAAAAACAGGTTGGTTCATCAAATAAAAATACATTTTGATATCGCAACGCATAAATATATTTAATTGAGTTTTTAAATAACTAGAACAAAATGGCGGTTCACAATTAAACCAAGGGTAAAAATGTAAACTGTACTTGTTTGAGGTCGTATTAAATGATCGCCTGCTGATCACAAAACTACCTTCCGTTCGTACATTGCATTACATGACTCCCTCCGTAATGTAGTGCGTTGGTCCTGTGTCCAGCAGCGGCGTGAGTGGTCCTGGGTTCAAGTCCCAGCTAGTTTAGGAGATGAAATTTTCTAAACTGGCTCGGGTCTGAGTGTAAACAAAGATATCGCCTAAATTCACTTTGCGGTCTCAATACAAGCTTACATTTAAGCTTACTTGGGGCTACATAGTTGCTGAGTCAGTTTAGGTAATAAGGTGAAACTGTGAGTAAAGTGATATTATTAATGACCTATATTTTAATTTTAATGACAATAAATATAAGTGCATTAATATCTTAGTCACCGGATCAATTAGGTACATTGCGATTAATCGTGATTGTGGGGTTTATAAGCCACAATTTTACCAGAGACAGTCGAAATTCGCGATTTACAACCTCTGTTTCTTTGGTTACATCGCCAACTTGTAACTCCGCTTTTTGAATTTGTATTAACAATATTGTAACGATGGTTGCACCATAACAATACTTTATTTATTATCAGCAAACCACCGTCTGAAAGAGTTAAGAGAGAGTTTATTAAGAGAGTAATAAACTGCAGCATAAAATTATTTAGATATAGGATATTTTCTTTTTTAATTTGATGGCTTACATATTAATAATAATAAGTTTATTTATTTCTCCCACAAAATATTTTACTTACACAATACTATAATTACAAACTACCTATATTATAAGAGGTAATTTAATTTAGGTTTTGAAGTGGGAGACTGATGTCCCATTTAGGCTTCCCTGTACTAGGGGATCACCAGGCTCTTCCCTATTACCATATTTTTTTCTTTGAATTTACCATTTACAGTAAGTTCAATTTAAAACACTGTCTACTCTTCAAGCTCTACATAAAACTTACAAACTTTACTTTTTCTTCTGCTTATCGTGTCGATTAAGGATTGAAATTATATTTTTCACGCCAAAAAACTAATCCACCTTCACTGCGTTGTCGGTTGCCAGTCCGAGGTTCCCAATAGTGCAGCTTTCCGAGCGCATAGGGCAGGACAATAGAACAATAGCGGATTCGGTGGGATTCGGAGAGACTGGAGACTGAGACTTTAGCCTTAGGCGCTCTAGAGAATAGTGGTGCATTGGGTGTTTGGTATCAGTGATCATTTTGGCTTTCCTGACAGAACTTTTTGTATAGAGACTACAATATTATATACTTTACTTATATTCAGAGTTTAATCACACCTGTAAAGTTTGAGGTTCCTGAGTTTGACATTAAAAAATGTCTATTTTGACTACGGATAACTGCTTATTAAGAAACATTTGAAATGCATATAATTATATGGAAATAGATCACCACAAGAAATGCAGTAACTATCGGGTTTTTAATTACTACGCTTTCTTATGTTAGATATGATGTATACCATTAGGAGAAAATTTTATATGAGATTGTAAAGTATGATCATATACATTTCTACATTTGAATTTTTAGTCAAGTGTATAAAACAAAAAAGGAGGGCCAAAAGGAACAAAAGGGAAGTCGTCGTGGCGCCGTAGTTACTGTGTCTATCATACGATATTGCAGGTTAAGCAATGTTCGATGGGGTCAGTACTTGGATGGGTGACCGTCGACTTTTCATTTCTCACTGCGACGTCCGTGCTTCGGAGGGCATGTTAAGCATTCGGTCCCGGATGCTTTATACTTGTATTTCGGCGCCTTGAAAATTCTGTTATCCACCACCTAGCACTGGGCCAGCTTGGTTAATTATGGCCTAAGCCTCCTCGTCACCCAGGAAAGAGACACATGCCCTGCAGTGGGCGCATTACACGGAGTTGTGATGATGATAATGATGACAATACAAAATATAAAAGTTAATTTCATACAGACACAAAAATTTTATTCCTTTGTTATGTTAATTAACTAAGCATAGTCCGATATACTATTGTAAGTAAATAACCCTCGACGTAACCAATATATATAATCAATATATTATACAACAATAGTATTGGTAGTTATTACTTCGTTCAGATTTAATTTAAAGGATTTACAGGAGTTACTCTGAGTGACTGTGCCACCCGATAATTTTGATGAGACGGTCACTGACTGTGACGGCGAGGCATTTGCACCCGCACCATTTCTTGGAGCATTCCCACCAAGTCTTCGACTTCCTCTCCAGCTTCTTCGTGAAGCGGTATTGTCCCCAGGCGAGACATGGGTTACCAAACCTAGTAATTTCATATCGTATAGAATCTAAAGGTGGGTGACCTGAAATGATAATAATTGTTTTTAAACTGTAAAAATAAAACAAGCTTATCCTCGTAACAATAAACAAATAAATCTTCAGACAATCACACCAATTAAATGGCCCCAAATTAAGCAGATCTTATGGAATGGGATACCATGTAACGAAATGGGACACTAGGAACCTATGTATCAATACATCAAATCAACATACCTAACACTTTTAAATTTACAGAGCAGAAAATATTCTAACAGTAATTGAATTATTCTCTCACAAATTACACTGATTATGGACTGTATTTTCTTATTGTTACTTAAAACATCTAATATGCATCCTTATACCGGCACAACATAACAATTATCATTAAAGAATAAATAATACAACATTATTTTTTGAAAAATACATTTGTTTTACCGATTCACGACTACATTTAGCCAACACTGACTGGGTAATGTAAACATCTAAATCCGATAAATACAATACTGAAAGCCTGGTCGAACCCGGGGATTCTTAGTACCCCCTGTCCCGCCGTTTCCTCGACTGCTACCTTGATCGAGACTAGCAGGAACCGCCGGGGACTAGGCCCCGCCTTTGGTTTCGATTCATAAATATTTTTGGGGAGAAGGACGCTGCTGCCCGTCCTCTGGATTATTGTCCCTTAGTCGCCTCTTACGACACCCACGGGAAGAGATAGGGTAGCGCTATTCTTAAGGCGACGCCACACGCCAACATTGAGATTGTTGTCTCTAATAATATAATAGATTTTTATTCAAATAATTATTTATTGTGTGCACTTTTAAGCTAAGGATATTGAACGAAATAGTTTTGATAAAACAATATAAACAATCGAAACTTAAATTTTCTGATTCAAAGTCTAAACAGCACACCATTACGCTCCACGAAGTGAGGTGGGGCATGGTTGTGATCCAGTCTCCTGCGGTAGACCTCTTCAGCATCCAGTGACGTGATGAGGCACGCGGGGCATCTGTGACTGGTGCAGCAGGTGCAGCGCCATCTTATCCTTGATTTAGTTTTAACATGCATGGCGAAACTGTATCCATTTATCAGAAACACTTGCTTTCCGGATGGAGCTTTTAAAATTCTGCCTGTTGTTGAAGTGTAGATATATTTAATATTGGTCAGCCTAGATATTGTCAAACTAAATTTTTAACTATTGCATGATATGTCATATGACTGAGATAAAAATATATTGGAGTAAAAATTAAATCTAGGAATTGTATTTAAAGTTATGTAACTGTGATTAGAACTTTAAATTAAAGTACTTTATAGAGTTACACAAGGCACAGCTGCCACTTTACCTGCTTGTTTACTTTTTGTTTAATTTCAGCCCTAGCAAATATCGTCGATCACTGGTTTACTACGTCGTCATTACTACAACGACTTTCATACTACGCAGTGTTTCTAGAAGTAAATCAGCATTGGGTCAATTTGACGCATTACGGCCTCAAACCCCCTCAAGAGCAATCATATTCAGGATCATTGGGCTTGTTAAAATTCTTGATACAACATTTGCTTGTTTATTTTTTTAATTTCATCTGCCTTTAATTTAATTATGGAAAAATAAACCAAAATTACTCAAACCGACTTATCAACCATTTAACCACAATGGGCCGAATTTAACATTACAATCTCTAATGGAAAACTTACAAGTTTCAAAATCAATTTTTGTTAGGAACTGTTGAATTTGGAGTCCCTTTATATGATACAAGAGACACTTAAAATTAACGAGGCTAATGACATAACGAAACTAGCAGGCATACATCCTATTTTTGATAACATAAATTTGAGGCTTATAGTTGTGTTGCACATTGGCCCGGATGATGGTGCCATTAAGGTCGGTGGTTAGGTGTGACTTGCAAGTGCGGTTACTCGTGCAGACCCATCCTATACATACATACATAACTTCACGCCTGTATCCCTAATGGGGTAGGCAGAACACCAGAAGGCTATAAAACCATCTGATGTCACGTTTGACAAATTTGGAGGTATTATTATGTTGGAGAGACTACTCCAGTGACAGGGGGTCAGCCTATCGCCTGCAAAACGCCAATAAAACTTCCGTCCCTTATCTTATTGTCGTTATTGTCGTCAAATATCTAGTTCTCGGGTAGAAACTGTATCTATTGTATACCGCCTTCATCTTTCCTTCAGGAGTTTTATAAATGGATACTGTAAAATAAACGAGCATATTTTGAAACCTCTTTCAGAGTCAACACAAGCTAAACAACAAAAATTAGAATAAAGTGGCGCTCAGTTTTTTTATTGAAGAAGATATCAGTGCAGTAAGTTCACTTTAAGGCACAGGAAAGGGAATTATGCAGAGCTCTTGCCCAGTTTTAAGATAGAATTGTACAGAAAATATTTTTAAATTACTGTGAGGGTTAAACATACAAAATACAAATGTCACAAAATAGGAGGTCAAAGCATTATGTGTAAAAAACGAACGTTAAGCGTCAAAATGTTAATTTCCATCATAACAGTCTTTCTATACTACAGTCGAGAGAAAAGAATTAAGGTCGGAGACAAAATTCATGATATCTCTCAAACTATAAACGCTAGCTTATTCAAATAAAAAGCAATAAGAAGCCTCTTTAATGCCGAATATAAAAGTAAATGTAAGTAATTTTTTTAAGAAATTACATTAAAAAAAAGAAAAACCATAAATTATGATTTATTTTGAAAAATTTAACTAAGAATTCAAATTATTTGTATCGATTTTTTTTTGTTTTCTGTCACAAAAAAATGTTATAAAAGGGTTTCCTTGTGTACAATATACAATATGAAAGTACAAATGATGGCGCTCAAACCTGAAGAATGTACAAGAATCCTCACTATGCTGGGAGACGGTCGTAGTCAGCGTGATACAAAAACTGAGAAGTAAAAAGCCTTGAAGCCTCGCTTGTTGCACCGCCAGCTTACCCTGCTGATGCCCTGGCGTTGCTGGTAGAACTTATTGGTTCCGTCGAAAATGTACGCCTTGCCTGTCACTGAAGTAAGAAACATCGCTAAAACGAATTATGTAAGTTATTAAAAGAAAGTTTAGAACCATATTGGGCCGTATTGCATTTTCTTATTTTTAAGTCTCTCTAGTGTCAAATGTCTCTGTAATGTCAAAATTAAAATTAAATATTACAGAATGGAAAAATCGTACATAAAGGTTCTGGAAATTATAAAACCACAAGTTGAACAAAAGAGAAAAACACGGCACTTAAAACTTTATTAACATAAAGGAAAAAACCGTACAATTACCAATTCGGCCTTTTTAATGCAAATACGATGATGTGCCAAAGCCGAATAGATAAATTAGTAATCAGATTTAGTTTCAAACTTTTAAATACACATTATTTCTGATTATAAAAGGCTTACGCTTATGATTGTGTGTTAGGTTAGATTTAATTATAGAGTTCATATTGACATCAGTGATGGCTCGAGCGATGCAAGGATAGCCACGCGTGCATTGCCAGTGTATCGTCTTTTTTGAGCGTTGTTTTAGGCAGAAACTGTAGCCTTCAATGACGATCACATCTTTACCTTTATTGTTTTTACATTGTACAACTGAAACAAACATAATATAGTATGTACGGTCACTCATTCTGAAGTAAAAAGTTTGATGAATTTAGAAATTTTATTAAATATGATTTAACTTTTAAGTACACGCGCTTTTTACGGTAACGTTCCGTCACGAGCGGGGTCCAGAAGGAACCCAATATTTAAATTACTTTTGTATAAAGGTCTTTGACTTTTTTCTATATTTTTTATTCAGTTACTAAGAAAAAATACATATAATTGCTAAATAAAAGGTTTTATTTTTCATATTTTAATCATTCTTTTATTTTTTTATTTATAACTTATTTATTTATTTATTTTATTTATTGTTAGTTTCACGGACAGTGCCCAGTTACATAACTAACACAGTTAGTTTTACACAACAGAAAAAAAAAGAAAACAAGAATAAAGAAAGATTAGTATGTACATTTAATAAATCTTATTTATTTATGTAATAATTTAATCTTTTATATATTAAAAAATAAAAGATTTATTATTATTATAATAACATAATTATTATAATATTATTATGTTATTTATACTTATATAACTAATGTACTAAAATATAACAAAAAAGTCAACTTCTTACCAACAAAATTGTACAAAATCATGAGTTTCTAAAAGAATATGCATAAAAAACACGTAATTTTAAAGAATATTAATAAAAACCATAAAATATGACAATGGCTCATTTGCTCGCAAATGACTCTTTCCGTTAAGGGCCCCATTCGCGAAATCTATGCGTTTTCAAACTCATTACAACCAGCCAATATTGTTTGTCTGGATCGGATAAAAATATATGTTGAAGTTTGTTTAATATATTTTATAAATCTGTGGATCAAAACACGATACTGAAAACTTTACTCGATCATAAAAAATTACGAAAAAGATGAAAATTTTAAGTGATTTTCCGATATTCTAAGAGAATATCAAACTTATACTTACAAAAACTTGTCATAATATTGGTAATGTAGCATAAAATTAATTTATGTGGATAATTTTTTTCTTAAACCGTTCTATTTTTTCTAATATAATATAATATAATAAAGACGGCGGTGCGATACAATTCAGTACCGCGTGAGGCGTCCTGTGTAGGACCTGTGTCGCTTTTGCTCCCAATTTTCCCGCGTAATTGATCGTCTTATTGACCATAGCGTACACATAACAGTACGACAATTTAATTATTTAATTTTTGTTAAGTCACATTTTATATTTTGATTGATAAATTAAAGGAGTATTATAAACAATTATCACTGCTAAATATAGAGCTAAAAACTTGTTTCTGATATTTATTTTTTTTAAGTTTATTAGACAACAAGTGCAAAAAAGCATATAATTTTTTTTTGCGATAAATCTTTTCTTACGTAATTACCCGACGAAACCAAAGGAGGATTATTATTCTATACGTACGTATACAGGGTTAATATTAACGCATCACGCAATATACAGGGTGTAATTTTTAATGCCATCTGGAGGGAAAGTACTCTAAATAATAGAGATAGCAAAATTTACTACAAAGAAACTGTCCTTTATTATTGAACAGAAATAAAACCGCATTCCAAGATTTTCAAGAATTCACTCGTTTTACCTGGGAGTCAAACCGACTAAAATCTGTAAAAATGACACCCTGTAATTTTATTGTGTGGTTCGTTAGAGCCAATCACAAGAATAAAATCCCTCTCACATACTAGTTTAATTTATAGAAACGAAAACCATGAAATCTTCATTTTTAGATATAAGTCGGTTCGATTCCTGGGTTAAGAAGCGAGTTTTTGAAAAATTTTTTAATACAGTGTTAATTTTTCCTAAAATTAAGGAATGTTTTATGGAGTAGAATTTTCTAACTCTATTATTAAGAGAACTTTACCTCCAAGTGGCATTAAAAAAATTTGCCATGTATATATGTACAATATGTTCTGCTTGATTTCTCATAACTCTAGGGTATTGATGGGGCCATGTAATAGAATCAAATAACATGTGAATAATTTTTCAAATTTCTTTTGGTTTTTATTTTTCATGCAAAATAATTCAATTAAGTCAAAAATAACTTTATGCAAAGTTTGACAACGTGGCTTTTTCTACTCTTTTTTACTTTTCTACTACTAAGTAAGGAACAAAACCTCAAAGTTATGGGATATATATTATATAAGTATTAAAGAACACCATGTTCAAGAAATGCAAAAGAACGTAAAAGAACGCAAAGTTGTATATTATAGAGGTGTTCTTTTATGTGTGCTGATGGGTAACTATTGATAAGTACTAATGGGTATTGATAGGTACTGATGGGTGCTGATAAGACATTAGCACTGATGGTGAGGTGCTGATGGGTATTAGTTATTAATATCGAAACTAATATGATTTAATTTGTTAGTTAATTTGTTTGAATGGGTTACGTTCAAATAATATTGCTTTGCCTGTACTTAAACGTCCAATAAAATAATGGATTGAAAATGTCCGTTAAAATACCTTCTTGTATTTATTTTCGTCACGAGTAAAATAGACTCTATTTCAAAAGTTCCAGATATCAAATTAGTTTCGTATCTTTATAATTTCAAGAAATATGTTTTTGAGTAATGCTACAATTCTTTTGATGTACCTAGTTATTAATAAATAAAAAGTACTTACTTTGTTCATGAAAGGGAATATAGACGGCATCTTACACCAATTTTCCTGTGTGTTAAAATTATGATTCCAGATAGTTATAATTTCACAGTGTTAGTTTAAATTGGTCACCTTTTTATGTATTTTGTGGTTAAACTTTCATATGATATGTTTTTCAAAAATATAGTGTTTTGGACCTTTATACATCAACTTTAATAACATTAAATTATATCTGATCGGTTCTTTCACGAATAATCTAGTTCAAAGTTCAAACAGACAAACCCTTCGGCTTTATAGATTAGACGGCTAATAGATTATGACGACACATAGACATTTAAGAATATAATCATACATAACTATTTTTTAGATATTAATAACTACTAAAAATTTACTACTTCGTGTAAACAGGTGCACATTCCGAAGGGGTGGATTGAATTTCATTTCATAATAAAATGACTTATTTGTAACATTCACACAACATTATTTAGCTCAAATTAACTCGTGTTGTAGTGACTAAGTAACGGATCCATACTAAATAATAAATGCGAAAGTCTATCTTTCTGTTCCTTTATTTCAGCCAAACCATCCGACCGATTTGTAGAAAATTAGTAATGAAAATAGCTCCCAAACCCTACTTTTTTTCAAACACCAGCCCCTATAGGATTGAAATGAGAGATAAAAGTTTATGTAAAAGATCTCAACTACCTACTTATCTGATTTTAATGAATTTTGGAACAAATAATTTATGAAAGTTATAAATTAACATCACGATATACTTTCAAGTCAAAATAGCACGATTTTCACAACAGAATTCAGTAAGGATATAAATTTAAAAAGATTTCATCTATAAAATGGCCTTTACAATATTTATAAAAAATAAAATAGTAAGTATTGGTATCGCAATACTAAATCCAGATAAATAAAAAATATAGATTATATTATATCATCCTTGACATAAGTTGTAGTCATCTTAGAAACGAATTTCGTATAACAAGCCACACTATAGGTATAGTACTACTATATTACTACTATTAATTATTATACTGTGACAATTCTGTGCGCTGACGTGTTCATTTACGCGGACTGCCCGCCACGCAGTCCCATATAGCTTTAATGCCTACTGCGCTCGAAAATACTCGCCTTAATTTGGCGAATAGTAAGTGAGTGCTAGTGAATGAGCAAGCAATTTATTGAAGCAACATTTACAGATAATAGAACTCTTCATGTGCTTAGATCTAGGAAAATTATAGCTAATTCGCTTAATTTTTGGGGCACGAAGATCATATTCAGCTGCTCTTTTTAGAATAATTTGCATATTTTTGCTCTTATAGCTTTGGTCTAGTCAGAATTCACTAGGAGTCACTTATAACCTGCGGATTTTCACAATAATATTTTCTGATAGCTGGTGACTCATTATTGCCATTAGATAACAAAAATTCTGAACAGGAAACAAAGTAAAATATGAATCATGTGAAAAAAAGTACTACCTAACATCACGGGCGGGGTTCGCTGGTATCCCCACGAAGGTAAAAGACCTATTTACCTTAGTGGAAGCGATATGTAACTCCGACCATCGATAACTACTGCAGTCCAATGAGATTAGTCTAATAATTAATGTGACGTGTAAAGACGTCAAGTTTACTCTAATAACACAAATTAAAACTAAAATTGTATATTTAAGAGATTAATATATTTATGAGCTGAAAATAAAATAATTGGTAACATCTAAATAATACATTAAAGTAAAAAATAAGATGTAGAGTAATCAACGAATGCAGAGCATTAAAAAAACGACTTCACGACGAAACTTTGGCTGAAGTATAAGGTCGTCAATGTAAATATTCTCAGTACCTATTCATACCTCTGAAGTATTTTCTCTATCATAAAAAGAATTAAAAACTAGAAAATTCAATATCTATTCATAATTGTGCAAAAAATCGTGACAAAGACACAAAAATTGAGGAGCTCGGTTTGGAATTGGTTTTCAGTTGAAAAGAAATTGAAAGATTCAATGACTGTGATTGTTATTTATCTCTATAACGTCGTCTTCGAAGGTACGGATTGTGGCGGAGCAGCGGCGGCTCCTCGCCCGGCTACAAGTCCAGTACCCCCTCGGCCACTTGACACTGACAGCTCGGTTGAATCTGTTGTTATTGTAGATAATCAAGGGCTTTCCAAATTTAGATTTTCCGTATACAACACCTAAAAAAGAAACGAATATGTTTGACCTATTTATGTATGACTATGATATTTTGAGGCACAATCATAGTATTAATAGTCATTAGTCATGCAGTGCGACTGCGTATCCAGATAACTAATTATAACTGTTATGTTTCTTATCGTGACTGTTTGGAATTATCTCCTCGTTGCTAATTAAACTTAAGCATAAAACCTGATCAGAGTATAACATGGAAACTCTGACCAAAAATATCACCGCTCCGTTATTCGGCAATTTTCTTTAGAGAGAAGTTCTTTTAACCCATGCGCTTTCATCTTCGACTTCATTGCTACTTATCATCAGATGAGATTGAGGATGGGAGGTAATCACGGTTGATTGCAAGACACGGGTACTTAACCCTACAGTACTTGATTTTTTCGGCTTGGAATAATAAATAAATTGAAAAATATGTTACTATTGCTTGGAAAAAAAAAACACTTTTGTAAGTTTTTCCACATGACCCACATTTAACACATCATGCAATATAAATCAATACTTTGTATTGGGGACCGATAGAAAATAAAGAGGTAGGAAATAAACTCAAAATAACTATGTAATTTTTATTCATAAAAGTAATAAGCTTTATGTTCTCTTAACTAGTATTTGGTAAAGAACGTTACAATATTCGTATTTGTACTTAAAAATTGAATCCATTAGAGATAAAAATAGGAACTTTTATGATAAATAAAAACATATAGTAAAAGAAAATATAACAATTGTGATTGATTTAATGAAACTATTACTATTTGTGAAATAACAAAAAGCAGTTCCTGTCCTTACTGAAACAGAGTGCCTGATTACATTTCTTGCAAATAACATAAGATTTCCCGTTACTTACCAACTGTTAGCTTATGGTGTATATACCCTATTGTGTATGGGTAAGTATATGTAGTTATTATTGTGTATAAAAAAATAAAATAAATAAAAATAAGGACGGCTTTTTGAAATTTTATTTGAACGTGTCAAGTCAAATGGCGAGCGTTTGTTCTGATTAGCATTCTATAAATTGTATGTTTTAACTACTTGCAATTCCTTTTTATTTTTATTCCTTTTAGTTTTAACTAAGTATAGTTTAAGGTAGAGTTCTTTAATTACTTAGTTTTATTTCTATAAGTCGTAGGTATAGGTTTTAATTTTAAACATTTTTTATTTGTTTCCCGCCATACGATTGAGGAAACCGCGTCCTAACACTAGTAGGTTCATTTACGTTTGACGAGTGATATGTTGTTTCTAAAACTTTTACGTAGTCTTGAAGAAACTGCATTAGATTTTGAAAAGTTGGAATATCCGATTTATTTTGACACTAGAAGCGATGACGCGTACTATTATCGAGCGCGCGTAACGCTGAGTTAAACAAAATAAAATCACTTAAATCGTCCAACTTTAAAGCCTTAAGGGCATTGACCGATTCGCAAAGTATATTGGTGTAAGTCTGTAACTCATTAAAATTAGGATTTTTTAAACAAGGATATTTATTTATTTGATCTAAATATGTCACGGCTAATATGCGTTTATTTTCATAACGCCTAACAAGTTCATTAAAAACAAGTTCGTAATTATCCGATGTGACCTTGACCTGTTTTGCGATCCTAAGTGCGGATCCCGATAAACAAGACAACAGGTAATGAAATTTTGTAATCGTTGCTATCGATGTATTATTATGAATCAAAGTTAAAAATGTATCGTAAAAGGTTTGCCAATTTTCAATTTTACTATTAAATTTCGGAAGTTCTATTTGTGGCAATCTGGCATGTACAAGCTTCTCCGTGACTCCGGCCGCGGCGACCGAGCCGGCCGCCGAGCCCTCGCGCACCGCCGCCGGTATCGCCGGAGTGGGCTCGGCCACGAAACTTATCACCTCAGAGTACCTACATATCATCGAACGCTGACATCGCATTCATATTAATGTAATCCTTAGGATTCAATGTTAACTTTAAACAAAGGATTTTTTCAGTCAAGGTTGCATATTCCTCGCAAATACTTTCTAACTTTGAAAATCTACACTTAAATGGACTTATTAAAGACGGGTTTGAGTTCTCTCGTATTTTAACAACTAAATCCAACATAATTTGCATGGCACGAAAAACATGTTCGCGTTGTGACGAATAAACTTTAAACAAACTTTCCTCTTTCGACATGATTGAACTACAATAACTAAGTAATATGAGATTTTATATAAGTAGGTTAGGTGCCTTAGGTATTAAACAAAACATTAAAATAATAATTCGACTCAAGTTAGAACGATAATTGGGTAAAACAATCAGTTTTATAACATCATGATTACTTATTATATAGTGATCAAGTAAATTTAGTTAAATTGTACTCAAATCCAAACTCAGATCTTATCAGTATCTAAGTATTATCAAAAGAGTAAAAAATTCCTACGCTATATTTAATACCAAAGAAATTTTCAAATTTCCCTCAAGTTACGTTGAAATATTGGTCTGACTAAAATAATTGCACACACGAAATAGATGGCGGAAATATAATACGACTAAATATGATAGGAAGCACCGTCTGAGCAATATACACGAAACATAAAACATTCACAAACCAGCTATGTTATCATTGAAATAAATGAGTTACTTTCAATTATTCATAGGAAATACGTGTGAATATCAAAGTTTTCGCAGGAAATTGAACTTGATATTAGTAAATCTAGCAAGTGGACTGTATTTTAATAAGAATCCATGAGTCAAGGGAACGAATTAATTGAAGAACCCGGCTCGATGGAACAGAATTTATGTTGCCGCTTAAGACCGAAATGTTCCACGTTTGCGTGTATAGAAGGTTTGTATCCCGAGATTACCAAAGCAGGGGTTATCTTAACCTAGTAACTTCAAAATAGGGACAGAAGAAATAACTCCTAAACTGGAATAATGTGGAGGAGGAATACTCACAAGGCAGGAGCACATCCACGTGGTTCACACAGTTGGTATTTACACAAAAACTTAGGATTTTACTAGAAGTCTAACAATCTGGCTAATAAATACACTAATATTTAGATATTTCTCAGTTTTACTTAATTTTCACACTCGATATAATGTCTTTGCGTACGCGGTTTTTGCAAGACGCAATATGACAGTCAAATCCGTTAGGTGGCGCATACGAACGCAGTGCGTAAGGGAGCGGGGAGATTTGAAGATCAAACGAACTTCTAAGTGAAGTTCGATCGAAATTATATGAGCAGCTTAATTCGAAGCGATTTATTAGGTTTACTTATTGTAGTATCGGTCCCATGTGTCAGCCTTGCACGGTTATTTTAGAGTCTTTTTTTTTTTTTGTATTGGCAACACTGCTTCACCTCCGGCTCCTAATTAACCGGCCCTTTTGGAATCATTTTGTTTAAAGCCGAATTATATAAAAATGTAATGGATTATTCTATTTATAGGATAAACCATTGCATGGTAAGGTAAAAAAAACGATACGCACAGGTAAGTATTTTACTTATATTAAGATATAAGGGTTGGGATATTTATTTTCAGTAAATAAATAAGTAATATATATGTTTCGTTTTAAACTGGGAGGGTGATTATAAATCGCTTCGAATTAAGCTGCTCATATAATTTCGATCGAACTTCACTTAGAAGTTCGTTTGATCTTCAATTATATTTCGCAGCTTAATTCTTTGCGATTTATTAGGTTTACTTATTGTAGGATGTTCAGAGAGAAAATAAGTAAAATAGCTTACATGATCAACAATTATTATCCATTTTTAGTTATAATATAGCAATTAAATCAATTTCCATACAAAATATAACAACATAATTAGGTACCTACATTAATTATTATGTAGGCATAAAATCACTCAAATTAGTTGTTGCGAAATTGCTAGAATTTTCAATAATTTCTTTGTTATATTTAGCGAATACTTTGGAAGAGTTACTCCAGCCAGCGGCTTTTTAATTAATTCCAAGCTTGTTGGCCTTAGATGTTGCAGCATGCCGAGTGCTGTGAGCACTGAACAGCGAAGTGTCGATTCCACTTTCATAAAGAGTCTGTTTTATCCAATTACTTAATCTTTGTGAAGATAGTTTTGAATGTGGCTTTTTATAACTTATAAATAAATATTTACAGTTTTTACGAAGTTCTCTTGTTTTGTTAATATATGATTCTATACACCGGACAGGACAAATCTCTGGACGTTCATTATAAAAAGGGAGCCTTAATAATGGTTGGGGTGAATGTAGTTTGGAGGTTTTAATTATGTCTGGAATTTTAATAAACATTTCAACACTATATTTACTCATATTATCGAGGTGCATTAAAGATAATGTTTGCTTTTTTTTTTTTTATTTTTGAGCCAAAAAATCAAGGACTATGTTTGTGTCCCATATGACCTCATATTTATATGTATTGCAGAATATGTATTAATAGTTCCGTATTTTGCACCTTTGTTAAAAACATCGGTTAAAAAATTAATTACGACATGAACTGAACAGGTCAAGTAATTGTGCTGCATTTCGGAACAATAACTAAACAAGACTTGATACAGCTGTTATATTGCTTGTAAGTATTACTAGATAAAGAAGATAACATTATTTCTGTAGAATCAACAGACAACGATTTATTTAATAAAACTTGCCTGATAACTTCACGGCAATCAAACCGAGTATCTTGTGTAAGCTGTGTGTCAATCTGATAGGAGATTGAAGAAGGTTAATATTGGGTTCAAAATAAATTGATTTAGAAATAGATATCTTTTTCAATAATGGGAACCATGGCTGTGTGGGCCATTTTAGTACTACGAATATACCCTCGGCCTTATCATCTATTATTTCTCTAAGTGTCTTTGAAATGAGGGCAAATGACGGAAATGCGTAAAAATAATAGTTAGTCCAGCTGATGGTGAACGCATCAACAGCAAATGCTTCGGGTTCATTTTTCCACGTAAAGTACAATGGGCAATTTGTATTACACCTACTGGCAAACAAATCTATTTCTGGTCTATTTCACCAAATACTCGTTTAATACCACAATAAGCATGTTCACTTAATTCCCATTCAGTATCTAGAAACTTTTTGCGAGACAATGCCGTGGGCAAAAAATTGTCCTTCGTATTAATATAAGAAGCTAATACTTTAATTTTACGTGTTTCGCACCACTGCCATATTTTTTTTTTTTTTTGGACATATCATTTAAATTTGGGTACTTTATGCTGCCCATTCTATTAATGCAAGATATCGCGGTTACGTTATCAATGCGTAACAAAATTTGACAGCAGATAATTCTTTAGCAAACGTTTTTAAACCTAAATATGCCGCTTTTAATTCAAATTAATTAATATGAAGTGTCATTTCAGACTCCTTCCAATAACCAAAACATTCCTTGTTATTACTCGAGGCACCCCAGCTTGAATGAGAAGCATCAGAATTAATTTCAATTTTATAATCATCAGATCTTAAGCTAGCATAACCATTATCAATTTTGTCTAGCCACCAATAAACATCTTCCCGGATATTTAATGATAAACTAATCTGTCGTTCATATGATGAATTTTCACATAAACTTAAATACTTAAGTCTTTCAAGACGTTTAGAATAAAGCCACGAATATTGAATAGCAGGGCAAGCCGATATGAGAAGTCCAATCAATTGTGCATAATTACGTAACTTAATTGTTTTTGCTTCGAAGATTTTTAAAAGAGATTGTTTTATTTTTACCCTCTTTGTTTGAGGTAATTTTAAAACCATGTTTTGGGAATCAAATACAAAGCCTAGAAATTTAAATGTGTTTGAGGGTTGTAAAGAACTCTTATCACAATTAATCTAGAAGCCTAAACTTTCTAAAAGTGTCTTTGTAAAAAGTACGTTATTATAGCAATCTGCCTTTGTTTTACCAACGCAAAAAATATCGTCGAGATAAATAACTGATATCATATTTCTTTGATGTGATCGCAAAAATTCCATAACAGGTTTTAAAAGTTTTGTAAAGGTAGACAATTAAATTCATATAGTTTGTTATTGAATTTGAATCTTAAGTACTTTTTGTGCGAGTTATGAACTGGTAGAAAAAAATATAAGTCTTTTAAATCAATAGTTGACACAAAACATCGCTCGGTAACGAATTTAGATGCAGTTTTATAGCCTTCCATTTTAAAATGGACGGTTTCAACAAACTTGTTTAATTTTTTCAAATTCAATATGAACCTTTTGTCTCCGTTTGGTTTAGGTACTAAAATATATCGGATACAAACTGTTCACTATCGTATGTACACTTAGGTATGGCTTTTATTCGAATCAAGTAATCTATGCAAATTTTAAAATCGTTAAAATTTTTATCTGGCTTATATCTTGAGTCAGGATTACTATTTCCGAAGGGCTTTTTTAATAAACGGTATTTTATATCCCTTAATCCAGGACAAAATTATAGGATCATTAGTTATTTTTAACCAATTTTTGTAAAATAGCTTTAGACGGCCAGAATAACTGACCTCAGATGTTAATATCTCCTGTTGTATTTCTTGGGCGGCGAGCGTGAGCGTGTGTAGTTCGGGGTGTGTCGCGGCGGCGGCGGAGGCGGCGGCGGCGGTCCCGAGCGCTGCACCGGGCGAGGTCTCCCCGCTTCGGGCCGCGCAGCAGGCTTCCGTTGCGGGGGCTTCCAGTTTAAACAATTTTGAGAAGTGATCCTATAATTTTGGTTGTTTCTGTTTGAAATAAATGGTTGTGAAGGCTTAAGGGATTCTCCGGTTTTTTGTATAGTTTTTGCGGACCTTAACTTTTCTGGTAAATCGGTCCCAAATAAAAATGTATCTATGGTGGTCTGAAGAAGGGTATCTTTTAGTTCTGCATTGATAGTATTAATAACTAAATTTCTTCGGGCCTTCGTTAGGTAGTAGAAGGAATCGCACAACAATTTGCTTGCATCACTTAAGGGTTTTAGAATATCCTGCGATGAATATTTCTTTGTAATGACTTTCTCTGTCGTTTGCGCTAATGCAGCCAAAGCAATGCTGATTTGTTTTTGCCTAAGCATTAAGGAAAAATCTTTTTTGCTTGTCAGTTCTGAAATACCCGCTTTAACTTCAGGGTTGAGGATAGGCGTTAATAGCATTTCACAGTTTTTGGGTACCCGATATTCTTGTAACAAGGACTGTTTTGTTTCTTTGATGAGACCCTTGGTAAGTATGAGCTGCCATCTATCGGATATGTTTTTATTAATTTCATCTCCCAAAATATCTTGCGACTGGGGAACTTCCCCTAATAATGACAGTATTTCGACATCAATACCACTGTCTCCTCGTACCTCCTTTGTGAGATCCGACGTCGAAGGTACTGGATTCTGTGCCGACGACGACGTATGAGGAACTGCCTCGTTCATACATGCCTCCTCTTCAAGCGATTCTTCGTGATGTGGTGAACTTTCGGGAATGACTTCCACGATAGATTCACGGTTATGCTATGATTAGAACTTCACCATGTTCGTATTTTTTTTTGTGGGTATTTTTAAAATAGGTTTAGTTCTGTAGTATAATTTTTGATATTATCATGAATACGTTTTATTTCATAAATGCTACCGGGCACAAATAATGTATGTTGTGCTTAAGTAAAGCATTATTTTATATTATATTTTTTAGTGAGTACCTACCCTCAGGCGTGGTACAAATTTGTGTCATTTGACAAGTGAGTACTTTAAATAAGTATAAATTGGGTTATAAAGTAAGTATGTTGTGCTTAAGTAAAGCATTATTTTATATTATATTTTTTAGTGAGTACCTACCTTCAGGCGTGGTACAAATTTGTGTCATTTGACAAGTGAGTACTTTAAATAAGTACAAATTGGGTTATAAAGTAAGTGTGTTGTGCTTAAGTAAAGCATTATTTTATATTATATTTTTTAGTGAGTACCTACCCTCAGGCGTGGTACAAATTTGTGTCATTTGACAAGTGAGTACTTTAAATAAGTACAAATTGGGTTATAAAGTAAGTATATCTGCAGACAGACGCGCAGAATACAAGTTTTTAAACAATGTTAAATGACATTGTTACATAATTTACTTAAATTCGATGGATTCTTCGTCAGATGAAATAACGCGAATTCTTTTCCTCAGCTTATTTTCGTTCTTGCGCTTCTTCCCCATCTTGAGAGCTTTGTGTAACACTAGATGACCGTTACAATGAAGTCTTGAGCGTTGCCAGGAACACGTGCGAAGGCTTGAGCACGGGAACGAACAATGATTCCAAAAGGGCCGGCTAATTAGGAGCCGGAGGTGAAGCAGTGTTGCCAATACAAAAAAAAAAAAAAAGACTCTAAAATAACCGTGCAAGGCTGACACATGGGACCGATACTACAATAAGTAAACCTAATAAATCGCAAAGAATTAAGCTGCGAAATATAATTGAACATTATGATGTTAAGATAGAAGTCGTCGTAGCGCCGTGGTTACTGTGTGTATCTTACGATATCACAGGTTAAGCAACGTTCGGCGCGGTCGGTACTTGGATGGGTGACCGCCGACCATTCGTTTGTCACGGCGACTTCCGTGCTTCGGAGGGCACGTTAAGCTGTCGGTCCCGGGTGCTGTATACTTGTATACAGTAGTCGTTAGGGTTTGTCAGAAGCCATATCGGCACCCTGAAAATTCTGACATCCACCACCCAGCACTGGGCCAGCTCGGTGGATTATGGCCTAAACCTCGTCGTCACCCAGAGGAGAGACTCATGCCCTGCAGTGGGCCCATTACACGGAGTGGTGATGATGATGATGATGTTAAGATAAGGAAATATAGAAGGACTGTTCCGAAGTCACAACAGGTAGTATATGTGATATTGCACGTGGTGACCGTACATTTACATTCGTAAAATAAGTAGAATCTTTTTTAGGGATTTTGCTTATTTATTGAGTTTAGATTAGTTATCAGCCGAAATAGGTTTATATTGTATAAAGAGCCAGTTCCTTCCTAAACCCGTGTGCTTTCATCTTCGACCTCATCGTCACTTACCATCAGGTGAGATTGAGGTCAAACGCGGGTTTAGTCACTTATAAAAAAAAAATATATATAGGTAATATACTTGGGTTACGTGACCATAGGTATAGACTACGGTCTACGGTCATTTAGACTACGGTCTACGCCTACGGTCAAGTAACGGTATAGATTTTATATTTGAGCTTAGCCGTAAATCAGCGTTGATAGCTATCCGAACGTATTCATAGGGAGCACGCTGCAGAAACTAACTATAATCATGCAGAACTATTAGAAACTTTGGAAAACAGATTTTCAAATATGACATCCGAGCCAAAATTATTTGACTGTGTCTGCCTTAGTGTTAATAACACTTTAGGAGAAATTTTATTAGGAAGAGCAGGAATACCAGGAGGAAAAACAGCTCATAGGTACTATGTTTAAAATACCTATGGAACTTGATCGCACAGAAAATCCGGGATGCGGCATTACTAGGAATAGTGTAGAGCGCAGATTATTCGTGAGTGTTCATACAAAGAGAGGTTTTAAAAATAGTTTCATGTTAGATGGCACCACATGATTTTCTTACAAAAGTGCAATGTCAAATGTCTTTTCGTATAGAATTTTGACATCAAGCTTTTTACCACCGCCATCTTTTGAGAGAAAAAGATACGGTTTTTTCTTTTTCAAATCGATTGGAAAACTCCTCATTAAGGCAGAAATTTTAAGCGTTTAATGTGCCGGGGAAAGTGTTTTGATACCTAGAATTCATTTGATTCCGAACAATTTCCTATTTCAGTTTAAGAGAGTAGGTGCAGTTTCCAATAGATAGTTTTATGTTATGTTATGACAATAAATAAGGCACAAGGGCAGACTTTGGCGTTGCTGGCGTCGATCTTAGTTGTGAGTTGTTTTTCACATGGTCAGCTTTAGCGTGGGTAGTCCAAGGAAACTTTATGTTCATATTTCGGACGGGCTCACTGATAATGTCGTTTATGCTGAAACTCTCAATTAATGTCGTACGGTGACTATCCGTCGTTACCATTATCTTTTCGAGCATTCGATGCAATGAACGCCAGCTTCATTGCATCGGTTATCTTGCGAAACAGGTACCAAAGTAGAAATCTACTACAAAAAACTTACAGAACGCGAGCGATGCCGCGAACAAAGATAGATATCACATATCCTCATCATCGCTAATGAGACACAATTTAATGGCTTTCTATTTATTGTAATTAGCCACAAAGGGCCCGCACTGGGACCGAAGTATTAATACCGGTATGCTTGATAAATTACGTTCTACAGAAATAGCACCTTACACAAAAAACTCATTAATAAGTTTCGTCGTCCACGCGAACGAAGTCGCGGGCACAGCTAGTTATATATAAACCTACTCTGAAAGTGCAACCGTGGTAGTTGTATCTATCGAGTTTTCTTTATATAGCACAGTTGCTGATTACAGAAATAAACTTTCCTAACTAAAATCCTCATTATATCATCATTATAATACCTAAAAATTGGTCTAATGTATCAACAGATGGTTTTAAAGCCTCTGTTGTTCTGCCTACCCTATAAGGGACATAGGCGTGAAGTTATGTATGTATGTATATACCTTACTAAAATCCAAAATGTTATCGAAAAACAGAATACAAGTGAGCACGTTATAGATGCTTGGGGTGTGTTTGTGTGTTGTGTGCGGCGACGACGGTGCTGCCGATGGTGACGACGCGACGCTGGCTCGTCGGCCCAGCGCCGACGACGTCGAGAGCACAGGACGACCTATACAACACATCACAGACATGTTCATAAAAAGGTAATCTTAAAGTAATTTTTCCGGGCTTTAAATCTTAAAGTATTTTCAATATTGCTACTTATTAAATTACTATTTCATAATCACAACTCCGTGTAATGAGCCCACTGAATGAGTTTTAGACAAAAGTCATTTAGTCGAACTAAATACTGTAAATTCATATTTTATGTTAATAGAATCGAAAAAACTAACAGTATATTTGTGAGTTTTTTTTTGACAGCGAATATTAACTTCAAATTTTATACACGTTTTACTTTCAATATAATGTTTATTTTACAAAACGTAAAAACAAATTTTAAAAAACATTAGGTTCTTCGTTAGTTCCATGTCAATATTCGAGCAGACAGCTGTGCTTTGTAGTTCGTAGGACTATCTGATCATCCATGGTGACAACTCCATAGCAGCCTTTGGCCTGGCACCTCCACACCACTGAGCCGTTCTTGTTCACGCGTCTCTTATAGAACTTGCGTCCAGAGTGCACCAGCACCAGCTCCCCGCGCTTTGACGACGTAAACGCAATAACGCCGTCAATGTAGACAATATCAAGAAATATAGTTTTATTCAAAAAGCGTAAAAGGCAGGGCAACAAATAGGTACAAATTTAAATAAGAGATTATTCCGCTGTCGTGATGCTCCTAAAAACATTAAGTAGACAGACTGTAGCAGATCCTACAAGGCATATTGTATGAGTAAATAAAACACTTTTTAACCGGATTAATCACGTATAATTACATTTTCAATTCGATGCGACGACGTTTTTAGTGTCTTTGCAGACCCCGTGTTTTATTTAATAATATGAATCACACAATTAAGACAATATCATCTTGTATGATTTTATGAACAGCACTTCTTAATGTTTTCTTAACTTAATAGCTGCTTAAGGAAATTAAACTATTCCATTAGGAAGAGAGTTTATTTCGTACCTACCGAATGTTAGAGAGTGAATCATTTCAAAGAAATATATGAATAGTTCTCCCTCTCTCCTGATCAAAAATTCTATAATTCCCTACCACACCTTGAGCCAAAACGGTACATAGAAGATATCATGGTAAATACAGTGCACAGCCTACACTTACACTCTGTTTTTCTCAAATATGACCTACAGTAATATTCTGTAATTTCCTCCATTATAACAAATCAAAACCTAGAACCTAGAACATGGCATACGAAACAACTTATATCAAGATTGTCGTTCATACAAAAGATGACACTGGACAATACAACTTAAAGACTAGTTTTCTTAGTTCATGCGCAACATGAAATATGCCAACTGAATTCCTGAAACATGCACAATTTTTTAAGAATATCCGGCGCTAGTGGTTTGAAATTTATCCTGTCCGGTACTAGGTGCCAATGTCAAAGATTTGAATTTTTCCTAGCAAAAGTTACTTAAATACGAAAGTTTCTGTAAATGCAAAAGTCGTAATTTTGATTTAATGTTTTGCCTTTTTAAGTAATTGATTAATAAATACATATTTTTCGTAATACTTGTTATATTATTTCTTGTAATCCTTATGTGTCCGCCACACGGGACTTTCCCCTAAATTTTCACATCTAATTACAAAGCATATTGAAACTTATCATAAATTAATCGCGTAAGAAGAAAATCGCGTTAAAAGAACAGTTTTTTTTTCATTGAACAAATGTTTATACCCAAATCAAGGTAGATAGATGGGTTTAAATTCGCATACTTGCCGAAACGAGGTCTTTCCTTAACATCATGGAAGCATACCACATCTCTTGCACTTACACTATGGTACATGAGGTTATTTAATTATTTTTGGATTTGTATGGTATTATTGTAATATTGGGACATCAATAAAAACTACATTAACATAATTTTGAAAGTTTTGAATGAGCTACATGCAGAGACACTTCTTAATAGTATACCTTAACATATAATACTGGTAGCTATAAACTCGTAAATATATATAACATCTTACAAAGTTAATAATCATTTTAGCTGCTTTGAAGAGATCGCTCACTAGCGATAAGGCCGCCTTTTTTAGATAGAACGCCTTAGTACATTGTGGTTTTTTCTTTTGTATGTTTCTTTATTTTCTCTTTTGTGTAAATGTGCAATGAAGGGTGAATAAATAAAACACTATTTGCAGTAACTGTTTTAATACTTAGTCAAATAATTTATGTCACTATATGAAGTTTATTTTTGTGATAATATGGCATTTTGTTACTATCACATAAGATAAAATTATTTGTAGTTAGGTTTGTAAGTTACACCAAAAAATTCATGAAAATTGTTTTAACACCTATAAATAATAATACAGCTCAAAAAGCTGTAGGTTTAATTTCATTAGATAACTTATTATGCCATGTTTGTCAGAGATTGGTAGCTATTAGGGTTTTTAGTAATTTTTTTTACCCTTTTTAATGTAATCGTCTAATAAAAAATCAAATCGGCATACTGAAATTATGTACAATTGTAGAAATGAAACAATCATAAACAAAAGTTATCCCAAATTGAATGCCAAATATAACATAAGAAATAAAATAGATTTTTCGTAAGGTTCTTCTCAAAATGTTTATTTTTTACTTGTATAATTTGGTTCACTCAGAATTACTGGCAAAAAATACACATAATCCAGTAATGGTATACAGTCACGTCTAAAAATATGTATACATTTTCATTGGAATTTGAACCTTATCACAACCGAACAAGTTGCGAAATGTGTACACTAAGGGACAGAGAAATGTGATCCCATTGATTTTAAAACACAAATGTTTCTTTTTTCCTTTTTCTTCCTTTTTGATACAAGTCGCCAAGGTTTGGAATGAACTGCCTGCGTCTATTTTCCCTGACCAGTATGGTTCTAGTACTTTAAAGCGTCGACTCGTGGATGGACGTGTACCACCTTAGTCTTCATGTTCACTTAACATCAGGTGTCATGGAAGACAAACGTCCCATCCATACTTTATAAAAAAAAATGTCTAGTTGTAGGTATTATAAAAAAAATGTATTTTTGTACTAAAACAAAAATATATAAAAAATCAAATATAGTTTAAAAACGTATTAAGTTTTGATTTAAAAGTATTTTTGTAATAAAATTAAAATATTTAAAAATTTCAAATACTTATATGTATAGTTTGAAATCGTATTAATTTTTGTCTTTTATTTTCATGATTCATTCATTACACTCAGTAAAACACTTTTGTCTGCGTGGTCACGTCTTTCGTGACCATGGTGCCTGTAAAGCCATCAGAACGTCGAGCTCTAATGTTATTATAAACTAAACGCGATGAAATCCGTTAAAAGTGTTTTATTTCATACTAGCTGTGACCCGCGACTTCGTCCGCGTGGATACCGTTTATTAGAGTTGGATAAATACTATTATTATATCCTCCTTGAAGTTAAAACTTACCTTATTCTAAATTTCGTCAAAATCGACTCAGTAGTTTAGCTGTGAAAGCGTTACTGATAGATAAACAGACAGAATTACTTCAAAAACTGTTACAACAAAGCAGTGATCCGCAGTTTCACCTAGGTTTTGTGAAAAAGTATAGGTAGGTAGGTATATTACATAGATGATGCCCGCGACTTCGTCTGTATTGAATTAGTATTTCGAGTAGGTTATTTTCTTCTCCAAGGGCCTAACTATCTTTAATAACAAAAATAAAAATGAAGAATCTTCGCCCATATAATATGTATTACTCCTTACCACAAACATAGGTAGGTAACTATCTATTAGGTACATTACAAAGGCACATAGCGTTATAAACAAATCGGGTGCCAAAGTGCCTTAAATTTTAATATTGTCTTAAGTTTTCGCGATAACTATTATGTATGACTATTAAATAAAACACTTTTTAACCGGATTTATTGCGTATATTTACATTTCAAATTTTAACAGTCTAGTCGCTCGTGACCACGGGGTCTGCAATGACACCGAAACGTCGTGTTAAAATGTAAAATATAAATTATACGCCATTAATCCGGTTAAAAAGTGTATTATTTAATGCCTTCAATTTTACTTAATTCATGCAATATCTTCACTAATTATACTTAGCTTATTGTTATTCTAGGTAAAGTAGTTTTTGCGTGAAAGAATAGCAAAAATCCATCCATCCAGCCATTATCAGTGTACATACAATACTACCTATAGTTATTTATGTCTGCTTTTCACTGCCAAACGGCTAAGCCAATATTAATGTAATTTGGTATAGTAGTTATCACATACGTTACTTTTTATTCCGAAGAAATCTACGGTTTCTGACTTCCAAGAGGCAGAAACGATCATGAAATAAACAAAACCTTGATTTCCATTTTATATCTGTATGTACAGAAGGCAGTACATCAAGCGTTACAAATCTGTCAAATTTTTTTACTTGAATTTGAACTATGCCCCCGATAATAAGTTAAAATTGGTTGGGGAAATTTTACAGGTAATGTAACGCTTGTTACTTCTGTACCTACCTATATTAAATCGCGCAAAAGCTTGCGCTCGCCTCCCGCCTTTTTATACCCTACCGCCGCAACCGTTACGCAAAAATAATCCCTATATCATTCAGTATTCACGCGCGATGGGTTATTAGCGTATTTCATGTATAAGTTTGTTGTTTCTATACCGATTTCTATGATTCTTTTTTTATTGAATAGGTAATAATGTTATTTTTCTTTGTAATTAGGGATGTGTGAGAGTATTATAAACGTAAGAGTAAACAAATATAATTAGAAAGCTCCGAACTGCTAAGCTATCGGGATTTACACGTGTTATTGTGAGTCAACCATAAAATATAGATTTATACTGTTGTGGGATATTTTTTATATAATTTTATGAAGAATATTTCTGTCATACATGATTTCTATGTAGCTTTAACCATTAAGGCTGCACACGCGACGGAAGATTAAAAAACTTCTCCCGTTTTTTCAACATTTCCCTTCACTGCTCTGCTGTTATTGATTGTAGCGTAAAAATAAGTATACTATAACCTGCCCAGGAGTATGAAGAATAATTTTACCAAGTTTCGTTAAAATCCGTCGAGTAGTTTTTGTTTCTATAAGGAACATACAGACAGACAGACAGACAAAAATTTTACTGATTGCATTTTTGGCATCAGTATCGATCACTAATCGCCCCGTGATAGTTATTTTGAAAAAATATTTCATGTACAAAATTGACTTCTCTACAGATTTATTATAAGTATAGATAGATTAATTTTTATTAATTATTAATTTTACTGTTCAAAAATTCAATAAGCAAAGGATAAATAATATTAGGTTTCGAACCCAAGTCTATTAGTATAAATATCGTCAATAGAATAGATACTTATACAATGTGTTAATTTTATACTTGATCAAACGAAATGTGCGGATATAACATTAAAAATTATCGACAAAACGCGAAAAAAAAATTTTTTTTTGTACACCATTTAGAAATTAAAGCCAATGAAAAATTTTTTTTTATTCAATTCCCGTTTTTCGTTGTTAATGTTTTTCCTAACTAAGTAGACCATGGATTTTTTTTAAATTAGTGTTATTTCGAAGGTAAAGCCATGAACTAGTAATAAAAATTAAAAAAGATCACAATATCAAGCCGGAAAGTTCTAAAAACATTAATTAATTTTTATTTTTTCAAAAAAAAAATGTTTTTTTTTAAATGTTTTACCTTTTACTCCGAAACTAGCACGTCAAGGTAACTTTTTTATAGATAGTTCAACTCAGTTGTGCGCGCGGCCCTATGTGTGGGTAAACCTTGTACGTATACAGTGACTTTGTGTGACTTGTCATTATTCTATGTGTGCGTACAGTGACGATGACTGCAGCGTCACTGCCACACAAATAGAAGTTGTATATTTACTAGCGCACACACCCATAGGGCCACGCACCCACACATAGCACCGCGCGCACAACTGAGTTGAACTATCTATAGCATGTTTTATTAAATTTCATAACATACCCTACAAGTTCACCAACATAACATAGGTGCTATCTCTCTTCGTTGTTAAGATAGGTACTATCCGAATTAAGTAGGTAATTTTAACAAAATTAAATAAGTACTTCGATTACATCAATAGTGCAATAAAAAACACAATTAAACTAAATCATTTATTTAAATCAAGTTTTCAAAGTGTCCACCATTCTCATCCATGCAAACAATGGCACGCATTGCCACACTACGTACAGATTTTTTTAAAACATTGCGTTTTTCTCTTTTTCTCGTCAGAAAACTCCCAAGTGTGGCTTAGCGAGCGGCGGACTCTTAAAGGTAAACACCACTTGAGCAAATAAAAGTAAACTAAAATGTTTTGTTTGTCAATTTTACTCGCAAGCATAGCGTCGTAGATAATTCTTCGATGTTCTAAGGTGTTTATGTGAAAATTATGGAGTATCGTTTGTACGAGGTTATTTCCTTACCAAAGTTCGTTGAATATGTTAAATGCTTAAGAAAACGATTTGAACTCGTTCAATGAGTAAGATATGGGAAGCATAATGTGGATGCCAGAACATAGAACAATATTCTACGATACTCCTAACCAGACGGTTGTAAAGGAATCTCATTGATAGAAATAAGTAAAAAAACTGGACCTAAATGAGACCCCTGCGTACTCCGAAGAGATAAGTACTTTATAATATGTTAGATTGAAAGCCGTATTACAACTACAAAGAAACTTGTGTGAAACTTTGTGAAAATCTTTAAAGCCGGTATAAATTACTTCAGCTTGGTAACCCAAACCAATAGTCCTTACTAGCATTTTAGTAAAAGGAACCGAATTCGTGGCTGTGGACCAACCGCAGACTAAACCGTGTTTATAATTGCTCATATACAGGGTTGCTTTTTAGTCACAAGCCAAATTTAAATGTTATTTCCTTGATACGATATAAACGTTGCTGCATATTTATTTTAGTACCGCACGGTACCAAAAAATAAAAATATGGCGCAACAACTTTATTGCATATAGTTGCTGTTGATGAACATAGCTACTACGACGTGGCAATTCAATGATAATACTACGGCGCAGTTCTAAAAAATGTTTTTCAACACACTTGCTCGTAAAGTGAGCGTTATTCTATTGAATTTAGAACTATAAACTGGGCTATAAGTCACGCGTACATAATATATTATACCCTAGTGCATAATATAATGAATCCTACAAAGTTGAATTGTACCTTTGTGCAAATAACATGCGAGAAAACAGAGCATATTTCATTGGTCCGGGTTATACACTAAATATTTTCAGAAACAACAAAGAGGTTTTATACCACTTCAAATCCATATACATTTTTAAATGTTTTTTTTTTTTATAAGTAACTAAATCCGCGTTTGACCTCAATGTCACCTGATGGTAAGTGATGATGAGGTCGAAGATGAAAGCACACGGGTTTAGGAAGGAACTGGCTCTTTATACAATATTGCCGGAACACATTACCGCCGGAGCGGTAACATTTGGCGGCAGACTTTATATAAAGGGTGGTCGCTAGCCAGGCGGACCCAGAAGGGATCCTACCACCAAGCGAAAATTTTACTAATATAAGGCGCAAACCAAGCGAGTTTGCGCCTTGTATTAGTAAAATAAATTTGTATAAGTTAAGTTTACTTGTTTAAGTTATTCACAATTTACAATCATTTGTCATAAAATATTAAAATATTTGCATTTACCACTCCAAATTCAACATTTTCACTTAAAATAGGCTGTATATGCTATACAGACATTGACACATTTGACGGAAAAAAAAACCTACGCCCATGCGCGAGATTCGGCGCCATTTTTCAATCACAATTCACAGCTTTGTTATCAAGTGTGTTTGTTATTTTATGATCACGTATGTCTGTCTTTTACTCACAAGTGTGTTGAAAAACGTCGTATGTAACTCGTGAGCGTTGCTAATTACAGTCTCGGCTCATTATTAAGCCCTCGCCTGCGGCTCGGGCTCAAATCACAGCCTCGACTGTTACATAATATACTATTGTAGTAGCGCGTAGTCGTCTTTATTTTAATGGTATTCAATCATAATTTTGAGTGACCGTGCTTTGCTTAATATGTTAGCGACTGTATTAATTACCTAATAAAGAAACTTAAACTTATATTTTTTGCAAAAATCGTTCCTATAAATGATACACAATGTAAGAAATATTTGGCCGGTGACTAAAAAACAATCCTTTAGAGTTTGAGATGATTATTCATGTTCATTAAGTCCCGAGACTAACTTGGAAATGACGCATATTAAAAACTCTTCTGATTTTTAAAAAGTACTGGTTATCAGTAAAACATATTATGTGTCAAATTTTTAAGAATGGAACAATAAAATATTGATTTTGCAGACATTTAAGTAACGCTAACATAGTAGATTTGATACAATGAAAAAAAAAGAGTTTCGCGTGTTGATAAAATATTGTATTTTAATGGGAAAAATACCGTTGAAGCCAGCAATGGCTAATAATATGTTATGCGCGATCAGCTCCCTCTAAAACACCCATTTATCGTATGCCGACTTCGCTCAGGTCGTCCAAATGAAGCAGTGACTCAACAAAATATTAACCAAGACCTGAAAATCGTAATGGTAGATCGGAAGATATGGTGTGATATATAAAATAGGTATATGGTGTGCGAATGAATACACCGAGATAGTGAAGATTTCAGCTGGTAGTGTTTTCATTATTTACATAAAAAAATATTAAAAAATAGTAATAACTTTGACTTAAATAGTGAAGTTATCGCAGCAACGTAGGCATATTTTGAAGCCAAAAACAAATCGTTCTACACGCATGGGATAAATAAAACAGTTAGAAAAGCGTTGGAGGGACTGTATCGCTCTTGGAAGAGACTACGTTGTCAATTCAAAAATAATTGTATTAAAAATTGTTTCAGTACCTACTTAGTCTCGGAACTTTTTTAAGTACAAGTCAGAGGTTTAAAAACTGTGGCAGTTGTAGACAAGATAAAGATAGGACAAAGCTTCATTTACTGATTAAAGATTAGGCACTACTTTTGCCCGTCTTAAGAGTTGTATTAAAAATTTACGTGAGAGGATAGGCCAATTCTAAAGCACATATTTTAGGTGCACTAATGTTGTACCATCAAGGCTATTGTCAATTTTTTTCATGTTGTTAAATGTTTGTTTCGAGGTTATTTCTGGTTCCACTAGATACTGATTACGCTCTTGTAGTTAATTGTTGAAAAGGTTAGCTTAACTATTAAATAAACGTTTTGCACACTGATAAAATTCAGTATCGGTTAGCGGTGGCGTGTGCGGTGAAGTCGTGGAAGCCCCAGACGCGCACGATGGCGTCGTCCATGGTGTGCAGTGAGGCGCGGCAGCCCGCCTTCGCCTTCACGCACACCCAGCGCGTCTTGTTTCCATTCACTTGCATCTTGTTGAACCGATACTGACCAATCATTATCACCGTATTACCTCTCTGAGATTTCGCAAACACTGGATTTAAATCTGGAATGGTTTTGAATTGTTAGTATCGATTCATATTGAGTGAAAATTCATTGATATACACTCAGGCCCCAAAAATAAATGACTTAATGCCATAAGTGTTGGACAAAACAAGCGAAATAACACGTTATTAATTAAATTAACGAAATTACAAGTATTACGATTATATATTTACTTACAAATTATGGTTAGGGAATGACATTTTTATTTGTTAAAGTTGACACTTTACGCTGTAACATATAAATAAAATAATAAAATCCCCAGACAATCACACCAACTACATGGCCCCAAGCTACGCAGAGCTTGTGATATGGGATACCATGTAGCGAACTAGGGGGGAACCTAGAGATAAACACATATAAGGATAAACGCCCAGACTGGAACTTTATTTTTCTTTTTTCGTCCGAGAATCGAACCCGTGTCTGCCTCAGACGCCCATCGCCCCATCGCCAAAGTTGTCAATAGGAGACAGGAAAAATTAGGAAAAATTATTTTGCCCTTTAGTCAAATTTTTATTTATTATCTATTAGGCATGAAATGCTGTAATTTAATGAATTCACGGGATTGTTACCACGATTTGCGATTTTTATTTCGCGCGTCCGATATTTCGATGCCGTTACAAGCACCATGATCGCGGACTGTCCGTCTCCGTCGAATCCCGTGAATTCATTAAATTATAGTGAAAATAACCGCGATAGTTTAAAACAGTTATGAAATCCTGTTTGTTAATTAAACTAACAATTTATCCTCAATTCTTCATAACAGTTGGGATGAGATGAGAATAGAAAAACAAACTATTCTGCGCGCTATGGATAAAGTTCTCAGTTATCTTAGTTACAATTTGTAAATTATTTACTATTAGAGCGAATCTAATTTAATACCTACTACATACATTAAATCATAGAAGTATTAACGCAGTAATAACATCTTCTTTATGAAACAATAAAATGATCACACATCTTAGTATTAATGCAAAGATATTACACGCTTACCTAATATCTATCTTATACGTTTATCGATATATTTAAAGCACACAGAAAATTTAATCATAACCACTCATATTACCTAGTGGTTATGATTGTTGCCGACTGTTATAATTTCATCTTCTATTGTTTTGACAAAAGCCTTGCATCCTTTGGAGACGTGCGTAGAGCATTGCCAGCGGCTTTTCATACCGTTGCTCGACTTTTTACCAAAAGTGTACTTTCCAATCTGTATAAGAGTTCTACCCCGGCGAGATTTCACAAGCTGGGCATCTGAAACCATTGCGGGAAGTTATTATCTGTAGGTACATACTCCTTTGAGTTATTGCTATTGATTATTTAATTAAATGACTATAAGGAGATACGGTTACGTTACAATTTATATTGGAAATTAAAATATTAAGTAACTCGAGTTTTTATTTATTTACTCTTTATTGCATACAAATTGAGTATAAACAAAAAGAATTATATAACTATTGTATAACAATTGGCGGTCTTATCGCTAGCAAGCGATTTCTTCCAGTTTCGTAATGTCTATAATGGTTGTGATTTATTTAGCTCAATTTTAAAAACAATCTACATAACCAAAATTTTAGCTCACACAAGTAATATTTCTATGCATACTTCACAGATACAACAAAACAAGACTATAATTAATACCATTCTACCCAGTAAATATCTATGTGTTGTACGTGAAAGCATTCTAGGAAGCGCACGAATAAGATTTTTAGGCTTTTTTTATTGCTTACCCTTGGGTACAAAATTTATTACAAAAAAAGTAAATATGAGTGAAAATTGCAACCTGCGTACAAGGTAACCCATACAGAAAACACAGCCATCATCGCAACCATTAACCATCAAAAATACTAAAGACAAATGGCTCTCGTTTTTACAATCTTAATCTTTTACAATAAGTTATAACAAATTAATTTCTCTATTGTTTAAAAATGACGAGCTTAGTTTACTAACCTAAGTATATATTTTAAATCTCTACAAATAAAAATATAAGTTTGAACGCGCATGGCATGGTAGCTTAGCATAGGCAAACGATTATTCTACGCTACACTTCTACTAGAAGCATTTTACGCTTCTAAAATGTAAACATGCGCCCGACGTGGCATTCCCGAGTATTCCCGAGCATTCCCGAGCATCTAAGCAGCCAATGTGTGAAGTCCGTACACTGTACCTGCAAACTCTAGCCCAATCAAACTCAGTTACCGAACCAAATATTGAGATGTCGGATTCTTGAAGCTATTGTTCTAAGGTACAGGTTTTAGGTACTAAAAGTGTAGCGTAAGCTAATCATTTATACAAGGACAATATACTTTATTTGATAGAATCTTTTTTGTGATACAATAATTATGTAAGTAAGTTCCTTTTATCTCTATTTGATATTAGGGTGTCTACAAAAAAGCGCTCTGAATGTACTCTTTAAATTCGAATAGGCTGACCTCCTGTCACTGCAATAGTCTCTGTCCACCATTACAAATCCTCAAATTTGTCAAATGTGACATCAGATTGTTTAATGACTTCTGGTGTTCTGCCTACCCAATAATGCCTAGGTTACACGGTGCGAGCTAGCATGCGAGCTGACCGTGTCAGTTACGGAGGTGCAATAGCTCGCACTGTGTGACCGCATCATACGAGTAACTGTTATGTGCGAGTGGGACAGTTGCTCGCAAGCGAGTTACTTCAACATTTTTTGTTTTTACTCGCAACTGGCCTTCCCCCACCACGCCACTCGCACGTCGCTCGGTCGTCAACTCGCATGATTTCGCGAAATGACAGTAGCTCGTACGCTCGGGCCCACGCCGCCGGTGCAGTGTTTTTGTAGGTTTCTTGCGTTGACATCAAAATGGCGGAAAGGTGGACATCCGATCAAAATATAAAGTTTGTGGAGCTATACAAGAATCAAACGAACTTATGGAATTGTTTGGATCCTAATTACAAGAACAGAGATTTGCGTAAAGCGTCGTTAGAACACATCCGCTTGGAATGCAATTTACAAAACATGAATGAAGTTACAAAAAAAATCAAAAATTTACGCTCAACGTATAACCAGGAGTTATTGAAAATTGAAAAGAGCAAAAAAAGTGGATCTGGCACTGATGAGATCTATAAACCATCTATCAAATGGTTCGATTCTATGGATTATATTATGAAAATAATTAATCTTAAAGAAAAGGAAACATCAAGTAATTTGGTAAGTATTTTATTACAAATTATAATTACAAAGGCACAAGGCACATTCCAAACCAGTCAGGGTCCACAAAATTTACTATCTTTTATTTTTCTCTTCCCTTTTATATTCTTATTACTACTAGGTAATTATAATTACCTAATCATATAATTTTGCCATGCAACTGCTCCGTCGTCATTGAAATAATTTTTATATTTATCACGCATTTTCTCTGCTATTAATTTCGATCTATTATTAATTCTCGAGCGACGAATACTCGGTAATTCATTAATTTCGGACCTCCACTGGCCCTGAATGATTTGAAAGTTTATGATGTCTTCATAATCTGTAGTTCCTGGTGGTGTATAAGTATTTGATGCAGTAGTACGTAACCAGTTGTGTAATGTACAAGCACATAAGACGATCTTTATCGTAGTTTCCTCTGTAACTTGAATTGGCTTTCCCAAAACACGAAAACGAGATGCTAGAATGCCGAACCCATTCTCCACAATCCTTCTTGCTCTGCTCAACCTATAATTAAAAATCTTTTCTGCGGTAGTCAATGTATTTTTGTAGGGCTTTAGTAAATACGGTTTTAAAGGGAAGGCATCATCTCCAACTAGAATACCATTTTCAGGCAACAATAAATTGTTTTCTAGATAAGGATACAAAGAGCAGTTTTGGAATACCCCACCATCTGCGTTACGACCATATGAGCCTATATCTACATATCTGAAAGTATAATCGTGATCCACAACAGCCATGAGCACTATACTATTTGTTCCTTTGTAGTTGTAATATTCACTGCCACAATTTGGTGGTGCTTGAATTGTTATATGCTTCCCATCGATAGAGCCACAACAATTAGGGAAATTCCACCTCGAAGCGAATCCTATTTGGATATCTTGCCATTCTTCCACATTCGGTATCTGAAAAATAAAAGAGTAATGTTAATTTCAGGAACCATATCATCCATCAACGTCAGGAAGCAACGTCGCATCAGCGTCAGGAAGCGAGGAGGCCACGAATAACGTGGACCTTGATGCTAGTGACAATAGCAACAAAGCTGCTCATATAAAAGTGGTAAAGCCACCAAAAACTCTAAAGTTAAAGACGAAATTATCATCAGAACGGTCTGACATTCAAGCAGCCGTAAATGAACTCAAAGAACTAAATAGTAGTTTAGTAAACGTGTCTGCCCCGATTACAAGAGAATTAGAAGATGAATGTGATGTTATTGGAAGACATGTAGCACTGCAGCTGAAACAGTTATCTTCGATTGATAGAATTGATGCGACAGATGAAATACAGGCGATACTCTCTAGATACCGTAAGAGAGCCCTCTGTGGTAGAATTGTGTACACACCTTCTAATTACAGTTCCGAATGTACGCCATCACCACAGCCTACAGTAAATTATGAAATGTCTGCACTCTCTATGCAAGTGGAACAATCTTCACAATCTATACTCCATAATGAATGTACGCTATCACCACAGCCTGTAGCCTACCAGCTTGTAGAGGTCGCTACTGAAGCTTATCAACCTGTTGAACCTACAACATCCGCATTCTCTGCGCCACTGCTGGATCAATTTGAATCTATACCCCAATCTAATGATGTACTTGCTGCAGCAATATCAATCTCTAATATTAAAAAATAACGAACTAAGCTATGTAGTACTGTAGTTATTAAGTATTAATATGTAAAGTTCACGTTTAATATGTACAAAAACTTTACAAAACCATTGTGAATTTGATTATGAATAAAAAAAAATACTTACTTTGATATAATCTTTTAGACTTTCATTGATAGCAGCACACACTTCTGGTATTATTTTAATGATGGATGCTTTTGACACTCTGAAAAATACCGACAACAGTCTATACGATATCCCAGAAGAAAGGTATACTAGGGTTATTTCCAACTTCACCCTCGCAGGTATCGCATCCCTCATTAGTGTATCATCACGTTGAATTTTTGGAGCAATCAAATTTAAAAGTATTTCCACTTGTTCAGTTGTCAATCTCATAACCGCTTTATATTCTCGGGGATCTTCATCATATAGCTCTTTAAATATTGAATTCGTTGCCCCTTTTCTTTGCAGCCAAGTCCTGACCCAAACACTTCTCTTCTTCTTCTTTTTTTGTATAGCTCTTTCAATTTCAACACAAAGTATTTTCGTAACTGCTTTTATAGGGGTATGCACTGTGATTAAACGTGTATTTTGCGACAACATTGCACGAGACATGATACAGACGAACTATGCGAGTACACTGGTGCAGTAGCTGTCTTCCTGCGACGCCAGCAGTTCGCATAGTGTGACCGAGCGAGGCGAGTCGAGCTACTGTCATACGAGTACACATGCACAGTAGCTGTCTACTGTCATATCAGCTGCTCGCACTGTGTAACCTATCCTTAAGGGATACAGGCGTGAAATTATGTATACAATGTATGTATGTAAATTCCAAGAGTGGATCGACATAACCATTAGTTTCCTAATGATTGTGTTTTCCCAGAGTCTTTATTATGACATTATTTTCTGTTGTGATGCTCGCGTTACAACCATATGACTTCTTGATACAAGACCATCGCGTCCTGGAGCCCCAGCTAGTGTGCTTGTTGAATCTCCACTCTCCTATCTGAACCACTAAGTTGCCTCGTTGGGACAAACTGAATTTAGGTTCTGAAATACAAAAAAAACTAGTAAGTTCACATAATTACATTATTTATAGTATCTCCGTTACTTAAGTCAATTAAATTCCGAACCTCATTGTAAAAGTGAAAAATAATTAATTAAGTCACTTAATTTACGATATAACTATATTAGAAGTAGAAAATATAATAATCAAAAGCAAAACATAAGAGAAAAATATATTGATTTACCAAAAAGTCTTCGCAGCCTTCGAAATTAATATAACCATACTTAAGCGCAAAAATACTGTAAGGGGAGGAGTGAGTAATTTACCTTTACCTTTCCAAAATCGTTGAAAACCGAAATTAGAAATATGAAATACGAGTATGTTTTGGAAAAGATTTTATCACGTAATGTGACGTGATAATGGCTTGTGAACTATTCGAGCTATAAAGTAATTATGTAGGAAATTTATCGGCTTTCAAATGAGTCTGTAGGTATTCTCAGCTTACATTTACCTGTAAAGGACTCATCCCGGGGAACGAAAATTTTGTTCCTACGACACACTCTAAAACAATTAGACAACAGGAAAGGACTGGATAATTAATGTACAAATTTCTGTAGCTTAAATTGTTATTCGTTTTATTTCATCGGTACATCTTAAATAGTCTTAAGTACATATCTTAGTTAACATAGGGAGAATTTTTAGAGTTTCACATAGTAATATAATCACTATGTAATTGTTTGACGCATTTGCTTTTCCTATGACGATTAGTTGGTCTATTACCTCTGACTAGCCACCGCGCGCGGTTTTACCTGCGTAACTTTTGATCCCGTGGGAATTTCGGGATAAAATATAGCCTATAACCTTCCTCAAAAGTTAGGCTATCAAATGCAAAAATAATTTTTCAAATCTCACTTGTAGTTTCTGAAATTAGCGCGTTCAAACAAACAAACTCTTCAGCTTTATATATTAGTATAGATGTGATGAATAGCAACATCTCTCATAACACTTTCTAATGTTCGTTGTTGACCATGTTTACCTCGTTTGTCTGCAAGATCAGTGTGCTTTTTATCAATAACTGTTCTAATGGGTCGGTCTGATACATCTAGAATAGCGCTGAAAGACTAAAAAAAATGCATGTGTGGCACCTCGGTTACTGTCGTGCATTTTGTAGTAATATCTAGGCTGAATAGTTGATGCTCGCGGGTAATGCCAATGGCGGTACCGTGAGCTCCATCTATGGCGGGTGAGGTACACCTGGAGGTTTTTAGTGGGTAGGTCCGGCCTTCTGCCGGATCATCCCCACATACCCCGCCGTTCCCCCTTGGGCGGTCGGGGACGTGATTGCACGTTTTCCTCCAGTAAAAAAAAAAGGCTGAATAGTTGATATATGACTCAAAATAAACTCGCAATGCTTTACAAGATCCCCTAAATTTCAATAGGTGTCAAATATAGTTTGACGTTGAAGATCAGTTATTTTAGGTGAACATTGGAATTTACATTTTTCAAAGCAAGGAGGCTATACAGATCGACTCAGAACTTCTTTGTTTCTATTGGATATGTTAGACTTGCCCAGATTTCTTAAAGTTTTGCTCAAAACTTTCTACTGGATTGCGGTGTAGGGCGTACTTCTTTGATGTCCTGTATTTGGTCACCATCAGAGTCAATTGCCACCAGAGCTAATCTTCGCTATTGTGGTGCGGAACTGTAACTTGATTCCTGATGTGATTTGAATATGAAATTTCCGGCCATTAATAAGCTGTATATCCTGTCAACTGACACAAAACATCAGTAGTAGGTAAGTAGGTGTTTGGTAAGTGGAGGTTAACACCAGTACTAATATTCCGTAGTTAAGGCATTTTACGGAACTACTAACCTCTTCAATACCTATACTTTATTTGTTTTGTGACGATGATGGCTGTGCTCATTCTAAACCAGATTGGCATATTGAGCTGCAACTTTACAGTAAAAGCCTTGAATAGTATTTTTATCCTGGTAAAGTTTAATTAAGAGAAACAATAAAGTTTAAAAACTAAAACCCGACTATTTAAACACGTTCTAAAAAGTAGGAAACAAGTAATAGTCTCCACTGAAATATTTATGTATTTTTATACGCCCCATAGTCTTCATGCGCACTTTCCATCAGGTGGCATGGAAGACGAACGTCCTATCCTTATAATATAAAAAAGATATGTTTACAGGATAGCCGTCTGACGGTCAAATGGATAAGTCGTCGTTGATCGATTGATGTGGTAGGTAATACTTTGTGGGTAATACCCTAACGGATACAGGCGTTAAGTATTAAACAATTAAACTTTAATTATTAATACTTGAAAAAGATTATTAATTAAAAATAAATCTTGTAACACTACAATTTAACACTAGTCTAGCACTAGAGGACGCCACTATCATTAGTTTAACTCAGTACACAAGATGGCCCTAGTAGCAGAAGCATCAATGAATTATCAAGCTGAAACTAAAGAGTTCCACTAACAGACGATAGATGGCGCTGCCAGTACTTTAAATCGCGCATGTAACTTTCAGAATGATTTAAAGACCTCTGAACTTTAAAATTGTATCGATGTCCAGTAAGCTAGCTGACTCGGGCATACATTCCTCTTACGTTGCATCTAATTCGTTAGGTCTCGTCAAAGGTACTGGTGCCCCTGGAAGCCTCTACATATTGAAGTGTGCTTCGCCTTCGTGAACGCCTTCGGTATCGCTTACTCTACCTACACTGTATCATAAATTATATACTTACGATCAATAAATCGTTTATAGAACTTCTCGTCGTAAGTCATTTCCCCGGCGCACTCCCTGAGTTCCTGCCCTTACAATCTGGCGCCCAACGTGGGGCATCCTACTGAAGCTGCCCTTACAATCTGGCGCCCAACGGTTTGGATCCTCCTGAAGCTGAAACTTCACATAGAGAAGCCGCTGAAGTCTCCAAGCCAAGATTCATCGTAACGCGTGCGGGACGAGTTACTACCAGTGTTGATAGTAAAACTGATGCTAGTGGCTATGCCATTGGAGCAGTTTTACTCCAGGGGGAGGGAGAAGATGAAAGACCAGTCGAATATGCCAGTCGACTGCTAACGCCACCCGGAAAAATTACTCCACTACAGAAAGAGAAGCCCTTACTGTAGTCTGGGCAGTTACAAAATTTCGCTGATACATTGAGGGATTACTGGAAAGCCCGTCGGTACTTACCACAGTTCCGCGCTGAAACTGTTCAAGACCCAGGAAGTTAATGAAAGTAATGTACCTATGCCACTACAACCAATACGTGGGAGAGGTAGACCTAGGAAAGATCAGCCCAAGCAAAAGACCCGCGGCCGCGGTCGACCACGTAAACAGAATACTTAATCCTGTCCTTCTCACCGGGACGTTTTCGAGGACAGAGGGGGAGATTGTAACACTACAATTTAACACTAGTCTAGCACTAGAGGACGCCACTATCATTAGTTTAACTCAGTACACAAGATGGCCCTAGTAGCAGAAGCATCAATGAATTATCAAGCTGAAACTAAAGAGTTCCACTAACAGACGATAGATGGCGCTGCCAGTACTTTAAATCGCGCATGTAACTTTCAGAATGATTTAAAGACCTCTGAACTTTAAAATTGTATCGATGTCCAGTAAGCTAGCTGACTCGGGCATACATTCCTCTTACGTTGCATCTAATTCGTTAGGTCTCGTCAAAGGTACTGGTGCCCCTGGAAGCCTCTACATATTGAAGTGTGCTTCGCCTTCGTGAACGCCTTCGGTATCGCTTACTCTACCTACACTGTATCATAAATTATATACTTACGATCAATAAATCGTTTATAGAACTTCTCGTCGTAAGTCATTTCCCCGGCGCACTCCCTGAGTTCCTGCCCTTACAATCTTCTATTTTTTTAAGTTCATTGTCAGTGAATTTACAGGTTTTAGATTTTCAAGTACACTATGGTTTGAGTAGTTCCCATTTTTCATTTTAAATAATAAGTTTAGGTATTTTAAATATTTTCTCTTAAATAAATTTACAAACTTTACAGAGCAAATTTAGTAAATAGGTATCTCGTTTATGAACCACTTATTACATCTAGACCGCAGGAAAAACATTTTTTCAATGGTTATGGTCCGTCATAGAAATTATTTTGCTATTCCTAGTGGTCACGACGCTCCTACATCCATAAGATTTTCGATTACATCGCCACCTGTGTATGTTCCTAGAGTTAGTGTAAGCCAAATTGTAGAAGTAATTGTCTAAACATAATTTTAGCCTTCCGTTTGCTCTAGTTATTATCAGTAGAACTGCAAAAAAAATCATATTAAAGATTAAACTGTAGTGCACATTTAAGATAAATACATTATTATTTACTTATCTAACAAAAAATCTAGAAAAAACAACATGATTGTAATAGTGTCTTGAGTATTCGCGATTCATACTGTTAAATAAAACACTTTTCAACCGAATTTATCGTGCTGTCAGGCGTCTCCAGAACGACAAAAACGAGATTGTATCTTGTGCTTTCGGTCGTGCAGATTGTTGGATGTACTGTTTTTTTAGAAAAGGGTCCCTTGACGGTGATAGTTTCCAACCATCATCTCCTCTGTTGAAATTATACGTGATAAATCCGGTTAAAAAGTGTTTTATTTAATTTCATGATTGACCTTAGCGAAATCCGGCTCGTATATATACAAACTTATATTAAAAAACGTTTATTAACAAATTAAAGAAATCATAACTAGCCTACGTATTACAGATCCGAACCTGTACAAACAGTACCAACGATATTATAATGAATAAACTCGTTGGTATCAAACGTTTTGTTTTTTTTTGTAAATATTGCAAATATGCTTAATGAAAAAGTGCTTAAATATTTTTAAAGCAACTAAGTACTTAGGTACTTTTATTCCATAGAATTCCAATAAAAGTTTTTATTTCTATGTAATAAAAGTTCAGTTTAATATTCAAGAGTGCAAAATATATTTTAGTCGTATAAATGGCAAGTGTGGTCAGTAGAAGCAAGTATCCGACGATACATCATTGAAATAGAGGCTTTACAACGTTTTTGTTGTCGCTTCGCAAAGTAAGTATAATTGTTTTAAACTATCGCGGTTATTTTCACTATGATTTAATGTATTTACGGGATTCTTACCACGATTTTCGATTCTATTTTCGCACGTCCGATATTTCGATGCTGTTACAAGCACCATGATCGCGGACTGGCAACAATTATTACTTAGCCGGTACGGGCCGGAATGTGTAAATAAAATAAAACAACTTGAACGCTTGCGGAAAAAACGTGAATGTATAAGTGAATCGTTAGAGTTTTTAACCAAGTGCCGTGATAACGATCTTATACCAATATGTGTACGCATAAGACCGCGACCTGACATTCATGGTTCCGCAAATGTTCTACGCAGAGCTAGTGGTAAATTGCTACGGAAACTCATAAAGAATAATCGATGGTTACTCGACAAAGTGCAGTGTGAATTGTTAAATTTACATCTTTGGTGCAGTAAGAATTTGTCTAAGGAGCATTTTGATATCTGCGATAGGGTCACATTCGAACAAGCCGTAAAATCGGGTGAACAAAGCCAGTCCGCGATCATGGTGCTTGTAACAGCATCGAAATATCGGACGTGCGAAAATAGAATCGAAAATCGTGGTAAGAATCCCGTAAATACATTAAATCATAATGTAAGTATGTCTAAAAATACATGGGCAAATTTAGATATACTTTTGTACCAGTGAAAGGGCTAAGGGTGAAAGGCTGTTGCTGTTGACTAACTCGGCTGCCACATTTCAAAACCTAGTAAGTCTTCAGAACGGGTTATTCTTGTTTTTGAGCTGAATACAATAACATATTAAGACTCAACTAAAATCAAAAACACTTATATCGACAACAAGTTTCAATAAAAAGTTACACGCTATTCTAAACCTAGTAAGAGCAACAAAATCCTATGCATACCCATTTTAAAAGTTTAAGTCGCAAAACCATTTCAAAAACCTAGAAGTTAAATATACATAATAGATTCCGAAATGTTCAAGTTAAGAAAAGCAAATTATTATTAATTCTAGTAACACATCAAAAGTTGTGCGTTACTAGGTTTTTTCATAGAACCATAGTTGGCTCCTTTTTAGGTCAATTCATTAATTAATTCCGTGTCTCCCCTTCGGCTTAGAATAGCCTTCCACCCCTGGATAATCGTGTCGTAAAAGGCGACTGATCCGAGTGACCTCCGCGTAGTGGTAGGATCCCTTCAGGGTCGGACTGATTAGCAACCACCCTTCATATAAAATCTGCCGCCAATGTCGCCGTTCCGGCGGTGATGTATTCCGGCATTATTTTATGAAGAGCCAGATCTTTCCTAAGCTTGTGTGTTTCACATCTTCGGCATCTTCACTTACCATCAGGTGAGATTGAGGTGAAATGTGGGCTTAGTCTATATTAAAAAAAAAAACTCCTGCGCGCCGCCGCCATCAGTAGGTACAATTCCGCCGCGGCTTACTAATAATGGTCGGAGATCTCCTCAAACTGCGCGCAGTAGCACATACAATACTTGAGGGCATCCAACACGGACGACTTCATAAAAATTTAAATTCCGTCCATTGACGACTTTAGGAATCCGAATTTTATCCCGCGCAGTGCCACTGATGCAAACTTTATGGACATGTGGCAAGACAACCCCTCCCCAGCCTGCGTGCTGTGCGGCCAAACAGGCCACTCCGCCAACTATTGCTGCTGTCCTAGGGCTCCACGCCAAAAACAAAACACTACAGCCTCGCCTAGCGACTACCTCCTCCTCCTGGTAAAACTGGTGGTACTAGCCCCCATTGTCACGAGACAATCCTTCTTTCAAGCTACAGGTAGGTACCGGCCTGGAGCAAACCACCAACCTGCCGCCAGCATCCACGCCCCGCTGAGCCCCAGCCGAAGTCTGCTCTCGACCTGGGGTCTCTTTTGCCATTCGTTCACATCAGCGTATACACACCTATAAATAGGGAGATTAAAGCTGCCCGATCCCCCATCGAGGTCCTCAGCGTCCTGGAAAACCATCCATCCAGCCATCTAATTGACCACCAATATTTTGTCCCCTCACGCATCTAACACTGCAGTCATGACTGGTCGCTCAAAGACTAACTTAGAAGAAGCTTTTTACTAGGTTTTGATATAGTTTGCGAGGTCTAAGATTTTAATTTGTTTTTGTTTCAAGGTGTTTTTCTCTTATAAAATATGTAAAATAAATATTAAAAATAATATTTATTTTAATAAAACATAAATACGTTTACAATCGGATTTATCCATTTTCAGAGATAAACTAACGACAAAGTGTTGGTCATTAACAGACATTGTGCTCATAAATGACTGTGCGTGCACCATGGTGTCACTACTCGATGCCGAAGTTTCGAGTAAAAACATAATTTCATGCGATTAAATCCGATATAAACTCCCTCCTTGATGACAAATTGAGGAGGTTGATGCGCATGTTTTAGGTTACATTTGAGCAGCTTTTGTTTGCACAGATCCGTGATGATACTAGCTCGGCAAACTTTGTTGGACGTGCAGCGCCAATAGATTGTCGACTTGCTACGCTTGTTGAGGTAGTAACTGTATCCTGACGAAATAAGTAATTCTTTCCCACGTGCATTTACCGCCAGTTGTACTGCGAAAATAATAAAAAACTACATGAACCAGCAAGTAAGTATCCAAAATATCCACCAACTTTACATAAAAGCTGTCCGGTTTGTGGTATTTCATAGCAGAATATCTACATATTTTACCTTCTTTCAACAATTACTTATTTATTTTTCAAAATAAAACAATAGAAAAATCAGTACATTTTGAAGAAATATATACAGAGGATGTTATAATGACTGCATAAGCCGTCAACTGGATTTATTCTGGATGTAAGACTGTAAGAAAATCGTATCCTCGTGCCGGGATTCCATATGAAAATGGCGTAGACTTCTATAGTTTTTTTTATAAATTTCCCAACTTCTATCATTCGTTTCGCTGCCATTTCATGAAATTTAGGTATTTAAAAAAAATATTTTCTTGAATATTACTCTGAAGACTTGTTCCATCAAATGGAATACTGCTCATGACCTTAAAATTTTGTCTATTATGTGTAGATTCTAAAAAGGTATAACAATATGTACCTTGATACAACGGAACTTTTTGAAATGCACCTTAAACATGATCAGATTTAATACATAGGAGTCATTTTAGCAAAAAAGAAGGAAAAATCCGCAATATTTCGTAATTTATTTATTTCGTAATCCATGTGAAATTATAGTTACAATGAGATCCTTATTTAAATTTTATGATAAACTCCATTCTTAATAACAAAGTTGGGGGATTGTGATTGTGTAATGACGCCGGCGCCGCAATGTGCCGCTCGTGCAGAGCCACTGCAGAACTGCTCCACACTGCGTGTTGAGGTAGAAGCTGTGCCCCGACATTTTAAGGAACTCTTTTCAGCTTACATACTGCCAAATATACATGCTGTAACTTGTAGGGTGGATTAAAAGTTTCCTAGGGATGGGGGTCCTCAATACCTACCAACATGCGTTGCGTATTGAATTATTTAACGGTTAAGTTCACCCAGTAAATTTTTTTTCTCTTCATATATGATCTCAAACTATCACATCCTATAATTTTAAAATGACGAACCAGTCACCCTGTATATGAATTTAATTATTCATTTGATATACATCATCTACAGCCGTGGTTTGTCAGCCCAATTCAAATCAAGTCGCGCCGTACACTTTTCTTGAGGTGATCTGTCTGTATAAACAAAATAATTTTTTGGCTCGGCACGCGAGTGCAATGATAGTTAAAAGTCTGCATAGACCACAATTACACAATAAAGACTACAGATAGACAAAAGGAACCCATTATTTGTGACCAAACCAGATATCGGATTTAACATAGTAATTTCTTGGAATTTTTGTTCAGTTATTTAGCTTTAATCTCAATATTCACTTTTATTTGTTTATTTCATTAAAATTTACAGCAAGGTTTTAAATAATTTCACAGAGCATAAAGGATTTTTTTTTTAAATCAATTTATTTTATTTAGAGAGCTCTTTCTCAAAGGAAATGTCGCTCCCATTATCGCTTACACATGAAACACTTATAATATAAAATAATAAAATTAAATATAACTTAAACTATGTACCCGCAACCTTAAACCTAAAGAAACTAATGTTACAAGCATCCTCGCTTCATCCGATATAGGAGAAGCTAAGATGCTATTAAAATAACCTACGTTGTAATTACTAGGGCCGAAAATTTGACACCTCTGAGCTTCGATTCGAGTGCACTCGATCAAAATGTGATAAACATCCTCTACGTTTCCACATACATCACAATTTGGCGAATGAACCTTGCCCATCAAGTACCCAAAGCTGTTAAGTGGAATATGGCCGGATCGAAGTCTAAGAAGTGTCACTGCTATTGACCTACTTATTCCATCCACATCAAACCAAAGCGAGGAAGGAAGAGATAGCTGAATTACACTGTACCATATACCTTTCGATCGAGACCTTTCGTCAAAGTGTACAGACCAAGAGTTGAGGCATAATTTTTTCACTGTCGGGAGAAGTTCCGGGTAATAAGGCAAACAGTTATATACTTCTCCGAAGTATAAAGGATGGCCATTAAGAAGTTCTCACAAATAGTAATTGTATGACTAGTATGTACATACTTAGTAACTTAACGTTTTGCTGGTTGATTTTTCAAGGGATGTGCAAACATAAGTACAGAAATACTTTTTAAATGATTTCGAAAGCGAAAATAATAAAATGTCGAGTCAACGACTTATATATTTATTTATATATTATAGATCCTCAATTTAAGTTTAACCTCTAAACTTTAAAGTAACAACCATTTCTTATAATGAAGTTGGGTGGGCTATGTACATGATTCAAGGCAGAGTTGAGAATAGTATCCTTCGTGACATTGGTGGTGAGACGCGCTCGGCAGATCTTGTGGTTGGTGCACTTCCAGTTGATCCGATAGGTGGATCGTTTCTCCGAGTAGAAACTGTAACCACTGATGACAAGTATCTCTTTCCCTCTCAGGTTTTTCACCAGCAGCACTGTAAAATTAGATGAATGAAGTATTAAATGAAGTAAGGGATTTTCTTCTAATGTTTCTCCTACGTATATGTATAAAAATCAGAAGTAAATGACTTATATTGAATGAAAGCACAGTACCTTTAATCAAAGGTTTTTTATGAATGACTTATTTTATTATTGCTTAAAATTAATGATTTAATTTAATCGATTGCAGTAGTGTAAATTAATACCATGTTATATTTTGACTCAAAAATCTCTAGAGAACCTAAAATTATGTAGATACTCAGAGCGGTTACGTATTCCGAGAAAATACGTATCTATATTTCATCCACCGAAACGAGTCAATGAAAGAAAGAAAACGGGCCGACGACGCGGGATTGGTTTAACATCAACGCTTAGTGTTGGATTTTTTGGACTAGTGTTGGTAGTAATTTTAAGTAACGAGCGGCACAGCAAAAAAAAAACTTTGATAAGACTTTGAACAGAGCGGTCGTTTGTCGCACTCCCGCTGACCATTTAATTACTTAACATACCTTTAGTGCTAAGTGGTATTCTTGCAACGTTTGTAAGGTGATTAGGCTGTAAACACAATGTTAGGTTTTTCACTTTGTTCTTGCGACCCGTCCCGACGTACTCACCGAGCAAGTGCAACCTGTAATTTATTTTGTGGACTTAGTTGTTATTTTGATTCGTGACATTATTTCTTGTGATCCAACTTTAATTTTGGACATTGTGATTGATTGTATTCCTGACGACTTGGCACTTCATTAACGGACTATTTGGTTATCTAATCCATTTGACATAAGATGGCCGAATTCTGTGGAAAAAAGACGCTGAGGAGCCTTCTGAGCCTTCAAAATGATAAGAAACATGGAAGAATCTATGAGTTCAATCGGATCTCCTTCAAACAATGACGTCATGAAAGCCGCATCTATTGGTATTGGTTGAATTTCCATCTATAGAGTTCTAAATTCAAAAATGAATGAGGTGACAATAACAACAATGATATAAATACGTGTTGTCTTCGACTATTATCATAACTGGTATTTCGTATTTTATCCTTGTCTACTCCCTTGCATTTTGATTGATTAATATTAATCTTCCCTGACCAGTATAGTCCTAGTACTTTTAGGCGTCGTCGAGTGAATAAGTTTCTCGTGGATGGACGTGTACCACCTTAGTCTTCATGTTCACTTAACATCAGGTGTCATGGAAGACAAATGTCCCATCCATATTTTTATAAAAAAAAAAACTCTGTACTACAAAATGTAATTTTTAATGAATTGTAACACAGGCATACGACTGTCGCTGCCAATTGCCGTTGAACGGTATTTAGGAGGGATCTTGATAATTTTGAAAACCAGTCGTATTCCTGTTGGTGAAAGCATTAGAGTTTAAAAGATGATTGCTGTTGAGTTTCTTGCCACTTCTTCTCAACAGATTGACTTTCCGCAGTGGTGGTAGATTCAGTTCACTTTATATTTAAGGGTATTAAAATATACCTGGTTAACCATGTGAGTATTAGTTTCATTTCTTTTACTATAACAACCTTTATATCATAAAACTGCTTGAAACGTAAATTTGTAAGCTAGGCCCATTCCAACGTGTTTTCATCCGTCAGAGTAATAGTAATTATTATTAATTATTCTATCACCCTGGAAAATTAAGATTATAATAATAAAATCATTTATTTCAGGCAACTTAAGAATAGTCCAGGATGTTAAATACTAAATCTAAGGCCCATAGAAAATATATACCTTAACCTAATATACATACAATATACTTAAAAACTACACTTAACTAATTCCCACGTATGGGCTGCGACGGGGGACGCGACATCTTTGTGTCAAGTAACCGTCCTCGGAAACGACGGAATACGACACCCTGCGGCCAGAACTCTTCCTTCATGTCGGTCGACAGATGTTCGGTCGGCATTCTCACCACAAAGGAGTTGAAACTCACTCTGTGACGGGACTCCAACCGCTCGACCCTCATGTTGAGTCCTGTCTTCGCGTGCAGCTACTCCACTACATCCTTCGCCGTGAAGGCGTGGTGCACGCGAGACACGTACAGCTGCGTCGTTGGCACCTCGGCGCGCAGCAAAAGGTTCTCTTTATTCGGTGCCTTTCACCTTTAATATATTTTACAAACGTCCCATCCATATTTTATAAAAAAAAAACCTAAATTTGTCCTAAAATACCTAAAAACCTAAAATAACTATAGTAAAAGTTTATTTTAAAACATTGTCTTTTTTTATTCCAGTTCACTACAAAATCAAACAAAGTGGTAGCGGTACAATAAATAATTTATCAGTCACACAAAAACACTGCCTGTGAACAGGACTTTTCTTTTCTACCACTAAGTTGACTCCCACTGACTGTGTTCTATCTTTGTCTTTTGTATGGGATTTGTGACAGAGACAACGTTCCATTAACTCGCTCCGGTGAATAGGAACACAAACTTCACTCTTCAATTTTTTTTACATGAATCTATAACCTAACACTAACACATATTGAAGTTTTAATATACTAAAATAAATTTTATGAAGTAGGCATATGAATCAGAGTGCCACCTAAACCAAATACAGATGATTCAGGTATTGGCCTTCATGACACCAGGATTTAAGCCACCTAGCTGCCCATCCTCTTTTTAGCTTGTTCGATGCAAGGTTTGCTTCTCCCTGCACAGTTAGCCATATTCCTAATTTATTTATCTGACCAAGTACGGTTAAGCGCAGCTCGTGCCATATTAATCCCTTATCAAAACATCTTACTGCTCACTGCCATGACTGCTTGCACAGAGTAGGTACACAAAAATCGAGCTGTAAATGCCCAAACATAGAACTCGTTGATAAACATACCTACTTGGGACTTGTTATTGATCACAGGTTAAATTGGCAACCTCATATTAACTATGTATGTGAAAAACTCCGTGCTTTCTTAGCTACACTTATCATTGTGAAAAACCGTATACCGTTTAAGACAAAGGTTATGTTATATAATGCCTTGGCAGACTCCATAATATCTTACGGACTTAGTAGCTATGGTCGCACATTCAAATCGTACCTAGATAGTATATTGCAACTTCAAATTAGAATAATTAAAAACATTGTGCCTCTCAACTTCAAACACCAATGCTCACATGATATTAATCAACTTTTTAAACATTGCAAGATTCTACCAGTCCATACTAAAATTACACTGAATTTATTAAATGAAAATTATTTTAAAACTGAATTTCAAACAACCGTTTCTCATAGCTACTCAACTATGGCGATAACAAATAATAAGTTAAAAACCATCCGCGCCCAAAACATGTATGGCCAACGAATCTGTGCATACCTTATCCCTAGAATTGTTAATGAACTTTACAAATCAGTATGACTCAAATCACCAAACAAAAATATCAAACTACAACTTAAAAATTACTTATTATCCTTATTGTAGAATTAACTCGAAACAACATAGTATGGTAGTGATGATATTCCGTAGTGAAATATCATTAATGTAAGTAATTGTTGACTATAAGAGTGATTGTTTAAATAGAAACGTACAACATATGCCTCAAATGCAACTAATGTAACTATTGTATATGTTTCTTTATTATTTTATTTCTAACATTGTAAGTTCGACCCATTGAGTTATAATGTACTACGTACTACATTATAACTCAATGGTTCGACCTAACTTTGCTCTGTCTGGACAAACCTTCGAAGTTTTTAGATAGAAAGCATTTCATGTTGTAATATTTTCTTTTGGTTAATAAATAAAAAAAAACCAGTATCATACGCCGGACACTTCTTAGTTACTTATTTTTAAAAACACCAGTGTAGTCTTAAGTTTTCGCGATTCATACTATTAAATAAAACACTTTTTAACCGGATTTATCGCGTATATTTACATTTTAAATTTTGTCTCGACGTTTCGGTTTCTTTGCAGACCCCGTGGTCACGAGCGACTCCAGTACGCGATAAATCCGGTTAAAAAGTGTTTTATTTAACACCAGTGTAGTTGTAATCATACAAATTTTATTTTGTTACAGGTCAATTCTTTACCTTTCGATAAAATTATAATTTATATTCATTCATCAAACAGAAATTGATACATAGACCATTATATTGCGGAAAATGACAAACGGAAATACGGAAAACGCGCCATATGAATCAGGATAACCAAAGGATAACCAACTTATTCATTTTTTATTTTATACCTAGGCTGCAATTATTGTCAAACTATAATTTGCGCTAGTAAGAAATGAAGCGAAACTGTACCCACAAAAAATCATGCATTTATGTTAACTAGTTATAGAAACATACCCAAAGACATCAAAAATGTTGTCTTTGGAGAAATACCCATATAGAAACCTGGTCCGAAATGAAGGATGACAAAAGCCGGCTAAAGTACGTAAGCTACCATCGAAATAATACCTACCTCGTATGATGGGGAAGCGAGTGAGCGCCCCACACTGGGTTTGCAACAAAACGTAGGCACCACAAGAGGCTTGAAACTTGCTGAGTTTTTCAGATAATACTCGTGTTACATTTGTTTGTATACCCATTCTTTGAAAGAAAATACATGACCCGTGTACTAGTTTTTGCCGGCTCACTACGGTAAGTGTCAACCGAAAATCAAAATAAATGTAAGTGAGGTTAGGTTGTGTGTAAAATAGGAAAGAAACTATCGTTATATTTTTTACTTTTTCGTAAAAACTGTAACCTTTGTAGATAATCAATTTTTGCCTCGTTCAATGATGAGCCTAATTGCTGAAATCACATTTAATCTATAAGAATCTTTGCGCAGATAAAAATCATCACTAAAAGAAAAATTAATCTTTATTAAAATATTAAATGCCCTTTGCCTTTAATGCCCTTTTTCTTTCCAAAATATCATACGGAAGCTTGGCATATGGACCGAGGTTGCTTGCGCGCACGGATCGCATTGTACAATTTGTACAGCGGGTACAGAATGCGTACGCGCACGTTTTTGTTAGTGTAAAATCCCTCCCCGCCCACATGTCACCCTATACAGTAATGCTGTTGGTATGTTAAAGATGGCGCTGCGTCGAGAGTTACACCTATCCAATCTGTTTTTTGGTATCACTAAAACCGATCACCCAAAATACCTAGATCAAAAACTAGAGTGGCGTGCCAAATCTCGTGGGTTCAGAGAAATGAGTCGCCCCCTCAACATGCCCTGGCTTCGCATGACAGCCTTCCGAGGCAGCTTTAGGTACTCGGCTACCAAGTGCTGGAACAACATACCGCCTCCACTTCGGAGACTAGACTCATTATAATGTTTCAAAAATACAGTGTGCTGAGATGGGCCCTATTCGGTAAGCATGCTACAGCACAAGATTATTTATTTATTTATTTAAGCTTTTGTTATTTTTTTTTGCTTCCGCTATTGTTTAGTTTTTATGTAATTTTGTGTAATTGTCAAAGTAATGTTGTTTTTTAATTTTTATGTGTTCTCTTCTTGTTGTTATTTCTTATGTTATTTTTTTAGTTGTATTGTGCTTTTAACTCCGTACTTTTTATTTTTATTTTGCTTTTCTTTTTATTTTTTCTCTGTCTTTTTTTATGCTTTATTGTATGTGGTAAAGTAATTGTTTTGCTTGTTTCTTGTTTATTATTTGTTTTGTTTTTATTTTTTAATATTTTTTTTTTCTTTTTGGCTTATGTTTTTATTTATTTTGTTGTGTTGTGTTGTTGTAGTGTTCCGAATAAATGTTTTGAGTTTGAGTTCGAAAGTAAATAAACCAGAGTTTTGGAGTTAAAAAGTAAAATCATAAATAACAACAACCTTACAAATAAAAAATTGCAGACGCTGGAGCATCGTCGTAAGGTTGCTTGTTTGACAGTATTTTATCGGCTACATTTTGGTGAGTGTGCGAGTGCTCTTTTTGACCAAATTGAACCCACCCCTTTTTACCACCGGACTACCAGACGCAGACAGAACTTCCATCCCTATATAGTGGATTTACCAAGAAGTCGAACAAAACGCTTCGATAGTTCCTTTTTGGTACGGATTGCCAAGGAGTGGAACAATCTGCCTGCGTCTGTTTTTCCTGACCACTAGATAAAGATAGATAGATAGATAAAAACTTTATTGATACCAACAATTCACATAAATATCACAATAATACTTAATTATAAAACTTAAAAACTAGGATTACAAATAAAGAATGACTGGTTAGTGTGATAAGTATGTGTGCTGTAGCAGAGCAATAGGAGGTAGCTCAGCGTTGGCATTTGCTCGGAAGAGCAAAACGCTGATTTTCAGCTACGTCCTGAAGGGAACAGTATACCAATGAAATGTCAAATATTTAATTAAACGTGCAAATCAAAAATTATTATAACAATTCATATAAAACAAATACATAGGAATTCAGTAAATAATATACGTTATTGAAATCATTATGAAATTGGAAGTAACACTACAGTCCTGGAACTTTTAAGTGTCGAGTGAATAGGTTTCTCGTGGATGGACGTGTAACACCATAGTCTTCATGCGCATTTTCCATCAGGTGGCATGGAAGACAAACGTCCTATCCTTACGAAAAAAAAAAAAAAAACTAAATTGACAAGAGACAGATAGAGTTATAAATTACCCAAATAAACACAGCAAACAAATATAGGGTATTTTTTATGAAGATCAAAATATTTTAGGAGAAGGTCAATAATGATGTGTGAATTCAATTTACGAAAAAATTTTTTTTTTGTTTTGTATATTGATATTGTATAATTCTCATAAGTTAACCACATTTTAGTTTAATCTGTTATTTACGACTTAATAGCTGGAAATAAAAGCATTTTTCCAACTATTTCTATTAAGTAACGTTAAGTTAAGCCCCGATTTTTCAATAGTCACAAAAATTTGGTCACTTAAAAGAATTGTTAAAAATTTTCATTAATTGTGAAAAGGAAAAAAAGATATAATTTTTTTTGTCATAAATTGAATCCACACATCATTGTTAACCTTCTCCTAAAATATTTTGATCTTCATAAAAAAGACCCTGTATAAGCTTACGTAATTTAGTATTAGGGTATCCCAGTACGCAAATAAACCCGAGTAAGTGACTGAATTTCAACGTTGTTACTTTGATAATGTCAAAATTAGAACCCACAAATAAAAAAAATACAACTGACAAAAACTCGCTTTGTTTTTAGCTCGTTTCATCCTTCCAAAAGTTACATCCAATTTATTGAGTTGCTACTGCATGATTTTCAAACTTTTTGGTGCTTTTTAATTTGGAATGTTGTAGAAAATTTATAACACAACTGCCAAACCAGTACAAAAAAAACAAACAGTATCTACAGTTTACAACTATCACAAAGGAATTCCGAGATTTGTACTTTCACTAGTGATGCAGGATTTTCGTGCGTTGGTTCACCGCCCTCCCTCCCTCGAGCAAGAAGCAAGCAATGCAATGAAGACACAGTTGGAATACTGTAACCCACACCGCAAGCTACCACCAACACGTGTTTCGCTTCAACCAGAAGCATCCTCAGGGTGCAACGACCACCACCCGGGAGGGAGGGCGATGAACCAATGCATGAAAATCCTGCATCACTAGTGGAAGTACAAATCGCGAAATTAGCAAGGTAACTTTGTTATAGTAGTTGTCATGGATTGCCGCAAAGTAACGCCTGATTCAATCAATTATATCTACAGTTTAATATAAACTCAATTTTTATAATAAATTGAGAGTGTGTAGGTGTATGTTGCAAGTTGGCTTGGACTATGTTTCTGTCTCGGTCTGCGGCACCCCGCGCCCGCCACTTGCATCCTGAGATGAAGCGCCACGAGAACCATCGCTTTTTAAATTAGATGACGAATTTGAATTTGAATAAGATGACAAGACTTAAAATATTTTTTCTTTTACTGATTCGTCAGTAATTCACAAAAACGGAGGTAATAGTCCGGTCAATTAAGACCAAAAAATTAGAGTGAAGTTACATAAAGTCCCAACAAGCTGAATTTCAGTGAAATTATTCAAAATATAATTATAAACAATGTGTAGAAGTTCCCCATCATTCCCCTGTAAGAAAAAAAATTAATTCAAGGTCAAAGGTCAAAAAAAGAGTTTTTCGCGATTTTCAGCAAAACGGTAAGTTTTATCATATAAGTACCTCAGACAAAAATTGTAGATCATAAAATTATCTATAAAAAATGTATCAATACTTTTTTTCTTACGAGCCTCCGTTTCTGATATATAACGATTCAAAAAGTTGGTATCGTCATAATATGCATAATAGTACGCCACGTATATACATCTAGAGTACATACATTTTATATACATTTTATATAATATATATATATATGTACTTTTTGAATCGTTATATCTCAGAAACGGTGGCTCGTAAGAAAAAAAGTATTGATACATTTTTTATAGATAATTTTATGATCTACAATTTTTGTCTGAAGTACCTACTTTTATGATAAAACTTACCGTTTTGCTGAAAATCGCGAACTCATTTTTTTTGATCTTTGACCTTGAATTAATTTTTTTCCTTGCAGGGGAATGATGGGGAACTTCTAGACATTGTTTATAATTATGTTTTGAACAACTTCACAAAAAAATAAAGCTTGTTGGGACTTTACGTAACTTCGAATGTCTAAATTGACCGGACTATAACTATAATAAGTAATTAGCTGTAAAATTTAAAAGATATTTTAAAATACACGGTATTGAACCGTATGCACAAACTTGAGTTTGCACTTGATTGATTTTGCATGCGTCAAAATGGTTGTTTAAAAAGTAGCCCCTTGGTACATATACTGCTGAGGACGGTGTCAATTCTGACCACAAGTAAATGAAATTTATTTATTATTATTTAATTTTATTGTGACTTTAGATACAGATAGTTCGTTGCCGCCGACTGCTATACCTGCATGAAATCACTCAAATAAAGTACCGGGTTTCGTTCTGTTGCGACAAGTTCTCACAGGCGATGTCGGAGCTCAAATTGGCAAATGTAGGGGAATTTGGCGATTCATACCACGAGTGGTTCATACAACGGTATGGATCACCCAAGAGCTCTTTTTAAATGGCATGTTTCATACCATGGTATGCGCATAAATGCGAAAGCCTAATTTTGAATTCGTCATTTCGAACCACTGTCAACAACACGGGTTCTTGACGGTTTCTGTTTCGGGTAGAAAACGGTTGTAAAATCAAACGAAATAAAGAAAAATAGTATTTAGGTATTGTTATTATTTTTCTAAATCTTATTAATCTAGTTATCTTAATCTAAGTCATATAAAAAAACGGGTGTAGAAGGATTAGCATAAAAAACATTTTTTCGGTAATCTTCTTATTTTTCTCAATCATATTAATCTAAGTCATTGGCTTTCGACGTTTATAAACGTGTAACATGAATACCATCGTTTAGGAGATTCCAATATCATATTAAAAATATATCCCAATGTCATTTTGATGAGAAACAAATTAACTGAATTGCACCTCTGCTCTGGTCAGTCAATTTAGTTTTTTCCATTTTCATAGTACTAAAGAAACTATTAAACCAGTCTGAGGTAAACTTTATATTAGTAATATAAGTACGTTATTGCCTATATACTATGTAAATGGTAAGAAAAGTAAAAATGGAATATAATTGGCAGCTGATTTTATTTGGACGTACAGGTTAAAATTACACGAAGTTATAGTGTACAAACAAGAAATAATGTTGTATATTTAGAATAATATTTTAATTGGGATGATTGTGGTCAAAAATTTGTTTTACTATCTTTCCAAACTCGGTAATGAATGCTGCTCTACAGCCGCGATAGTGTTTTTTACACCGCCACCTCACTTTGTTCTTCCCAATCGTTTTCAAATACTGCCGCTTGAATAGAAATCCTCCCACCAGTACTTCTTCGGGATTATAGGCTTTCGCTAACATCATTTCATCTGAAAAAACATAATGGTAAGTACTTATATTTGGAAATACCTACTTAAATCGGTGATTGAGAATATCATTGAAATCTATTTGTTCAATGAGAATAATTTAAGCCATAACCTTTCGCAGTTAGAGCAAACTGTTAAATAAAAACCTTAATTTTAACCTTAAATTCTTAATTGTCCTAGAAAAAAAGGTCAGTCTCGCCGAAAAACAAGTTCAAAGTTTAGATAAAAATATCTAAGTGTCAACCCTAAAAACAGCTGTTAGCTTTTGATGAAATAAATATGTTTGATATTTTATTGGTTTTACATATTATGATTTGAATAGTACCTACAGACGTTAAATTTTAAAAAGTACACCATCCCTAATGAAGAACTGCGGAGGTGGGTGATTATGCTGAAGGGAACTTTTTATGATGTCATTACTGCTCCTATGGGTAGAGAGAGACCCTCGCGCGGCATTCATCGTTCTTTGTACATTTCCATCCCAAAGTGGTTTGCCGCGATGATCCACTTCATACGTGTCACTAGCACAATTTTTATCTTTTGGAGTCCTCAAAAACAGTGCTGAAATATTGCTTATGTTTTATTAAGTCAGATTTAATGGCAACTTTTATGATTACCAACGATGGCAAACTGTGGTAATTTTTTAATATGATAAATTATTAATAATGGCAAATTATTCTGTTACTGATGGGTGTCCATAGGCCCCTCAAAATTTGCCCCCCACTTTTTAGCGTAGGATTGAACCAGAAAATAAAAGTTCCATTTAGTAAGTACTACAAAATACTACGTTAGTAATATAACTTAGAATATATTCTAAGTAATTTCGCAAGCAAGAGACCCAGGCTTGAATCCTGGTCGGGCGAAATTATTTAGTAGCTACATATATTTTACTGATCTTTAAAAGAAAATCTTGACCGCTTTTGAGTAATCTTGGAATATAGAGACTATTGAGATGAATGAATGAGATTATTGACGCTAATTATTATATTCTAATTGATTAGAAGTGGGAATATTACTCAAAGGTTAAACATTTGTCGATGATGTATCCCGGAAATATTATATACAGCAAATACCTTCAAATCCCAAGAGCCCCACGTTTTAACTCATCATTACTCCAAATGGCTCTGTCCGGGAGGTAATCAAGAAAACAACGATTTCTTCGAAAAACCTATTTATTAAATGGAAGTCAATTTATTGATTCTTTTGTAATACAGATAAAACATTGACCAATATTATTTATTATCGAGTAGGTAAACATAGGTAATGCAGCGTTATCTTAACCTTGACCTGGCTACCAAAGTTACCAACCGCATGCATGTATGCAAAATGTTGGAAAGCCACACACATTTTAGATCAACTTAAGTTTTAGATCTTCAAAAGTATTCCGTTTCTAATTATAAACTTAGGAGGTGGATGAGCATGATTTAAGTAGGTCCTTATTATTTTATTAGTGTCCTTCGTAGTGGTGACTCTTGCGCGGCAAACGTCAGCCTTTGTGCAAGTCCATCCAATTGTGCTCTTGTTTCGATTGTCCACTCGGAAGGTGTAGCTCTGTACCACAAGCACATCTTTACCTTTCGGAGTCTTCAAGAATAATCCTGAAAAGGTAAGTTACTGTAGTAGTAGTAGAAAATAATTGAAAAATAATATACCTACCGAATTGTATATAGTAAGAAAACAAATACGAGCGCAAAGTTTAATAGACCGCAGTCCAAGCACCGTCTATCTGCACCTAGGCCCCCCACAAGCATCAATGACCAATGTGTCAGTTGCTTTTAAGCATTGATTAAGCATTGACATGATTAAATTTAGACAAATAGCGAAAATTTATATTACATTTTTATTTACTACTTATTAGTAAGCAAACTTAAATGTTCCTTTACATACATTTACAATGAATCTAATAGTTTAACTAAGGACTGAATAATTTAAAATAACCTGTTCACTTCTGAAAGTTCAAAGCAGGCGAGTGGACCTGTTCTTCTACATTGTATAGTAAAACCTTGGTAATTTTGTAACTTTGTAACCACTAAAGTAGCCTAAACTTTGTATTATTTTTATTTATTTTTAATGGTCTTCAACAACAAATCAGAAAAATTTTAAGAACAATGTCATTTGAATACAGCTCATAATTTAAAAACAAGTGTTAGTATTAATAATTTTCAATCAATATATATAAAACTGTTCCGTTACTGACTGAGTGACTGAGGTACTGAGTGACTGACAGACAACGTACAGCCGTAACTACTGGGCGTAGGAAGCTGAAATTTGGAACATACATTCTTTAGGGGATGTAGGGGTGCACTAAGGAAGGAATTCCCGAAATTCCCACGGGAACGGGAAATATAGGACTTTTTAGTTTGTATGAAAAATCTTATTCCTTGAGTGCACCGATGTGAAACTTGGCGTAAAGGTTTTTCAATGTGTGTCTGGTTGTGTTATGAAAGGAATTCCCGAAATTCTCACGGGGACGGGAAATATATGATGTTTTAGTTTGTATGAAAAATCCCATCCCTTGAGTGCACGGATGTGATACTTGATTAAAGGTTCCTCAATAAGTGTTTGTTTGTATTATGGAAGGAATTCCCGAAATTCCCACGGGAAGGGGTTGGACTTTTTAGTTTGTATGAAAAATCTTATTCCTTGAGTGTATTACGGATGTGATACTTGGCATGAAGGTTCTTCAAAGAGTGACTGGTTGTGCTACGAAAAAAAATCCCAAAATTCCGATGGGCACGGGAAATATATGATTTTTAGTTTGTATGAAAAAATCTTATTCCATGAGTGCATGGGTGTGATACTTGGAATAAAGGTTCTTTCAGCGGGCGTCTGGTTGTATAGTTTCTGAAATTTCTACGAGAAGGGTAGTTAAGCGCATACAAGTGTGTGCGGGATAAAGCTAGTTAGGAAATAAAGACGAAAAGCAAAATTGGTTAAAAAGCAAACAGATGAACATTGTGAATTGAATAGCAGACTGACTGGATTTCTTGTGTTTCATTTCGTTAAATAATGTTGTCTCAATATTGTCTTAATTTTTCACGATTCATAATTTAAAATATAACCCCTTTTAACTGGATTTATCTCGTATAATAATTTATATTTTACATTTTGACTCGACGTGGTTATGTATCAATCTGCGTTAAGGAACATATAGCTGATGATTTTTAGTGCATTCATGCGGTTGGCGTGACCACGGGGTGTAAAAAACACAAAAACGTCGAGTTAAAAAATAAAATATAAATTATACGCGAGAATCTGATTAAAAGTGTTTTACTATACCTAAATACTTATTTGTTAATAGTTATCATGAGTAATTCGTACATGTGCAAAGTTTTTCTTGTATGTAATGTAAGCATTAAGACTTGGAGAAGAAAAATTACGATATAAGTTTACTCTCAAACCGAAAATTTGCAACGATTAACATTTTTAATGATTGTGTTCATTATCATTTTCCACAATTGTGTCCTGTATTGTGAGGATACTAGCTTTGCAGCCTTTAGATCATTTAGTACAGTGCCATCTTGTTGTCACTCCCGTTGTTCGATTGATACCGAATTTAATGGTCCGATTTTAATATTTCGGGCTCCACGTTGAGAAGTTACGAAATGTGCCATGGGTGGATCTGAAATAACATTAAAATACTTTTAAATAAAAATAAAGGAAACAAAACGTTTTAATAACTTCGAACTTAAAGCAATTTGGAAAGAACTGCAGGTCCACTTAATTTTACTTAGAGTTGGTGAAAAAATTCAAAAACGTTTAAATGAAACATTTTCTGTGATATCCATAAATTATGATTATTAGTTAAACAAATAAAATGACACTGATCACATCAACGAAACAAATTTTAATACACTGACCTTGCCATTCGTTTTTCCATTTCAACCCGGTGCTCCTTTTATTGTTTATTAAAATAGCTGCGGTCGTTGAAATTGGTTTCAAAACCGTTTTTCAAAACATGCACAAATATAAAACGGCTTTAATTTTTTTCATTATTGTGTCAGAATCAAAGAAAAACTTTGCTACCTAGTAGGTATGTTAATAAATATAGCTAATAACTTCAAAAAATATTTCAATTGTATAAAGTATAGGTAAACCGTTAATACTTATACACAAATTAATATGACAAAACACACTTCTCTTCTCAATTAGTCTACTAAAATCGCTAGGCTAGTTGCATCACTCAATTAATTGTTTTTAATAATAACTTGAAAATTAAAAGCTGCGTTAATATAAATAACCTAATGGAACTAGTACCTAATGTAACATTCTGTGCACGTTGTGTGTTTGGACGTGTAGTGCACAGAATGTTACATTACTAGTTCGATTACAGGAATCTGTACGCACCATTAATTATTATGTTGTTTTCGGTAGTAATAATTCATCTCTTGATACAAGACCACCGCGTCCTGGAGCCCCAACTAGCATGCTTGTTGAATCTCCACTCGCCTATTTGCACGACCAAGTTGCCTCGTTGAGACAGACTAAGTTACGGTTCTAAAAATATTGTTAGATGATAACAAAATAAAAAAGATATACAGGGTGACTAGTGGGACACTTTTGAAATTCAAGGACGTGATAGTTTGAGATCATACATGAAGGATTATAATGAAAAATAAATATTAATTATTTACTCTAGCCGTACTATTGGGAATTTCATGAATTCCTTCCTTAGTGCTTCTCTAAGGATTGTATGTTCCAAATTTCAGCTCTCTACGGCCAGTAATTTTAGCTGTACGTTGTCTGTCAGTCACTCAGTCAGTAAAGGAAGAATTTTATACATATATTATGATTATAGTACGACCAACAAATTAATTATATAAACTAATTATATACATATCCCTATTATTTATTTTGTTAGGAAATAATATGAAGATGTTTTTCGACAGCTAAAACAATGCATTAGGCACATTCAAGTTTTAGGATAGAACCCACAACAGATAAGTGCTAGTGAAAGATTATACTCATAATGCAAATACTGTGTGGGTATTGTGTCAGTCAAATCAAATTACACGTACATTTTTCACTGATTGCACTTTAATAGCATACAATTACACAATAACGAATTTTAGAAAAATCCAGTTAATTAATGGCTATGGTCCTGCCGGTAGTGTACAATTGTATTATCGATGGTGAGAATGAAGGCTTTACATCCGGTGCAGGCCTTCCCGCAGGCCCACCGTGCTCGCGGTCCTGTGCTGCCCGACCACTTGTTGAACCGATATTTGCCTATCAGAATGACGGGCCGGCCCTTGCGGGATACTGTATACACCGGCTCTATAAAAAAGATAGTTTCGATACAGCGGAGTATATATTTTTTTAAACAAATATAATTTTACAACCTTAACTCAATAATGGTTGGTTATAGTGAACTACTGAATATACCTAGTTACGTTTAAATTCCTTTTGATTATCAACATCATAAATAGCTTCCGTAATTCAAAGTGGTTGAATTTCGCTTGGTGGTAGGATCCCTTCTGGGTCCGCCTGGCTAGCGACCACCCTTTATATAAAGTCTGCCGCCAAATGTTACCGCTCCGACGGTAATGTGTTCCGGCAATATTGTATAAAGAGCCAGTTCCTTCCTAAACCCGTGTGCTTTCATCTTCGACCTCATCGTCACTTACCATCAGGTGAGATTGAGGTCAAACGCGGGTTTAGTCACTTATAAAAAAAAAAAAAAAAATTTATATGTTTAACTTAATATTTCTAATAAACTTGTCAAGCCCACATCCTAGCAATGCAATCAGTAAAGACCGGGTATGATAATGAACGCATAACATTCTTAACACATAGGTAGGTATTACATAGTGCAATAAGTATTGATACATTTTTCTAAAAATACCAGGATGGTCAGACGAAATGATTTATGAGTGTCCTGTTATCCCATTAGAATACTAAAAACGGTTTTGATAAAAACATATTGTGATTTGGTTAAAATTATGTTAAAAAATGTATTTATACCCAATTCTTAAACCCCCGTGTGTGGCCATCTTAGACCTCATCTTCACTTAGGTACCACCAGCGTGGGTTTTGTCAACAAAAAAGATATTTTTATTTTTTGGAACTGAAAGATGTGTGCATTTATGCAATTATTTACAACAAAGATTTAATGCAAGCGACAACAAATGCAAGTACATAACTTAGTGACAAACCGATATCACAAATGCATGTGAGAAAACTGAGTAGGTACTCTGGGCATTTGGGTAGCGGTTCTAAAAAAATATACCAGAAGTTCATTTTTTCAAGATTTTTTTTAAATTTAATTTTACACAAATCGAAGTAGCGTCACATTACATATAAACTATTAGCAACTTTCCCCTTTATACAACAGTGTCTGAAGACAAAAGTTTTAACCAGTGTGTTTTGCCAGACACTGAGACGTGGTCGCTGACTATGGGCCTTATAAACAAGCTTAAAGTCGCTCAGCGGGCTATGGAAAGAACTATGCTCGAATCCCTGCGGGATCGATCCAGGTTCGATTCAGATTCCAATCATAACAAAATTCTTGTTCATTAATTGAATGGGACTACTTTTTTTTTCATTAAAGACTAAATCGATTAAAGCCTCTGTTTGACCCTAATCCCACCTAATGGTAAGTGAAGATGAGACGGTCGATGAAAGCACTCGGCTAGGAAAGAACTGGCTCTCCGTGAAATGTTGCTGCAACGTCACCGCCGCCGAAGCGGTAATATTAGGCGGCAGATTTTATATGAAGTGTGGTCGCTAGTCGCTAGCCATTCGGACCCTGAGGGGATCCTGCTACCACGCGGGGGCTATTCGGATTATTCACGCTTATTCTAAGCCAACCCAACACGGATAGAAAAAATAGAGCAATAGAAATTAAATTTTATTTCATTGTACAATTCAAATTATTTAAATGTATTATAAAATATGTCAAGTACTTAAGTAGGTACTTTAAACTTGCAGTCCATGCGAGAGAACCTCTCGCTAGAACTGCATTCGCTCACAAGCTAATATGCCAATACTTTTTTGAAGATTAAAATGTATTTCTTTCGTAACCATAACAAAAAACTACTTATACTTTTTAATTTACCTACTTCAGTCTAATAAACTTATCTTATAGTTTTGTCCCTTTATTCAGGTAAGAAACTTCAGTTTGTGCCCGAAACAGGGCAGCATGGTAACTGATACATAACCTAGTGAAAGATAGTAAAACATTAGTGAATGCTGCACTACCTATGAAAAAAGTCATATTAGAATGTGATTCTTGTTACAAACCTGGAACAAGCGTACCTACATTTCGAATCATGGCAACTGCAGAATTCTTCTTTAAGGTTGGTACAAAAAAAGGTCTTGAATTTCAAGGGTTCTCGAGGCACATCACTGTAACAAATATCATAAAAAACTTTATATTACAGCAACTATGACTTATCCTTATGTTTGTGTTATTGTAACTTCATCAATAAAGTTAGTTATTAGGTACTTATGTAAGTTTGCAGTAGGTCCTTGTTTGGTCCCGATAGAACTTTTCTACGCTACCTCAGGTTTGTAATTATAAAAAGTACTTCATGGTATGATCACCTTAATACAAACCTTTTTATTGAAATGAAACATGCTGGTGGTTCAGATGAGACTAACTTTATTATAACAGACAAAGTAGGCGAAGGAAATTACATAGATAATATTGACATGGTTCTAATAGAAGTGTCATTACTGAGCATTACATTAAATATTTTGATCACCTCTGAACACCCCCACTTTATCAAAGCAAAAAAAATCTCATAATACTTACATGACTGCTTTGCACATACCTATTATACCTACACAAAAAATATAAATACATTATTTAATTATGAGACTGTAATAGTTTAACTATACCAAGAGCTTTCATAAACTTATAATAGTTAACATTCAATCCTACAATATAATATCATTCAATATAAAAAACAATTCTATCAATGTTTTCTCATGCCCAAATATCTCTTAACTTGGCCTGAATTTTTTATTCTGAATTCCCGGCTCAGGTTTTTAATTAAACAATCAGTTTCAGCTTTACAGTTTGAAAACCTTTCAGGAAACATCCAAATAGGCAATATCTGTACATGATCTTAGGTTAAAATGTTTTAGACCAAAACTGTTAGCCGTACTCTATATCTCACTCTTTTATCAACATCTAGCTATTTTCTTAACAACTACTTTCACTACACAACACTTGCATTACTGGGTTGATCACTTTCCACACTCAATCTTCTTCAGATGCAGCTCCTCTGCCATCACCTGTATTTCAAAATTTTTGTTTCTTAGGACTGCCAATAGCCTCTGCAGGTGTCAATACATCTCCTCACGTTGCAATATCCTAGTAAATAAATAAAATCCCCAGACAATCACACCAACTACATGGCCCCAAAGTAAGCATAGCTTGTATTATAGGATACCATGTAGGAACTAGGAGGGAACCAAGAATATAAATCGATAAACAGCCAGACACGGAACATTTTTTTTTCTCATTCCGTGCGGGTATTGAACCTGCAACCACTGACGTCTGAGGCAGATAGGTTTACCCCATCGCCAAAGTGATCATCAAATCTCTCTGGTGTCTTCTTTATCTCTTTTCAGGTACCTCTAGTAAATTGAGTTCTGCATGTGATGTTTCTATTGTTGCTAATGTTCTGTACATTCTGAAAGCTTACTGGACTTACTTCGGAAAATAGATCTTATGATCTAAATAATCAGATTCACTTGAACTTGATTCATTCAGTGACTCAAACTTCACAGATTCTTCTACTACATTCCCCACTGAATTTGTGCTCTCTATACTGACATTCACTGTATCTTGCCTTAGGTTCTACTCTTGTATCATTACATCTCTAATTGAAAACATGGTTTCTTGTTGGGTCATTAATTTATACTCTTTCACATAATCAAAATAACCAACAAGTATGTGGCTCTTGGATCTTCTATTCCATTTTGTAATTTTTTTCTCTTGGTATATGTACTGCCATAACTCTCAGCTACTGATGATGTTAATACTGCTTTGAACATTTTTCTTTATATGAAGCCTCTACCTGGTCCAATAGCAACACTGTTTCCAGTGTGATCCATCAGTTCACTAACACTAATAGGGTAGTTGTGAAGCTTGACATGCACAACACATTTTCAACTGTGTTATATAGTTATAATTTGTCCTAGGATCTACATCACCCGAACATTATACTAAGTAGTACTTTTGTTTCGTTTACAACAATAATTTCTGACAAACTTGTCGAAGTTAACCTGTTCGTCAAGCAAACTTCATTTGCAGTCATGTACATTACTGGCACTAGAATCTACAAAGCCACATTTATTAAACTTTTAACTAAGAAACACAACGCTGAAAGCATTTGTCTGTTTTTTTTATTTAACACATTTTTCATTTATTTATTAATTAATTTGTCTGTTTATTTTTATCTGGTTTTTCGTTTAATAGTGGACATTAATTCCGATCATATCCATGCATTTTGTATTGTAACAAACAGTTTGATTGTTTGTTTTCGTCGGTTTGACATTGACATTTGCAATTGACGTTACGTTCCCTTAGTCGATCTGTATTTGATGTTTGATGCTACTTTTACTTTGCTTCTTTTTCTGCCAACTTTGTATGTTCTGAATTAGAGCTACCTAAATCAGCTAGGTACCCTACATTTCATTTGATTCTACATTTTTCATATAGATTTCTTTTTTATGAAATCTCTTGTAATGTTCATCATGGAATCCTCAATGGCCATAATCATAGGCATAAACTTATCGGGTAAGCCGGGTAGAAGCAGTGAATGAAACAAAGCTTCGTCGTTAATAACGGATCAGTTGCTGTTAATTAAAGCAAAAGTATCCACTACTTGCGTCACATTACTCGTCAAACTATCACAGTTTTCTAATCTGATGGAAATAATTTGATTAAGCAAAATAAGTACTGAAGTAATAATAATAATAATACTCTTTATTGTACACAAACTTTATTTACTTTATTCTTCTCGAAAATCCTGAATCATCGATCAAACTCTTTAATTTTGTCCACAATTCCTTCGCACTCTGTGTCTCCTTTATGTGCACATATTATAATGATGACTGATGAATCGATTGTTAACCCAGATACCTACTCCTGAAACTATGTTGCATACAAACCTGCATAACTTCACGCCTGTCACCCCTTGGGCTAGGCAGAGTCTGGGGAACGCCAATTGCTACGATCCAGAAATACTTATTTGCATCCAACGTCCGACTATTTTGCACCTCAGAATATTTTGAATTCTTAATATCGACGACAGAAAACGTTTTTGCCGTAAGCAAAGCTCGGATACCTACCTGTTAAAGTTCTACACCGTTATCATGTACTAGCGTAAAACTTAAATTATATTAAGGTTTTGTTCGTGAAACCGTTATTTTTAAACTGGTTAATAGTGGAGCATTATATAAAGTCGATTACCGGTTAAGAACAAAAAAAACATTTTTTTTAAATATTCATAAACTCAGTAAGAATTGGAGCTCTTATAAAATAAACCATTGTAGAATATTAAATTGATATGCATACATTATTTATGAAATAAACAATAAAATAATTTTTTTTTTCACAAATACGATTTTTTTCAAAATGGTGGAAATTACTGGCAGCACTTTTGCCTTGTGACCTTAGTGTTGCGACTCGAGTCAGTTTTTGGCACTCGAATCAGTCGAGCCATCTTGCTATCAAACTCGAGTTCTACTCGAGTGGTTCTCAGTTTATTCTACCACTCGACTCACTCGAGTCGCCTTCACCTATATCTATAATAATGTTAAAGAGAGGAAAAGTTTGAATGTTTGTATTGAATAGGCTTCGAAACTAGTAGACCGATTTGAAAAATTCTTTCGCCATTAGAAAGCGACATTATTCAGGAGTAAATAGGGTACATTTTGTCGAGAAATTCTCACGGGAACGGTAGTTACGCGAGTGAAACTGCGCGAGAAGGCAAATTCTTACACAAAGCAAAGTGATATTCTTTAATTAGGTATGTATGTAGGTATTGCACTTATAAAAATGTCTTCATTAACTCTTTTTAACTTACTTTTTCTTTGGGCGATTTTTTGTAAGCCCTCATTGTTGGGGGAAATAAAAAATATAGTTACTAATCATTGACTTAATGTTTGTAAAATCAACATGTTTTTTGTTCTCCTGACGAAAAGTTATTCACGTTATTTGTAAGGCAATCCCGTCTCTTAAAACGTAGTGCTTAAAGTTGTTTCTCTCGGTGATAGCGACTGATGGGCGAGTGCCACGAGTGGGAGTGATTCGAGTAACGGGCAAGTCACTCGAGTCCAAGTGCACTCGAGTGGGTATTTTTTTCACTCGAGTACGTTTTTTTCGGCTGCCACTTTCGACTCGAGTCGCATCACTACGCTACCGAACGAACGAACGTCGTCCGCCAGCCCGCCAGCGCCAGTCCCGCACGCTCGCCGCCCGCCACCCATGCTAGTTTGTCTTCCATACAAATACCAAAATTCTATTACTACTAGCGCTACGCGCTGGGCACTCCTGGAACTTTTTTATTTTTTTCTGCGTTCGATATCGATATATCTATAGTACCAGGCAGCGTATTTATAGTATAGTATTCAACCAATCAAATTTTTTCACTCGTTGCATTTGCTTATTTTTCTGTGTGTTTTTTGTCGCTGAATTCTTTTGTTAGTGTTTTCTACAAAGTACGTTGAGTAGAGTGTTCACTCCTCGCGTTTTTACGATCTCAAATCAAAGATTTTACTTTTGTGAAGAGATATTTTTACATAGGATGCTGACTTTCTAGTGAGATAGTGAGTTAAGAAAAGGAATTGCATTGATTTTAAATGACTGGTGCAAGGAGGTGAACAATTTGTGTGGCAAAAGCATTGAGTTTGACGAAAACGACCCGAACAAATCTATGGCCTATAATTATTATATCAAACACAAATAATGAAGAAAAAATAAATAATTGTCTGAGATGCATATTTTTTTTTACCCCCAACTCGCATAGCATCATGCTTTGTGCAGTTTATTTCAACTTATTAGTGTTGCGCAGTTTGCAAAATAGTAATAACTGGTATTACAAATTTCTGAAAATTTGAAAGTGGTGGTACGGCCAGGCATTCTAGGCTTGTTTTGGTCAAAAAGGTTCCTAGAGCGGATAATGTGTGGCGCTAAAGTGCAAAAACCGCGAGACGGTCATCTATACTTTAGTACTTATATTCATCTATGCCGCCACCAACCAATGCCATCAGGCACCATTCAATCAAACAAAACAAACAGTGAGTGATTAGAGCGTACGTACGCGTGTAACGAGGTAAATATTATATTTTTATTGCCAGATGTTTCTATTGCCGTTTTAAGAGTTCAAATTAGGATATAAGGAAGGCGTACTTAAGCTCAATCTAGTTTGAAATATCAGTGTAATTTTTCAAAAGTATTCGCGATTCTAACCTTTGATTTTTTTTGCAGCCGCCGCCATGGCGTCGGATGAACAATTTTCATTATGTTGGAACAATTTCCACGCGAATATGTCAGCAGGCTTCCACGGCCTGTTGTCGCGTGGTGATTTAACGGACGTGACGTTAGCTGCTGAGGGCAGATTACTGCAAGCGCATAAATTAGTTTTATCAGTATGTTCTCCATACTTTCAAGAAATGTTTAAGTTAAACCCGACTCAACATCCCATAGGTAAGCTGCTGACCTGTCCTGAGATTTTTATGTTTTTGAGGTCGAATTGCCTTCAAGTTTTACCTTATTTTTTTGCTTTCCTTTCAGTATTTTTAAAGGATGTTAGTCATGCTGCGTTAAAGGATTTACTACAATTTATGTACCAAGGAGAAGTTAATGTTAAGCAAGAAGAGTTAGCGTCGTTTATTAGTACCGCGGAACAACTTCAAATTAAAGGTTTAACCGGCAATCAAAATGAAGAAATTTCCACGCCATCTAAACCAAAACTGACCTCAAGGCCAGGCCCGAGGTCGTCACAGCACAGGCAATCTGTAATGACAAATTTAGAGACTGATTTAGATTCTAAGCCCTCCTCAACTCCAATAGCAGTTAAGCGACCGAATAGGCCATCAATAGCATCAAATAATTCCTCATCTTCACAAAGTGGACCTGCGAAACGTAAATGTGTTGACCCATTGGAAGCCGGACCTTCTGGTTTGACCAAAGAAGAATTTGTGACAATACCTGATGAAGATGAAAATAATGCTGTAGCACCGAAAATGGAACCCGAATGTGTCAATGAAAGTATGTGGGATGAGGATGAAGAGGGAACAAATAATGATGATACAAACTTTGGCGAAGACGACTCTAATATGGAAATGACTGGTAAGATAATTTGTTACAAAATATGGAAATAGGTTGTGTATGATAATTTTATATAAAACCTAAATCAATCATTTCTTTTTGATGCAGGATTTGATGGCTCGGCAACTGGCGATGGTAATATATCTGGAGGAGGTGAAGGTGGAGCTGTAGGTGACGCACAAGGTAGGTTTTCTAGATGACTATTTTGGGTTTACTTTTTGTAATGCCCAATATGAACAAACACGACGACATCCTAGCTGTGCTTTATTCTAATAGAATGTTTCATTAATTAATATGAACTACTTTTGCACAGAAAAATGTTGTACCCAGTCGTGGTTGTTTATCCACTAGATGTAGGAATGAAATTTTTAAGTCGTAGATTAAGATTTATTTGTATTTATAGAGAGTATGTAGATTTTAAGTTTTCTCACTATTTTTGATTGGTAAAATGTAATTATGGTAAAAAGGTTTTGGATGTTTTAAAGGTAAATAAAAAATGGTAATGGCAAAAGGTTCATGGAGATGATGGTATATAGGTAAACAATGATAAAAAAATAAAAGGTGGTATTGTAATTTGAATGAATAAAGAGTTTGGTATGGTAACAGTTGGAAACCGGGTAAGCTTGTAAGTATAAAGCACATCTTGTAAAGGTAGTTTCAGGGTATATTGTTATCACGACATTGTTGGTCATCTAAATTAGGTTATGCCAAGGCTATGATCTAATTTCGAAGTCTGTAGGTACTCATCTATCTACTAAGTACCTGCTCATTTTACGACATCCTAGCTGTGCCCTACTCCATTTGAAGTTTTCAATAATTTTATTATTAACTCCTTTTGCACAGAAAAATGTAGTCGTGACGACCGGTTTTTGGTCTCGACCTCTCTCCGAAATCGACACCTTACCGGCGTAGATGTGCAGCAGGAGCTACGTCAAGTTCGCGGGGTGACTGTCAGTCAGTGGACAGTTAGAAGAAGGTTGAAAGAAGCTAACCTTACTTCGAAAAGACCCGCAACAGGCCCGAAGTTGACCACAGCTCATCGTCAAGCACGCCTTCACTTTGCTCGAGAGCATTTGGATTGGAGCATAGATCAATAGCAATGAGTCGTGTTCACAGATGAGACGAGGATGTGTCTCCATGGCAGCGACAGGAGAGGTCGGGTATACCGTCGTCCCGGTGAACGGTTTTCACAGTGCTGCTTTGTGGAAACCGTTGCATATGGTGGCGGATCTTGCATGATGTGGGTTGGAATTTCCTTAGAAGGCAAAACGGACCTTGTTTTCGTTCCTGGGGGAGGCCGGGGAGGAGGTCTGACCAGTGATCGTTACATTGAAAATGTTCTACTGGATCAAGTTGTCCCTTATCAAGGCTTTATTGGGGAAAAATTCATCTTGATGCATGACAATGCCCGATGTCACACTGCTCGGGCCACACGTGATTTCCTGAACGAAGTTGGAATTCACACTATGCGTTGGCCAGCGCTCAGCCCCGATTCAAATCCCATTGAGCACATATGGGACGAGCTCAAAAGGAAAGTTAGAGCGAGGAATCCAGCTCCGACAAACATCAATGAGCTCAAGACTGCGTTGGTAGAAGAGTGGAGTCGAATACAACAATCATCCATTAAAAAGTTGATAAGGTCGATGAAGAATCGCATGAGAGCAGTGATCAGAGCTAGAGGAGGGAATACCAAATATTGACACGAATATTTTTTTTATCTTACGCACATTTTGTTTCATTTAAACACAATAACCCCATACTGTGAAATTGTATGAATTTTCAACATTTTTTACATTATCACCTTTTTTACTAAACTACTGAATCGATTTTCAAGCAACTTACACCATTTTAAAGCTCAATTACTAGGCTTTAATAATGTAAAACATTATATAGAGGTATAATAAGGCATTTCTAAGTTATATCACTTTTTATGCGTACTTGAGGCTTGAGTCGATTTACTTGCACGCGAGTGTAGTTTACTCACTATTTTTTATTGGTAAAATGTAATTATGGTAAAAAGGTTTTTGATGGTATAAAGGTAAAAACCTGGTAACGGTAGAAGGTTCATGGAGATGATGGTGTTTTATGTTAAACAATAAAAGTAGCTGTTATATATATTATAATAGAATGAATGAGTGCCAACGCTGCATCACGCACGTGAGCGAACGCGCGTTTCATACAAAACTGCAACCATACGCGCGTTCGTTATGTACCTACGGACGTTTAGAATGCGCCAAGCGGCACGTATGATACGCGTGTCTGTCAGGATGGCGTGAGAGATGTCTGAATAGTTACAAAATTTGCACCAAACAACTCTACCTAAACTGTCCCTGAAAAAAAACTGTACTTACCTCAAGCAATTCAATAAAAAATAAAATGATATAGACACGCCGTTCTGACGTCAGCTTGGCGCGCATAGTCGCGTAGGTATCGCTCAAACGCGTGGGGATTATGTTCTGAAACATATATCAATAAACTGTAACATACCTACCTCATAAAACTGCCAATAAAAATATTTCATACGGTGATATCTGTCAAATCCATAAAAAAAAATTGCTGACGTCAGAACGGCGGCGTGTCTATGTCACTATCATGGAATTAATAAGTACTCGTAGTACCTATTAATTCCATGGTCACTATTAATTTATTATTGAATTGCTTGAGGTACAGTATTTTTTCACATAGGTACAGTTTAGGTAGAGTTGTTTGATGCAAATTTTGGGACTATTCAGACATCTCTCACGCCATCCTGATAGACACTGATACGCGCGTACGTTAGGTACCGAAAATGTTACGGAAGTTTGTATGTTTGTATCTCTCTTAATAGGTGTTATTTAAATCTATGTGTAGGTAAGTGTGCCTATTTGAATATACGGACGGGTTCGGGTACCTATGGTATCAGTTAGAAACCGGGTATGCTTGTAAGTAGGTATATGGTGCAGCGCAGACGGCACACAAAGATTTTAGTTATTAGTAAAAATCGGTGGTTAATTATTTTTCTTTTTATTCTCAAATTTTGTAACTCGATGTCAATTTGCACCCGAAAGGAGCCGGATACTAGTGCTAATTATTTAGTTTGTAAAACTTTTATACAAACGTTTGTCAAATTACTGTGCGCCGGACTTTTTGCTCGTCGTGTGCGTTACTGCATAGAGTCTGACCAATGAAAGCTGTCCACGGAAAAAAGCGAGAATTTTAGTCAAGATCAGGCAATGCTGGTTTTACCCTGCCCAAATGAAGTTGATACTATTTATTTATCGACTTCGATAAAGGAGGACGTTATTTATTCGATGAAAATATGTGCAATAGTAGGTTTTAACTTCGTTTAAGCAGCGTGAAGCCAGGTGGCGCATCTTGATTTTCAAAATTACCTCCTTTTTTCTTGGACAGCTTTCAATGGTCAGACCCTAGGTTCTATTTTCACAGACTAAAAAGTGCGTCATGGATAGTCTGCGCTGCGCCTAAAGCACATCTTGTAGTTTCAGATGCCCGTTTACGCAGCAGGACCCATAGATGAAAATAAGTACTAAAGTATAGATGGCCGTCTCGCCGATTTTGCACTAGGGCGCCAACTAGGCCCCGGGACCGGAACTAAAAAGCGGGGAAAGGGTGCGGGCGGGAGATGCTTCATCATCTTGCAGAACTTCAGCCTAAATGGAAATAATCCTCAAACTTAAGAATAAATTTATCCTCGAACAACAAAAAATCTAAATTGGTAAAAAGTTGAAAACGCAAACGTATTTCACTGAAAACCAACGGATTCTCAGTGATACAACGTCTTTGAATCACATAGTACGTACAACACAAAATTTGTGTTGCCAGGATTTAAAAAAATATTCCTCCCAGCTATTCTCATTCACACTCATTCAGTTTATTAGTTTTTTTTTATTTGCTCACAAAAAGTTGTTACAGGAAACATATGAAAAAACACCAATGTTTGAATTTCTAAGGGACAACTCAGACCATGTTGATCTGTAAAATTGTAGCCATAGATATGCTTATTCAAGATTTTAATAAAACAAATATTACCTACTCAATAATAAGGTGAGTAATAATAGGTGTTTTGCATTAGGCAAGCTACAATAGGTTTATTTGAATTAAAGTGAATAGCTTAATAGTGTGTTATTTGATCTACTATTAATTGTTACTTTTTTTGAGTGGCAGCTCTATTATGAACGCATTTTTTCTACTCGTAATAGTTCCGAGCCCAAGGGTATGGTGGCGTTAGTTTATATCAGAATTTCAGAATTGTATTGAAGACAAACTAGCGTGGCAGGACCTTGTCTTTAAATCGATCTACAGCTACATTAAGTACAATTTTTTAATGTATACTTTTGGAAGGTTACTAATACTACGGACGTTAAGCTGTAGCTGTTGTTCAATTTAAAGACAGGGTCCTGCCTGCTGCGTATACGGGCATTAGTTTCAGGGTTACTGCTAGTGGTTATAAGTAATAGTGACGATTTTGTTATCACGACATTGTTGGTCATCTAAAATTTAAGTTATGCTAAGGCGATGAACTATTTTCACATTTGGTGGCAACGTTTAGTTAGTACTCATCCATCTACTAGGTAGGTACCTACTCATTTTACGACGACATCCTAGCTGTGCTTTATTCCAATTGAATGTTTAATTAATTTTATTATTCACTCTTTTTGCACAGAAAAATGTTGCAGTCGTGATTGTAGTTTGCTCACTATTATTGATTGGTGAAATGTAATTATGGTATAAAATTATGGAGATGATGGTTTTATAAGGTAAAGAATAATAAAAAAAATAAAAGGTGGTATTGAATGAATGAAGAGTTTGGTATGGTAACAGTTGGAAACCGGGTAAGTTTATGGTGTCCGTTACTGCAGCTGGAAAGTTGCTTCTAAAGAGCTGTAATTGGGTGCACAATTGGGACGTTATGTGCTGTAATTGTGCGCCAAATTAAAAATTAGTGGGTATTGTCGTTTTTGAAAAATATTTAAAGGTAAAAAAAGCCAGCTGTAATTGTATAGAAAACAATGGTGGACATACCAAATAATAGATATTTAAGAAAATGATACCTAATATTGTTTTTTTAATTTTATATATTTTTTTTTGCTTTTTGAAGGCCCCTCACATTGTCAATGAGTATTCGTGTTATTTAAATTCTGGACTTTTATATCTTGGCAATGAAGTTTTATTGTTTTGTAAACTTAGTAATAGTAACAGTAATACTTTATTGAGAAAAAATCTTTGAATTTTTTTTTATTAAAAAAGAAATGTTCAATGAGTGCGGTCTGGCCACTAGTTGAGGTTTAAGAAGCTTTAATACTCTTTTCGTCAAGAAAACGAACATTAAGCTACGCCTGTGCTAATAACATCATAAAATAGGGCAAAAATCTAAATCTAAAAAAGAATCAAGTTTTATTCATCTTAGGAATTTCACAAAACACTTGATGAACACTCATCACATACCTACTTCGGCTTTAACAAGTTGTTGATAGTTACTGAATAAGATATTACAGTAGACCAAGAGACAAGTTATTGATTTTTGTTTTTTGCTTTGAAAAATAAACACTTTTATCGAAATATCTTTATTTTTTATTTACTCATCCTTTTGTCATTAATAAATATAAAGTATTTATAGTTACTAATAATGTCTTAAGTTTTCACGATTCATAATTGAAATAAAACAACTTATTAACCGGACGGATAAGTCGCGTATAATTTATAATAAAATTTACATTTTAACTCGACGGGGTCTGCAAAGATACCGAAACGTCGATTCAAATTGTAAAATATAAATTATACTTACACCATAAAAGTTGTTTTATTTAATGTACTTATACTGCATTTTTTCTTACTTATTTATTAGTAAGCAATATTTTGAGGTCTATAAACTTTTTATATACAGAACGGTTTAATTAAAATTAAACCATTATAAGAATAAAAAGGTTTCTATTTAAAAATACCTGAAAGGATTGTTTGAGACGCAATGACGTCAAATATATAGACAAGAAGTTCCATCCTAAAATATTGGACACTAAGTTATGGACGATAAGCCGTAACTCGATAAGTAAGTACTTAGTTCTCTGCTGATTGGTCCACGATCCGATAAATAAAGACTCCGACCGAAGACTCCGAATATTAACCAACCAGATGATGAATAGTCTAGTAGTAGTGTTAAAAGTATTATGTGATACGTTATTGTTGTGTGTGTGTTGACTTCACTCACACAATCAAGATAAGAACACTATGCAGGCGAATACAAACAGTAAGGTGCTACTGCATTTTTCTTTCTTACTGTACCTACTCATTTTAGGCACATAGGTACCTACCGACCTTATGAATACAAACAGAACAAAGATGAACTGCGGGTGTACATTTAAACATAATATGTAACCTCCTTAAGAAAAAGCTTGTGATGCGGTCATAGGACCGCAATTTCTTTTTTCGTTGTTGCCTACGTACCTACATATCTACCTACAGGCTCATTTTCTCTATCACAGTGTGATTCTAATTTATTATGAGCCCAAAAAAAATATCTAGCGCATTATGCGTGTCTATTAGTAGGTATCATTATAATCTCTACACAAAGTTGTCATTATCTTTCTGGATCATGGTGTGGCGCCGTTTGCAGTGCAACGGTACGGCACCGCCGCTGGCAGTGTACATGTGTCCACGCCCTTATAAAGACGTTAACAAAACTGCTGTTGCTATAACTGGATAGCGCTGTGAGACATTATAAGTACTATGAAATCATATTTTGAAAACAGTAGGTACCTAAAGCGATAATTTTAAGAGGTTAAGGCGCACTCATAGATGCTGGAATATGATAAAAAGAACATTATTCAATATGTTAAGTCATCATTGCAGTAGCTAGTAGGTAAACAAAGAATTACTGTTTGTTACTTTGATATGTAGGTAGTTGTTTTATTCGGATTAAACGTCTCGAATGTTCAGCTGTGTTTCCTTGCTATCCCGTAGAAATATAACACAACCCTTTGTAATAAGCCCGGTGCTGGGCTATGAGTCTCTCCTGGGCGAAGAGGGGGTTCAAGGCACCAGAAGATCACTCGTTCATGGGTCAATGTGTACGCTTTTATAATAAAATTTCAAAATATTTATAATAAACCCTTCGATAGATTTAAGGATAAGTGTTATATAAAAAGTTTTACTGTAAGATATACGGATGCAAGAAGATGGGATTCCTTAGTTGTCAATTTTTATTGAGTATTTCTAAAAGATGATTGCTGTTGATTTTTTTGCCACTTATTCTCAATAGATCGACTTTCCGAAGTGGTGGTAGATTCAGTTCATTTAGTAAAGTGTTTGACTTTTTTCAAATGTAAGTATTTAAATACTACGTTGCGTTATAAAGATTTAAGTAGGCAGGTAGGTGCCTAAACTTAATTTCCTAGAATTTAAATAATATGTATTTAATAAGTATCCACATTTATATGTATAGAACATAAAAGTTTCCATAACCTGGAACATTTTTTTTCGTGTTCCGTGCGGGAATCGCCAAAGTAGTTGTCAAATGGCCTGAGCCAATTTGTGGACGTTTTAAGTAGGCAGGTAGGTGCCTCATTTCAAACTTGATGTCATCCGTGGAGGGTTTACAGGTTCAGGTTTGTGGAGATCCTTGGTCGAATCCAGCAAGAACAATAAACTTTTGTAAAGTTGCCGGGTCTTCCCAGTGCTTCCATAGTGCAAGGATGGACGAGCGGGATCTGAATGAAACACTTCTTGTTATGTTGAAAAGTACAACGTATATTGAATGTTAAACAATACATACCGAGGAGGTGCGTCACGCACTACACCTCCCCGGCCATTTAAAGGAAAAAAACATATAATTTATATTTTTTTTTGTAACAACAACATTGAACCAATTTTTGAAAACCTTAAGACAACTGAGCACATAACGATACCTACTTGTATTTTTTATTTTATTTATTAGTGTAATTTAATGCTATCTTACATTTCTAGTTACTAGTAGGTATAGCTCATTTTTATATTATACAATAAACATGGCAAGATTTAACTAAATAAAGTACGAAAACAGATAAACAATAGTATAAAATCAGAATGATAAAAATTCGGGCATAAAGTATCAAAATATAATAAAAAATACTTAGTATTAAGTATTCCTATAAAAAACGATTCCTATATGCTTTTCCTTTTCTTTTATTTTTTCCATCTGTAATATTTATTTTCTTCCACTTAATTCACAATAATTCCTTTATGCATTTCACATAACTTAAGTCTTAATAAGTTCTACAATTATTGCCTATTACATCTGTAAGTATTGACTACACTGAATTATACCCTATTTAGGTATTTATTTATTCACTTTCTATTCACAATATTATCACTATTTATCACCATTTTTTTGGGTACTTTATTTTATTATATTTCCATGGAGTCGCGGTCTCAACTGTTACATAATAATTAGTAAGTAAGACATTTTGTCTCCTTACAAATTTTCACAGAGAAATCTCGTTTTCACCATGATGAACTGAAGGATCGTTTTGTACCCTTGTACCCTTATAGTGTGCCAAATACTTAATTGTCTTCCCTAATATTTAAGTCTGTTTCAAAATGAATCGCTCCAATATTACGAAATTAGAAAAAAACTTCTTGGGTGATCAGTCCAATAATTTTTAATTTTCAATATTTTGGAAGATTTCGAGCTACCATAATTCGCCTACTGAATCAATCAAAACCTATCAACAAATTATCACTTTTCATTACCTTCCTATACCAATAAACAGCTATTCATAAATCTAACATCCAAATCTTTATAACAAGTAACTAATCGCAATACAATACAATACAAAAACTCTTTATTGCACACCACATATTAAAAATATATATATACTTATATACACAATTAGAATAAAAACAGAAAAAGATAGGGTACAATGGAAGGACTTATCGCTAAGAGCGATCTCTTCCACGCAACCTTAGACTGGACAAGAATAACTATAAATGTTGTAACTAGGTGGTGCGGCGTATATTTATATATAAACAATAATAAAATATATATGTATAATAATACATAAATACAATACAAATTCAAAAATACAGATAAATATCAAAGAAATAATACATATCATGATCTATTTAAACATTATTCCATAGCAGCTGACATTGACAAGAAATAAATTATAAACCCTTGACTTAAATATTGGCAGAGATTTTGCATGTCATATTGCAGCGGGACGAGAATTCCATAATTTGACGGCATGTACTGTGAAGGAGTCGCCATAAAAGGAAGAGGTATGTACAGGTGTCATTAGTTGGAGCGTATTGGACGAACGTAAATTAAAATTATTAGAGCGATGGAGAAACTAGAAGCGTTCTTTAAGATATTGAGGGGTCGTGGGAATAAATAATATGGAGTATAAGATGGATAGTATATGGGAGTTACGGCGGAGCCGGATAGGAAGCCACTCGCATTCGACTCTCGACTCTATTCTGGACACATCTTCTTTCTCTAACTTATACGTGATTTTCTTTCGTACGTTTGTCTTTCCATAAATTTACTGTAATATAAAAGTAGTCTACATAGATAATAAAATATATTTATGCGACGCATTAAGTTGAAAAGCTTTCGTTATTATCTAATATATAAAATTCTCGTGTCACAGTTTTCGTTGCCATACTCCTCCGAAACGGCTTGGCCGATTTTGATGAAATTTTTAGTGCTTATCCGGTATCTATGAGAATCGGCCAACATCTATTTTTTTTTATTATTAATATGGCAAAACAACGTTTGCCGGGTCAACTAGTTTAATACAAAAATATCGTTTCCAATATGCAGATTTTTCATATAAGATTTTGAAAAGTTAATATATTATATCGATGTTACACATGTCCGTAAGCTATATACGTAAGCTAGGCACGTTAAGCTGTCGGTCCCGGGTGCTGTATACTTGTATACAGTAGTCGTTAGGGTTTGTCAGAAGCCATATCGGCACCCTGAAAATTCTGACATCCACCACCCAGCACTGGGCCAGCTCGGTGGATTATGGCCTAAACCTCCTCGTCACCCAGAGGAGAGACTCATGCCCTGCAGTGGGCCCATTACACGGAGTTGTGATGATGATGATGAAGCTATATATTTGATAGCAACAGCAAATTGTTGACCTTAAAAACAGACTCCGTTATTAGGTACGTTGATACTAATTTCCCGTGCCCGTGGGAATTTTGGGATGTTTTTTCGTAGCACAACCAGTCACTCTTTGAAGAACATACATGCCAAGTATCACATCCGTACACTCAAGGAATAAGATTTTTCATACAAACTAAAAAGTCCAACCACTTCCCGTGGGAATTTCGGGAATTCCTTCCATAATACAAACAGGCACTTATTGATGAACCTTTATATCAAGTACTTATCACTTCCGTGCTCTCAAGGGATGGGATTTTTTCATACAAACTAAAACATCATATATTTCCCGTTCCCGTGGGAATTTCGGGAATTTCATTCATAGCACAACCAGACATACATTGAAAAACCTTTACACCAAGTTTCACATCGGTGAAACTATCAAGGAATAAGATTTTTCATACAAACTAAAAAGTCCTATGTTTCCCGTTCCCGTGGGAATTTCGGGAATTCCTTCCTTAGTGCACCCCTACATTCCCTTAAAAATGTATGTTCCAAATTTCAGCTCTCTACGCCCAGTAGTTACGGCTGTACGTTGTCTGTCAGTCACTCAGTCACTCAGTACCTCAGTCAGTAACGGAACAGTTTTATATATATATTGATATTGATATTGATTGATGATAGTTTGGATATAGGTACTTCTTGATTATTTCTTCTTTTTTTTTGTTATAAATCGTTAGTATAAAAAGACGAATATTACTTTACTAATTAAAAAATAACTTCACAACATGACATATTTATTAAGTCCCAGCTGCTTAGCGCTGCCGTAAGGCAGCCCTTGCAGGGTCGCCATGCAAGGATGGACGAGCGGGTGCTGAATGAAACACGTCTTGTTATGTTGAAAAGTACACCATATATTGAATGTTGAACAATACATACCGAGGAGGTGCGTCACGCACTACAACTGCGTCGACGACCCAAACCTCTACATTAAATTAATGAATAACGCTAGAGGTGCATTTCAACTGATATCTCTATGTACTAGAGGTGCATTTATTGCCTGGCGGTGATATTTTGAGGCAGGTTTAACATAAAGGGTCCCCTTGCTGTTGGCCCCTCGCTTGCGGGTCGCAAGCGAGGGGCCACTCGGATCACTCGTCTTTTACAACACGTTGTATGTAGGTACTATCGAACCAATTGAATCATGACCCACTATAAGCTCATTGTGGCACACCGTCTAATAGTCCATTCTTATTAGCAAAATTAGGGGGAAAAATAGGTATACGTTACCGTCAGAATGTAATTATCTTTTGCTCCTCAATACTTACAATAATGAAGATTTCAAAAAATGTGGGCAACAGCTGGGCAATAAATACTAGTTTTAGAAAATTCGAATAAATCCTCGAAGGTCCTACTTTAAAAACTGGTGACCGTTCATCCTACCGTCAGAATGAACGGTCACCTTTAAATTTGCTGATTCTCATAAAATTCAATGGCACCAATTGTATCGTTAGCGGCACTTAACGGCACAAAATGGGCACCATTATATAAATACTTTTCTAACCTGATTGGAGACTAGTGACTTGCCATTCTGACGGTAACAGGTATACGTTGTGGCATCTGGAATTCTAGATCAACCTACTAAAAGTCCTCAAGGGTTGGGGGTGTGATGAGGGTGTAGAGGGGGTTAAAGGTCACTTTATTCAGGTTTTTGCTCACATCTTGAAAATCTGATCAGATAGCTTAATTATACTTATTAATTCTCTCTGAGTATGATCAAAATCTGAAAATAGGAACCGTTAGCCCTACACCTTCAGCATAGCCCCAACCATCCAGGACCCTTAGTATGATGATTTGTACTTCTTAAGGTATAAGGGCGCTCCATGTCTACGGCGCGGCGCCATTTGCACGGCCCCGTCCACGGCGTGCTGTGCAGGTCGCATCGCTCATTGTAGGTGTTGTATTGTTTTATTTATTTTATTTTATTTTTAAGGAAAAATTACAGCTAACTATAAGTACCTAGCTAGATAAATACAAGAATGATTTCCTACATATCAGCTACATACTTACAAGTTTTCACAATTTTTTTTTCGATCCCTAAATACTCGTTATCGAAAAATAAATAAATAAAGAGTTTGTAATTTAAACATATTTTTCATACATTCAGATAGGTACCTATAGACAGGGAAGGTAATTTAACAAGTCAAAATTTAATAATTCGGCAGCAAATGCTCGTCTCAAAGATGCAATAGTGTCTGAAAACAAGTCCTTATTAAAGTCGTCACGATGTGAATTAAACAAACGACAAGTGCGAACAAAGTAACTGTTCTGTCGATAGTTTGTCCGAACAAGTGGAATATGCAACTTCGTATTCTTGCACTAGAAGTTCAGCCGGGTCTACATTTCAGTAAAGTATTTTACATAGATATGTCAGATCTGCTATGCCTCTGCGTACTTCAAGGAGATGGTGTCGCGAGCATCGCTCCTTGTAAGTGATGTCAGGAACTGCAGTTTTAGTCTCTAAATATTTCAAAAACCTCCTCTGAATAGATTCCATGCGGTTGATGTGCCTATACAGAATATCGCGGATTCCAGACTTGCGAGTTAAACTCCAAAATTGATCTCGCAAGTATATGAATAGAACAATATAATATTTTTATTGATTTTTCATTTTTAAAGGTGCGCAGGTCCTCAACAAAAATCCCAATGCTCTGTAAGCCTTGTTGACTATATGTTGTATATGCTTCTTATAGAGCAGTTTGGAATCCTGGAGAACACCAAGGTCTTTCATACAATACATTCAACCTGTAAAAGCAATTGTTTTTTTAATCGGTAATGGTAATAACATTTACTCGTGTTCAAATTGAGTTTATAAGCGTCATAATAGGCCTCAAAGCTGTTGAGGTCGTATTTAAATAAATAAATATTTCGGACACTCACACAACATTAGGGGAGACCGGGGCTACAATTAACAAAAAAAATATTTTTTAGTTGTAGCTTAAAAATTATTCTATTATCCTATCTATCCCAAATTAAGTTTCGTAAAGAACTTGTGTTATGGATACTAGATAACTGATAAACTTAAGAAATATATACACATACATATTGAATAAATACATATTTTTCATTAGAATAAACTTAAATAAACATATAAATATCCATGACTTGACGACTAATATCTGTGTTCATCACACAAATATCCGCCGCCGCCGGGATTCGAACCCAGGAGTCCTGGGTTCGAATAAACTAATTCGGCATCTGTTCAGATACCTGTGAATATCGCATACGCTGTGGCAGGTTATAGAGAAGACGGAGGAGCGACTTTGCTTTACGTTTTTGGACTATGAGACATAGAGGTTCTGTTATTCGAGATTGCATAGCTTCGTTGCTGACTTTTCGTGGTGGCGTGCATTCGTTGAATCCGTTGTTGTTTGATTCGTATGAGTAAACTTTCGGGGACGTGACATTCGTGGTTGCACTTTTCGTAATCATGTATCACACCCGTCATTTTCACAGGTAATTTCTTTAAAAATCTTCATATCGTCTGCAAAAAGTAACACTTTGGAATACTTAAGACTAGCAGCAACGTTCTTGATAAATTGCACAAATAGCAAAGTACCTAATATTGAACCTTCAGGTACACTAGATGGTATGGTACACCCTGCGGATACGTATCCATTCATGGCGACAGCTTGAGATCTATTTTGTAAGTAGGTATAAATAAGGTAAGCCATCGATATTAATTACCATGTATACCTGAGTAGTAGAGTATCTAAGTAGAGCCTCTGAAGTAGCGTATATATAGGTATATCAAAACTAATAAATCAATTCGATCAAAACATTCATTTTGCTGGTTACAAAATCGTTAAACATAATTAAATTTGAGGTCGTGGATCTTTTCTTAACGAAACCATGCTGAGATGATAATAATATAGGTATCATAGCTTCGCACAGTTGTTGGTGTACTATTTTTCCATTATTTTAGAAAAGATACACAACTTAGATATCGGACGATAATAACATACATACATACATAACATTACCCCTGTCTCTCTTTGGGGTAGGCAGAGACTAAGGAACGCCAACTGCTCTGATCCAGACATACTTAAATGAGTTACCTCGACCGCATCTAGTTTGCATCTCCAAATTGAGCCTGTAGACAAGTGAAAGGAAATTAGATACATTCCAACTTTGAGGTAAAACAAGATGAAAGTAACCGTGTACGAAAATCAATGTTTTTGAAGATATCATATCGTAGAATTATTACAAAAATTAGACCTGAATGCAATCATTCTTCACAAAATTTTAAAATAAACTCCATTTCGCTCGATAAAGTCATGAGGTTTGTGATTTTGCTGCATGTTCATACGAATTACAGTTCCATCATACTTCCTTGTGGTTATAAGCACTCGCTGAACACCTCAGATGAGAGCTGTTACATTACCATCTTATGATGGTGATGTTGCTTTTCTGAATATAATAACTGTAACCATTCGCTAGGGGACATCTATTTCTCTAGAATTTTTCAAATATTTAACTGTAACAAAACATGGCAATTACTTTTATACAAATAAATTTAACAGTCACGGACAGACTTACAACTACACAGTTTATCAATGAAAGAAGGATTTATATTTACACTTTTATTTATTACGCTTTACACTTATTATGTTTTAATATAAAAACCCTTCTGCTTTTCTCCGTTACGTAGTATCCAAAGTCTGTAGGTATTTATTTATAATTCGAACTCATTCTGTTTGGGCCGTTTCTTTTTCCTTATCATAGCTCTGAAGGATACTTTGATCTTTTGTGGAGCCACACGCTGCGTTCAGCGGAACGTAAATTTTGTATTGACACGAATACATTCATGTCAATACAAAATTTCGTACATTCTATAAAAAAGTAGGAGCGCGCGTGCTGCGATTAAAGGTGATTTAGTAATATAAAGTATAACCATTAAGGACCAGAACGTCCTTCTTCCAAATGCTTTTCAAAAACTGCACTGTAACAAATGTGCACTGTAAAAAGAATGTTTGATTTAGTAAAATAAATCGTCAAAGCTTAAGGCAATACAATAATAAAAGTTAGAATCATACTTTGTTAAATCTGTGCAATATACATATTATGCATCAAGTTTTATATGAAATAATAGTTTTGGGAATACCTATTATTGCAAATGAAACTTGATGATGAGCATTCAGTTCGGGAAATATCGCGTACGGTTTACAATATGGAGGATAGTAGGGGTAAGTACCTCTACTCTGTATGGTTTATGTACCGAGCATGCGCACTTTCTTATTTTTAGGGCCCCATCAGACGCAGCTGCAATGTTCGGTCCTTTATTATTTACACGGTATACTTACCTCGGATCTCTCTGTCACACGGTTCCACTCGCGTTGAAATTTGAATCTTTAAAACTTGTCTACCCCTATTAGGACCAAATTTTTTGCAGTCAACCCTATATCATCGTGTTCACAATAAAACAGCGCTTATGCTGATATTTATTTTTTTCTTTTATCACATCAAGTGAAAGTAACTGGTATCGACATACCTGTTTAAACCTGTCAACCCACTTCGTCCAGGTAAATAATAGTCAACCCTATGTCTGCACATTCTATATGTCTTATACTTAGTCTAAGTCTAGTATAAAATTTTCGTATTATCTTTATGTTGCAATATTTAATGCAAAACGATTTTTTTTTAAATAATTAAAAATAGTCTGTCCAGGATTTTTTCAGTCAACCCATTCTATTATCAGCTCGTTGCAGATCTTTTCAAGTTCGGATCTCCTACTATTATTATTAATTGACTTTAATGAAATATTATATTGAATCACAAAATGCTTTAAAAGTAGGTAGGTATAGCTGCTACGTAAAGATATGAGACAAATGAAAAAAGCGTCATCTTACTGTATCCATAATGAGACGCAGGACACGTCCATAAAATAAAAGACATACAATGTTTGAATGTATTACTAAGCTGCAGCGCGATCACAGAACTTTATCAATTCGTATGTTTACACTGCCGCACGACAAATATAAATAAATGTGTGGCTTTTTACTTTGGGATGTTTGTGAACATGTTGTATTGTTAAATAAATTGTAAATTAGATATTTTTTTCAATATTGCTTACCTACTACTTGCATCCGACTTCATTCTATACCTACGAAAATTTTGTAAACTTACGAATCGATAAAGTTCTACGATCACACTACTGTTAAGGTAAGGTTAGTAAATGTTTTAAGTCCTTCACTGATTGTGATAATTTTTATGTGAAATGAGCTTATTGTCAAGAGTGACGACGACTGCACGGCAGCCATTGCGTGTTTTGATGCACGTCCAGCGATCTATGAGTCCTTTCCGCGATCCACTACAATTGAATCTATGTTTCCCTACTAACATCACCGGGTTTCCTGAGAAGGTCTTTTCAAATATTGGTTCTGCAAATCAAATTCCAGTGTTAGCTCTGTAGAATAAAACAATATAACTGTAGAGTTTTAGAATCTTATGATGTAAACGTAGGTACTTTTTGAATAATGCGGTAGGTATAACTAAGTCTAATAACTTATAAACAAGATACTTTCAACTTCATAGGTACTTTCATGCTTTGTGAGTCCATTCGTTTTTATGCATTCAAACAAGTTACTACAAGTTTTAAAATCACTATTACTTATACTAAGATAAACGACAGTTTGTTTTTATATGTTTTTTTATAAGTAGGTACCTAATATTTAAATAAAACATCTGCTTAATTACATTTAGACTTTAAACAAAATACCGTCGTGCTCAACCCAGTTAGGCGCTTTGTGGTTACGTAGAGGACGGCCGCGTATGTAGTGTCGGCCGTCTGTAGTCGTGGTCACGTGCGCCCTGCAGCGGCGAGCGCCGCTACTCGTGCAGCGCCATCTTATAGCACACTTCTTTGTTGAAGAAATGCCAAAATTATAGCCATTTAATTGGTAAATAGTGTTTCCAAAATTTGTTTTGAATATTTTTCCTGTAAATGCAAAGTGAAAAAGTTTGTGAAAGAATACAATTTTCTGAATAAATAAAGCCTCAATTAGTAAAAATTAGTTTCAACAGTTCAATAAGGCATAATCAGTTCAATACGACATATTTAACTCAAATACTCAGCCTGAATGGAGAGGTATACTTAGTTATTTTTATAAAAGCCAAGTAACGAAATTTAACAACAAAACCATTTAGAAAGAAAGAAAATCGAATAGGGGCTACAAATACTTTTTAAATAATTAGAAGAACAGCGTTCTATCAAACTGACGCGATAACTTCTTTTAGTAGATCAGGTGTATAATGTTACAGTACCTATCCCAAAATACACGTGGAAATCATTTGTAGATATGTACAATAATTTATTATTAAATACTTACATACATACATAACTTCACGCTTGTATCCCTCATGGGGTAGGCAGAACACTAGAGGCTATAAAACCATCTGATGTCACGTTTGACAGATTTGAAGGTATCATTATGATGGAGGATATTCATTATTAAAATAATTTTGAAATTAGAACAAAGTTGGGTTTGAATGAAAAAAAAATCATGAAAGACAACGCAGAGATAGCTACAAAATTGATCGTATTTAGAGTCTTTGTTTTCTGATATATTCTACATATAAATACAGTGTGTCAGGGATCGGATTTTACAATTCGGATTAAGGGCAACCGCGTGCATTCAAAATAGTCGCGGGCACTTTATAAAAATAAATAAAACCCCCAGACAATCACACTAACTACATGGCCTCAAAGTAATCGAAGCTTGTGTTGCCATGTAGCGAACTAGGGAGGAACCCAGAATATAAATACATATGGGAGACCGGGTCAAAGCTGGGCATGTAGTTCATCCGTTTCAAAACGCAAAGGATATAGGTTGAGAAACCTATATATTCAGTCAGACTCATTAGGTACCCGTTCCAATCAACATATTTTTGAAAAAAAAAATGAAATTGTCAACAATTTCAATGAAAACGCAAATAACGACTTTTTCCGGTTTTGCCCCGACGACGCATGGGTAAAACACTATACCACATACGATATCGCCCCGGAATTTACCGTCTGACATTGTATCTTGTGCAAACAGTTGACGAGGGAATCGTGGAAGTAGCGTCTTTTAGCTTCACGACACAAGCGGTAGCAACGATTACGAAGATTTTTAGAAGAGAGCAAATTACGTTTGGTAGGGCTGTGTTTGTACCGTCTTTTCGTCTTATCTCTGACTGACATAGCTTCTATAATTGAATCTGATAGCCATGGATCAGGGTTGTGTTTAACTTTTTTTTTTTTAACTGGATCATGCAACGGTCCAGAACTAGTTTGTTGAGGCACTTTAACTTATCTTCAATATTGTGTCCACCAAATACCGGTGACCAATCTATAGCAATAGCATCACGTCGCAGAGGATCCAGGTTGGTATTTTTGTAACTACGAAGGAATGAGGTGGGTGGTTTACGTTTGGGGATGCGGATGCGGTAGGAATATTAGAGCATGGTAGGAAAAGGGTGCTGTTAGTTGACTATGATTTGAGTAGACGACATTATCATAAGGTCGATTAAGGAAGAGTCACAATTGAGAAAATAAGAGGATAGGAGGGCTTCAAGCTTGCGGGAACGGATGTTGTTCTTAATTAAACATGTGATGAAGTCACCTAACATAAGCACATGATCGTAGGAAGGAAAGAAATCATAAAATAGCATACCTATCAAACTAATCAACATAAATGTTCGCGCTGTAGAAGACTGTAAGCAACAGTTTTGTGTGACGCACAGTGACTTCAACAGCTAAATATTCCAAGACTCTAAGTTAAGAGAGGGGGAAGGTAAATAGCAACTCCGCCACCTCCCTTACCGGTCTTGTCATTGCGAATAAGAACAAACTCTGGAAGGGAGTATTGAGTGCAGAGGAGAGCAGGTTTGAGAAATAAATAATGCGTCTACATTATTCACACTGAAAGTAGTAAGAAGATCGGAATAGTGTTTAGGTATACTTTGAGCATTTATGTGGGCGATTTTCAAATTAAGTGGATGATTTAAATATGAAGAGGAGAGTTGGTCATGCAATGTCAGTGGTGGTGAGTGAAGACTATCTGCACTTGTAAAACTACATAAAGATGAGCAAGAGAAGAAACTTTCTTTGAGATCATTATATATGTAAATTAAAATAATATTAAAATATATACTAAATATAATACAATAAGTATCATCATCATCATCATCCACAGCCTGTAGACGTCCACTGCTGGACATAGGCCTCCTCCAAGGTCTTCCACGTCGCTCGGTCCCGCACCGCCCTCATCCAGCGTTTACCGGCGACTTTGACCAGGTCGTCGGTCCATCGTGCGGGGGGCCTGCCTACGCTGCGTCTCCCAGTATGTGGCCGCCACTCGAGAACTTTTCTGCCCCACCGGCCATCTGTTCTGCGAGCTATGTGCCCTGCTCATTGCCACTTCAGCTCTGCAATCCTTCTGGCTATATCGGTGACATTGGTTCGCCTGCGGATCTCCTCATTCCTGATTCGATCCCGCAGGGAAACTCCGAGCATGGCCCTTTCCATTGCCCGCTGAGCAACTCTAAGCTTATTTATAAGGCCCATAGTTAGCAACCACGTCTCAGTGCCGTATGTCATCACTGGCAACACACACTGGTCAAAAACCTTTGTCTTCAGACACTGCGGTATTTGCGACGAGAAGATTTTACGGAGCTTCCCGAACGCTGCCCAGCCGAGTTGGATCCGACGATTGACCTCTTTCTCAGGTATAGATAATCGTCAACAACTTCGAGCGTGGTGCCTCCAACTACCACAGGAGCAGGTGCAACATGGACGTTCGACATGATCTTCGTCTTATCCATGTTCATTTAAAGGCCCACTCGCTGCGAGGCTCCACTGAGGTCATCGAGCATTTTACTCAGGTCCTGCAGGGTCTCAGCCATGACTACGATGTCATCCGCGAATCGAAGGTGAGTGATGTACTCGCCGTTGATGTTGATGCCGAGCCCATCCCAGTCCAGAAGCTTCTCCAAGACATCTTCCAACGCTGCGGTGAACAGCTTAGGCGATATAACGTCGCCTTGCGTGACGCCCCGCTGCAGTTGGTTCGAATTCTGATCCTGAAGACGGACTGACATAGTGGCGTTTTTGTACAAAAACTTCAACGCTTCGATTTATCGATCGTCAATTTGGCACCGCTGCAAAGACTGCAGTACAGCCCAGATCTCGATCGAATCGAAGGCTTTCTCATAGTCCACAAACGCCAAGCAAAGTGGCTGGTTATACTCCTCCGTCTTTTCTATAACCTGCCGCAGCGTATGGATGTGGTCTATGGTGCTAAAGCCTTTTCGGAAACCGGCTTGTTCGGGAGGCTGGAAGTCGTCAAACCTGCGTGCGAGACGGTTCGTAATGACTCTTGAAAACAGCTTGTATACATGGCTCAACAAAGTAATGGGTCTGAAGTTCTTCAAAAGGGCTTTATCACCTTTTTTGTAGAACAAGACCACTATACCTTGGAGCCACGCTTTGGGCGTTTTGCTCTCGAGAATGATGGAATTGAACAGCTTCTGAAGGGTCTTAAGCACAGGTTTGCCACCAGCTTTCAGAAGCTCAGCTGTAATTCCATCATCACCCGGCGCCTTGTTGTTTTTAAGCTGTTTAGGGGCCATACTAATCTCGTACAGGCTGACGTCTGGGATATCTTTGGTATAGTGTCGGGTTAATTTGGCTCGTGGGTCTTTTGCCATGTCTTGAACAGGTGCCCGTGTTGTCGTGTATAACTGCCCGTAGAACTTCTCAACTTCCCTCAAAATCTTCCCTCAAAAGTTCGGGTTTAGACGAAACAACCCTGCCGTCGTCCGTTTTCAACTTCGTCAGTTGGTTCTGGCCTATAGACAAATCTCTCGCGAAGACCTTTGAGCCCTTGTTTTGCTCGATAGCCGTTTCAATACGGTCTGTATTGAACCGGCGTAGGTCGCGTTTTAGGGACTTGGAGATTTGTCTATTTAGCCGCCGATACTGAGAAGCATCTTCCGGGGACTGCAGGATCATTGTGCGTCTTTCTTCCATGAGTTTAAGGGTAGAGTCTGAGATTTTTCCGGTTCCTTTTGCACGGCGGGTTTTAAAGAACTTAGACCCAGCCGTGGAGACAGTTTCCACAAACCTGTTATTGAAGTCGTCCATATCGACGCAGTCGCCGAGGCATTCAAAGCGGTTCTGCAATTCGAGCTGAAAGCTTTCGGGGTTTTGGATCTGGATGGGTGCAGGACGAAGTACAGACTTTATCAGTCGAGATCGCTCCAGTTTTGGATTCAGACTCAATGTGCCTCTTACTATGCGGTGATCGCTACCGATTTTCACGGCATTGATCACAGAGACATCATTGAAAATCTGTTTTCTCGTTGACATGATAAAGTCTATCTCGTTTTTGGTGTGACCATCGGGGCTTATCCAAGTCCATTTGCGGTGTTCCGGTTTCTTGAAGAATGATTACATCATAAAGAGGCCCTCTTTCTCCAAGAAGTCGGCCAGCATCTGGCCTCGGAAGTTCCGGATTCCGACTCCAAATTGCCCCACTTTCTGCTCATCGCCACTTTGTTTGCCTAATTTTGCGTTAAAATCCCCCATGACCACGTTGAAATAAGTTTTGGAGCTGTGTATGGCTTTGGAGATGTCCTCATACATAGCCTCCACCTCATCATCGGAGTGTGTCGTGGTCGGAGCATAGACCTGTATGACCTTCAACGAATACCGTTTGGTGATTCTGAGTATCAGGTACGCTACCCTATTTGACACGCTCTCGATTTTTGTAACATTGGTCACGAGGGTTTTGTGGTCGAGAAACCCGACACCACCTTGGGACAGTTGGTCGCCCTCCTGGAAGTAGAGAAGATTGCCGGATTTCAGGATTATCGATTCCTCTCCCTGTCTATGGACTTCAGATAACCCCAGGATATCCCAATGCAATCCACTCAATACTTACATATACAATAAGTATATGTTACAAAAACTATATATAAAACCAGCCTAGCCTAACTAGCCACCGCGCGCGGTTTTACCCGCGTTACTTTAGATCCCGTGGGAATTTTGGGATAAAATATAGCCTATAACCTTCCTCAAGAGTTGGGCTATAAAATTCAAAAAGAATTTTTCGAATCCCACTCGTAGTTTCCGAGATTAGCACGTTCAAACAAACAAACAAACTCTTCAGCTTTATATATTAGTATAGATAAATAGGCAATTTGCACAACTCACTACTCACAAATAAAGAGACAAGAGTGAAATGAAATTAAACTAATAAACACAAACAAAAGATTACAATACTTTCCACCATTGGTAACACATAAATAATAAAAAAAGTAAACTTAAAAGCTTAATACGGAATGCAGCCACGACAATTCAGCGACTGTCAAGTGACATCTGACACAACGTAATGTCAAAGTAGGTAATGATGGATGTCAAAATACAAACAAAGATTGTTTACATTCCTACAAAATGACGGGAAGATTAATCAAAATTTTACCTTCCATCGTGCAACAGTTAGTGATACCGAAGTGTTTACGAGCCATTGTAAAGATCTGTTGTCTTAACTTTGTCAGAAACTCGGGGACAGTGATGCCAGTGCCCTTCAGATTTGTTTTGCTATCCCAAATGTGGTGACGAATCTCAGCATCCGTAAAACGTGCTGGAATAGGTCTATTTTTACCTGTTGATGGCATTTCTAAGTGATGACAAACACGTAAGTTATCTTTGTTACTATTGGACATCTTCATTTGGTCGGTTATTATCTGGTGAACCACATCAAAAACCTTTTCATTTTGTTTCTCAGGGATGCCATGGAACAGAAGAACCTTCCTTCTGGATGTAGTCTCCAGTCTATTCTGTCCAAGCGTAAGAGATTCAATCTCTAACTTTAACTGTTTAAACATCTGCCAAACCAAGGATTTAAATGATGTAAAATCTTGTGACAGCGTCTCCAGGTCAGGATGAACAGGAGATTTTCCAGCAACTTTCTCCAGCCCTCATATTCACTGAACTGTGATCCGAATATTTTAGAGAGTGCCTCAATATTTCACTTCTTGGAGATGCGTCTGTAGATATGTGATATTTTGATTGGAAAAGGTGTGTCCATGAGTACTAGTGAGTTCTGCCAATTACTATTAACATTTGTTTGACAATAATACTCAGAAAATATATTAAATTTAATAAAAAATAGAGAGAGTACTTAATTTGCATATTGATGGCGTATCTACCCGATTTTTTTCAGCTAAATTGAAGGATTTTGTGGATTATTTTACATTATTTCTGATCAAAAGTTATTGTATATGCTAGCACATCTATTCCTAGCACACTGTATAGCTAATTTATTTTAACCAAAACTTACATTCAAGGTCAAAAATACATCAAATATGAAGTTCACTTTAATGTAAAGTAACAACAACTATTCAATTACTTTAACTTACAAATAGTTAACTAAATAAAAAGTTACAACATAATAAGGTTTCATAAGAATTGAGTTCAGAACAATTAGCTGCAAAAACTGGAACTACCAGTGGTGAAAGAATAAAGTTTTTTATATAAGTGATTAAAGATAGGTTTTAGTTTATTTTGCAAATTACCTTATATTATTATGCTTGGCTAGCTTTGCTTATATAAACTAATTATTAATTGTATGCATATTTTTAGGAAAACGACATAGTATAGGTTCCTTCAAATGTTTTAAAATGAAAAAAACCTACACAACATTTATTTATTTTAGTAGTCAACAAAAAAATCTTAAACAAATACAAGTGTTTAATCACCTAACGGAAAGACAATTTACAATTTGAAAAAAAAAAAACAATAATGTAATCCATCATGGCTTTCTTTGTAAAAATACCATTTTGGATCTTAAAGACAGGTGGCTTGTGATTATAGCCTAATAAAAAAAATAACAAATTTAAAATTTACTCATACAAGATAGCCAAATAAAAAAAAAATGCAGTTATGATTATCCGAAACATTTGAAACATTTTCTTCAATTTCATTTGAATTCAAAGACATTTTTGTTCTGATAAATCTCGTACGAATTGCTTGCGTGGCGTGGCCACGAAGTATGATACTAAACGCGGCCTTTTGGTGCGTACAGATTGCTAGTAATGCAACTAGTAATGTAACCTGCAAAAAAAAGTTTCCCATGATTTGGATTTGGACGCCTCTCGAGCGCGAACTGAGCCGCAGTAGATGCTATCCGTACATTATCTGTTTTTTGAATAACATCAAAAAATGCTCGATGCTCAATTTGGTCTAATTGCGCGAGCACCGCTCGCGAGCACGAATCGCGCCTGTGTGAGTGAGACTTGCTCGACGCAATCCGTGAATTGTCGGTTTTTTACACAACATCAAAGGGACTCGGATTTCAAATTGGATAATTACGAGAATAACTTGAAAATTTGATTTTTTGTTTGTTAAGTAATCGTAACGATTTTAATGTTAAATGAAAGCTCTGGGTATAAAACCAATTTATCCATTTTAATCATGTAAATCAGTTTACTCGTTTAGGAGATAATTTAAGAATTAATTTGTATCGTGAAATTGTAAGCAACCAGAACTTTTAAAGTTTTTGTTTTATCATCTGTAGTCCTTTCATGCAATTCTATGCGCCACCAACGTAGCTGCGTCGAGGTCTTCGGAGTTTTTTATAAATAATAACTACATTATAAAGCCATTTTATAAAAGTAACGTGTATCATAAGTTTTTTCTTATTTTTGCAGTTATGAAGCGCAATAGTGGCTGTAACGCGGCCGTTATAACTTACTAGATCAATTTAATTCAATTTGTGAAACATACAAACTGCCATAATCATATAAGTACGCAAAAATCCGCATTTTGAAAGGAGAAGAATAGTATTAAAAATAAGGGGTCCCTATAGACAAGCATTGTTAATGACATGAATAAACTAAGTATAATATTTGATTCGAAATTTCTGCGTTGCAAAAGCCTAGGTAATGAGTTTACATTTTATTATGTAGATAGTAGTATTCACGAATTGTACACTTAAGATCTTTTTTTACCTATGTGTATACCACCTCACTTAATGGTAAGTGAAGATACGTCGAAGATGACACAGTTTTAGGAAGCTCCTCCAAAGAACATTGTTGGAACACATCGCCGGACAGGGATGACTGGCGGTAGATTTTATATGAAGGGCGAACTTAAAGCCAAAACCATCGTTATGACACGCTTTACCTAGGGCGGTAGGGCTATTCTAAGTCGATACTCAGAAATCATGATTCAATGTTAATCTCTGTACGTAAATATTACAATTATTGATTGTTTGCTTCGATGTAATTTAAATTATGAGGCAGTTAGCTCCTAAAGAAAACTATTATTTGTTTCATAAGTGATAAGGCATATCAAATCAAAATCAGAACCCAGACTTTGGTACAAAGTAATGTTGATGTCGTGCTTCTTTTAGAAAATTTGCGAGGAGCTGTTTGCACGCTAAGTTATAATGTTTAAGCCATCATCATCATCACAACTCTGTGTAATGGGCCCACTGCAGGGCATGAGTCTCTCCTCTGGGTGACGAGGAGGTTTAGGCCATAATCCACCGAGCTGGCCCAGTGCTGGGTGGTGGATGTCAGAATTTTCAGGGTGCCGATATGGCTTCTGACAAACCCTAACGACTACTGTATACAAGTATACAGCACACGGGACCGACAGCTTAACGTGCCCTCCGAAGCACGGAAGTCGCCGTGAGAAACGAATGGTCGGCGGTCACCCATCCAAGTACCGACCGCGCCGAACGTTGCTTAACCTGTGATATCGTAAGATACACACAGTAACCACGGCGCCACGACGACTTCTTAAGTATAAATAATAAAAAACGAATGTTTAAGTATAAATAAATAAATAAATGTATTAAGATATGTTAGGAGGTTTTATCGGGGGCTTTTTGTGGGCGACAGCCTGACCCCCTGTCACGGCAATAGTCTCTCTACACCACTATAAAACCTCCAAATTTGTCATGCGTGACATCAGATGGTTTTACAGCCTCTAGTGTTCTGCCTACACCATAAGGGATATGGGCGTGAAGTTATGTATGTATGTACATTATGAGACTAACTTTTGTTGATATGCACTGTTTTATTTTTAATATCATTATATTTAGTTAAAAGAAAAGTTATATTAATATCAGACTAATACAATGTATACATGATTTACAGATAATATATGTATAGTACTTATAGTAAAGCATTTAATCAGTACCATGGAAAAGTTTTCTATTTCTCGGTTTTAACATCGAACGGGAAAACTTAGCGAAGCTTGTGCTTTATACTTTGTATAACAAAAAGGCGATCCGGCTCGAAGGCCCAGACCACAAAGATGTAGTGTCCTTGATTAACACTACAGTCTTATTGATATGATAAACTTGATTTGATAATTGATACTCGAGTATTTAAATTTAAATGATATATTAACTTGATTTAAGTTTGATGGTAAATGAAGTAGGCTGTGAGCACGCGCGATTGCCTTGATACCGTCGTATGTACTGATTAACTCAAATAATTAAATATTGAATCCGCGAGGCTCACGTAAACCGTCGAAGCAGCATCAATGTACGATTTGCCTCGTACAGGTACGTTGTCCCTGAAACGTTTTACTGATAAACTTCGATTTGGACTCCCGCCGCGACGTTGTTAAGAAATTTCCGCAGTGTATCTAGGTGGTTCAAACCCAGCGAAATAGCCAATTCAAAATTAAAACATAGTAAAATAATTGTTGTGACTTTTCTTTCAGTGATAAAATTAAAAAGTGCTAGAGGCAAGGATTTGCTGCTAGTCGATGGCTACAGCTTCTGTGTGCATCGCCGTAGCAGAATGACTACCACTTGGAAATGTTCCAGACACGGAGTATGCCCCGTTCGTCTCAAAACTGACAACACTAATACTAATGTACTTAAATTAACATACGAACACAACCATAATCCTTCGAAATATACAATAAAGAATGGAATTCTTACAAGAATTTATGTAAGTTGCCCATTTTAGTTTTAAACATATTTATTTATTTACTGTTTATTGTTTTTACAAAAAATACAGATAAACATAAAAGGATAACAATGTACAAAAGGCGGCCTTATCGCTCTTGACCGATCTCTACCTGACAACCTAAATCGTCATATAACCAGAGTTAAAAAAAAATTGTTGCAATGGTTGATCTAGGCGGGGTGTATAGCTGAAATATTATTTCAATTTTAAAGTTCCTATGTTGCTTTGTGATAGGGTCTTAAACTGGAATCTTTAAATGGATAGGAAGCTGCTGTCTCATCGTCAGAGTACAAATGGCCGCTTACGATCGCAAAGATTTGAATTGGAAACTAGCAGTGTTGCACGGTTTTCCCGCGTAGCTCGTGGACTCGAAGACATGTTTTTGTTGTTGGATTCTAATTATGAAAAGGTATGAAAAGGTTTACAGGTTTACCACATCGACGACCACTTTGGCGATGTGGTAAACCTGTCTGCCTCAGACGCCAGTGGTTGCGGGTTCGATTCCCGCCAGGAACAAGAAAAAAAAAATGTTCCATGTCTGGGTGTTTATCTATTTATGTATTTATATTCTAGGTTCCCCCCTAGTTCGCTACATGGTATCCCATAACACAAGCTATGCTTACTTTGGGGCCATTTAGTTGGTGTGATTGTCTGGGGATTTTATTATTTTTCAACACACTTGCTCGTAAAGTGAGCGTTATTCTATTGAATTTAGAACTACCAGTATAAACTGGGCTATAAGTCACGCGTGCAATAATATATTATACCCTAGTGCATAATATAATGAATCCTACAAAGTTGAATTGTACCTTTGTGCAAATTACATGCGAGTAAACAGAGCATATTTTATTGGTCCGGGTTATACATTAAATATTTTCAGAAACAACAAAGAGGTTTTATACCACTTCATATCCATATACATTTTTAGATGTTTGCGCCTTATATTAGTAAAACAAATTTGTATATCAAACAAATTATTCACAATTTACAATAATTCGTTATAAAATATTAAAGTATTTGCATTTACCACTCCAAATTAAACATTTTCACTTAAAATAGGCTGTATATGCTATACAGACATTGACACATTTGGTAGAAAAAAAACCTACGCGCATGCGCGAGGTTCGGCGCCATTTTTCAATCACAATTCACAGCTTTGTTATCAAATGTATTTGTTATTTTATGACCTCGTATGTCTGTCTTTTACTCACAAGTGTGTTGAAAAACGTCGTATGTAACTCGTGAGCGTTGCTAATTACAGTCTCGGCTCATTATTAAGCCTCACAGCCTCAAATCACAGCCTCGACTGTAATTAGCAACTTCGCTCACTTGTTACATAATATACTATTATTAAACAGCTTGTCTTAAGTGTCCACGTTTCATTACATAACATTTGTAGGAAAAGATCGACTCTTGATCATATGGCCGCCTATTGTACTCTTCATCTCAAACATCAGCGAAGTCATTTCTTACTCCATGTGCACATGAAGAATAATATAAAAAATATATCCTTATAATATAATATAGAACCACAGTACCTGTAAAGACACATTATGCGACACGATTTTTATGCAAAACGTGTGATACCGTCGTGATAGAATTCGGTTCAGGCGTTTTTGTGTTAAGAGTTGTATCTAATGTAGCTTTGAGCTTTATATCATTGGTACAGAAGTTATAGTAACCAGTAACTCCACAGCTTATATTGCGCACTTCTGGAAAGATAATTGAGTATATCAATATAGTATATATTTTGCTTCATGTTGCTCTGATGAATGATGTTATTTTTTTATATTTATAAACCTACGATTCAATCACCTGAAAATTTTGGACGTCTTACATTATATCAATTACATTTGGTGTTGTTATTTTATTTGACTTGATGATAACAAATAAAACAAGTCATAAAGTTTTTGGCTGTGAGGCCTAACTTTAAGTCAGTTCGTGTTGTGAAGTTTATGGTAGCCTTTTGTTACCCACTGAAAGTTGTGGCATTGTTAAGGTTTAAGGATGAAGGCATTCAAAACCTTGAACCAATAAATAATATTTAAAAAATCTAAGAATACTCAGGGATATGTATATTTTAAAGGGAATAATCTACTTTTTCTAGGTCAATTGGTGTAAACAAACAGAGGCAAACACAACCTTTTGGTGAATGGATATAGTTTTAACTTGACAAACAATCACGACATCGTGGTGGCAGTCCAGCAGGCGTAACACGAGTCCCGCCCGCCTCGTTACCGATAAAACAGCCACTCGCATTCTTCGATCCAATCTAATACATTCTTACTGACCATCAAAATGGCATTATATTTGAAACTTAATTGTATTACGGAAAATAACATGATTATATTTTTGACGATTCAAAAAAGTTTAAACGGAATATTAACAAGCTATTTTAAACTGTTGCCAATTCGAACAAAAGGATAAATGATTTTGCTACATTTAGGTATACCTACCTGGCACATTTTTGAAAATATAAGAATTAACTTGAATTTGTTTACAGAACAAAGAAACATTATCTGATACAAATATATATGCAATACGCATATAGAATAATTTGACTTCGAAGATATTAAAAACTTTGAAATTTTTTTCAGTGATGTTCTTGAAATCTCTCCGAAATAGGGAAGTCCTTGTGGCGAATGGATATCGTTTCAACATACAAATGCGACTACAGAGAACAATAAGGTGGCAATGTAACTGTACTTACTTGAGGTGCAAAGCGAATGTCACCACAGACAAAAATGGGACAATGATTCGAATGAACCTACAGCACAACCATAAGCCGCCCAAATTCATAGTTCGGAATGGATTGTATATAAAAATGTAGACCATGAATGTATGGTTGTATCTGAACAGCTGCTGTCCTGCTGTAAATAGCGGTTTTGACTTGAAGGAGCCTCTCTACACTCGTAAGAGTGACCTGAATTTTATGTAGGTACTTACAATTTTTAAATCACATCAACATTAAATTCATTTTGAGTGCAAAGGAATCAAGGTTTTTCACTTTGAAGTCAATTTCGGTATACATATATTAAGTTTATACAAAGTGTTTTTAAAAATAAGATACCATACATTTCAAATCTTCATGGTAAATATTTCTTTTAACTTGGTAATAAATAATTTTTTTTTGTTCATAATAATTTTTCAAACTTTATTATTATTTTTTGTATTTGATAAAATAAAGTTATTAATAAAATAAAGTGACATTGTTTGGCTTTTTAAATTTAAATTACATCTGCGTTTTTTGTTGCAATTGCAATTCACCTCGGCTGACCTTGTGACCAAGCGTAAATTGGATTGTTTTACATTTGATTCACTAAAAAAAAATCTAAATTTTAATTTCTGGAAAATATTTAAAAAAATCCCCCATCAAGGGTATTTTAGCGCGTGCTAAGTTGCGGGAAAAAGAAAGTACTAAATTAAATCGATCCCGGGGGGATTCGAACCCAGATCTCCCGCATACTAGCGCTCTACCAACTGAGCTACTGGGATCAATTTTATTTACTGTTTTTACCTAAGACATTATATTCGAGCAGCATAAAATGCAAAAAAACATTCAAAATATTTGTTATAACTGCCAGACATCTGTAACATCAGTTTCAATTAGCCGCCATTCACTCGTGTTTACATGTACCTATGCGATAAGTTTTTAAAATTTCATGTTCATTAATAATTTAATTACCTTTAGAAACGGGATGTTCACCATGTTTATTATTTATTTTGAGAATTCAATATAATTTAAATATATGCAATAAACCGCAAAAGAATGCATTTGCAAACGTCTTTTAATAATTATAGTATTATATATATTATATAATTCCCATAAAGTATATTGTTAATCTGAAAAGATATATAATGCGATGGATTGATTGATCTGTTAATTTTGCATATTTTGAGCAAATAAAAACATGATTTAATTACATGTGCTGAAGTAACATGGGCTAAAAACTCTAGCAGGAAGTCGTTACTTGTTATTAACGGACAGCTTTACCTTACAAAGAAAAGGAAAAAAATCTGTGAGATGTATATGTTCTGCTGGTATTATTATTACTATAGGTACTCTATATTTTATTACTATATTTTGTGTAAGGCCCGCGCATTTGTCGACAGAAGGAAAAAAGTAATAAGTGCTTTTATATTTCATTGTCATTACCCAAGAGTTAAGTAATTGAAAATGGTATAACAACGAGATTGTGATATTAATTGTTCATATGTATTTTACAGTAATTAACTCTTCAGTCAATCAGAATACTTCTTCAACTAAAAAATAATAATTTACTATACTTTTTACCATCTAGTATTTTTAAAGAAAGTAACTTGCAAATGTTATCAAAGGATGCGAAAATTTTTGTACAATGTACACTTTCTATTATAGTGCATTCCTATCATCATAAAATGAAAATATTACGAGATCAAAAATAAATCTATATAGGTATGTAAACCATGTGTTTACTCTTGTGAGAAATAGATTTCCTAAATCCTAAGCCTAATGAGTGCCTGCTACACTGGCTTACCTACTCAAAGATTTTTGGATGCAGTTGACTTCACGTTATTGTAATTGAACTTGAGACTTAATTTTCTGCCAATACCGCAATATTTCTGAGCATTATAAGAAAATATGCGATAAAATAAGCAATTGTATTGCTTTTTTTCATTTATTACTTAGTATTTGTTAATGTTGTTGGTGCATGACGGCGACGTGATTTGAAAGTTTTCCAGCATGGACTATGAAATTTTTTAAGCAGTATTTATTGAACTAAATTCCAGATTCTCTGTCACCAAAATTTGTGACATCGGAGAAGGGTCGAGTACATATTTTACTTGGCAACTAGCTGCTGCCCGCGACGTCGTCTGCGTGAACGCTATGCAGCACCAAACGCACCTACGGTTATAACACTGCTAGCGTGATAATATGTAGCCTATATGTTGACCCGACTTCTTAACTATCTTCATGCCAAATTTGAAGTAAATCCATGCAGTACTTTTTGAGTTTATCCCGGAAAGACAAACAGACAAACAGACAAACAGACAAAAATTCTAAAAACTATATTTTTTGTTTCTGTTTCGATTGTACATCATACCCCAAGTATTCTTTTAAAAAAATATTCAATGTACAGTTTTGACTTTCCTACCATTTTATTATATGTATAGATTATAAGTACAGCGTGCATCGCGTGACAGGAATAAAGAAGAGGTGGCGCTGCTCTACCCATAGCAGTAGGGGATGCAACGCCGTAATTTATACAGTTGACACAGAAATAATAAGAGCTAGGAATGAACACAACCATTAAAGTGATAATAACATATATTGAAGTTTTAATTTACTTAAATTGTAAATAATGCCAGAAACGAAATATATTGACGATACAATTGACGACTAGCTGGTGTAGTGGTAACATACATTGCCTTCTATGTCAGAGCCTGGATTCAAATCCAGGTGGTGGTGGATATTTGTGTGATGAACGCAGATATTAGTCGTTAATTCAAGGATATTTCTGAAGTATATCAGTTATCTAGTATCTATAAGACAAGTTCTTCTCGGAACAACGAGCAGTTTGTTGCACGGTCAGTCACTCACTGGCAGAGAAGTGTGTAGAGTAGTAGCCGATTTCATCCCCTCTACCGCTGTCCCGATATCGCCAGTGATTTTATGATCGTGTGTTGTCGCTTTAAGAAACTTAATTTGGGTAAGATTATATTGTCACAAATATTTATTTATTTATTTATATAGCACGAAATAGCTTTAAAAAGGAAGAAAAGCCAACAAGTATTGTGAGTAAGCACAAGTTTTGGTTCTAGCACCAAGCGGGTGTCACTCGGATTAGCCGCTTTTCGCGACGCGCTCATCCAGGGGTGGTAGCGCTGAATATAGAGTAAAAAAAATATGGAGTAAAAGTCCTTGAGGAGGTAGGTTTTGGCGAAACAAATGTTCGACGAAGCCTTGATATTTAGGCTTTATGTGAAGGGAGATCCGCAGCCAGGTGGACATGAGGTTCAAGCAGTCATCTGAATTGCTTTTTCAAGAAACACTTATCCGTGGTAAGACTAATGTCTAGACACAGACAGGTGTCAAGTGCAAAATAATATATGTTAGCCACAGAAATTGGGATCATCCGGGTTGAAGTCTTTTACTTACATATACTTTTTCTGTATCTATATTTTTACCAAAAAAAAATAGTATCAATATCAGAAACACCGCTACACCAGAGGGTACATACATTGCCTTCTATGCCAGAGGTCCTGGGTTCGAATCCCGGCGGCGGCGGATATTTGTGTGATGAACACAGATATTAATCGTGAAGTCATGGATGTTAATATGTTTATTTAAGTTTATTCTAATAAAAAATATGTATTTAGTCAATATGTATGTGTATATATTTCTTAAGTATATCAGTTATCATGTATCCATAACACAAGTTCTTTAAGAAACTTAATTTGGGCTAGATTATGTTGTGTGGGTGGCAGAAATATTTATTTATTTAATATTATTTATTAATTGTATTAGTATCGTATCCGTAGTCTACCTCTAACACAAGCTATGTGATCACTTTTAAGGCACGATCACATTCCGTAAGTGCCCATGGGCAATCTAGAAGATTTTAGCGAGATGTCGAGTCCGCCCATGTCCAAGTATCGTTGCAGGGCGGCAGGCGGTTTTTGTGGCTACTTTTGTTGGCGGAAGCAAATGGGCTAAGTTGTAGACTATGTTTACTGAGAGTCATGCTCATTTATATTAATATTACAATTATCTTAGATTTGGGAAACCAATGATAGCGTATGGAAACAATCGGTTTAATTGAAACAAAATGAGCACAAACTCGCCAAAAGGGAACTGGTACTGCACGGCGCGACGCGGCTGCAAGGCGTCTCTCAGCACCATAGACAATAAGGTTGTCAAAGTTAATAACAACCACAACCATAAATAACCATTCTCACTGATGTAGGGGAGATCTTGTACCTACATTTTTTTAATACGCCTGTTTGGAAAAAATATTTTTTTGATATCGAGTCTATTCAAAAGTTTTGATTGATTTAACGTATGATTCCCTCGACTCATTTTTACGATTTTATAACGAAGAACATTTTTTGCTTACATTTGAATATTACTTAATACCATAATATTATGATATGGTTGGCCATGCTACGATCATCTACGATCTGGCTACGACATTTAAATTAAAATGTATAGTACGCGAGTACTTGCGCGTGTACTCTAGTACCTACTTACCTAAAATGTCAAAGTTGGTCGTTTAATTATAAACTTTGACTTTTTTTATCTTAAATATTTTCACAATTACCAGCTTGACTCTGTTTAAATAGATGGATTTGTTGTTTAGTAGTAAGTTTTTCGTTTTAAACCCTAATCTTAATGGATAATGTCTTGTTAAAATGCTTAAATATTGTAAGCTATTTTAAGAAGACCAAATATACTGAAATTGGAATCATTATAAATTTAAAAATGTAGAATGTAAGTTTTTTTGGGGAAAAATTGTACTAAGTATTAAATAATTAGAATGTTTATTATCGATCAACTGAAAACTAATACTCATGGGAAAAAACACATTTTGGTTATTTAATTGAGTATAGTATAAACAAGGCACCGCGCGCGGTTTTACCCACGTAACTTTTGATCCCGTGGGAATTTCGGGATAAAATATAGCCTATAACCTTACTCAAGAGTTGGGCTATCAAATGCAAAAAGAATTTTTCAAATCCCACTTGTAGTTTCTGAGATTAGTGCGTTCAAACAAACAAACAAACTCTTCAGCTTTATATATTAGTACAGATAAACTGTTAAATAAATACTTAATCCGGAAGACATGGAACTACATTGATAAAATCACCTTGTCGTTTCCTTAATCTGACTTGATCCTTTTTTCTTCAACGACGTGTTTTCGTTTCATGAAAAAAGACTAAGGTCGTTTTTACTGGGAATTTCTGGATTAAACCTTTCCCAAAAATTTGGCTATTATTTTTTGAAATCAGATGGCCAGATACAAGGATTAGCACATTCAACAAAATAGGCAAACAATAATCCTCTTTATTATACCTATTAGCTTAAATAATTGAATAATGGCAGCTTTTACAAAATTGGAATCAATGTTTATAAAAACATCTGAACTAAAATTATCATTCTATTAAAAAAATATTTAAAACTAATCACATTTTTTTTTATACCTCTCCTGTTACATCAAACCGTGTCTCATTTTGAAGGGCCATAAATTCGGGCTGCACATGAAGAGCAAGAGCAGTGAGAGGTGGCGCTGCAGCAAGCACACGCAGGGCTGTAGGGTCACGGTCAATACCAGGCTGCAGGATGAAGTCGTTATTAGATGTACTCTGACTCATCGTCATTTTCGAGAATTTAGTTGAAAGCTGCCTTTGGTGTATTATCTTACCCTTTATTAATTGCTTTGAGAAATATTAGCTGAAGTCCTTTTTTAATTACAAAAATGACCTCGATAAACATTATGCGATAATATTTTTTAGCATAATAATAAATTTAGCGTAAATACTGTTCCACTGAAAGAAAGATCTTATGATTTTTAAAAATAATTAGTTATAAGTGATATTATATGTACTTACAATAAGTTATTTATCAAAAATAAATGAAAAATGTGATAAATAAAAATTTACCCGACCAGGATTCGAACCTGGGACCTCTCGTTTGCCGGACGAGTGCTAACGTAGCAATATAACGTAAAAACAAAAATGTGGTAAGTAATTTCGAGGCGTACCGCCAGGCCCCGGTAGCTCAGTGGAAGAGCACTCGTCCGGCAAACGAGAGGTCCCAGGATCGAGTCCTGGTCGGGTAATTATTATTTATCACATTTTTCATTTCTTTAAGAATAATTGAGCATTTTAAATGCAAAAACTTAAAAACATTATTAAAGCTATTTATCAATTGACTTGTTGAATGGCAGGTTTTAAAAAAAATGTAACTAGAATTGGTAATAGGATGAACTTAAATAGGTACATTTGGGCACAGTGGAGGAATACTATTTTTTTTGATTTTTTATAAATCACGAGTATATTTCAACTAAGTATGACTCGCATTTACCCAATTGTCTTATTTCAGTGGATGAAATAATAATGATACCCTCAAAGAAAAGCAAAAATGCATAATAATGATACGTGGGTACACTTACTCCCAGATCAACTACACTAATCGGTGGATATGTTCATCTGCCCGGTCCTCGAAATTTCCTTCGAAGATCAAGCAGAACGAAGATGGAACCTTCATCATGACTAAAGCTTACCATAATCATTTACCTCCAAATTATATAATTAGAGACGGGCAGTATTTTAAAGTTTGATGGCGAGTGCAAAAAGTATAGAATAAAGCAAAGCTTACCTACTTGTGCAGTATTTTTACACCGAATTTTATTATTTATTTTCTCTTGTTACTTCTTTTTGACACTTTTTAATTAATTTGAGGTCGAAGAACTTATTCTCAATTTAGAAAGAAATATCAACCTTGATTGAGTATTATTAATTTATTTAAATAAGTACTTTGTCTTGACATTTTTTTTTGCATTATGATTTAGAATATTTATAGCACATATCATTAAAACAAAAGCCAACTATAATGCTCCACTCAGATGTTGGTTCAATATTATTAAATTCTATTTGCATACAGTTTCAGGTTTCGTTCCGAAATTTTTCTTCACAAAACGAGGAGCTAAGCTTCTTCAGCTGGGTCGATACACCTACTGCCTACACGGTGGAACTGGATCCTTCGACTCAAACTCAAAAACTAGATGGAAATGCAGTCAACATAGTTCTAAATCATGCAAAGCTCTTATTTATACACTGGGCGACGAAATAATATTTTCTAAAAATCAGCATTTTCATTAAAATAATCTACTTAGCCAATTTTTGGAATCTAAATAATTTAATAATTTGAATATAATTTTAGTATTGTAATATTTGTCGTCACCAATACCGAATTGTTTTATTTTCACCCCTCTGAACTATTTAACGTAACTCCAAACGCAAGTTCAATGGCAACAGTTTGAACCCTACTTTATACTTAAGCCGATATAAAAATATTTTTATTATTGCTGCAAAAGAAAATTGTAACTGTCTGGTGCCAATAATCTGTTCCTCCAACTCGTATGGTTGAGCTGATTGTTCTGCCCACTGGCGTCTGATAACCTCAGTGTACACTGCGCATTTGAAACTGCGGTTCCAACATACCTACTTCTTTCTGCTCTTCTTGAAAATGGCTGCATGAGGTCTTGTTAAAGCCTAAGCTTTCGACAGTGTAATATATGAGATGTATTAATATTTTTTAAAATATTACTTAAGGTAAGTAACTCTAAACTGACTGAACAAAATTACTCAAAAGCTTTTAACGAAGCGAATAAAGATTGGAATTTTTCTTAGCTTCGAGTTAGGTACATAAATTAGTTGCATAAATTGACACAAATACCTGTCATTTATAACTGTAAAGTAGGTAAACTCAAATAAAGGCGTGCAAAACGAAGACAAACTCCAGATTTGAGTTCTGATCACAGACATACATCCGCCGCGGCAGCGGCAGCGGCCGGCGAAGTGCCATAAACAAATATTGTAGATAAGCAATATTTTGTTATTGTTTGTCTTCTTGACCAATCAGCGAGCAGTGTACGTACCTACTATTTTCCGTATTTTAAAAAAGCGTAAAATTAGAAACACTTCTGAGATTGGTCGAACCGGTTTGTAAGAAAACCGATATCACAATATAGATATCGTTCTTAATAATCGATTTTATCGGCAACATCGGTGTCTTTAAATCGGTTTGTATTTTATATCAAAAGATACCAGCTGTGACGTCTGGTCAGTACCTAGGTGTTAAAAAGTCGGCACGCTTGGTTTCAATACAAATCGTGACACTTACGTCATCTATGTAGATGTATGTTTGTGGTTCTGTCTGTTTCTAACCGAATTCAAAAAAGGATGTTCTCAGTTTGACCTGTAAGTATGTGTGTATGTATGTTTGTCTGCGATTTCTCTCGTTTGGCTGAACCGATTTTGATGCGAACTTTCCTGATGCGGTTCTGCAGACTCGAAAGAAATTAACAAAGAATTCAAACCCTACTAGCCCTTCAGCTTGTCAACCATCGTTCAGTATAGCAGTTGTCATTATCAGTAATTCATCATGTAATATGCTGACTCGACTCTACCAGTGAAAGTGTCGCAACCGCTTGAAACCGTGATTTATGCTCTTATTTTGATATTATTTTAATAAATAAGATAAATAAATAAAATAAATCATTACCACATTAGGTCAATCGTGGACCCAGAACTTAAGCTTAAATGTTATATGTTTATATTTATTATTTTTGAAAAATAGTAGTTTACTAAACATACATTCTGTCTCATTTTTCTAAAACTTCCTACACTGGTTGATGCTGAAAAAATAATATTGTCTTACCAATCCTATGATAAAGACTTTGAATGTACATATTTTAATTATCTTCACGACTGTAGGTATAATAATAATAAATATTTCTGACACTCACACAACATTATCCCAAGCAAAATTAAGTTTCTTAAAGAACTTGTGTTATGGATACTAGATAACTGATATAGGTACTTAAGAAATATATTTTAAATTTAATTAAATAATAAACATACATATTGAATAAATACATATTTTTTATTAGAATAAACATATAAACATCCATGACTTGACGACTAATATCTGTGTTCATCACACAAATATCCGCCACCGCCGGGATTCGAACCCAGGACCTCTGGCATAGAAGGCAATGTATGTTACCGCTACACCAGCCGGTCGTCAAACAGGTATGTACAGGTTAATACTCTTGTTACTTCAACGGGTCTTATGTGCGCCGGAGTCTAAAAGATTCCGTGTGTTATGAATATATGTTCCCTTTTCTAACAATTTATTTTAAGTTCATTGTCCCCGTTAGATGTCATTTACCCATGAATTTAAAAAGTCTTGCTTTTTTTCAGACTTGAATCCAATTTTCGGTACATCTCAGCGCGGGAATGCCGTGATCCTGATCGGCAAGTACCGGTTCAACTGCGCGCAGAAGTACGGCAACAAGACGCGCTGGGTGTGCGTGAAGGCCAAGGCCGGCTGCCGCGCCACCATCTACACCAGCAACGACGCCATCGTGCGCGTCACAGGAATGCACGACCCACTAGCGCACACTTCTGTCAACAGAGTGTGACGATTAGCAATTTACATTTTTTCTAGAACATTTATATTATTTTACTACCTATATTACATATATTATCTTTTATATTCATGGTTTTTGTGAAATAGGATTACCTACATTAAAAAATATTTTGTTTACTCAAGTTTACTAACACATTTATAAAGTTAAGTTTCAAATGATCAGGCCATAATGTGATGGCAATAATTCATTTTTTTTAAATTAGGTAGGCATATCAACAGTAGTACACACATAAACATTAAATTAACAATTTTGACACTTTGTCTTGTTCTTATATGTCTACCTATTGCAGATATATACAGCATTACATACCTAATCATATTGAGTCGCACAAACAGACAACAAAAACTTTTAATTGAAATTGAACACATAAATTAACATCACATACATACAAAAATCGCATCAAAACAAAATAGAATAAAATAAGATAAAATAAAAAGATAAAAAAATACTACTCATACAGGGAAAGCGAATTTTGAATTTTAAAGAATTACGTGAAGAACTGAAACATCAAATTCAAGTTTAGCGTTTAATTAATTGTGAGTGGTACAGGTTCTTGAAATAGGGCTATGCAAAACGAGGTTTGTCCGACATCGGGGCACATCAAATAATTTTGTATGTGATTCGGGGAAGTTTATACGGCACATTTAAGCTTATTTGTTCCAAGATCTGAGTACTATTAATTCCATTATTTAATAAGCTATGAAGAAAAATTATATAATTAACTAAACGAATTCTGCCTTAACGCTTTGTTAATGTGAAAAAACATGCCGCGCTACAAAAAACATATCGTTCTCTTTGCATGCGGCGCTTACTTCATGAAATACGAGGTTGTTAGTATCAAGCGCCTTCAAGCAACTTTCCTGGCAGTAGATACTGTTAGGGATAAATTTAAACTATCGATACTTTGATTATTTTAAAATAGATTTGAATTTAGCATAATGATAAAGTCCAACAAGTTATCGTGCATACAAAAAGATTATAGTGTCAGTCCTTAACTCACTATATTCGATTTGTTACTATGCTCTTTTATTGATCGTGTGCACATCTCATATTTAAGTAACATCAAAATATGACCCTTTGAGTTTTTCTAACATATAGATCAAAAAACTACTTACAAAGAGGTTGCAAATAAAATTTTCATACAAATTGATCATCTTGTTTTATTTTTGAAAACATTCATCTTGCTTATAGAAAAGTTCTACATTAATTTCAGATTTTAAATAAAAAAAACTAAATAAGAACTATACCTATCAAAACCCCGTTGCATGTCTTTAACTTCAGTTAAAAATATATCAGAATATTTAAATTCACTGAGTTATTAATTTTATTTTTCAGTTTAAATAGCTCCAGAGGAAAAGATGTTCTTATAATTGACGGTCACAGCTATTATGTCCACGGTCGCTATAAAAAGTCTCCTGAATGGAAGGAAATGCACAAAAAACAAATCATGTCCCGTTCGCATCAGCACCGATTCTCGAGTCACTAATATTCTCAAATCATTGCTACAACACACTCATAAACCTTATAGGTACGTAGCGCATTATGGAGTTTTATTTAACAAAATTTCCGAACTAAGAAATGGAAATAAAGTAGGTAAGTGATATGTTTCTGCAATTTAATATGATGAGTCAGACTCAGATCATTCTATAGCTTTGACTAAGTTGCATAAATAAAGATAATGTCACAATATCTGAACTGGAGATCCTTATTTTATAATAGTACGTCAGAGGATTTTATAATAGCCTTCTTAGACTACTCGAATCGACCGTTCCCTCAGAAAATCAGATATCCAGTCGCAGAGCCCGGTCGGTATGCAATATGCTGGAAGCTTGCTTAAGAGACCATCGTGCCAGAGTTCTTCTTAATGTAATGATTTATTACATTAAAAATAAATATTCATATTACGTTTCAATATGTACCTACCCTACTTTATTTTTTCTAGATTCTTAAAAAAATATCCTATTAACTACTGATGTTGTCTGCTGATAAATAAAATCATTGTAACCCTTTATCTATCAGCTAATTATTTTTTCAACACACTTGCTCGTAAAGTGAGCGTTATTCTATTGAATTTAGAACTATAAACTGGGCTATAAGTCACGCGTGCATAATATACCTATTATACCCTAGAGCATAATATAATGAATCCTACAAAGTTGAATTGTACCTTTGTGCAAAGTACATGCGAGTAAACAGAGCATATTTTATTGGTCCGGGTTATACATTAAATATTTTCAGAAACAACAAAGAGATTTTATACCACTTCAAATCAATTATACATTTTTAAATGTTTGCGCCTTATATTAGTAAAACAAATTTGTATATCAAACAAATTATTCACAATTTACAATAATTTGTTATAAAATATTAAAGTATTTGCATTTACCACTCCAAATTAAACATTTTCACTTAAAATAGGCTGTATATGCTATACAGACATTGACACATTTGGCGGAAAAAAAAAACCTACGCGCATGCGCGAGGTTTGGCGCCATTTTTCAATCACAATTCACAGCTTTGTTATCAAGTGTGTTTGTTATTTTATGACCACGTATGTCTGTCTTTTACTCACAAGTGTGTTGAAAAACGTCGTATGTAACTCGTGAGCGTTGCTAATTACAGTCTCGGCTCATTATTATTGCTGTGATTTGAGCCCGAGCCGCAGGCGAGGGCTTAATAATGAGCCGAGACTGTAATTAGCAACGCTCACGAGTTACATACGACGTTTTTCAACACACTTGTGAGTAAAAGACAGACATACGTGGTCATAAAATAACAAACACACTTGATAACAAAGCTGTGAATTGTGATTGAAAAATGGCGCCGAACCTCGCGCATGCGCGTAGGTTTTTTTTTCAGCCAAATGTGTCAATGGCTGTATAGCATATACAGCCTATTTTACATGAAAATATTTAATTTGGAGTGGTAAATGCAAATATTTTAATATTTTGTAACAAATTATTGTAAATTGTGAATAATTTGTTTGATATACAATTTTGTTTAACTAATATAAGGCGTAAACATTTAAAAATGTATATGGATTTGAAGTGGTATAAAACCTCTTTGTTGTTTCTGAAAAAATTTAATGTATAACCCGGATCAATAAAATATGCTCTGTTTACTCGCATTTAATTTGCACAAAGGTACAATTCAACTTTGTAGGATTCATTATATTATGCACTAGGGTATAATATATTATGCACGCGTGACTTATAGCCCAGTTTATAGTTCTGAATTCAATAGAATTAGGCTCATTTTACGAGCAAGTGTGTCGAAATATACTATTACAGCATATACATACTTTGCAAGCGGTAAAACTAACGTTCTTCCTATGAATGGTTATAGTTTCTGCCTACATAAAAGTACCAAAACCACAATTGTCAATGCAGAAGCCATTATAAGTGTGTTTCAACTGTCGTCACTTCAAATGATTCCGGTGCGATACTTCGTTGTAAACTACAACAGAATCATAGCCCACGGTGGGCCGCCCACCCAACTTTATTATGAAAAGTGGAATTTATATGAGGTTTTAGTTTTAACGGTTTATCGGTAAAGTTAACTTACAACTGGAAATGTGAGAAAATATCTGAACTGATCACTAATCTAACCTAACAAAACTAATAAAAAGAGCTATAATTAAAAATTTGATATGTTACGAACAGTTGTAATTATTCTATCCCAAGCCTTACCTACAATTTGAATTTTTTGCGAGAAATCTTAGCGTTAGCTCCAAAATTATAAATAATGTTATTCAAGTTATTTATAATCAGTAAATAAGTGTTTATTTACATTGCAGCTTAACTGATTTTTAAAATCCAATTTCAACCCTTGGTATAAAATGTAAAAAATCTTAAATAAGGTTGCCTCAGAGAATTGAATTACTATTGAGCTGTCTAAGTGGCCGTCATAATTTAAGATAAGTAGTTCTATTTAATATTTTCTGTTTTTGTTTTAGACATAAAAAAAAATTGTTTAAAAATAGAACTTGCCTTTTCTATTTATTTGTCAAAATTGAAAATACTCAGAATGTAATAGTTTTGTATTAATTAAAATTATAACTTAAGAAGTAAACTTTAAGAAGCCTTACTGTTGAGAAATGTATTAAAACAGTTTTTGTTGCGTCAGCTGTACATGATAATAGTAAAACTCAATCGTCTTAATCTTTGGTTTCCAGGGAAAATTTTAAGGACAACAACTGGCAAGACAGTTTTATATTTAAATGGCTACAGTTTTGGAATACAACAAAAGAAGGATGGTTCTAATTTAAGATGGCGCTGCACGAGCAATGGTGCTCGCAGATGTTTGGCGTTCGCTCTCACGTCCGCGGATGGCGAATTTATACGTGGCCGTCTTGAACATAACCACGGTGCGCCCAAATTTGTAGTACATGATGGTACTTTATTTAGAGTGTAAATAAGAAATAAAAAATACCTTATTTTTTGCGAGTAATCTTATCGTTAGCTCCAAAATTATAAATAATGTTATTCAAGTTATTTATAATCAGTAAATAAGTGTTTATTTACATTGCAGTTTAACTGATTTTTCAAATCCAATTTCAACCCTTAGTATAAAATGTAAAAAATCTTAAATAAGGTTGCCTCAGAGAATTTAATTAATATTGGGCTGTCTAATAAGTTGCCGACATAATTTTAGATAAGTAGTTCTATTTAATATTTTCTGTTTTTGTTCTAGACATAAAAAAGTTTGTTTTAAAATAGAACTTGCCTTTTCTATTTATTTGTCAAAATTGAAAATAATCAGATGTAATAGTTTTGTATTAATTAAAATTATAACTTAAATTTAACAACCTCTTTGTTTATTTCGATGCTACACTGCTGCTTTAGATTTTGTCAGTTTCGCGTTAAAAAATCGCGCAAAATTAATAAAATAATAATTAATTTTATTTTTTAACATTAAAAAGTTCATCTATGATACGCATCCTGTTATAAAATAAAAATACAGAATTTATAATTTTAAATATAAATTATAAATTCTTAATAAAAAAGCTAAATGAAATATTCTAACCTTGTATTTGAAATGGCTTGCATAGGTACTACGGTTCTTCGTTATTGAACCACGCGCTAAAATAGTCTTGATTTAGATAATATAATAAAAAGGGTCTGCACTAAACACAGTATGGGTATTTTACTCCTACTAAGAACTCTTCTTACCTTAACAAGCCTTATTATTTTATTCCAGTAAAAGTGTACGGAAACTGCAAAGGAAAAGCTGTAGCCGTTTTGGAAAAATACAGTTTTTACATTCGAAAACTAAATCAAAGTACCATAAATTGGGCTTGCACCAACGGGTCCGTTTGCAATTCCAGCTTTACTTCCGACAAAGATGTCAAGATCATTATCCGGTCGCAGCTACAACACACGCATATGCCACCAAAGTACATTATCCGTGATAAAAAGTATTTAAAAATTTAGCTTCTATGAAGCTTTTAATAGCCTTTAATATTATCCAAGGCAGAGCTGGGAACGCAGTTTTAATATAACTTTTTTCCGTTCTAAACATTGTAGTAACAGAGTTCAAATGATATGAATGACAAGAGTTATAATAGAGATGTTTCAAAAATTAATTTCAAGTTTCAATAAAGGTCACATTGTTATGTGTATGAATTTTGAAAGAAATTTTGTTTACCTAACATATTTTATGGTTTATTTAATTTGAGTAATATGTTCTTTTTGCATTATAGGTACCTACCATATGTATAATGAATAAATAGTATGAACTGATACTATAAAGCTGTCAATATAGCTTGTAGTTCAGGTAGACATAAAAGATAACCTGGTTTATCGGTAAAGTTAACTAACGACTGGAAATGTGAGAAAATAGCTGAACTGATCACTAATCTAATCTAACTAAACTAATAAAAAGAGCTATAATAAAAAAAATTATATGTTACGAACAGTTGTAATTGTTCTATCCCAAGCCTTACAATTTGAACCACAGCCTTTTGCATACTTTGGTTCGGATTTTAACGCCGCTATATAACAAGCACAGGCATTAGCCACTTGAATTTCTTTGAGAAGTAAACTTTAAGAAGCCTTACTGTTGAGAAATGTATTAAAACAGTTTTTATTGCGTCAGCTGTACATGATAATAGTAAAACTCAATCGTCTTAATCTTTGGTTTCCAGGGCAAATTTTAAGGACAACAACTGGCAAGACAGTTTTATATTTAAATGGCTACAGTTTTGGAATACAACAAAAGAAGGATGGTTCTAATTTAAGATGGCGCTGCACGAGCAATGGTGCTCGCAGATGTTTGGCGTTCGCTCTCACGTCCGCGGATGGCGAATTTATACGTGGCCGTCTTGAGCATAACCACGGTGCGCCCAAATTTATAGTACATGATGGTACTTTATTTAAAGTGTAAATAAGAAATAAAAAATACCTTATTTTTTTCCCCAGAAATCTTATCTTTAGCTCCAAAATTATAAATAATGTTATTCAAGTTATTTATAATCAGTAAACAAGTGTTTATTTACATTGCAGCTTAACTGATTTGTCAAATCCAATTTCAACCCTAAGTTTAAAATGTATAAATCTTAAATAAGGTTCATCATCATCATCATCATCTCAGCCCGCGCTAGTCCACTGCTGGACGTAGGCCTCTCCCAATGCGCCTCAGAGAATTTAATTAATATTGGGCTGTCTAAGTTGCCGTCATAATTTTAGATTAGTAGTTCTATTTAATATTTTCTGTTCTTGTTTTAGAAATAAAAAAAGGTTTGTTTAAAAATAGAACTTGCCTTTTCTATTTATTTGTCGAAATTGAAAATACTCGGAATGTAATAGTTTTGTATTAATTAAAATTATAACTTAAATTTAACAACCTCTTTGTTTATTTCGATGCTACACTGCTGCTATAGATTTTGTCAGTTTCGGGTTTCAAAAAATTTCTCAAAATAATAAAATAATAATTAATTTTAATTTTTAAAATTTATATAAATTTTTAAAATTATAAATTAAAAATACTCGGAGTTATTAAATTATAAACTCTTAATAAAAGAGCTAAATGAAATATTCTAACCTTGTATTTGAAATGGCTTGCATAGGTACTACGGTTCTTCGTTATTGAACCACGCGCTAGAATAGTATTGATTTAGATAATATAATAAAAAGGGTCTGCACTAAACACAGTATGGGTATTTTACTCCTACTAAGAACTCTTCTTACCTTAACCAGCCTTATTATTTTATTCCAGTAAAAGTGTACGAAAACTGCAAAGGAAACGCTGTAGCCGTTTTGGAAAAATACAGTTTTTACATTCGAAAACTAAATCACAGTACCATAAATTGGGCTTGCACCAACGGGTCTGTTTGCAATTCCTGCTTTACTTCCGACAAAGATGTCAAGATCATTATCCGGTCGCAGCTGCAACACACTCATATGCCACCAAAGTACATTATCCGTGATAAAAAATATTTAAAGATTTAGCTTCTATGAAGCTTTTAATACTCGTAGCTTTTAATATTATGCAATGCATAGCTGGGAACGCAGTTTTAATATAACTTTTTCCGTTTGAAACATTGTAGTGACAGAGTTCAAATGATATGAAATACAAGAATTATAATAGTGATGTTTCAAAAATTAATTTCAAGTTTCAATGAAATTTGGCTGTGTCAGGACGTGTGTCATTTGTAGTTTTGTGCTAATATTCCTCTGTAAGGTCACATTGTTATAATATGTATGAAATATGAAAGAAATTTTATTTACCTAACATGTTTTTATGATCTATTTGAGTAATATGTGCTTTTTGCATTATAGGTACCATATGTACAATGAATAAATAGTAAGAACTGATACTATAAATTGGTCAACATAACTTGTAGTTCAGGTAGACATAAAACATAACCTGCTCTATTAAATATTTTTACTAGAAGTTTTGGTGTTTATGTCATACACATATAATTTCATGTCATATAATTTAACTTTAATAAGCTATAATTAACCCTGAATCATATGATAGCGCCTCAAACACCTTCCAATGACCACTGTTACGACAATGTCGGAGCTGTGTTTACCTGCGCTGAGGCAGCCTCGCTTCGCTCAGCCTTAAGCACCGGCTACATTGCTTACTACATGGCTTCAAACCAAGGTGACTTTGCTAGCTTACAGCACTGTAGACGGCTGTTTGCTTGGGACAAGTTGGGGGCGTGGTTAAGTGCGATCTTGGTTGGAAGTTTGTTTGACTCGCCGTTTACAACAGTGTGGTTGAAACTCCCGATGCCGGCTGGGACTCGAACCCAGATCCCCCGCATTTCGAGCAGGCACTCAACCAACTGAGCTACCGTGTATTGCACGTTAACCATCTAAATTATTTGGTATATTGGATCTAACGTAGCTCTACTTAAAGTATCCCGGAATGCGGGAGATCTGGATTCGAGTTCGAGCCAGGATCGGTTTTGCTTGGTATTTTCATCTGTAAATTAAAAGTGGAAGCTTTAAGACTTCTTCTATTTTCTAAATAAGTAACATGTTCCGTATTTTTTTTACAGGGAATGAAAAACCAATTTTCATCCAGGCCGGAGTTAACAAGCACCATATTCAAATCGGGGATTACAAATTTGGAGTTCATTACACCAGTGGAGTGAAGACTCGGTGGTCCTGCCTTCATAGAAAAGGCTGTAAAGCAGTGCTGTATACAATAGACAGCGAAATCGTTTTTTCCAAAAATAATCATAATCATTAATTATCATGGGACGTCATAAGGGAGTCAATGGCTCACGAAATTCAAAAAATTCAAAATTTTTTATTCATCTTAGGAATTTCACAAAACACTTGATGAAGTCAGTCATCACATACTTCGGCTTTAACAAGTTGTTGATAGTTGTTAAATAAGATATTACAGTAGACCAAGAGACAAAAAAAACCGGCGGAAAAAAACTCTTGGCACTAGCCATGCCGCCTGAGGGGAGCATGACGTTCTTGCTGATGTCTTGACAAGAAAATAAGTGAGTGGGACAGTCACCAGCATGTCATACATATACTGCACAGCCAAGCCGTATACAAAATATTAAGTAATTAGAAACTTTTAGAAATATCCTGTCGTGCTTAATCCCATGCCTTTTTATCATCTAAGTAATCTTTAGTTTTATAATAAGCTTTTCGAGATAGAGTGTTTTTAATGATTGATTTAAATTTATTGAATGGCAGGGATTGAATTGACTTCGGAATTTTGTTATATATACGTATTGACATTCCAATAAATGATTTGCTGCTTTTAGCCAGCCTTAATTTAGGAAACGCTAACTTATGGTCGTTCCTAGTCCTTACAGAGTAATTTGTATCATGATTATCTTTCCTAGTTTTAAATTTATTACTATTCTTATAAATATACATAATGTTTTCATAAATATATTGTGATGCAAGGGTCAAGATACCAATCTCTTTAAACTTTTCTCGAAGAGATTCTCTGTTTCCAAGTTTATACATTCCACGAATAGCCCTTTTCTGCTGTGTAAATATCGTGTCAATATCTGCGGCATTGCCCCAAAGTAGGATGCCATAGGACATTATACTATGAAAATAACTAAAATATACCAGCTTCGCTGTATTAACATCAGTCAATGAGCGAATTTTCTTTACCGCGAACGCTGCAGAACTAAGTCTACTCGCTAGTTGTGAGATATGGGCGCCCCATTGCAATTTAGAATCTAAGGTAATTCCAAGAAAAACAGAGTTATCTACTAGATTCAATCTGTTCCCATTAAGTCGTAGATCAGACTCATCTTGTTTTACATTTGGTGCAGAGAATTTTATACATTTAGTTTTTTTATCATTGAACGCTAGATTATTTATATTGAACCACTGAACAACATTTGCGAGAGCATTGTATACATCGTCGTAGTTTATTTTCTGTCTTATCATTTTAAAAATTAATGATGGTGTCGTCAGCAAACAATACAATCTCATGATTATTGCCTACCATATAGGGTAGATCATTTATATAGACTAGAAACAGAAATGGGCCCAGAATTGATCCTTGAGGCACTCCCATTCTCACAACCGACCCAGCCGAACTTTTCCGGCTAACCTCAACCTTCTGAATTCTATCACTTAGATATGAATTCAAAAGTTTGAGGTCAGTGCCTTTGATGCCGTAGTGGTGGAGTTTCCTGATGAGAGTGTCATGCTGAACACAGTCAAATGCCTTAGATAGGTCACAAAATACACCTAGGGCATCCTCCGACCTCTCCCAGGCACCAGTGATTATTTCAAATAGTTCAACACCAGCATCAGTTGTTGAACGGCCCTTTGTAAATCCAAATTGTTTATTATGAAGTAAATTGTTATAGGTGAAATGGGCCAAGAGTTGATTAAGAAAAATTTTTTCAAAAATTTTACTACAAGTAGGTAGAATTGAAATTGGTCTAAAATTAGTAGGGTCTGTAGTGCTACCCGACTTAAATAAAGGTATAACCTTACTATGCTTCATTAAATCAGGAAACTTCCCACTAATAATACAGTTGTTAAATATTTCAACAAGGCAAGGAGCTATTACATCTATAATAGAATTTAATATTTCAACAGATATGCCCCACAGATCAGTTGTCTTTTTAATATCAATTGTCTTAAATGTTTTAATAATATCCCCGATGTCTATGGGTTGGAACTTGAAAGACACCTTGCACTCACTCACATGATTTTTGAGCAATCATTCAGCCGCCACAGGTGATGAGCTTAATGATTTAGTAGTTAAAACTGGAATGTCAGCAAAACAGCTCTCAAATGCTGTCGCAACATTTTCATCTGCTTTAATTATTGTATTGTCAATAACAAGCTTAAACTCACTATTGCGATTCTTAACTTTCCCAGTTTCCTTATTAATTATATTCCAAGTAGTTTTAGTCTTATTAGCACTATTTAATAATAACTGGAGGAATAGCGTCCTTCTCCTTAAACGATCACTAAACTCTCATTGCAAACCCACTTTCGGTGCCTTCTATTCTTTAAAGGAGTCATTTAGGTGTTTTTAAAGTTTTTAGCGTGTCTTTCTTAAATTGTGATATTTCATAGGTATTCATATATCAATCATTACCTAATAATCATGATTAATCATTATATACTTTGTATTACTCTATCGAAACTATTTTTGTTTCACACTATTCTAAAGAATACTTAGTAAACCGATAGAATTCTCAGATAAATACTTTTTTTATAAATTATTTTGTATAATTCAATAATATGTATTAATGGTTTATTTTAAATGCATGAAAATAAACCTGCAGCCACGAATAACATAATGACAGCATAGAGTCATCCAGCGGGGATCAAACCGTAAACTTTCGCGTCGCAGCCTATTCATCGCTTGCAGGTGTTTGTATTGTCCTATTATTTTCAAACAATAATTTGTGACATTTTATTGATTAAAGTTCATGTTATAATAAAATAATCTTTTTTTATTTTTAATGATATTTTTCCCTGAATCCAATGAAGAAGAAAAACTAATTATGGGTATTTATAACGTAGTTCAGCTTATGTGGGCTGAAAAGCAAAAAAAAAATATTGTAACCGAAAAATTTGATTGCTTATAAGTGTCATTTTTGTTATAAATATTTGAGAAGAATGAGCAACCCTCACCTACCTATGTTTTTGTCAAAAATATAGTTCCTTAAACAACTGCAACTCTGTGACATTGTATTATATCAGGATGGTGCTCAAGCTCGCTTATAGGATAATGTTAGTTGATGGGATAAATGGAGAGGGCAGGATGCCACGTCAAATCGCAGCTATTCCAGCTGGTTACTTATTGATTCCTAAGAAAATTACTGCTGCAGATACAAACAGAAGTTTTTTTAATAACATTTTAAAATAAATAAAGTTTTAAAAATAGATAAAGTGTTAAACAGATTATTTTTTCATTTTTACAGGCGGAGGCAGGCCTAGTGGATTATGTCCAGTATGCTACGATGAAGTGAGCGGACGACATTATGGCATTATGTGCTGCGAGTCATGCAAGTCTTTTTACAAGCGACATTCAGGTCCAAACCAAATAAATAAGATAAAATGTGTCCAACATACCGGCAAATGTGAAGTAACACTCCATACTAGAACATTGTGTAGGCATTGCCGATTAAAAAAATGTATTAGAGTCGGTATGACTCCACCTCATCCAAAATTTATTCGTGAATATTGACTTAGCTTGAAATAACTGTGCAATTTACTATCAAGCATAATCTTTATAACTTTAATTATAAGAGACTAATAACTTTATCTTATTTGATGACTTGTACTGTATGGTTTTTTGTTTGAAATTCTGATATTGTTTGCTTTGTATTAAATAATCAAATTTATATTTAATTGTCTAAAAAGACAGCTGGCTCTACGTAATAGTCTCATCGATACCACAGGGTGTCGATGGCTAGTCTCTTTTTGGGGTCTACTGTATTAAAATATCTAACGTAGTTTTTATTCGGGTAACGGATTTAATATTTTTGCTGAATTTTATTCATAGTTACTTATTAAGAAAAATAAATAAATAAATCGGTACCTATAACTGAATAATCTATGTTTTACCATTTGTAAAATCTTTTCGAAAGTATTGAATCGCCTAACTATTTACTTATTTCATGATATTATATTAAATAAAGAATGGTTGCGGGATTTCATGTATTTCATTATTCATATTTTATACTGGACAATAGGGTACATGAGATTATGACATTTTCGTTTTATTTATTTTTTCAACCGACTTCCAAAAAAGGAGGAGGTTCTCAATTTGTCTGTATGTTTTTTTTGTGTATTTGTAACATGATATTTCGGACAATTATGAATTGATTTTGAAAATTCTTGTTTCATATGATAGAGAATACTTCATAGTTAGTCCCATATAAATTACATCAAAATCGGTTTAGTACTTTATTGAAAAGAATATGTATGATTTCGGAGAATGTTTACGCTGATGTCATTATAGCTCAGGCAATTTTTTTACGTGAAGTCGGTTTTTTTATTGCTCTGCTTTCGTTGATTATTATATATTCAGCAAGCTCGCGTTTAACCTCAGTGTCACCTGATGGTAAATGAAGATAAGGTTCAAAATGCAAGCACACGCGCTTAGGAAAGAACTGGCTCTTCATAAAATATTGTCGGAACACAATACCGGTGGAGCGGTAATATTTGGCGACAGATTTTATACTGTATTGATGGTGGTGGCAAGCCAATCACCCTGACAGGATCCTGCCACCGAGCGGGGGTCATTAAGATGAGTCAACTGATATAAAACACTTATCCAGGGCGGTAGAACAAATCCTAGCCGACCTTACACGGACTTACGTTACCTAGTTACTCACACAATATAGACTTGATGGACATGCATAAAAACTTTCCACTAGTATTAACTTTAAGTGCATTTTTTTTAGATTCTACTAAGGGACTTTATCCTTTTAACCACAACATTAATATCTACTTTTGTTCTATTATCTTACAATTATTTGACTGTCACTATTTTGTTTCAGCTATTTCATTTGTTCCTAGTAATAAAGGCGGAGTGGCCATGATCGTGGGCAACTATAGGTTCAATAAAAAATATCCATCCTCGGGTGCGGCTCGGGTTCGATGGATTTGTGTAAAAAAAAAAAATTTAAAGTGCAAAGCCTACGTCATTACTGTCGAGGATAAAGTTTGTAAGCTACATAATGTCCATAATCATTAAGTAGCTAATGTAAGTTCGAAGTACGTGTAATGTACGACTAACAATCCCGAAAAAATCGTGCCTCGCTATTTGGTACCTGCTAAGATGTACGATAGCGCTAGGTGTTACGAATTATTAAATAAAATTGAAAATTTAAATTCGACCACTAACATCATATTATTGCATATTTTTGCACAATAATAATGTAATGGCTATTGAAACATGCACAACGGTTACAATAAACATACATACATATACATACGACTTTTTCCTTCATATTCCTATTCCTTTTGTGTTGACTATCTGTATAGTGACTGGAACATGACCTGCCATTTGAGCAGAACGTTTACTAATACCTAAAGCCCTCCTTTACGGGTGAATTCGTATACCTAATTTTAGAACTAACCATGATATTGATAATGATAAGCATGATATGATTTTTTGATACTTTTACAAAAGTATGGTTTAAAACATTTTTTCAACACACTTGCTCGTAAAGTGAGCGTTATTCTATTGCATTTAGAACTATAAACTGGGCTATAAGTCACGCGTGCATAATATATTATACCCTAGTGCATAATATAATGAATCCTACAAAGTTGAATTGTACCTTTGTGCAAATTAAATGCGAGTAAACAGAGCATATTTTATTGATCCGGGTTAAACATTAATTTTTTTCAGAAACAACAAAGACATTTTATACCACTTCAAATCCATATACATTTTTAAATGTTTACGCCTTATATTACTTAAACAAAATTGTATATCAAACAAATTATTCACAATTTACAATAATTTGTTACAAAATATTAAAATATTTGGATTTACCACTCCAAATTAAATATTTTCATGTAAAATAGGCTGTATATGCTATACAGCCATTGACACATTTGGCGGAAAAAAAAAACCTACGCGCATGCGCGAAGTTCGGCGCCATTTTCCAATCACAATTCACAGCTTTGTTATCAAGTGTGTTTGTTATTTTATGACCACGTACGTCTGTCTTTTACTCACAAGTGTGTTGAAAAACGTCGTATATAACTCGTGAGCGATGCTAATTACAGTCTCGGCTCATTATTAAGACTGTAATTAGCAACTTCGCTCACTTGTTACATAATATACTATTTTTAAATTCTTATAAAGAATAAAGTTACAAATTGTCACCCTGTATAAATCAAGTCGTACTTTTTTAAAGTCGTTTTAAAAAAGTAGCCTTCAAAACCTCAGTTGGCATGCTATTGTTGAAGGCCACGTTCGTTTTCATTAATGCTGAAACAAAAATGCAGGATGAGTTAAAGGAAGTCTCAGTAAAGTTGGAAATCGTGTAGCATAATTGCTGTTATTGACCATTATTTAAGAGAAATTAATACATTTTCTTGACAATTATTGTTTTTTTTAATGCCAGGTTTCTTCATTTTTAGTTTTAGAAACTTCAAAAGTAACTAGCTTATAAAAAAAATATATAAGTAAACACTTGGTTAAGACTTGGCAGTCAATCTTCTACAATAGTTTGTGGAATATTTCAGTGACATTCGCAAAGAACATGTACGGCAAGACGCTGGCGGTGATGAATGGGTACAGCTTCTACTCGGACTACAGGCACTCGGGCGGCAAGCTGCGCTGGCGCTGCACGTACGGGCGCGGGTGCAGGACGCGCTTCACGACGCTCGGCCGGCGCGTCGTCGACCTGTACTGCCCCACGCACGCGCACAAGCCGCCTGCGCTCTCGCTGCTCAACGGGACCATCGTCAAAACAACTAAAAACTATCAATAGCTTCTACTTGGAACTGTTTATATTTTAATTTAATCATGTCTATTATCATGTCTTTAATTCTTTGGTGTAGGTATGTAGTGTTTTAGATTTTGGTAAGTTAGTTAAATGCTTTGGTGACAATTATTATACAAATTAACTAAATGTCGTGTTTGGATTTTTTCCAAATTTTGTTTTCTTTCTATAAATATCATGTTAACAATTTAATTAATGTTTCATACAATTTTACTGGTCATGTGCTGATGATAATTAAATAAATGTAATTTGCAAAAAAAAAACCTGTCATTTTATGTGTATTTATAACATTAAAAATCGTTAAGTTTCAACGTGAAAAAGTCAGAATTAAGTAACTCCAAGCCGATATTCTGTGTTATTGAAGCATTTGTTCTAACTGTGTTCTCAACTAAACCCGCCCAACCATTGCTGCGTGAAAGCAACAGAATATCATTTACATACATGTATGTGGAATGTAAACAGGTGTGGAACAGTCTGCCTGCGTCTGTTTTTCCTGATCACTACAGTCCTGGAACTTTTAAGTGTCGAGTGAATAGGTTTCTCGTGGATGAACATGTAACACCATAGTCTTCAAGCGCATTTTCCATCAGGTGGCATGGAAGACAAAGGTTAAGTTCTATGTCTGATTAGTTTCAATATAAACATAACAAAATTTAGTTTCTCACAGAACCCGTACACGGCGTATCTCGGCAAGGCCGAGAATGTAATACAGATTGGTAACTATCGGTTCAACAAGTGGTCAGGCAGTCGGGGACCGCGGGCCAGGTATGTACCTACGTCTATGTGAAGGCACATATTAGATGCAAATCTATTAAGTAGTGGATATATGGTGTTTCTGGCTCAATACAAACTAACTCTAAACAGCTATGAATTATCATCAGATCATGCATTAGCATAATAGAAGATCAAACGAACTTCTTAAGTGAAGTTCGATCGATATTATATGAGTTGCTTCATTCGAAGATATATTCATTTACCAAGTAGTCCCTTTGACTCACACGGTAGCACGCACGAATTTAAGAGTTATGAAATGACTAAAAAGGTCAAAACACGTGTTTTCGATCGTTTTAGTTAAAATTTTTCACACCAGTCTGGATCCATAGGATGCGCCTCTGTCTAGCTCATTATTTTAGAGTTCTTAATTTTATAGTTATGGCAAAACTTTAAGGGCAATAGTTTACTACATTGACAGGGCGGGCGGGACCTTAATGTATATCTTCGAATGAAGCAACTCATATAATATCGATCGAACTTCACTTAAGAAGTTCGTTTGATCTTCTATTATATTTCGTTGCTTCATTCTTCAGATATATTCATTTACCAAGTAGATGTTCAGAGCATAAGGTAAAGTTTTGCTTCATAAAAATTCATTAACTAATATTCAACAGTTATTTAATCAACTCAATGTAAATGAATAACTTTGAAACATTTTGTTTATATGCATACTGAATAAAATTACTTAAAGTAAATTAATAATTAAGGATCAACAAAGGAGTTTACTTCTACATTTGATTGAAAAACTGCCCTTCCAAAATTACTTTTATTGATCGACCATGGGGCGGTTATAAAACTTAGCGAATGTTTGAGACTGAGCGGTCCTGCAGGCCGTGCTGCGAATGGCTAGCAGCGATAGGCCGCCACGCGCTCCAGCCGCGGACGTTGATGCGCGTGCCGCGTGCTGTGAGCGCTGAACGCCGCGCGCCGCCGCCACGCCCGCGCCGCTAGACCCCATGACATGCTTTATCCAGCGACTGATAGACGGTGAGATCGTTGTTTTGTAAGGTCGCTTTGGTTTGACTATAAGGCAATCTACACGCTCTGGCCCAAGTTAACTCGTTACAAATAACTATTCTTCTAAAGCTAATGCAGGGCATATACAGGAATGGCATGTTCATGGAAATATGGCAAAAGTAGAGTTGGTTACTAGCAGCAGCTGAAATTATAATCAAATCCAAATTGCCTATTTTGATTTCATTTGCAAAAATTATAAGAGAAATTGCACACGGTGTGCTAGTGGCCTAAAAGCCAGTAAAAATACCAGTTACTGTGTGTGTACTTTGCTCAAGAGTTAAATAACTATTGGGATACCATTTTGAAATATAATCTTAAAACGACTTGAAGATCCTAATCTTAAACCAAGTGTAATTGTGTTATGTTGGTAATGGCCTTAACCTAAGGTAATGGATTACTAAGTTCATGTGATCCTATATTGTTTCCTAATAATAAGGCCAACCTATGACTATTTACTATATCTATTAACTGTTTTTATTAGTTTTACTTTAATTGTTCCTTAAGAAATGATGAAATTCAGTGAAACCGAACGATTAAAGATATCTCCACTGTTATTGTGACAATAATTCTAGTACCGATACGTTGTACCATGCTACGTTGTACTGAGCTTAAGTTTTGTTAGAAAGCGACGAGACCACGACTAGGTACTGTGGTGACCGCCCACACGTCTCCTCTTAATGAAACCGAGCCGGGAAGCCTCGCTGGTTCGTTCTGGAAAGATAAATAATTTCTTTTCAAAATCGTTAGCTCAGTAAAAGAGCACTCGTTCGGCAACCGAGAGGTCCCAGGTTCGTGTACTGATCGGTTTTTTTTTTTTTTAATTTATTTTTCCCTTTACCTATTTGAGAATAATTGAGCAAAATGCAAAAATTTCAAAACGGCTTGAATGTTTTAATTCAAAGCAATTTGGAGAGAGAGTAAACGCGTCTATAACCGTAGCTTCAAGATCTCGTTACCAAGAAACCTATTGTGAGCATTTAACATTGGTGCGAGAAGCAAACAGATTTACTTGAGGTTGACTGAAAACTTTGATACGCATAATTGGGTAGTGCTGTATTTTTTCCCGAGTTGATATACGGAGCAAATAGTCAAATATTCATTTTCTCAAACTATTACCAAATACTTTTAGCTAATGCATTTAAATGAGGAAATCGAATTCCTCCCATTAAATTAATGTAGATAGTACCTACATACAGCGCAAACGTGTTTATCCTTTGCAAAACACTGTAACCCATTAAAAGCTGAAAACATGTCTCACTATTTTTCCAGTTTCCATTTGCATGATTATCTTTACAAATTACCCCCCCCCATCAGGCTGTGACGCAAATATTCGCTAAATATTTCTATGACAAGATGTCTTCCACATGTTTTTCCACCACTGTAAATCTTCTAAAATCTTACTATGTATTTGTATTTTTGTATCGTTATTATTGCTATCTTTGAGAGCTTTGTATCTATCCTTTCGAAAGTTTGAGTGGTAGTATAATTAGTGATTAAACGAACTTACCTGAAGTGAAGTTCAATCATAATTATACGAAGACTTCGTCCGAAGAGATTAGCATATCACAACTTGTAGTATCGCCTAGCGGGTCGCCTTGTACGCACTATTTGAGGGTACTTAAAAAAATAAAAAGTCAACATTTTTATTAATTTGAGAGGGAGTAATGGATACTTACCTCCGCTCCCTCACCACAACCTCCTGTCATTTAGTTTAGAGCTCATATTTTGCGACATCTTTTGGGTTGGGAGGGTGGGATGCTAATCTCTTCGGACGAAGTCTTCGTATAATTATGATTGAACTTCACTTCAGGTAAGTTCGTTTAATCACTAATTATACTCGCTTCGTCCTCGAGATTAGCATATCACAACTTGTAGACTTTGAGAGCCATGTCGCAAAATGTTAAAAGTGTTTGCGGGAGATAATAGAGATTAAGTGCAATGAAAAGTTGCCTTAAGCTTAAATTGTTTATTTGAAAAGTATGTAATCAATAAATTGTTTTCCATACATTAACTAATTAAATTTTTGTACATTGTAATTAACTTATATGTAGGCATTATGTAACTCAATTAACAAACATCATCATTAGAATTAGTAATTATAGCTCTAGCAAAAGAATCATTACTTTGATTTACTATAGGCCGGTTATAGTACCTGAAGAATGTGCTGGAGGAACCATTCCAACCAGCTGTTCTCCTTATAGTATCCAATTTTATACCCATCCTGTGCGCAGCAGACGTAGACGCGTGTCGCGTGCTGTGCGCACAGAACAATGAAACGTCAATCCCACTTGCGGCTAAAACATTTTTTATCCAGCGGCTCAATGTTTGAGTCGTGATTTCTTTATGTGGTTTTTTAAAACTTATGAAGAGGGTTCTAATGTCCTTACGTAATGGCAATGTTTTGTCTAAGTATGTAACAAGAGCTTTTCCTGGACATATCTGTAAACGATCGGTAAAAAACGGTAATATTAAAACGGGCTGCATTGACCCTACACGAGAAGATTTTATTAGATCTGGTATTTTAATGATTATTTTATCTGAAAAGAATTCTATATTTTGTATTTGTATTTTTGAAAAAGTCTGTACTCTATGGGCCGTGGCCAAGGCTAATAACGTAATTAATTTTTTAGATATAATTTCTAATGACATATCTTCATTAGGATACCAATTTCCTAAGAAATCCAAAACAATCGACGTATCCCATGTGATATTATACCTAGGTAAGGGCGGCCGAAGGCGAAAAACGCCTTTAAGAAATCTTTTGACTCTGTCATCGTTATTATTAAGATTACTTAAAATGAGGGCCAATGCAGATCGGCAGGCATTCAGCGTGCTATACTGTGCACCATCGCTATATAATTTGTTTAGAAAATAAATAACATTAGGGATTGACGCTTCATAAAGATTGATATTATTATTATGGCAAAACAAAAACCATTGCTTTAGATAAACATCGTACTGCTTAAAAGAATTATTAGATAAAGAAGCTAACATTACATCTATAGCTGACGGGGGAATGCTTCTTTTCAGCCACGCTGTCCTGATAAGATTCCTACCACTAGGGTAAGTTTGGTGTGGATGTTGCGGTGACTGGAAGGACAATTAATCAAGTCATTTTTAGGTTTAAATATTAACGGCTCAGATAACAAAAGCTTTTGAAACACTGGGTACCAGGGTTGGGTAGGCCAGAGGGGCACAACCATAATACCTGTCGCCTTATCGGCTATGATTTTGCGTAATGTCTTTAAAACCATTGAAAAGGGTGGAAAGGCATAAAATTTAAAATTTGTCCAAGGTACTGTAAAGGCATCGATTGCATAGCAATCTGGATCTCGATGCCAGGAAATATATCTATCACATTTTTTGTTAATTCTAGTAGCAAAAAGATCTATGTCTGGTTTATCAAATTTAGAAATAATTTTTTGATAGTATTTATTTGCGAGTTCCCATTCGATATCGGGATGTACACGTCTGGACTCAGCATCAGCAGTTTTGTTATCTAATGAGCGGATGTATGAAGCAAAAACATGCAATCCGCGACCTTCACACCACTGCCATAACTGTTTTGTAACGTCGGTAAGGTGCGGAAACTGTATTCCTCCCATTCGGTTTATGTATGAGATTGCAGTTGTATTGTCAATACGCAATAATATGGAACAGTTTTTAAGTTGTTTTGCAAAAATTTTAAGGCCTATGAAGGCGGCTAATATTTCTAAAAAATTTATGTGTTGGCTTTGTTCGCTCTCGCTCCATAGTCCGCTTGCCGTCTCATTCCCGCACGCTACGCCCCACCCCGTTGTTGAGGCATCCGAGAAAATTTCCAGGAAGTAATCGACTGTTTTAATTTTGTTGACCGAGTTTTGAACGGCATTACGCCACCATTGAAAGTCCGATTGTACTTGATCAGGTATATTCATATAGCTGTCATAGTTATTGTACTTTTGCAAATTTAAGAATTTTAGACGTTCAAGACTTTTAGTATAAAGCCACCCGTAATCAATTGCTGGACAACAAGATACTAAAATACCCACAATCCTTGCAAATTCTCTAATTTTGCATCGTTTCAATTTACTGATTTTATTAATTTCATTTTTTACTTTAATTCTTTTATCGTCGGTTAAACTGACCTGGAAGTTTTCCGAATCTAATTGAAAACCTAAAAAGGTACACAACTTACTAGGCGTGAGACAACTTTTAGTTTCGTTAATTATGAAACCAAGCGCAGTGAGTAACTTTTGAGTAGTATTAACGTTATATTGACAAGTATTATAAGACTGACCGATCAATAAATAATCGTCCAAATAAATCGTAGATACCTGCCCTGCACAGCGCAGTAATCTGGCAACCGGCTTCATAATTTTCGTAAATATGTAAGGTGCCGTGTTGAGACCGAACGGTAGGACGTTAAATTCATAAATTTTTTGATCCCATTGAAAACGTAAATACTTTTTCGAGTCCGAATGTATTTTTATTAAGAAATAAGCATCTTTAAGGTCGAGTTTAGCCATGTAACAATTTACTGAAATCAGTTTCAAAGCTGTTCTTAAGTCTTCAAGTTTAAAATGCTGTGTGTTAATAAATTTGTTAAGGCTTTTTAAATTTAGTATGAATCTCATCCTACCATTCGGTTTTGGAGTTAAAAATATACTCGATAGAAATTGACCCTCACAAGGGTCGCATTCTGATATTGCGCCAATAGACAATAAATCATTTATGGCTTGGTTAAAGTGAACTTTTTCTGAATTTGAGTAGTTTGAAGTTTTAGGTAGACTAGTCTGGTAAATAGGACAGTTAATAGGTATTTTATAACCATGTACATATGACAAAATAATAGGATCTTGGGTTATCATAGCCCATTGATCGTAAAATAAAGATAATCTGCCAGCGTACATTACCGGGTCTATCGCCGACTGTTGTTGTAGCTGTGCCGAGGCTGCGACGGCTTGTATGAGGTTGATGGCCGATTCTTGACTGTAGGGGCTTCCTTCGTCTTCTGAGTTGCTAATGGCGGTGGTTTCCTGTTCATAGGGGCTTTCCAGTTTTTTGATGGGCCCGGTATTGGCTTCCTGGAGTTGAAATTTCTCGATGGCGGATTAGCTTTGAGCTCTGCTCCTGATTTACTAATTGCTCGAGCGGTTTTTATCTTCTCTAGCAAGTTTTCTCCAAAAAGAAAAGTGTCAACTTTAGTATTCTGCAGCTGTTCTTTCATGTCTTTTTTTAAGGAAGAAAGAATGAAGCTGCGTCTCGTCATAGAATCACTGTATTGACAATCGCATAAAATACGACTTGTATCCATAAGAGCACGGATTAGGTTGGTATCTTTATTTTGGGATGAAAATAAAGATGTCAGCGCATCACTCAGGCATGATAAAGCATTCGCCACCTGCTTTTGTCGCAACTCGATGTGTTTATCCCTTTTAGCTACTTGATCAGTAAGGGCAGCCTTGATTTCTGGGTTAAGTTGCGGAGCGTCAATAAACTTACAGTTGTCGGGAGTGAGGTATCTTTCACTCAGCTCTTTGCGCATATCTTTTGTCAATCCAACGGTTGAATAATGTTGCAGTCGAATCGCTAAGTCATTATTGATGTCTTTGCCGAATTTTGTATTTGTTGTTGGGACAGTTCCCAAAATTTCCATTATGTCGCTGTCTAATGTCGGCTCTGGAGGCTCTACTACAGTGTCAGTGGAACCACTAGGGCCCGCAACAGGATCTGTATTATCGAAGTCAGAAAATTGGGGTATTACAACTTCTGATTGTAGCCTATTGTCCTCGGTATCGACTGGTATTTCGGTTGACAAGTCCAAATCTGCGAACGTTACCACGCCTGAAAAGACAGACAGAGTAAGTCACAGTGAGTACCACATTTAGTTATAAAACAGTCCTCCATACTGTTCGCCAAACTAAATTATAGGGTAGTAACAACTCCACAGAGAAGTACGCAAACCCAGGTACATGTAACAGGTGCACATAATTTGTGAAAGTAAGAGACAGCCCCTCGAACTGCTCGCAATACTTTATATTGGTAAGAGACAGCCCCTCGAACTGCTCGCAATACCATATTGTTGCGTTTAAGCAAACAACTATGTGACTTTAGTTAAGTTAAATACAAATAACACCTCACTAACCTTCGTTTTCTGAATGGTTTGGTGTTAAGGAATCCCGTGATGATGATGACGCATAACGCGTCCTACGTCGAATCTTTTTCTCCAGTTTACGTAGTTTTCTACTTAAATGTTCATAGTCGTCCTTATGCTTGCGTTTAGGCATTGTCAAACACTTTTATTATAATTATTTAAAATTTTAAACAGAGACTTTAAGGCACGTACGTACAGGCGAAGCACTAAAACGCGAATGACAGGAGGTTGTGGTGAGGGAGCAGAGGTAAGTATCCATTACTCCCTCTCAAATTAATAAAAATGTTGACTTTTTATTTTTTTAAGTACCCTCAAATAGTGCGTACAAGGCGACCCGCTAGGCGATACTACAAGTTGTGATATGCTAATCTCGAGGACGAAGCGAGTATAATCACTAATATTTAACCGTTGGACAGGCTGAAGTTAATGGTTAGTTAGTTGTGAATTGTGCTAATTCTCTGATGGTGCAACACCTTACTTTTTAAAATTTGTTCCTTACTTTTTAAAACTGAATTTAGGATGGCAACACAGATTTGAGATAGTGAACACTGATTGAAACCGGTTGATTCGATATATGTTTTTATACGTGTTGTTATTTATGACAAATTGTTTACTTCGTATTTCACTTTTTTCTTGCAAAATCACTGGTTATATTTCCACGGAGCAGTATTAATTATCTTTACTACTATTTGCAATTCACTTTGAGTTAATTTTAATATGTAGATATGCGACTTTGATATAACTTTTCCAAAAATCTTTAAGAGACCTCGTAAACACTGTATTCATTTAAAAGATCCGAGTTGAAGTCCTCGAATTCATAAGTTTGTGGTAAAAACTGAAATCGTAATTATTTACGATGTTCCTTTAATATAGGAACTAAAAGATAAGATTCTCTGAAATTAATGCAAGCTAAAAAGGACTTTTTTGTCACTATGCTCAGGGAGGTTATAAAATGTTCTTTTACAATGTGATTTGTTACTAAGGAATTTATAAATTCCATGCTGGACTGGGAGCGAAAGAAAAACATAGAATGTGCCAGCTGCTTCTCTTCCCGGGCAAACTGTAAAAGTCAGTTAAGGGACGGAGGATTTATTGGCGATTTTGCGGGCGACAGGCTGACACCCTGTCACTGCTATAGTCTCTCTCCATCATAATAATACCTCCAAATTTGTCAAACGTGACATCAGATGGTTTTTATAGCCTCTGGTGTTCTGCCTACCCCATTAGGGATACAGGCGTGAAGTTATGTATGTATGTATGTATGAATTTGTAAAATTTGTATAAGATTTAGAATAAATCTTTTGTCTCCATTTGATTTTGGTGCAAAAAATATATTCGGACCAAACTGATCAGACTGAGAAGAGCAGGAGACTATTGCTCCTAAATTAATTAATTTATCTATGGAGAGAGCCTATCTCGATAGCCTGATTTTATTTAGGAGCTAAATTGCTTATAGGAGTTATGATCTGTATAACTTGACAGATTTTTGGTAATGAGACGCCTTCTGAGATCCACTTTAAACCAACAGAGTCATTGGTAATAGCTGTACCAGAATTATAAAAATATGCCATTTTATTGATTTATTTATTTATACTTCATTGCACACTTACAAAATAATAAAAGGAAAAGAATACATTAGAACAAAAACAGTTTTGAAAGGTACAATAGGCGGCCTTATCGCTATAAAGCCATGTACCTGCGTTAACGATGGGCTAGGGATCATTATCTCGTTGATATCGTCTACCGAGTTCGGGGGCGTAGCGCTGACAATAATAGGGGAAACTGAGGACAGTTGATCCCCCCTTTTCATTTTGCCTCCTAAAATCTTAAATTTTTGGAGAATTTCAGATGTTTTTTAACTAAAGTATTAAAAATTTATCTAGGTATAATATAAGTGGGAGTCAAAACATATAGGTTATAAAATAAGTTAATATTTAATTTTATTCAAAAAAAGGGGTTTGTACCATGTGTCCCCACTATATGGGAGACTTGATTCGGCCTGTCAGGAGACTTGATCAGGGCAGATCAAGTATCCCTTATGCCATGGGACAGTTGATTCGTCACAATAAAATTACATGTTCATAAATACCTACAGACAGACAACATGATCTAAGCTGGAAAATCAATATTTCTGCGAAAAACTATGCAGGTAGTTAAGGTTTTGGTTAAACTTCCGAAGAAAATTAGACTCGAACAGTATCCGCTTAAGTAATCATGTATTAAAAATGAGATATTTGTAATAAGCTTAACTTATTTAATCAGTCTCAAAATTATGCGAAGTCTTAAAGTTTTGATATTTAACACTAAAGAACTTTTAAGAAACACAAAATTGTAAAATAAAATCAAATTGTAACAAATACAAAGTTTTAAAAAGTTATACATTTATATCAACTGCCAATCTAATTGAATTTTGGCTTCGCCGCAATACCTATATTGATACTCATGTAGTTTTCATGTAGTTTTGTAAACGCGAGGCATTTTTGAAAAATTCTGCAAAAAGAAATATTATTTAGAACTTGAACCAATTATATTATATGGGAGACTTGATCCGGGGATCAAATGTAACAAGTTGTTGTGTACCAAGTGTCCTCACTACCACACAAATCAAAAAAGTATCTGAAAGTATATTACCTCATTACAATCTTGAGCCGATAATCAACAAACAATACAGCCCACTAAGTTATTAAACTTATTAACTAAGAAAAACAAATAAATTTCACTTTAATTTACGCAAAACAAGGCAATTTCCAATTCAAAAAAAGATCTTGTACCGGCCAAAAACAAAACAATGCTCGTCACGTCAAAAATGGCGGTTTGATAGCTGTATTTTTTTCCCCTTGATTTGGGCTCGACTACTAGCATCAGTGCTACCAGTCAAAATAGTTCAATAACATCCGGTACTTTAAATATTTCGATGTACCAAGTCTCCCAGGAGTATCAAGTGTCCTCAGTTTCCCCTACTGTTGCGTAGTTGCGAGCCGATATTCGGTCCAGTTACCTTGAAACCGCGGGCGTGGGTTCGTTTGACATGTGGATATTTTAGGCATGTCAACATGCTTTTTTATCCCTTTCTTCATTTTCCAATATGTTAACAAATCTAGACCTTCATGGCAGTTTCGTTCTTGTTTCAGTTCCAAAACAAAATGTAAATCAGACAGAACTCTGCAATTCTCCACTAGGAATTTTATTGTGTTTACTTTAATATCCAACCAAAGAATAGTCATAGCTTGGCTTATGGCTTGTTGTTCCGAGCCCAAGTGCTTACCATCAAATTTTTGGTTTCAGACTAAGGGTTTTCAATAATCTGGTTGATCTTAAACCTCTCTGGGTGGCCCTTTGCGCAATAACGGCAGCCATCTTTGAGCTAAATCTTGGTGAATACATTCGCCATGTTTAGGGCCTTTGTTAACGGGAACTACCAGAACCGTTAAGATTTAAATTGGAAGCGTTTGTATTTCCGCTTGAATTATTGCTGTTTCAGATGGAACTTTCAGTTACAGTTGACGTTCTATCTCCGAAATCTAGTTTAGTAGTAAATCACCGTGGTGATTGGCAATTAACATGCATTATTAGTTTTTATTTGACCTCCGTGTCGATTTATAAAATCAACATCCTGGGTACTACCTCCGTGTCGATTAAAAAAATCAACATCCTGGGTATTTTATCCTTCGTGTTAACGCTAGTTAAAGTTCCTGAAGATATTAAACAGTTTCCTTGAATATCGTTGTATTTGAATACCTCCGTGTCGATTTAAAAAATCAACATCCGGGTGTTTTATTCTTCGCGTTAACGCTAGGTTAAGATCTCTCCTGATCTAAGATGTCTCCACATTAGATGCTTTTCTTGAATATTGTCTGTATGAAATCTCTCGTCTATGATTTTTTCTGCTCCAACCTCCTAAGCTTGCGTTTATAATATTCTTCTTTTCTTCGGCCGTCTTCTTCGGCATTTTTACGACAGGTGTACTTGCTACCGCGCACGAAAAAGGAATGAGCTAGACAGAGGCGCATCCTATGGATCCAGACTGGTGTGAAAAATTTTAACTAAAACGATCGAAAACACGTGTTTTGACCTTTTTAGTCATTTCATAACTCTTAAATTCGTGCGTGCTACCGTGTGAGTCAAAGGGACTACTTGGTAAATGAATATATCTGAAGAATGAAGCAACGAAATATAATTCTATTAAGAGCCTATACAACGATGCTTGCGAAGAGTGTGTGAGCAGGACTGAGCACGACGACGGCGCGGCGCGGCGGCGTCGCGGCAGGGCAGTACAGTTTATTGTACAGTTTGGAGGAAACTTTACGATTTTTTTCTATAGAGATTTTTTTATGCTAATTAAAACACGATTTCGCGATACATAGGACTTAGCATCAATCCTCAACTTTACCATATATTAATTTCAAAAAATAAAAGCTGCAGTATTTTAATATAACATAGGATCATGCTAAGCAATTTGAGGTACCTAGTATGGGTCCTTGAGTTTTCAAACACATTCGATCCTAACAACGTAAACATGAATACGTATAAACTTGCTGTTGTTCGCAATTTGTGCTTTTTGAATGCACTATTCATTTTAAATATTACGCTATTCACGTCTTGTTTACGTAGTTACATTCGAGTGAATTAAAAAAATAAAATGTACCTAAGTAAATTAAGGGTTAAGGGTTGTGTATTTTATAATAACTATTAAGTTTTGAGAGTTTAAATGAGCACTATGATAATTTATGGTCTTTCATTTAAGGATGTGCCAATTACCACCATTATCTAAATAGGTTAAATATGAAAAAACGTAACACCCTTTTCGGTGTTTTGCACGATCTGCGTCCTTAATAAGCCCAATGATCCTGCATGTGGTTGCTTTTGATGAGGTTTGTGGCCGTTATGCATCAAACTGACTCAATGATGATTTTCTTTTAGAAATACTCACCTGATGTGTGAAAGTCTTCGTAGCAATGTAGACTTAGTAAATCAATGATCGTAGAAATTCGTTAGTTCTGGAAGCATACAAAAAATATACTTTTTAAAATTTAAAATAGACATACGGTCAAGCATCGCACCTTCAAGAACTGCTCCTTCGTTACATGAAGATGCAAGCAGGTGCAGTGGCAGCCTTGTGTAACTTTATAACGTATTTTAATTACAAGTTCGATTCACAGTTACCACATCTTAAATACAATAATTGTGTAATGGAAGTAGTGGATAGATGGCGTTTGTTGCGATGAGAGGTGAGCCGAGGTGTGGTAAGCCGAGGTGTGGTGAGGCGAGGTGAGGCGAGGTGAGGAGAGGCGAGGAGAGGAGAGGCGAGGCGAGGTGAGGAGAGGAGAGGTGAGGAGAGGAGAGGAGAGGTGCGAAAGTTGAGGAGAGGGGAGAAACATATAAATGTGTGGGCTCTTATTAATATTTCTGTAATTGAGTATCACATTAAAATATAGTAATCTGAAAAGTTTGCATTTATTTAAGACCACTCCCTTATAATCAGAAGTGGCATTTTTATTAACCTACGCTTTAAGATGAAGAGAAATTGTAATGGCGGTAACCCGAGAAGATTTATTTTCAAGAAAAGGAAGTTTCCAGGCTAAACTAGTAATTATGAAAATTCTGATTCAACATCAAATTATTCATTGTCTAGCATATTGGAGCAAGTGGACAAAAGAATATCGGATTTAATGAATATCAAAGATATCAAAGATGAAAATCTACTGTGTCGTTACGCAATACTGAAAAATTGATTCCTGATTTCGATCCGTACAGTAACGACGTAAATGTAAAAAGTTGGATCAAGAAAATCGAACAATTAAGCAATATATACAACTGCTCAGATGAAGTAAAATCTTTTAAGATGTAGGTAATCCAAATTACCAGGACAGGCTAGAGTGTGGTTATAAATATTCAGAATTTTGCTGGTAAATACAGAGTCCCGGAAGTTCTTGTAAGAAGCAGTTTGGTGCGCGTCACTTCCAACGATGCTTCTGTAGAAAGCTATGTACAAAACAACGTCGATACAGCATGGGCGGTTTATCATACGCAATATCAAGCTCGATGCTTCATGATGGAGTTGGATATGTCCGTGTATGCAATATTAGCAACAATCCAAAGTTCTGGAAGAAGGGCGAATCTGTTGGAGAGATTACTGCGAATTTATCACCTTTGAGGAGCAAAGAGTTAAGTAGAGAATTAAATAATACTATCGTTATGTAAAATATTCGGAAATTATTTTAAATTAACAAATGTTGGCGATAACGATGAGTTTGCGATATTAAGATGTTTGTATGACTTCATGGTAACGGAAGTATGTTGGTAGCACTGTTAAAGAGGGCGCTAAATGCAATGAATGACGTGACATTCGATTGCAGCGCCATAAGTCATATCTTGAAGTAGGATGATGGCAAGTGACAGAGATACGGTTAGGACGGCTAGGTGCGTTGACGTATCTCAGACTGACTGTCGATAGTAGCTCGGTATTAATTGAGTTGGCATTGTAACTGACGGAACGGACTCGCGAATAAAGATTTTGTTGTGACTAAGCCAGGGTTATACCCAAACCCACAGACTCGGTACTAACTTACTAAGTAACTGTCCAGTGATTAATTCTATCGTGTTTTATGAGTAACGCTTCTTTTCGTTTTGTTCGTTTTTCCGACACAAAACAGTTATTCGGTTTGTTAGAACGATACTCTGACTGTTTTTCTGGTGTTCTGGGCGAAATAGACTTAATAGTTAGGGAAAGATGCGTATTAAGCTTAATGGTGATAAACCTATAAATAGGGAACCATATTGTTTGCCGTATGCTGAAAGGGAAGTCGGAATAAAAAGGTGCAAGAATTATTAGATCTTAAAATAATACGAGAGCCCGATTAAAACTATGCGTCCTTCATAACATCAGTAAAAATAAAAATTGAGAACTAGGTATCTAACGTCTTGTAAGCCGTAATAGTGTGTTTGTGCAAAAAAATGTTCTTAACGTGCTGTGGATAAAATTCGTGATAAATTATTGTGTGTCTTAAAAGATCCAATACGTTAATGTTGTTATTTTCATTACGCGTTTTAATGGATTCGTTTCTATTTCGTGCGAGTTTTCGAAACATGGCATCAAAATAAGATTAATCAATATATTTTGCGGTAGTTTTGTTATGACTTGTGCTGCTGTGGCAAAGTAAAATTGTTTTAAAATACCGTACGGTTTGTTGAATAGCAAATGGTTTATCGGATCAGCCCAGGTTTAAAACTGATTTGTGTTTCGATTTATCTTGTTACAATTTATGTTAAAAATAAGGTTTAACTATTTTGAAATAAGAATCACAGTATGGTGTTACTTAGTAAAAATCTTCTAGGATCGGATTTGATTTCAAATTAATTGAGGTTCGTTATTATTTTTTAAAAATAAGTACCTACGATTAGAATACGGTGAATTACGTTGCGATTGTTTTCTTACCATTTTGTTTCGTGCGAGGTAATCTAGATGAAATGGTGTTTTGTTCGGATTTGATATTGTTATAACTTATCGTCTATTCAACGTTGTAAAAACTGTGAGTTACGAGTGAGTTTATTCTGTGGACATATTGAAAAACTATAGAGATTATTTTACGGACGGACTATGATAATTTGTTCTATGAGAATTGGTTATGAATTTCGTTATTATTATTTTGATCAAATAGATTTTGAGGATTTAAATTCTCGTTTTGCGTCACAATTTTTGCTGTGGTTTGTTTGTTTGGTTCGGTAGTATACAAGTCGCTCAGATTGTTACACCCTCAGTGCATTCGTAGACGTAGGTGTCACATTGGCTGCCTTATCACGTAAATATTAGCGATCAGCTATAATGGCGCAGTCATCACGCCATGGACGCGCGATCCATTACTTTACATCGTATTATGTAAGTGATATCTGTTCAATCATTCGTTGATCGCAGAATGCATTTATTGCTACGATACTAGTGCCAAAAACAATTTAGTAGCTAAAAAAGAAACTAATCAAATGTGAAACAGATGTTTGCTTTCAAAATTTCGCAGAAAAGTATGAAAGTCAAAGGGATTATATGCACTTTTAGTACATCAATTGTACGATAGAGGCAGCACAGTCGTCGGATTGCTATAGCTTTGTTTTTGCTGTAAAGTCATTCGAATTGGTTCTTTTTTAGCAAATCTTGCGCAATTCATGCCATCGCTTTGCTCTTGCAAGTTACCTGATAAGGCAGCGGGCTTCATTTTGCGTCTCAGTGAGGCCACGATTGTGAGTGGCGTGCGTCCTTGTGTGTTAGAATATTGTGTACCTACTGCGCGATCTTGATGCGTTAGTTGCGGATTGATGGGTTTTGTCGAATCTACAGTATGTACCTACTTGGTGGATAGTAATGATATCACGGTGGAGCGGATGAAATTTTGTTGTTAAGCGGCCTACATATTGCTTTTTTTAAATAGTCTGAATATTGAAGTTTTAGGTTTTCTTTCTGATAATCGTGTATCCGTGACTCGGTAGAATTCGCCTTGTATCTTGCCGATCTTCGATTATTTTGCTGAGATTCTTAGAAGACACGTTTTTTTTTCTGTTTAGGTAATAATAAGCTTGTTATTATTTTGGCAATTGAAACGTAACATGACGACAGTATGTGTGAACCACGGAGATAGCTAATGGCGTCGAGAAGTAACTAGATTATTGAAAATGCGTTTTAATGTCTAAAGCCAATGCGTTTAAATAATACCTTGAATTTGTTGCGATTAACAGAAAAAGCTGAATTTTACTGTCAAAAAAAAATTGTAATACCTACTTTGTTGTTGTGAATTATGTGGTGCATCGACGGCTGGCACTCAACGAAATATTGATTGATTGATTGATGTGGTGCAATGCGGTGCTCTTATTGGTGTGATAAACGCTATAACCGGAGAGAGGTTATGAGTGTGAGGATATGAAAGTAATGGAGGTTGCATTACGTTTTGTGACGAGCTTTGCATTGTTTGCTAATTAATTGAGTTATCCTAGTAGCTTATGATTGCTTTGTTTGTAATGTTCGACCGCTGTCAAATTATTTGTTGTTACATTCAAAGTAAATTTCATTGTCATTGGGGTTTTCTTATCGCAAGTACTTATTGCGAATCGTACAATGCACTGACGTTAGCCGATTCCTACTGAGTTTCTTGCTGGTTTTTCTCATTAAATGGATCTTCTAAACCAGTGGTAGCTTTGTGTAAATTGTTAAATTTTGGATTTAAAATTTTGATGGCAATATTAAATGGAAGCAATATTGAAAATATGTGGCGGTTACAGTTATGAAGTTGCCGAAAGTACAAGTATCCATTGAAGTTGTAAAGAAAGTTTTTGTTGTGGAAAGAGATTTAATGTGTTTTAGATGCAGGTTCTTGTTTGTTGGTTGGGTGACTACGCCAGAGTGATTCTGGGTAGTGTGTTGAAGGGGTCATTGGTTGAAAGATTTTATTGCAATTATGATTGCTGTAAACCACTAACGAACCTTGTTGTTAATGATTACATTAATGGATTTGAATGGTTGTTTAATTTGGAGATAATTGTCACTCAATGGTGCTTGGAACTTGGTTAACTAAAACGATATTTTTATTTATTTAACGTTCAAACATGTGAGGTTCATACTGATGTGTGAAATTTTATTTCCTGAAATTAACGGGGATAGTGACCGCCGATGCCTTAAGATCATATGGTAGTACCCCATCATATAGCGAAACAGTAGCTACAAGAGATGACTTAATAGACTTGCTGAAGAGTTTAATTAACATATTTTTGCGCCAATTGCGGCGCAATTGTTTCAGGACGGCCGAATGTAATGGAAGTAGTGGATAGATGGCGTTTGTTGCGATGAGAGGTGAGCCGAGGTGTGGTAAGCCGAGGTGTGGTGAGGCGAGGTGAGGCGAGGTGAGGAGAGGCGAGGAGAGGAGAGGCGAGGCGAGGTGAGGAGAGGAGAGGTGAGGAGAGGAGAGGAGAGGTGCGAAAGTTGAGGAGAGGGGAGAAACATATAAATGTGTGGGCTCTTATTAATATTTCTGTAATTGAGTATCACATTAAAATATAGTAATCTGAAAAGTTTGCATTTATTTAAGACCACTCCCTTATAATTGTATTGACTCCAGAATTATTCTTAGATTTGTTTCTTTTTTTAATTCAATATAATTTTTAACGTCATTAAAATAACATTTACATAACATTTCATTTATTAGTTAAAAATTATTGTTGTAATGATGTGCTGTTCAGAACGGCGCGTCGCTGCCCGCGCCGCTTCCCGCGCCGCTTGCCGCGCCGCTTCCCGCGCAGCTGTCGCTGTCGTCCAGTTTGCAGCCTTACCCGGGCGCCAGACTTAGCTTCAAAGATTTGCACAAATCTTTGACGACTTTGCAAAGTCATTTGAACACATATTGACGTAACCTGCCAGACTTGCTTCGCAAACACTTTTCTCCAGAGTATGCTAGTAGACAACAAACAAGATGGACAACGATTTTGTAGACTCAGTTAGCCTGTATTATTTGTATATATGTAATTTTTTTTTTATTTGTTATTTTTCGGGTTCCATGTACATAGTTGCCCCTGTAACAACTCTACAAATTCCAGAACGCACTCGCTGCCCCAGTCCATTATATGGCCGCATGCAGTGTAACATGCACACAACCGTCCCGCTCAACAACGCTCGAGCAACTGGACACTGAACAAGTGTGGCAGGCCACGCAAACATTTGCACACATTCAACTTTGAACGCTTTGATGTGTGGAAAAAGACCGACACCCCGATGGCAAAGTGCAAAGCTTTGTGCAAACGTTGAATACATATGCAAAGTCCAGCGCCACACATAGCATTCAAACATTTGTTCAAACATTTGAAGCTAAGTCTGGCGCCGGCCTTAGACTCTGAACCTAAAACATTAAATTTTGGGTTTTAATTATTGAGGTAAGTATATCCAAAATTTTGTAAATTATAGGTATTTAAAAATAAATGTTTTATTTTTAATTTTAAATGTTTTGTGTTAACATCAAATGGCACTGGAGTGTCAAAGTTTAATTTTTATTTAAGAATACAAATTTTAAGAGTTTTACTGTGAGGCATAGCATAGCTACAGTGAACTAGCACTTGATCGTCTGCTTCATGTCGTCTACTTTTAATGACTCTATGATATAACATTGTTAAATTTTTTGTTACAGATTCAGGAGTTGAGTTTGTAAAATTGCAGCGAGGCAGAAATTTAATTAAGATTGGAAAGTACAAGTTCTGCGTCAGCACAATCAAAAGGGCCGTCAACGTTGGGTTCGTTTGACACAACTCTAAAGCCTATATCAAACCTACGAAGATGTTATTTTATCCTGCAATTACAAACATAATCATAAATATTTTTAAAATTTTTTGGATAACGGTCTTGGGAGAAATTTTTTTCAATATCTCCACCATTACCAAGGTGTTAGTGACTCCAATTTTGGCTATAATTTAGTTATTTTCTATTAGAGAACCGAGAATATAGATACTCTGTGAATGGTTTAGCATTTCATTGAAAGAAAGTTTTAAAACAGAGAACTGTATATATTTTTTACCTTACCACCTCTTTCAATTACCGTTTCGATCTCTGTCCACTTCAGGATCATGCATTTGTATTATGAATGGTGGTCGCGAACGGTCTGTTCAAAATAGCTGTTCTATCTCTGCATATGCGTTTCGTAAAAGGCGGTTAATCCGAGTGATCACGGCTTATTGATAGGAATCTATTAGGATATTTGCATAATTAGTTTAAAGTAACCAAAATAAATAAATTCTAAAATTGCCCCCTACAGATTAAATTACATAAAAATGTTGTATTCCAGCAATTCGTCCTCTGATCATCAACGGGTATCGTTTCTCCAAGATCTCCCACAGCCGCGTGAGCAGCTGGCAGTGCCGCGCGTGGCGCCGGAGTCGCTGCACGGCGTTCCTCATGACCTGCGACGGCGCCGTCGTCAAGTCCGACCTCCGGCATAGCGCAGGCTGCGTCCATATGTATGAACTGGCCAGCTCTAGAAAACCGTCTTAATCCAAGCAATAGCATTATTATATGTATAATAACTAGCTTTTTTTCCAGAAACTCCTTCTATAATACAACCATTCTTATTACTTAATTCTTTTATACACAAAAAGTATCATTTATAGAAACGACTTTTAAAAAAAAATACAAAGAAATAATTATATCTATCCGCTAACATATTAAGCAAACCATGGTCACTCTAAATTACCATTAAAATAAAGGCAACTACGCGCTACTATAAAACATCTTGGAGTACTACGTCGTAGAATTACCAATGAAATGCCGCTTCGTAGTAGGTATGTTCATTAACAGTGACTATTTTTTTAAAAGTTTGTGATTCCATATTTTAACTTTTTTGTACTGACCAACGCTAAAATAAACATGCAGGTATGTTTATATTGTATCAAAGAAACTAACACTTAAATTTGGCTGGTGACTACAAATCAACCCTGTATATTAAGATTTTAAAACCATCTTTTGTAACTTAAATTATACACATATTCAATTCAGAAAGACCTGGTTATAGCGAGTTTATGTCTGGCTAAGTGTTGAAAAAAATATTAGCTTGAGAAAGCCTATGAATATAATTGAATGAATATAGTTAAATAAAAAAGCACAATTTAATCTGTGTCTTTTATCGTGGTAAGTGAATTTTGTGATAAGACTCGATGTCTTTGACGATACATTGCATCTAAATTTTGATTAATGATACGCCAGCAAAATTATATGTGTACTTTTCATTTGATTGATTTCGTTATATTTTAATTTGATATGTAATTATATGTTTTATGTAAGTATTTTGATTATATTACGAATGCATTGAAAGAGGTTGTAGTAGACTTTGTTTTTTTTCTGTTGTTTTAGTTATTCTCCTGATCAAATTTGAATTCGGTCTTCATTTGATGAGCTATCAGTAGCTTATTATTAATGATTAAACGAACTTACCTGTATGTGAAGTTCTATCATAATTATACGATAGATTAATCCGAAGATATTAGCATTTAACACATGGCGCCAGAAGTCGCACATTCAATTGAGAATCAATCAGAATTCAAATAAAAAATCACATACAGGTAAGTTCGTTTAATCATTAATTATAGTCAAGATAAGCCCTCAATATTAGCATTTAACACAATATGTAGATCTTGAGAGAAATATGAGTTTATATGAAATATCAATCTCATGAACGAAATAAAATATTATCTTTTTTTTTTATATTGTAAGGATAGGACATTTGTCTTCCATGCCACCTGATGGAAAGTGCGCATGAAGACTATGGTGTTACACGTCCATCCACGAGAAACCTATTTACTCGACACTTAAAAGTTTCAGGACTGTAGTGGTCAGGAAAAACAGACGCAGGCAGATTGTTCCACACCTTGGCAATCCGTAACAAAAAGGAACTATCGAAGCGTTTTGTTCGACTTCTTGGTAAATCCACTATATAGGGATGGAAGTTCTGTCTGCGTCTGGTAGTCCGGTGGTAAAAAGGGGTGGGTTCAATTTGGTCAAAAAGAGCACTCGCACACTCACCAAAATTTAGCCGATAAAATACTGTCAAACAAGTAACCTTACGACGATGCTCCAGCGTCTGCAATTTTTTATTTGTAAGATTGTTGTTATTTATGAGTTTACGGGCTCTTTGGTCAACAGAGTCTAGCGCTTCGAGCTGGTATTTGGCAGAACCATCCCAAAGGTGACTACAGTACTCCATGCACGACCTCACTTGGGCTGTGTATAAGTTGAGCAGCCGTTCAGGGTTGAAGTACCGCCGGACCTTCGAGATGATACCCAATTTTTTGGAAGCCGTTTTTGCCATAGACTCAATTTGTTGACCGAAGTTTAAATCTTTCTTTCTCAATAATCTTTCTACTTGAAATTGATTATTTATTATTTTCCTATATTTAAGAATAATTAAATAACAAAATACTTTAATAGGAATACTTAAAATGTTCCGATGCTATATAATCATATTTTTCAATCACTATAATTATAATCAATAATTTATATAATCGTATAGAATTGTAACACTCATAATTAACATAGTTTATTGTGTATGATCACTTTCAATTAATGATATAGCAAAGGTGGTTTGTAAGTTACTATCTGCAATATCTCTTTGGTAAATTTTTGCAAAAGTATTCGATGTTCTACTCCAACTGGCAGTTTTTCTGATAGTGTCTAAATTTAAACCTAACTTTAAAGCTTTTGAGGAAGCCGCGTGCCTTGAGCTTTATGCTGTGAAAACAGACACATCATATACCACATTCGGCTAGAGCAATATAACCCACCGACCTAGTGTCTGGGAAGTGAATGATTTGTAAGGTTTCTTGAGACTAATAAAAAGAGATGTATAATTACTGCAACGTAATTTTTTGGTTATTTCTAAATATGATATTTCTATAATATAATATTTCTAGATAATCATGATACAAATTACTCTGTAAGGACTAGGAACGACCATAAGTTAGCATTTCCTAAATTAAGGCTGGCTAAAAGCAGCAAATCATTTATTGGAATGTCAATACGTATATATAACAAAATTCCGAAGTCAATTCAATCCCTGCCATTCAATAAATTTAAATCAATCATTAAAAACACTCTATCTCGAAAAGCTTATTATAAAACTAAAGATTACTTAGATGATAAAAAGGCATGGGATTAAGCACAACAGGATATTTCTAAAAGTTTCTAATCTATATCTATCTATATCTATATCTATCTATACTTATAATAAATCTGTAGAGAGGTCAATTCTGTACATGAAATATTTTTTCAAAATAACTATCAGGGGGTGATTAGTGATCGATACTGATGCCAAAAATGCAATCAGTAAAATTTTTGTCTGTCTGTCTGTCTGTATGTTCCTTATAGAAACAAAAACTAATCGACGGATTTTAACGAAACTTGGTAAAATTATTCTTCATACTCCTGGGCAGGTTATAGTATACTTATTATCACGCTACAATCAATAAGAGCAGAGCAGTGAAGGGAAATGTTGGAAAAACTAGAGAAGTTACTTCATTTTTTAAGCTTCCGTCGCGTGTGCAGCCTTTATGGTTAAAGCTACATAGAAATCATGTATGACAGAAATATTCTTCATAAAATTCTATAAAAAATATCCCACAACAGTATATGTCTATATTTTATGGTTGACTCACAATAACACGTGTAAATCCCGATAGCTTAGCAGTTCGGAGCTTTCTGATTATATTTGTTTACTCTTACGTTTATAATACTCTCACTCATCCCTAATTTAAAAAAATAACATTATTACCTATTTGTGGCGTCCTCCGACGTGACCCACAGAGAATCAATATATTATTTCCTATTCATCAAACGTGCTCGATAAAATCAATACCAAGATAAAATCAAATATTGTTAACTTAATTATGCACGTACATCTTACTATATAAACTGTTTCTGTTTGTTAATAAATTGTCACTCAAGATGTAATCGTGTCTTGCTTTAAAACCCTTTCCTGGTCGTAATATTGTGGTGACCCCGAAGTTAGTCACGCAGCCAATTCAGCAAGATGTTTTGAGGACCCGACCAGAAATAAAAAGGAAAATGGCACTACGTGCTCCAGTCAATCCTGTTACATTGGAACCTGAAGTTGCCGCCAGAAACATATCGGAACGTATCCCACGCTTCTGGCAAGACCAACCCAAATTATGGTTTACCCATTTCGAAGCTATAGTCGCCGCACAGAAACAAGGAGATGTCTACAAGTACAATCTGGTAATCGCACAATTATCGAAGGATGAACTACGCGAAGTCAGTGACATCATCGTTAACCCTCCGGAAGAAAACAAATATAAAACTATTAAGGACCGCCTCATTTATTGTTACGAAAATACGAAGCAAAAGAGGTTTCAACGTTTATTCTACCGGATATTTGATAACTTAAGTAATGAAATTAACGAGGTCACTAGACATGCAAATCAGCTGACACAGATGAAAACTGAAATTGCTGCACTACGCGACGAAAAGTATCGACGCAGTGAATTCCGTTCAACATCAAGGTCAAGAAGTGCATCGAGGTATTGTAAACAAGGTCAATATCATTAGCGATTCTAGAAAAAGACACATAAATGTCAACCACCATGTGCCAGAAAAAAGCAGATCAAACGACGGAAAAAAGCTCATTGAGAAAGTTACTGAGCTGACAATGCCTGCAATAATTATCAGAGCAAATCATCCTATCGTTGAAACTGTTTCACAGGAAAGTAGCATAAGAAAATTACTGGAAAATATGAAGATATAACCAAGGCAGCAACCAAAACATCTAACTTCAAGCTCAAAAGAGGAACACTTGCAACATCTGGACATAATTTTTAAAGGCCTGCATGAACTGGGGATAACGATTAACATAGAATAATGCGAATTTCTCAAGACCGAACTCGATTTCTTAGGTTATCATATAACGAGCCAAGGAATCACTCCAACGGATGAGAAAGCAAAAGCTATTCGTCTTAATTGATATTATGGTCTTACGTAATCTTAGTAAATTGCTAGGTTTGCAAGGGGGGAGTATCTGTGGCGTCCTCCGACGTGACCCACAGGGAATCAATATATTATTTCCTATTCATCAAACGTGCTCGATAAAATCAATACCAAGATAAAATCAAATATTGTTAACTTACTTATGCACGTACATCTTACTATATAAACTGTTTCTGTTTGTTAATAAATTGTCACTCAAGATGTAATCGTGTCTTGCTTTAAAACCCTTTCCTGGTCGTAATACTATTCAATAAAAAAAAAATCATAGAAATCTGTATAGAAACACCAAACTTATACATGAAATACGCTAATAACCCATCGCGCGTGAATACTGAATGATATAGGGATTATTTTTGCGTAACGGTTGCCGCGCTCGACGCGGCTCGCGGCGCGGCGGTAGGGTATAAAAAGGCGGGAGGCGAGCGCAAGCTTTTGCGCGATTTAATATAGGTAGGTAGGTACAGAAGGAACAAGCGTTACATTACCTGTCAAATTTCCCCAACCAATTTTAACTTATTATCGAGGGCATAGAGTTCAAATTCAAGTAAAAACTTTTGACAGATTTGTAACGCTTGATGTTCTGCCTTCTGTACATACAGAGATAAAATGGAAATCAAGGTTTTGTTTATTTCATGATCGTTTCTGCCTCTTGGAAGTCAGAAACCGTAGATTTCTTCGGAATAAAAAGTAACGTATGTGTTAACTACTATACCAAATTACATTAATATTGGCTTAGCCGTTTGGCAGTGAAAAGCAGCCATACATAACTATAGGTAGTATTGTATGTACACTGATAATGGCTGGATGGATGGATTTTTGCTATTCTTTCACGCAAAAACTACTTAGCTTTACCAAGAATAACAATAAGCTAAGTATAATTAATGAAGATATTGCATGAATTAAGTAAAATTGAAGGCATTAAATAAAACACTTTTTAACCGGAGTTACATTTTAACTCGACGTTTTGGTGTCTTAGGTGGTCACGAGCGACTGTTAAAATTTAAAATGTAAATATACGCGATAAATCCTGTTAAAAAGTGTTTTATTTAATAGTCATACATAATAGTTATCGCGAAAACTTAAGACAATATTAAAATCTATGTGCCTTTGTAATGTACCTAATAGATAGTTACCTACCTATGTTTGTGGGTAGGAGTTTAACATATTATATGGGCGAAGATTCTTCATTTTTATTTTTGTTATTAAAGATAGTTAGGACCTTGGAGAAGAAAATAACCTACTCGAAATATTAATTCAATACAGACGAAGTCGCGGGCATCATCTATGTAATATACCTACCTACCTATACTTTTTCACAAAACCTAGGTGAAACTGCGGATCACTGCTTTGTTGTAACAGTTTTTGAAGTAATTCTGTCTGTTTATCTATCAGTAACGATTTCACAGCTAAACTACTGAGTCGATTTTGACGAAATTTAGAATAAGGTAAGTTTTGACTTCAAGGAGGATATAATAATAGTATTTATCCAACTCTAATAAACGGTATCCACGCGGACGAAGTCGCGGGTCACAGCTAGTTACTTAATAATTTTGTTTACGGCTTGGCTGTGCAGTGCATTATGACATACTGGTGACTGTCCCACTCACTTTTCTTGTCAAGACATCAGCAAGAACGTCATGCTCCCTCAGGCGGCATGGCTAGTGGTAGCGTCGGGTATCGGGTCACCCTCTTCCCTAAAATATGGTTGAGGAGGGTGATGGCTGGTGCTTGCGTTAACTCGTGAACGGGTGCTGCTAGCGGTGCCAGGTCGTTTTGCTAATGATACTATGACTATTTTATTCCATTCTTGTTCAAATACTCTGGTCCCAGTTTGTCATGTTCGTATAGTGCATCCATAGCTAATTGCACCTGCTATGTAAGCAATTTGGTTGTGGCATGACATTGGCTCTCACAATTAGCTGTCTTGTGATTGTTTTTATTTCATGTCACGGTCAATTTGTACTGTACCTATTTGTATTAATTTGATAATTCTGACTGAAAAAGAGTGCCAAGAGTTTTTTTCCGCCGGCTTTTTTTGTCTCTTGTTCTACTGTAATATCTTATTTAACAACTATCAACAACTAGTTAAAGCCGAAGTATGTGATGACTGACTTCATCAAGTGTTTTGTGAAATTCCTAAGATAAATAAAACTTTTTGAATTTTTTTTTTATGTTTCTTAAGTCAGCACAGGGCAAATCTGTGGATTTTCCTGGAAATAAGGTAATATTAGCACTGGCTGTTGGCTTCCTGGGCGAGAGGTTTCAAGAAGATCAGGAATTTTTATAATAATTTTATGTGTTTGTTTTTCTATGTTGTGGATATTACTTTTTGCGACCGTTTACATTCTATGTGCTGTAAGTAATGCCAAAAGAGTAATTAGGTTTTTAGAAATTTTCTAGGTTTAATGAACTATTAGGATACCATTTTTCTAATTTATTTAAAACTAAATCAAATCAAAAACCTTTTATTCATAACAGGTTTACAAAAGAAATACTTTATGAATGTCAAAATCGCCTCATTATCCTTCAATATTGCAACCTACTTTTTCGGCTTTAAGAAACGAAACGAAATTTGAACCCTATGTAGACCGAGAGGAAAAAAGACGGTGGAAAACTGGAGTCGTATCCCAAGTATAATCATACTTCGGAAGTGGAGGTCGAATTCTATATACTCCTTTAAAAAACCATCTTAGTCTATCGTCATCTGCTTTTTTAGATCCAAGAATTAATGACAAGGCGGACCGGCAGCCATTCAAAGTGCCATATTGAGCTCCTCCTTCGAAGAGTTTAGTTGAAAATATGACACTAGGAATAGACGCATCAAATAAACTTACTTGATTGCTATTGCAAAACTGATACCACTTTTTCAAACAGCAATTATATTGGCTTACTGAGTTCTCTGATAAGGAGGCCAAGATGATGTAAATTGCTAATGCTGTTACTTGTTTTTAATTATTGCTGAGGTGACAAGACTCCTGCAACCAGGGTAACTTGTTGGTGAATGCTGTCGTTGCTGGAAATAGAATAGGAGAAATAATGAGATTGGGCTAGGCTTAAAAACTAGAGGTTTTGTAATTAAAAGCTTTTGAAAAAGCGGATACCAAAGCTGCGATGGCCATAAAGGAACAACTCATATTCCTTTTTTTATTTTCCTGATTACTTTTAAAATTTTTGAAATGGTGGAAAACCATAAAAGATTTTTTTTTACCACGATATGGTAAATGCATTGGTAGCAAATCCATCGAGATCTCCACGACTTTTATTAATCCTACTAGCAAAAATGTCTATTTTCGGATTACCAAAAGTACATTTAATCTTTCCAAATGCAGAATCAGCTAATTCCCCTATATCAGGATGTGTCCTACCGTAGGACTCCTACGTGATTCTGCATCGGCTAGTATATTTTCTTTAGAGCTGATATAATTTGCGTAAACTATAATACCTCGAGCCTCGAACCATTACCATAGTTCTCGTGTGATTTGGGTGAGATCAGGAAACTGTATACTACCCATACGATTAATGTATGATATGGCTGTAGTATTGTTGATTCGAAGAAGAATCTGTCAGTTATATAATGATTTTCCAAATATTTTCAGGCCTAAAAAGCAGCTAAAATATCTAAACATTTAATGTGATTGGATCTTTCCTCTGTTGACCACGAGCCACTGGCAGTTTCCTCACCCCACCCCGTAGTTGAGGCATCACTAAAAATTTCCAGATTTTACTCATCATATCTAATACCCTTCACTGGATTATTAAGAACTTTAGCCCACCATACAAAATCCGGCTTTAAAGTTAAAGGTAAGTTCATATAACTATCATAATCCTCATTGTTTAATTTTAGGCTTAAATATTTTTGTCTTTCAAACTCTTTTGTATAAAGCCAGCTGTATTCAAGGGCTGGACAAGTTGAAGTCAGCAAACAAATAAATTGAGCGAATTCTCTAATTTTACACCGACGTAGACCCATAAACTTTTATAAAGCAGTTTGTATTTTTAATACTTTTTCAGATGGTATACTTAACTGGATTTGTTTTGTGCCTATGACAAATCCTACGAATTTACACGTATTACTTGGTTGTAAATTTGACTTGTTTAAATTAATTATAATTCTAAGACTAATTAATAAGTTTTTTGGGACATTTAAATTGTCTAAACAAAATGAAATGAAATGAAATGTAACCGTACAACGTTTCATTACTTCACTTTGCACTGAGAGAGAAAATAAAAATATACTTCATAATTCATTTATTTCGCAAAAACTTATACTAATTTACAGGTTGTAGGGGCATCCTTTTAAGTATTAATTACCTGTGTCAGGATACCCCGCTATTCCTTAAAATACAACAAATATAACTAGCGACAATTTTATTCGTAATACAATAACTATATAAAATAAACTTAATAAGTACGCGACAATTTAATAAAATTTAATAATTAGGTAGAAATTTTACAATAATTTACAATTATTAGGTACGATTTATTACTTAGCAATTAGTGATTTACTATCATGTTAGGATCTTTATTATGGAATTTATATTTATTAAAATAAAACGTTCCTATCAATAAGGCCTGAGTAGGTGTATACATACATGAATATATAGGTAAATAAATAAAGTAAGATACATAAATATGCATGCAGAATTATACATAGAAGTAAGTAAATAAATATAATAATTATATTTAATGCCCATATACCAACATATTCAAACCATGACTTTGAACAGCTCCTCCACTTCTCCGTAATTGAGAGTCAATAACCACTCGGTGACTTTGTTCTTTAGTTCGGATAAAGCCATCGGATAAATGTTAAGAACTTTGTTTACCTTGTTGTATAAGTAAACGGATTGTTTTTTATATTGGTGCAAAGCAAACGTTATTTAACAGTACAAGAATCCACGATATCTTATACGATACACGATATACTTAGTTTTTATTTGTTGTCCTCCTTTTTTCCGCTTAAGTGCAACTTGAAGAAGTATTTTTTAATAATTCTTGCATAGTTTCTTCATTTAACTGTATGAGTAATAAGCATGAATATGAAATATTACTCAAAGATCAAACCTGCCTGTTTCGCCAAAACCATTCAATGAATCAGGGGACGATGGCCGGCTTTGGTTGTAATTATTCCCTCGTATATTATTGAGTCAGTAGAACAAAACATTGGAATACATGAAACTTCCGGGTTTTGTTCTCCAGTATTCTCAAGGATACTATATTGTTTACTAGAACTTGGACTAATGCACAATTTGTTGTCTTGATAAAATTTTCATTTTTTTATTTTAGATGAATCAATGTCGTTTTCATTTTCTGATTTTCCAGTAGATGACATTTTTTTTTCTGTATTTAATATAGCCTTACAACTTTTTCGGTTACGTAGGCTAGATATGTTATCAATAACTAAAATATTACAATACACAAAGAATACATAGTTAACAATAACTTATAAACTATCATTTATTCTTTTTTCGAATGAGTAAATGAGGAAACTTAATACTCTGTCACTATAAGTACCTTCGAAATTAGAACTAAGGCGTGAATGCAAAAGGAAAAACAATTCTAGATGACATTTTCCAAAAAAAAAATGAAATGTTTAACTTTTTTTGTTATTATTAATATTTTTGATTGGAGTATCTATCCGTAAAACTTTGTTATATTATAACTGTTTCAACTCTTCTGAAACACTTGATGAATCACATAAAGTTAGCCTCTTTCTGCATTCAATAGTATGGAAGATCCATAATTATCATTTTTACAATCAACTACGTATGCAGAAGTATTGGAATAAGCTTCCGCAAGCGCGTCGTCGACAGCGTGTCTCCGTACCGACACTTACCGAAACCCTAAACGTGTAGTACGTGCAGCATCCGCGTCATCCGCGCTTCACCCTATGCGGCTATGAGTCCTAAAATTTACGAGGCAGATTTGACGTCACTCCGCATTGTAATTGATTAGTTTCTATTCAGTGCGTATGACTCCTATTCAGCCTCGTGTCTTATCAACTACACCATTTATTTAGAGTCCGTAAGGGAATTGATTTTTTTTAATTGTCTCTGTCATACTAGTAGGAATATTATCATAATCATCCCCCGCATAGAGTGAGACAAGGTGATTTTGACTGCCGCACTAGCAAGAAGACACGCTTGGTTTCGTTTCCACCTCATAATGCCGTGAACCTGTTAATTGGTGTGATGGTCTGGGGATTTTTCATGTATTTTTTCTTCATTTTCATTTCAGGTCACCCACCTTTGGATTCTATTCGATATGAAATGACGAAGTATGGAAATCCATGCCTCGCGTGGGGACAATATCGCTTCACGAAGAAGTTGACGAGGAAATCCAAGACTTGGTGGGATTGCTCCAAGAAATGGTGCGGGTGCAAATGCGTCGCCGTCACAGTCAATGACCGTCTCAGCAAAATTATCGGGTGGCACAGTCACTCAGACTAACTCCTGTAAATCCTTTAAATTAAAACTGAACGAATTAATTAGTAACAATACTGTAGTTGTATTGGTAGTCATTCATTTGTAAATTACCGTTTTAAATTTAATTCTTAATTCTAGAAACGTACAAAAATTATTTTGTTTTAAACATCTGATAAAAGCTAATTTATTTTGACTTTCATTTATTATATTACGAAGAATCAAAATTTAATTTTTTATATGTTTTGTGAGTATTTGGTTTACATAAAATGTATTTAATCATTAAAATTATTAAAATGTAGGTACTAGAATATCATTAAAAATAAAATAAAATAAAATCCCCAGACAATCACACCAACTACATGGCCCCAAAGTAAGCATAGCTTGTGTTATGGGATACCATATAGCGAACTAGGGGGGAACCTAGAATATAAATACATAAATAGATAAACACCCAGACACGGAACATTTTTTTTTCTTGTTCCGTGTGGGGATCGAACCCGCAACCACTGGCGTCTGAGGCAGATAGGTTTACCCCATCGCCAAAATGGGCGTCAATTTATTAAAGGAATAACTTTTTTAAGTGTCCCCTTCACATAACGCACGGTATCTTCCATAATTATCATTTTTACAATCAAAAACTGAACAAAAACATAGGTACTGAACGCCGTTTTTTCAAATAAAGGTATACTTAAGTACTTTAATGCGATACGTGCAGCTAAATTTTTTTTACACAATTAGAATCATTTTATAGAAACGATTTTTGCAAAAAAATATATGACTTTTTTAACAAGGAAATTAATATATCCGCTGACATATTAAGCAAAGTTTGTTCACTCTAAAATACCATTAAAATAAAGAAGACTACGCGCTACTGCAACACATCTTGTAGGATTACGTCGTAGTATTATCGATGAAATGCTGCGTCGTAGTAGCAATAATCATCCACAGCGACTATTTTAAAAAAAGTTTGTGGTTCCATATTTTTACTTTTTTGTATTGAGCGACGCTAAAATAAATATCCGGGCATGTTTATATCGTATCAAGGAAACTAAAATTTAAATTTGGCTAGTGACCAAAAAATAAACCCTTTTTTTATCTGGAGGAAAACATGCTGTCACGACCGTCCAAGGGGAAACGGTGTTGTCCTTTTGGGTTCGATTTCTGCTGCATAAACCCTGTATTGTCGGATATTATTCATCCTATCATTTAGCTATTAAGATTAATTCGATCTCATTTTATATTCAAACTAGCTTTATCCCGCAACTTCGTATGCGCTTAACTACCCTTCTCGTGGAAATTTCAGAAACTATACAACCAGACACCCACTGAAAGAACCTTTATACCAAGCATCACACCCATGCACTCAAGGAATAAGTTTTTTTCATACAAACTAAAAATCATATATTTCCCGTGCCCGTGGGAATTTCGACAATTTTTTTCGTAGCACAACCAGTCACTCTTTGAAGAACCTTTATGCGAAGTATCACATCCGTACACTCAAGGAATAAGATTTTTCATACAAACTAAAAAGTCCAACCACTTCCCGTAGGAATTTCGGGAATTCCTTCCATAATACAAACAGACACTTATTGAGGAACCTTTATATCAAGTATCACATCCGTGCACTCAAGGGATGGGATTTTTTCAAACAAACTAAAACATCATATATTTCCCGTTCCCGTGGGAATTTCGGGAATTCCTTTCATAACACAACCAGACAAACATTGAACAACCTTTACGTCAAGTTTTACATCGATGCACTCAAGGAATAAGATTTTCATACAAAATAAAAAGTCCTATATTTCCCGTTCCCGTGGGAATTTCGAGAATTCCTTTCTTAATGCACCCCTACATCTTCCTAAGAATGTATGTTCCAAATTTCAGCTCTCTACGCCCGGTAGTTACGGCTGTACGTTGTCTGTCAGTCACTCAGTCAGTAACGGAACAGTTTTATATATATTGATGATGATTAAAAAGACAAAAAGTAAAACCAATTTTTGTTATAATATTGAAAATAAATAGAGTGAAAAGATTTATGGGGCTGATACAGCAATGGCTTTATTTGCGCTTCTTAAGTGCTTGTGCTTTCAACCGACTTCCAAAAAAGGTTCTCAATTCGTCTGTATGTTTTTTTTGTCTTTGTTATATGATATTTCGACAATTATGAATCGATTTTGAAAATGCCTATTTCATTTGATAGACGATATTTCATAGTTGGTCCCATGTAAATTTCATCGAAATCGGTTGAGCGCTTCATTGAAAATTTCAAACTTTTGAAAACATATGTATGATTTCGGCGAATGTTTACGTTGATTACATTTTAACTCAGCGAAAGTTTTGACGTGAAGTCGGTTTTTTAATGCTCTGCATTCGTTGATTATAGTTAGTCTTTTACCTAAGTATGTAAATAATTTTTAGGTGCATAACTAAGTAACTTTAGCTTTCTTGTGACTATTTATTTTCTTTTTTTTTGTCCACCTGTGAAACTTTTAAATAAGGTACTTTATTATAGGTAACAAGGTTTACTTAATTTAAATTTTCCAAATATTGTAAAAAAAGAACTAAATATTATGCTCAAATATAAAATAACTTGACAACCACTTTGGCGATGAGGTAAACCTGTCTGCCTCAGACGATAGTGGTTGCGTGTTCGATACAAGCAAACAAGAAAAAAAAAGTTCCGTGTCTGGGTGTTTATCTATTTATGTTTTTAAATAAATAAACTATGGGGCCATGTAGTTGGTGTGATTGTCCGGGAATTTGAAACGTCTACAGGCTGATGATGATGATGTTGGTGATCATGATTTATTTATAATTTGGTGTACTTACTAGAAGCTCAAAAATAAAGGTAAATAAATTATTAGTAATACCAGAGTAAAGTAAATAGACTGACAACCCCCATATAAAAAATCTTGTCACGGGAAAAGCTCAAAATCCCGTGCTATTTGTAGATGGCGCTGGCAGATAGCCTGGAAACTCTCTTACAGGACATAGAAACCTTAGAAACATAATATTTTTTTTTTTTAAATCAACAAATATACTATGGTATTTTTTTTTAATATAAAATATTGCTCATAAAATAAGATTCAACGAGTTTATTTTACATGGAATATCCACATAAATGGACCACTTTCATAATTTTTTTGATAGATTGCGTATAAAAATAGTATACAAAACAAACATCGTTCTTTTGGTACATGGCGCTGAACAAGGTGTGAAATTACGTAATATTTTTTAATATTAACACTCCTTATTGCAATACACATTTGCGTAGCTAGCAAGTTAATATGCTGTACCTACTTCTACAAAGATTTTATTCCTGAATGAATTGTCGACATACAATTAGGGATTTTCTGATAGCTTATAAAGTTTAGTTCAAAAAACCTCTATAGATGGCACTTTTAAAAAGCCGAAGGCGTTGGGTCTGTATACTATAATGTTGGTAAGTGGTATCTACCATCTATAGTTATTTATAAGTTCAATATCTGATACAGACATCAATAATTTTTTTTTTACTTTTAAAAACGCAGTGTGAAATAAATTGCTATAATTATGACAGACAAGACTTCGCCTTTTGTAAAGCGCCATCTATCGAAGCTTTTTGCACCGTTTTTGTAGCGTTTTCTTTTTTTAAAGAGCTGTCAGAAAATCTCTCATTGTCAGTCGATTTGAGTTTTGTGAAATAAGGCCCTGGAGGTAAACCAACCGTGAAGTCGGCAGAAGAGTTCAAAGAAAAATTAGCAACGAACACTGTCGACTAACTGACTGAACGCAAACGTCAAATGCATATGTCAATGTCGAAGCGACGAAAACAACAAACAACAACAAACAAACATTTTCCAAAAACAAATGCTATAAAACTAACTGGTCGGTCATTAGCGGAATCAAAGTCCAATTGTCCACTTTTAAACGAAAAACCACATAAAAAGAGAAATAGATTAATGCTTTCAGCATTGTTTTTCTTAGTGGAAAGTAAAATAAATTTGACTGGTAGGTATGTACATTCAGGTGCCAGTATGCACATGAAGCAAATGAAGTTTATTTGACAAACAGGTTGAATTCGAATAATTAATAATAAATAATTAACTGTATTAATTCGGTTTAATTAATGCAGTTTACCAAAAAGTATTGTTGAAGTATCATGAACTTAGGACAAATTATTACTATAAAACTCAGTTGAAAAGTGTTGTGCATTTCAAGCTCCACAGCACAACTAACCTCATATCAGTTAGTGAACTGAAGGATCATAATGGAAACAGTGTTGCAAAATAAAATATCAGTCAAAGCGCTGTGGCTGAGGCAGATCTAGTTACTTAATGGTATTTATAAAACTTCAAAAAGTTAATTGTTTATTAACATCATCAGTGGCTATTATATATAAGCCGAAAAAAAAACAAAATGGGCTAGAAAATCCAAGAAACACATACTTACTCGTTGGTTATTGAGATTATGTGAAAGGCCCAACATTAATGGCCCAACAAGAAACATTGTTTCCACAAAGAGAAATGTAATGATAAAAGAGCAGGAGCTGCAGCCTTTTAAAGAAAATGGAGTGTGGGAAGTGATCCGTACACCCAGTAATTCAAGTGAAGTGTTTATTAAGATGTGGCAAATGGTTATTAAGAATATATTTAGAGGTTGATAATAGAGTGAGAATAGTGGCATTTGGATATTTGTGCAGTTAGTGGCTAATAGCTTTGCACAATAAGGTAATATTGACTGTAAAGAAACATTTTCCCCTATGATGAGGTACAGATATTACTTATTTGGTATTTTAACTGCTTTCTGAATAACTGACATGAAGACATTCTTATGTATTTCTGAGATGAAGACATTCTCATGTATTTTCCAGAATGTTTTCCTTTAAATACTTGTACTAAAGTTTAAAAATTAAAAAGAGGCAATGTATGGTTTGAAGCAGACTCCTATTTGGTATAAGAGAGTAGAGGGAACATTGTGTAGTTCAGATAATTGTAAAAGTATTTGTAGTTAATATTCATTTAAAATTATGATAACAATATTCATTTATATAATATTCATTTAAAATTATTGAAAACATATATTGTATATATGTATGTATATGATTTATATGTTTTCAAGCTAAAGCTGAAACTGATTGTTTAATTGATTGCTTCCATGCTGAACTGGGAGGGAAAGAAAAACTTAGAATTTGCCAGCCGCTTCCCTTCCCGGGCATACTGTAAAAGCCAGTTAAGGGACAGAGGTTTTAAGGGCGTTTTTGTGGGTGATAGGCTGACCCCCTGTCACTACAATAGTCTCTCTCCATCTTTATAATACCACAATTAAATTTGTCAAATGTGACATCAGATGGTCTTGTAACCTCTGGTGTTCTGCCTACCCCATAAGGGATACAGGCATTACATTATGTATGTATGATTGTTTAATAATAAATAGAGCCAGGAATTCAAAATAAAAAATTCAAGCTAAGTTAAGAGATATTTAGGCATGAAAATTAATGTACTGATAAGAATTTAAATGTTAGTTGGTAATTAAATTAGATCAGGAGCATTAATTCTGCAGAAACCCCAATAGAATGTAAAAAGAATGTTGAAAAGTCTAATGTTTGTAAAGGGAATTTGCCATATCAAAAATTAATAGGAAGTTTGATGTATCTTGCTGTCCTAACTGGCCTGACACAGTTTATTCATTTAGGTATTTAATCCAGTTCAATAATTGTTACTCTCATTTACAGTGGACATCTGCTAAAAGAATTTAAATAAAGCTAGTCCGAACCGAACAACCAATGTGTTTCATTTCAATAAAAAGTTTTCTATTATGGTAATAAAGCAAAGAACTTAAAAAACACAGTCCCGAGGCAGCATAGAACAGTTTCCAACTGACCAGCAGCCCTCAAACTAAGTATTTGAGTGATGGGGATCAAATAAGGACCTATTGCAATCTTACATAAGTGTAAATGAACTTTATTAATAAAGTTACAATAAAACAAATATGACTTAGTTGCTGGAATATAAAATTTTGTATGACATTTGTTACAGTGATGTTACTCAAGAACTCAAAGGGCAAAGGTGTGCTACTGGTGAATGGCTACAGCTTCAACTTAGTAAAGCATAACTATAACACGCTTAACTGGCAATGTACAAACTGCAAATTCCCGTGCCGGGCCCGCCTCACCTCCACTAAGAATCTGGACACCATAATTCGCCGTTACTTAGTACACACACATAATCCACCGCAGTATGTCATTAAAGATGGCATTTTCTTCAAAACCTGATCACAAAAACATTGCTCTGGGGTTGTACTGGCTTGCTTATAAATCATTATAAATCAACAGCCATGGAAGAGCCAGGCGCGGTCCCAGGGGGGGGGGGGATCACAGTGGACATGAACCCCCCAAAATCATGAAAAGATGAACATCTTATAAGCAAAGAAGCCAAAAAAGATACTTCTGATTAAAAAAAATTTGTTCAGACCCCCCCAAAATTTCAGTCTGCGACCGCGCCTGGGAAGAGCACTACTAACCGTTAAATAAAAAACAAAAGAAACTTCTAGAAATAATAGGTTTTCGTACCAGCATTGTTAGATTAAATTAAATTCGATATTTAAATATTCTTGTATTCGAAATCCGTATTCTTATTGTTAATTCATCACTTGTATTTAGTTAGTGTTTTTTTTTTTGAAATTGTGATTGTTTTTGCCTTTAAAAATGAAATTAGTCCTTTACGACCCGTTGCGAAAAACACACGAAACGTTAACGATGTAATGGGCCAACACTGCTTACATGGGTCATTCTATACAATATCTAGGTAATGTAGGTATAGAATGCCTAAAACGTGCAGATAATGTAAGAAATAATTCTTAATAACCGAAAAAATGTGATAAATTTAATGTTTTTTTTTATTATAAATGCAAAAACTTATAAACATTATTAAACGTTGCAATGCTTCACTTTAACTGGGATTCACAATTTCTGAAAAGAAATTGTTCTCGGGTGGTCTTAGCTGCAAAGCTATACCATTAGATGGAGCTACGTTAGCAATATAACGTAAAAATAAAAATGTGGTAAGTAATTTCGAGGCGTACCGCCAGGCCCCGGTAGCTCAGTGGAAGAGCACTCGTCCGGCAAACGTGAGGTCCCAGGTTCGTGTCCTGGCCGGGTAATTTTTATTTATCACATTTTTTTGGTTATTAAATGTAAGAAATAGTTCTTCTGAAACGTGGAGTAAATGTCGGATGCGACCATTTTCTTGTGGTCTCACGAATAGCAGGTCTGCTTGAAAATAGCGACATCGCCCACGGGTACGTATGTCTGGAAGGAAAAGAGTGAAACTCGAAAATTTGCAAGAAGAGACTTTCCGTGAGAAACATAAGTTAGAATTGAAAGAAAGATTGGGACCGCTATTGAATGATGAAGACTGCGAGATACAGGAATATTGGAGTAGATTTAAGAATGGTATCGGCCACCAAAATACGTGGGGTAAGTGTGAAGAAGAATGTGAGAAGAGATAAGAACGAGTGGTTGTTGAAGTGAAAGTTTTGTACTAGAAAATAAGAAAGCGTGCCTAGATTTACTAGCTGTGAGAGTAGCAAAAGAAAAGTATGATAGATTAAGAAAGACTGAAAGATATGGTGAGAAAAAAGAAAGAAGAATGTAAAAACAAGCCTGATAGGAAATTCTCAGAAAACTTTCGAGCCAATTCCAAACTGTTCTGGCACTTAGTCAGAAGAGCCCGAAGGCAGGTTGGAGACTCGAAAGTGGGCGTTTTAAGAGATCAGGATGGGAATATTGTTATTGAGCATGAAGATATTATGAATCAGTGGAAAGAATATTTCGAGAATTTATTTGAACGAAGCGCGAGTGTTGTTTTGGAAAGTAGGCCCCCACCTTCGTGAGGTGTCGCCAATCGTGAAAGTGAAAAGGAAGAAGTTATGAAAGCAATGGCAGGTTTGAAATCGAGTAAAGCGGCAGGGTATGATAGGATATAAGTATGGCGAAATACTCAAGGCGGGTGAAGGTGTCACTGCAAACCTGTTGTACCAGTTTGTAATAAGTGTTGGCGATCTGGCCGTGTTCCAGGCGACTGGTGCAAGGCCGTTATTGTGCCACTTTATAAAGGAAAGGGGTCCACGCCACGGAAGTTTTTGCATCAGGAATGCAAAAACTTCCCCTTAAACTTCCACAAAAACTAAGTACACTTAGTAGGTACTGTCATTACTATTATAACGCATAGACTTGTATTCAGGGGCTATCGTACCCTATATAAAATCATTACCGACTTACAACTTAAAGTATATTTTGCATTTGTAATAAGCTAAAATACCCTTATAGAAGAAACTACCACTGGTTCTTATAGAGCCCGTGTTCACTAAAAATATCACAAAGATTTGAAATTTTTATACAGATTATAGGTATTGTGAGACACGCCTCCACAACATATAGACAACTCCACAATATTAACATTCGATATAACAATCATCTCAGTATAAGTATATCTTTTTTATTTGTTTATCATCTTACAATATTTTTAGAACGAAATTTAGTCTGTCTCAACGAGGCAACTTGGTCGTGCAATAGGCGAGTAGAGATTCAACAAGCACGCTAGTTGGGGCTCCAGGACGCGATGGTCTTGTATCAAGAAGAAATATGGATGCAATGCCAGCATTACTACCGAAAACAACAAGTATTAAGACACTCGGAAAGCACAATAATTAGTTAACTTGTTGAATTCTACACGAATTATGTACTCATGTTTATAATTTTTGATGTTGAATTATAAATTGTAGCTGCATAAACTAGGCTTATGAGATATAATGTGTGAAAAACAAGTTCAAAGTTTAGATCAAAATATCTAAGTGTCAACCCTAAAAACAGCTGTTAGCTTTTGATGAACTCTATTCGATAACAGATGGCGTAAAAATAAAGTGATGGGTAACTAAGACAGATACTACAAAGTTCAGCCAGTGCGGGAAAGGTCATAGGGTCACTGACTGCGGCACAGCTCTTGTTTTAGCTTATTAAGTTGACTGGGGTTGTTAAAATATTTTGTTGTAAAATAATTAAATAAATTTGTATGAAAGTCTATACCAGCACTGATCATGCTAATTATTATATTGTAAGTATATTCTACGTATGGTAGGTATAGAAGCTGACCCTAAAGTTTTATATCTCCATTTTGTTACACGTTGTATATAAATGACAGGTATTGAACCTGTTATGTAGGCAAGATTTTGGCGCATTTTCTTGTCGAATACGAAACCGTAAAGATATATTAATTGATTATTTTAGCTCAATTGACGTACTTAATATAACGTATTTATTACGGTATAAAATGTATTTCATTTGATTGACTAAGAATTATATTTTAAATATTTATTTTTATAGTACTTACCTAACTACAAATATTCGGTATTTGTTTCAGATAATTTGGAAATGCAATCTCATGAAGGTACATCTCTAGAGGGGGAACTGGCTTTTACTGCCACTAGTAGAGGAGAGCTGTCCTTGGTTTGTTCTGGCTACCGATACCTTAAAAAACGTGTTAATAAGAATGACTCCATACTGTGGCGCTGCACAAACAAGAGGGTTTGCAATGGTACCGTCACTACTAAAGATGACATTATCGTTAGGTTCTTTAAGCACATAGAGACTTGTAAAGTTAACGTTTAAATTATTTATCATTGAATGAATTTATAAATTCTGAATTATATTCAAATGACGTTGTTACTAAATATTTTTCAGAATTGTTTTTCAAAAATAAAGACCAATAAAAATAAGGCAAACATTAGGCTACTTTTATCATGAGTGTAGCATGAACTCTACAATGTAGAAAAACCTAATACTATTGGTCGCCAGACATCTTACCGTGTCCTCTACCTAGTCACACACTTCCGCTATCAAGTGAGACTCATCCATGAAAAACCCATTTTAAATTATAATATCTTCGCGGCGGGTCCGTTCTCCTGCTTTAAAATTTCAGTAGTGAACAAATTATTTTAAATTATTCAGTTGTTAGTTAAGTATATGCTGCATTGTAAACTTAAAGAAATATTTACCAAAGTTAATACTTGAAAAATTTTTCGCTATCTGTCTAAAAATGAATGAGAATGATCGAGAGCTCTTTAAATTAATTGACACATGGATGCTCGTGGGGGAAGGCGCTTATGATAGACGGTGTTTGACTGCGGTCTATTATACTTTACTATGAATCCGTTTAACAATTTTTAATTATTTTTTACTATTACTACTACCGTAACTTACCGTTGCAGTATTGTTCTTGAAGACCCCAAAAGATAAAGATGTGCTTGTGATACAGGGCTACACCTTCGGAGTGCAAAATCGCAACAAGAGCACAATCGGGTGGCATTGCACAAGGAATGACGTTTGCCGCGCAAGAGTCACCACTAGTAAGGACACTAACGCAATAAAAAGAACTTACTTGTGCCATACGCATGCAGCCCCTAAGTATATAATTAGAAACGGAATACTTTTGAAGATCTAAAACTTATGCAGGCCTAAAATATGTGTGGCTTTCCTACACTTTGCATACATGCATGCGGTTGGTAACTTTGGTACCTAACCCTATGAAAGTTTAGACAACGCTGTAATATGTTTGCTCCATAATAAATAATATTGTTCAATGTTTTATTTGTACTACAAAGGATTCACTAAATTGATTTTCTTTTAATAAATAGGTTTTTCGTTATATGATCGTTGTTTTATTGATAACCCCCGGTCCGAGCCTAATGGCTAGGCGATGAGGTGATGGTGATCTTTTATAAAACACTTTATCCAGATTCATATGGTATAATACTATATCGCTAACGTAGCTCTATCTTATGGTACTTAATGATGTACCGCAATTATATTTTCTCATCTAAATCTCTAAAATTTCGCCAAAACGTAATTTTAATTAAGCCTATAAACACCCAGGGTAATTTGCCATTATTTATAATAATTTCAGATAAATCAATCAATATATATAAAACTGTTCCGTTACTGACTGAGTGACTGACAGACAACGTACAGCCGTAACTACTGGGCGTAGAGAACTGAAATTTGGAACACACTTTTTTTAGGGGATGTAGGGGTGCACTAAGGAAGGAATTCCCGAAATTCCCACGGGAACGGGAAATATAGGACTTTTTAGCTTGTATGAAAAATCTTATTCCTTGAGTGCACTGATGTGAAACTTGGTATAAAGGTTTTTCAATATGTGTCTAGTTGCGTTATGAAAGGAATTCCCGAAATTCCCACGGGAACGGGAAATATATGATGTTTTAGTTTGTTTGAAAAAATCCCATCCCTTGAGTGCACGGATGTGATACTTGATATAAAGGTTCCTCAATAAGTGTCTGTTTGTATTATGGAAGGAATTCCCGAAATTCCCACGGGAAGCGGTTGGACTTTTTAGTTTGTATGAAAAATCTTATTCCTTGAGTGTACGGATGTGATAATTGGAATGAAGGTTCTTTCAGTGGGTGTCTGGTTGTATAGTTTCTGAAATTTCCACGAGAAGGGTAGTTAAGCGCATACGAAGTTGCGGGATAAAGCTAGTCTAATATAAAATTACCATAATTTGCCATAATCGGGGAACATTAAATTTTGTATTACATTTTACCCAACAAAATATTTCAAATATTTTCAGAACTGATTTTGAGGATTAATGAATATTCCTTCGGAGTGTATAATCGCAATAAAACCACTATTGGATTGAGTTGCACAAGGTATACCTACCTACGTATTACTTGGCGTGCAAGGGTTACTACGCATAAGTGTAATAACCAGGTCATAAGAAGTTCCCTAGTCCATAACCATCCACCCCATAAGTACCTATGTTCTTAGAAAAGGCGTAAATATAAGAAGTGAAGAAAACTGAATAATACAAAGGAATAAAGAATATATCCTAATCTTTAACCATATTGGGAGAGACTAAGAAATAATTTAAAATAACGGGTGTATTAACATTGACAATTGTATGTGTTTATAAACTTGAAACAATGAACGTCTACATAATAAACTAAGCATTTCATCGTGTAGGTACATGTGTATCATACAGTCGACTCTTACAATCTTTCGGCCTCTTTCTACCGACTAAAACCCCATGGTGTTCCTCCTCCGCGCCTAGTGACGGGATCACGGGCAAACCGAAGCATTCGACCGCGAAACCGCCGCCGGCGCCATCCGCTTGCGCGAAACCCTCAACATGCAGCGTGCCGAGAACACCAGGCACGCCGTACCTCAGCGAACTCCCTTGAGTAGGGCGGAAAATATCCCCGTTCCACCGCCCAGGGACTTCACTATGGCCGAAAAGGGTTAGGGACCGGTAAAATTGCGTCGCGTTAAATCACCAGAATTTAACCCAATCCAGCCGCGCCTCAATCTGGTGGAATCCCGCCGCGTTAGACCACCAGCATACGGCTATCTGGCCTGCCATCATCCGGGGAAATCGCTCAAGCGTTAGATCCCTGAAATCAGGATGTACGCAAAGGGGATTCAAAAAGGTGGACGGCCCTTTCGCTTCTCCTCGGCAGACGGACTGCCATCCATCCCACGGATGAGGCACCTCGGGCACCCGGGGATTGGGGTAATGTTTCACAGAGGTGTCTTCCTCGCAGCCGTTAGGCCCCCAGTCCTGCAATCCAAGCCTGCCGTCCCTGCGAGCAGCTGGTGGCTCAAACGAGCGCTCCCCTCCTCATGCCCTCATCGGTTCCCAAAGTGAGCCGCTGATACTCCTTTGGGGAACCGGCGAGGCCCCGCACTTGGGGGGGGGGTATTCCCCTATCCGTCACCTGGGGACGCGCCCGATGGGAGACCAGCAACTCCACACGGGATGCTAAGCTAGCCCCTAGTTCGTTGTCTCCATAACTTAACGTTCTATGAAAGCTGTTGGGCCACATAATTTGTGTGTCATATTCGGTAATGCTTTTATTTATTGTTCTTAAACTAAATAATATGAATTTTTCAGTGTTATTTCTCAAGACCCCGAAACACAAACCGGCGCTAGTGATTAACGGCTATACGTATGGAGTGGATCGTCGAAGCAAAACCACATTTGCATGGAAATGTACAAAGAACGCTGTATGCCGCGCGCGGGCCGTTACCCTTAGGGACAGTAATGAGATCATAAGAACTTCCTTTATCCAGCATAATCACCCACCACCACAGTTCATCATTAAAGATGGTGTACTTTTAAAAATGTAGGTATCATAATCCGGAAACCACTCGAATGCAGATCAATCTTATATAGAACCAATTAATTACCAAAAATATTAAATAAGACACTTTTTAACTCAGTTTTAAGAATAGGTATAATATATTTTAACTTTACTTGGCGTGACTTTAAGAACTTAAGAGATTGCTGTGTTTTGTAAAGTGCTTTTCATGTGTTTTTAAATGTATAATAGAATAATTTTATAATAAATCCGAATTTTCAATCCAATAGCAATCTAATTTTTAGGTGTAGTCATGGTACCGCTGATACATGGTAAGCTGTTTTTGATGTAAAAACGAAGATTCGTCTCGTTTTTACATCAAAAACAGATTCGATTAAACCCGGGATCAGCAAAACAGGTCCGTAATTTCCACAACTCCTGTGTCTATTCATCAGCAGTAAAAGTCACGAGTTTAAAAAGAACTAAATATTTGTTGTTATTTTTGAATCACTTAAAGTAACGCATAAATTAATATTTTCTTCTATCGTAATATCCCCGAAATACTTCTGAATTTATACAGGTAAATGGCCTTATAAATATCTTATTAATTACATTTGAGTGCTTCCCTCGGTTCTTTAGCGTTTAATAAATTAATTCCATGGTTTTAAATATCTGACTTATAATAAACAAATGTATTTGAACTTTTAAAAAACCATGCAGCGCAACACTAATGTTTTGATTTATTCGTTTCGTGATACGTAAGAACTTTTATCTAGTATCGTCACCTGATATTTTTCTAATATGATTACTCTATGACTGAATTCTACACCAAATTTTGAGGGAAGCCGCGGGCTTAGCTGTTATATAGCAGTGGAACTTTTACGTTTTTAGCACTGTTGTTGAGGACTCCAAAACAAAAGCCAGTGCCTGTGATCACGGCTACACCTATGGCGTGGCCCATCGCAACAAAACTACAGTTTGATGGAATTGTAATGTTTGCCACGCGAGGATCACACACAATTCATAGGGCTACTAATGTAATCACAACAACTTCCTTTATTCATAACCATCTGCCACCCAAATATATAATAAAAAATGGAATACTTCATAAAATGTTAATGTTGTAGTGTATTATTAATTCAAAATTTTTGCAGTGCTTGTAGTGTCAACTTGAACTCCGAAGTTTTTGTTATTAAAGTAATATAATTCGTGAACCGTGTCCGTCTGTGTACTGTACTCTTTATTTCCGGATACAAGGGCAGGATAGGTAATGCATCGTTGGGGCGAGAGCTTATCTAACAGTCATAACAATTAAGTGTCAGCTGTTTGATGTATGGATTTTTTTTAAATAAAACAACATCAAAAATCTTTTTAATGAGCCTATTGCAGAGCCTTGAGGTACTCACCGAGTATGCGATGAGAAAATTTAGGTTGTAAACCGCCATACGGACCCAGTGTTGGTTGGAGGATGTCAGAATTTTCAGACTACTGGAATGGCTTCTAAGAAACCCTAAAAACTACTATGTGTAAGCACACAGCTCTCTGGACTGGTTGCTGAACGTGCTTTCCGAAGCATAAAATCTTGGTTAGAAATTAATGACAATAAGTTACTCATTCTGTATCGATTCACTTGTGCCAAACGTTGCTTAGCCTGCTATATAGAAATATAAACACAGGTGCCACAACTACCTACGTTCATTTTAAATAAATGCAAAATAAAGTTTCTTAATAATGTAAATGGTGAAGCCGATTCATGTTATTATTTACATCTTTTTTCCAAATAAATAAATGATTAAGAATGGTTTCATTAACTAGCACCATATAAGTTGTCGAAGCATCGTAAACACATAGGAATACTCAAACGCAACTATCAGTAGAGGTACGGTCAATGCGTTTTGTATAGGCCTTCCATCTGCCTGCGTCTGCGTTTTGTATAGTATTGTTCTCATCTAATGCCAAAGAATATCTCATAGATAGGCGGCAGTATAGGCAGTGAAATACTTTTAGCGAGACTTTTACCACTAGCAACATAGACTCTGATATTTGTAAGCATCGGCTAGCCCAAATATTTGACTCCCTGTAATAAATAAAAATGTTATGGCTTAAATTATTCTTAATGAACACATAGATTTCAATGATATTTTCAATCATCGATATATTTTCAAATATAACAGTACCATTACGTTTTTTTCAGATGAAATGATGTTAGTGAAATCCTATGTTCCCGAAGAAGTACTGGTAGGAGGGTTTTTATTCAAGCGGCAGTATTTGAAAACGATTGGGAAGAACAAAGTGAGGTGGCGGTGTAAAAAACACTATCGCGGCTGTAGAGCAGCATTCATTACTGAATTTGGAAAGATAGTAAAACAAATTGTTGACCACAATCATTTCAATTGAAATATTATTCTAAACACTATAACTTCGTGTAATTTTAAAAATGTACGTATACAGGGTGTGGCGTTATTAATGGATAATAAAATAAATAAATGAATAAAATAAAATAAAATCAATAAATAATACGGTCCAATAAAATGTCCAAATAAAATCTGCTACAAATTATAGTCCATTTTTACTTTTCTTACCATTTAAATAAATATAGGCAATAACGTACTTATATTTCTTATATAAAGTTTACCTCAGACTGGTTTAATAGTTTCTTTAGTACTTTAAAAATGGAAAAAAACTAAATTGACTGACCAGATCAGAGGTGCAATTCAGCTAATTTGTTTCTCATCAAAATGACATTGTGATATATTTTAATACGATATTGCGATCTCCTAAATGCCCAATGGTATTCATGTAGCACGTTTATAAACGTCGAAATTATTTAGATTAATATGATTGAGAAAAATAAAAAGATCTGCAGGCCTATTATGGATCTCAAAACCATGCGATGATATGAAATAGTTTTGACGTAAAGGCCGCTCAACATTCTCGCGAGAATCTCGCGAGGACGCGAGAAAGCCATTCTTCATTCTCGTATTCTACTCAATTTCTCTCATTTTTCTCTACTTTTTGTGGGTTTTGGGGTTGTGGGGAGTTTGGAGTTTTGTGTAGGAGTCACACTCGCATGTTTCTCTGTAACGAGCGAGCTGCCGTTATATCGCAACGATGCGCGTCTGCGAATTATCATATCAGTCGAATAAACTACTAATACTAACTTAAATATTCGACTTAAACGATAGTAATATACAAACGTCCTGAGTCGAATGATACTTCTAATATTCGTAATTACTAACGATGGTTAACCTCAATATGGCCGAATGACCTTGAAAGAAAGCATTCGAATGGTTAGTTGAATGACTGAATGCATTGACAGGCAGCTTGTGTCCGCTGTTTCACCCGCATAACTCCTTTTAGAGAGAGATAGAGTTTTGAAGTAACTCGTAATAGATTTTAAGAGTTTTTGTTAATTTTTTTATATTGTTAGTATTGAGAATAGTCCAGGAAGAAAAATTAATATCTCATATGTTTTATTTACTAACAAATAAAGATAAATTATGATAAAAACATATTGATCTCAAGGCTTTATATTCTATGTATGAAGATAATTGTATTAACGACTCGCGAGATTCTCGCGAGAATGTGGAGCGGCCTCAAAACTTATCATACGATCATTATTTGGTATACCATGTAAATTTAATACAATAACCTCCATATACAATAATTAAGTATTTATTTATGAAAGCAAACGAAATGGAAGAACACAAATGAAATCAAGAAACCAACATATCATAGAGGTGGGTGCGATCACACCTTTTTCAATTGACGTTTTTCAGTCATAGACGATGATTGAAACTGTCATTTCAAAAGGTAATGCAACGCCTCTTGCATGCAAATGTAAAGGGAATTCGTTTATTCTTTAAAATTGTTGATCATTGTATAATAGAAATCTTGTTTATCATGACATGTCATGAAAGAACCGTAATAGGCCTGCTGATCCGATCTGATCCGAAATCTTTTTTTAATTGCAAATGGACATACAGCCGTTTTTTTACATGACTTAGATTAAGTTAACTAGATTAATAAGATTTAGATAAATAATAAGATTACCTAAAAACCTTATTTTTATTTCGTTTGGTTTTACAACCGTTTTCTACCCGACAGGCACAGAAACCGTGTTGTTGACAGTGGTTCGAAACGACGAATTCAAAATAAGGCTTTCCCATTTATGCGCATACCGTGGTATGAAACAGCCCATTTAAAAAGAGCCCTCGTATTATTCATACCGTGGTATGGACTACTCGTGGTATGAATCGTCAAATTTCACATCATGGGCCAAGTCAAGCCCCGACAACGCCTGTGAGTTAGAACTTGTCGCAACACCCGCATGAAACCCGGTACTTTATTTGAGTGATTTCATGTAGGTATAGCGGTCGACGGCAACGGACGGTATCTAAGGTCACAATAAAATTGAATGATACTAATTAAATTTGATTTACTTGTGATCAGAATTGACACCGTCCTCAGCAGTAAATGTACCGAGGGGCAACTTTTTAAGCAACCATTTTAACGCATGCAAAATTTGCTTAAACTCAAGTTTGTGGATACGGTTCGATACCGTGTATTTTAAATTATCTTTTTAATTTTTACATCTGATTATTATATTGATGTTCGTTTTTGTGAATTACTGACGAGTCATTATAAGCAAAAATACTTATTTAAGTTTTGTCATCCTATTGTCGACTTATTTTTTAGAAATCGTACAGATTTGACTCTATTCTACTAAGTCGTGACGATAGTAGTCATGTTATTTTAAGTGTCGTCACTTATATTTAAATTCACATATGCAACGAGACGACTAACTGTCAACAAATAGATTAAGCGACGATAAATTTAACCGTACGACCGCAGTGGAAACGCGCCCCTATTAAAAGCTTATTCCATTTTTCATCCGTTTCATCACTGTGGCCGTAAATTTATCATTGATGTCCACCTAAGACACATATTATGTACAAAATAAACATAATAACTTTCCTTAACCTTGGTTGGAAGCATAGGTTTTCAACAGTCTGGATTTAGCTTTAGATACTTACTAAATCTGATTTAATTTAATTGAGAATATTTATTATTTGGCAGTAAAAATAGTGAAGAATGCGCGTGGAAAAGAGTTGCTTATATTGTCAGGGTACAGCTTCTATCTCAGCCGCCAAAGTAAATACTGCGTACAATGGCGCTGCACCAGTGGGAGCTCATGCAACGCCAGCGTTAACACGGATCCAGGGAAGCTGCGGATACTTAAATGTAAACTAATGCATGCTCACATTGCCCCCCAATATGTCATAAGGGAGGGAGTTTATTATAAAGTTAAACTATGATTATTTTTAAAAGAATGACTGCTTGTTTTTTATATCTAAGTATGAAATTCAAGATGCAATTCAAAAAGATTGCAAAACTTTCTGTATGCATATACATTACCTATGTATTATAAATTAAAAAATTTATATTCATTTTTAATTAAAAAGCCTTTTAAATAGATTTAGCATTATAATTTATTTTACTATCTAACTCAACGTCTCGTTGTCTTTACAGACCCCTCTCACGGGTAAAAAAGGTAATGTACTTAAGTAAATATCCTGTTTTATATAAAGTCAGTTTGGTTGGATACATAATATTACTAACATTATAAATGTGAAAGTTTGTATTGATGCTTGTATAGATGTCTGTTCCTCAATCACGGCAAAACAGCCCAAAGGATTTGAATGAAAGGTTCCGTTGCATTCCTGGCCGCAACCTGTGCCAAATTTCAGGATCGTGGAAATTATTCACAAATCAATCAAAAATACAATATTTAAAGTTGAATCAGTAATTTAGGTGTACAAACGAAAAAACAAACCGTCGGTATTGCCATAAATCTCCACAGTTATCCAAAATGGCCGGAAGTACTTACTGTATTACGTACTCAACTGTCAATAAAATGTGTTCCAAACTTACAGAGATTTGTCTTTTGTTCTTAGAATGTATAAATAAAAAATAAATAAAAAAAGTCATAAAACCAAAACCAAAATGAAAGCAAACTAATTATTTATTTTTAAGAAAAAGTGAACCGCATTCAAAAAACCAACCCACTAAAAATGTTTAAATAATTTTTATAAACGCCATCCTATTCCTGTTTCTTTTCCATCCATATTACTACCCCGTATAGGAAATTTCTGCCAAAAATTAATTAATATTAATGAATGTAATAAGAACATTAACAATTTATCTGGGTAGGCATTTACATAGTTTTTGAAGTCGGTGCCAAACCAATACAAGTAAGACTGCTGCCAAACAGAGAAAATTATAAGGCGAACGTATCAACGAAGTAACATCCACTCACGACGACGCGACGACGACGACGTGTGGCCCTCAAGTGTGTGCTTTTCGGTATTTTTTCCGTCAAAGAAAGTGTAGCACAGTGAATTGTCGTGCCCCTAAATTAGACAGTCTGTATTTTAGAGAACAGCGCCATCTTCGTTGATACGTTCGCCTTATAATTTTCTATGTTTGGCAGCAGTCTTACTTGTATTGGTTTGGCACCGACTTCAAAAACTATGTAAATACCTACCCAGATAAATTGTTAATGTTCTTATTACATTCATTAATATTAATTAATTTTTGGCAGAAATTTCCTATACGGGGTAGTAATGTGGATGGAATAGAAACAGGAATAGGATGGCGTTTATAAAAATTATTTAAACATTTTTAGTGGGTTGGTTTTTTGAATGCGGTTCACTTTTTCTTAAAAAGAAATAATTAGTTTGCTTTCATTTTGGTTTTGGTTTTATGACTTTTTTTATTTATTTTTTATTTCATACTTTTTAGTGTTAGGTTTTTGTTTTGGACTAGTTATTAGTTTTTTCATAGTTAGTTAGGTTCTACAGTTATAGATATTAGTGATAAGTTTTGGGCTAGTTTTGGTATCAGTAACTACCCACATCTTCTTGTAATGTGATGTTTTGGTACTGTAAAATCACAACTTTGATCTACCTACTATTGTTATATACGTTTTACCTGTAGGCCTAGGGAGAAAAATATGGAGAAGGACGCTTTAAGAAAGAAGAGAAATTAAATCCCAACGAAAACTAACGACGACTTGATGCAGCACGAGATGGTCTTGTTTAGGTATCGCCAGCATGCTCGTGCTGCAGAAACTGACAAACGAAAAGAGATTCGCTTAAAACAATCTTCGTGCAAACAGTCAGCTAAGAACTTATCCAAAGCTTATCACTAAAAAATCTATCACGTTTATCTACAAATATGGAAACTAACTTACTATGAAAAAACTAAATGGGACAAATACCCTTTTAAAAACCGCATCAACATCGGTTCAGCCAAACGCAAGATAATCGATGACAAACATAATTAACATACAGGTTAAACTCCTCTTTGTGAGTTGGCTACTTTTAATCAGAAGTTGTGCAGGTAAATCTGCGGGAAACTGCTAGTATTCGGCAAATCAATCAAACATTCGGCTGAATACAAATGTTGTACGAAATACGAATGTTCGGCCGAACATTCGGCTCATCTCTCATACAAAATAAACAGATAAATTGAGAACCTTATTTTTTTAAAGTTGGTTAATGTACTAAATGTAAAAACCTTCTTCTAAACATGACGAATCTTTTTCTGAAAAGCGCATCCAAATCGGTTCAGCCAAACGTACATACAGGTCATACTGATAACCTCCTTTTTTTGAATTCGGTTAAAAAATAACAAAAACTTAAAAAATATGTTATTACTTCGAGTAGCATACGAGTTTTTAAACAAAAAGTTAGAAAACGGTTACTGAGAGATGATCTTGAAAGGTCAACCTACTTAATGTACGGAAGTGACATTTCACCACTACTAATATCTATCAAAAATACACAATATTTTATGAATTCAATTTGCTTTTCTAGTTTTTTTTAATTATGATTTAATATGATTTCAATATTTTACGTGCAGGCAGAAATCAAAAATATAGGAATGTCAGTAAAAATATTACTTCAGTATGGCGTCGTCAGATACCTGTGGTAATTTTCGATTCAAGTAGTTTTTCTTAATGTACACGAAAAGTAACTAACAATTAAAATAACAGTTATTTTAAGTGTTTTCAAAATGGTATTCCACAAATATTTTCTTCAGCACAGGTGCTGGCCAGACGTCCATACTAAAAGGAAACGTGTTATTTGGCAAAGTGGTTAGCACATAGGTTACTTTTTATCCCGATATTCCCGCGGGATCCGAAAGTGCGCGGGTAAAACCGCGCGAAACAGCTATTTAAATATAAAAGAAATAAGTTGCTTGCATTTCTTATAATGTTTTTTAAATATTTTTGCAGTACAACGGGCGGTAAATGCTCGTGGCAAGGAATTACTTATTTGCTCAGGGTACAGTTTTTGCTCCAATATGCGTAGCAAGTCAACAATCCATTGGCGCTGCACGTCCAGCAACAACTGCCGCGCTAGCATCATCACGGATCTGAGCAAACGAAAACTGCTCAAATGTAACCTAAAACATGCGCATCAACCTCCACAATTTTTTATTAAGGATGGAGTTTATTTTAAGATTTAAACATTCTTTTTTTATAAGTTCAATGTGTTTCTCGATTTTATCTTGTATTGTGTGTACATGAATTGTTAAGTAAATAAATAATCTCGAAGGAATGACTTTGAAACTTTTAAGCATCATGGAAAAGCAACTTGTCTAGAAGTATTTTACAGGATTATTTTACTGTACTCATAACGGATTATTTTATGGTCCCTATAAATCTATAACAATTTATTTTTCAGCTGTTAACTATCAGATTTCATAAAGCGCCTTTAAATTATTTAATTACTTAAGCCTTTCTTTGTTATACTTAAAGGTATTTAAATTAATTAAAAATAGGTCGTATTAAGTCGACTTTGAATCGTCATGAAAATGTGAAGTGTTATTAAATGTTATAAAATCTGGTTTGAAATGTCTTTATTTATTAGCTCAGTTGGTATTTATCTAAACTGGAATGCTCGTGAACAAAGAAATAATAATTCTATTTAAAAAAAAATACAAAAAGTAACGGTAAGACTTTTTAACAATTCTTTTTCTTATTTTTTTCATCAAAGAATTCAAAAACGTATTATTACCTGCTCTTTAATAGAAATTGTTGCTACGACACTATTGCTGTATTTTTCAGTATATTTTCTATGTTCTTGTCTTCTTTAATCACGTCACTAAGATGTTATTGTGTTGTACCTACAGGGATTCCCGTACCGGTTAAGATCAAACGAAGACTCAGGTCTACCTCAGGGTGTGGTGCTCGAATGAACGCGTTGCTACAGCGTCACAGTCCCTCAGTTCTGACTCAAATGTGCCTGGAAAGCAGCTTGCATCAACCGGAGCGGACAACATGCAGAAGATGCGCTAAATGCAGCACGAAGAGAAACCCAGCACGAACTAGCTGGCAGTGCAGTTCCTGTAAAGTACCTCTTTGCATCCGCAGCGATAAATCTTGCTTTCAAGACTTTCATAATAAGTGAAACAAATATAACCACAAATCGTGTTATGATCAATGCTAACTACCATAATAATTTAATTGTAATATTCTTTTACATTTTTAAAATGCCATGAAATTTAAAATTTATGAACTTATAAAATAAAAACATAAACTTACTACTTACTGCATGCAACATGCGTACCACTTATATTCCATCTTTTAACGTACAGAACTGACAGTCATTATATTTTTTAACTGTATTCGACACTAAAGTGACGGGATTTTTGATTTATTATTTCTTTAAATACGAGAAGTGATTTCGACTTTCTTATTGTTACCTAGGCTAACATCTGAGCTGATGTGAGTCGCACATGGGTTAAGGAAGGAATAACCTACAATGATCTCCCTGGGTGGACTATAAGGAATCGCTTGAAAATCTGTTAACTGTGCATTTACTTTCGTCAGAATAAATAAGTCTATTTTCGTGGATAACTTGACCTTCTGCATAATAAATTATTTTAATGAAATGTTGCCTTGTCAGTTCACACCTTTATGTAGAGTTAATTTTAATTAACGTAACACCTCTTGAGTGTAGCCTTTCCACATCAATCCCAACAATATTTGTTCTACGACTTTTTACAAATCTTGATACCTAACACAAGAAATAAAACAAACATTTTTTTGCTCCTTAGACCACATTTTGTAAGAAGTACCTACCTATTATCATTATGGAGCGATATTTTATTGCGCAAGGTGCGTGGCATACCTACGCTCACATTCAATAGAATTACGCTTCTAAACAGAGGCTATAAATATTGTTTGTATGGGAAAACTAAAATAAAAAAAAAACTATTAATTTTAAAATGTTGTGGAGCAAATATTGTTGGGATTGATGTGGAGAAGCTGCCTGCAAGAAGTGGTGCGCTAATTAAAATTAACCCTGTACACTGTATTTAAGCTATTTGTGACTGTTCCAGTAAAATCCAGTTTCAGTCATAAGTCAGTAGGACTCGCGCTTTGAGGGATCTGCACTAATATTCGGTGATATACCGAACCACAAATAACAAATTTTCATAAAAATTTGAAACAGAATTCCTAATTTAAAAACAAGGTATTTGAAAAAAAAACTGCAATATTTTAATGATTTTAATTTTACAACTAAGTAGGAAACAAGTAAAAGACTCCGATAAAATATTCATGTATTTTATACATCATAGGTACTGATAGAGATATGCTTATATAGCCGTGCTCGTCAAAAAGCGTTCAAAGACAGCTTGAATTATGGTTTCTTTAATGTTTTATTTGATGTTTTTTCACATTTGACGTGTCAGTAAAACTTGCACAGACAATCGCTCCTTATCCCCTGCTCCCCTCGTCCCCTTTCTGTATCGTTGGTAAAAGAGTATAGGAAAAAGTACCCTAATACTGGCAAGTCAATCCTTGTATCTTACAGATAAATGACTCAACTATCTACATAATGTCTTAATTCAAACAACAGCAATAATTTTGTAATATTTCTTATGTCCGGTCTATAAAAATAAGATTTTAAGAAATACAGATTTTGAGTTTTTATTTAAATTTCAAACCTAAACCCCTAAATGTTATTCAAAAACATCAAAAAATATACTGAAATAGTTTGTTATATATAGTATATACCTAATCAAATTAAGTGGCGCCCGCGAAATTAAAGAATTTTTTTTTTCTTAGGAAGAAGGACCACTATGCATAAACACCCAGACCCGGAACATTTTTTTTTCTTGTCCCGGGTGGAAATCGAACCCGCAAACACTGGCATTTGAGGCAGATAGTTTTACCCCATAGCTAAAATAGTCGTCAAAATTTATTTGTTCTTGTTAAATCCTTCCACAGGAGGTGCTGAGTGAATATGATATCGGAATAAAGTTTTGAAGTTAACGAAACATCACAGTGCAGTTATGCAATGCATTTTATTAAAGAATAACTAAATAAGATTTTAAGTAAATTTACAACTAATTGTTTGGGAGATAACTATCAAAAGATTATTCCTTTCCGTAAAAAATGCTTTGGTCTGGAAAATTTATTAAGGGATTTAAATCTAGCATTACTTCTACAGTCTATTAGTTAGCAGCAAAGTCAATAGTTAGTCAACAGTTAAAGCACCTTTCACCCTAAATCCTTTCACTGGTACTATCGAAGACACTTCCGCCTGACCACCACTAAGTTCAGTTTGCTTGCAGTCTAAAATTTTTATAGATAGTAAAACAGTTCGGTGCGGCAGCAATGTTTATGCGAATTTTTACCTTAGTGATCAGGCGGCAATGGCCGCGATGGTACAACAGTAAATCTAAATTTTACCTTGTATTTTCAGGCATGCATTATGTTCAATCGCAAAAAGGTGGCATATGTCTTGAAGTGAATGGTCACCGCTATCACAATTATATGAAGAATGGAACGCGCTCCTTGTGGTACTGTGCAAAGCGACAGCAAAAACGTTGTAAAGCCTCTATTTCTATGTTGTATGGTCGGATAAATAGTGCTTGTACTGATCACACATGCCATTTCTAACACTAACGGTTATACAAGTATTCTTTATTTTTATACTGAATTGAACTTAAGTTATACAAAGATTTATTTTAGTTATTGGTTAAAAAATAGGCATTGTAGTCTAATGTGGACATTGACAGTTTTGTTGGGAGTAAAAATCTCTTTAATTTCAAACATAACTAAGCATTTTTTTATTTTATTTCACTGTAATATTTACAAAGAACAAAACGTTTGGTACCAATGTATTGTTCTAGATCTGCAATGCGTAGACTAGTTATGATTTCTTTACTTTGTTAATAAACATACTTTACTATACATAAGTCAGATTATTTTACGAGCCTGATTTCGCTGAGGTCAAACATGAAATTAAATAATACACTTTTTAATCAGATTTATCGCATATATTCCGATAGGGAAGATGGTGCTAGGAAACTATTACCACAGTACAGATATATACAGTAATTCAACTCGGCCGCATCTTTAAAATAAATGCCTACAGCGCAGCGCCGCGGTCCGTTCTCATGTGATAGGGTTGCCCGTCTTCAGCGTTTAAATTACATTTGCCTACTTTGTGTTTACTTCCATTTTGTTTTGTGACTGCAAGTATACTTTATTTATATAAACAAATAAAGCACTTTGTAAATTGAAGAGGAAGTGTTCAACAAAAATACGTTTTGTGTCAAAAAACCATGTGTACGTTTGAATAACAAATCGGTCTTATAATTTAGCGACCAAAAAATACTTGCGCCTCGATTGAGATCCACGAAAAGATGTATTATTAAATTTTTAAGTATAAACAATCCGTATATTAACGTAAAGCTTAATCAACAATTGTTTAGGTATGCAGACATGCGACATCGACACCGGCCGAATGCGGAGCGCATGCCGAGATCGAGCCGCGTAGGTATAGCTCGCATTTCTTCCGTTTGTATGAAGTTGAATTACTGTAGATATCTGTACAGTGCTATTACCGACAAGGGTCTTTTGAAAAACATTACATCAAACATCCAGCAAGCTGCCCGACCTAAAGCTCAAGGTAGGTACTGTCAGCTCGTTTTGTGTCTATCCATCTGTTTTTCTGGAAAACTGAGAAACAGATGGGGATGAAGACGTTTAACTTTTCCACTGCCAGACGCCTGACAACATGACATATTCAATTCTATCGTGTGTGCATTTGTGTCTGTGAAGTACCGAAATACTAAAAAAAAAAAAAACTCACTTTCAATTAAGTATCAGATAAAAAGTATAAAATTTTTGGGTAATGTTAATTTTATTTTATAGAAATCAATAACTGTGAAAATTGTACTTGTAACGCAATTTGTGCTTTATTTCTGGTGGAAACTTGTGTCTATGTACATTTTTTCTATTTAAGTGTCATTATAATTACTAAAATTATAAAGTAGAAAATTTTTATGGTAACAAAGAATATTTATATAGGGCGGCCTTATAATAGTCAATAATATTTTCATAGCTGATTAGGACTGATGAGTGGGTCATAATTTAGAAAAAAAACAATTTGTTTTTAAATATCTTTCAAAATTTAAAATTTCAAAATTCTTCTAAATGATCAAAATTTAAGTTTCATCTGTAGCTTATGACTACACAGCAAGTAATAAAAGCGTTTCCAACTAATGGGCATTGTTCACTTTTTTTAACCTATTATTTTTATTATGTTATATTAATCTTTAGCCTATTTTGAGAGAACAATTTAAATAGTTTTATTTTTAACCGAATTCAAAAAAAAGGAGGTTATCAGTTTGACCTGTATGTATGTATGTATGTATGTTTGTCCGCGATTATCTCACGTTTGGCTGAACCGATTTGGATGCGATTTTGAGAAAAAGAAGTGTCACGTTTAGGAGAAGGTTTTAATATATTAACAGACTTTGTAAAAAAGAAGGTTCTCAATTTCTCTGTATATTTTGTATCAGAGACGAGCCGAATGCTCGGCCGAACATTCGTCTTCGGTACATTCGGCATATTATCGTAACATTCGCATTCATCCGAATGTTTGGTTGATTTGCCGAATACTAGCGGTTTCGCGTAGTTTTACCCGCGCAATTAAAATTTATATAAAATATAGGAACAAAAAGTAGCCTATGTGCTATTCCAGGCTGTACACTATCCCTATGCCAAACGAATGCTCGGCCGAACATTCGTCTTCGGTACATTCGGCATATTATAGTAACATTCGTATTCACCCGAATGTTTGGTTGATTTGCCGAATACTAGCGGTTTCGCGTAGTTTTACCCGCGCAATTAAAAATTATATAAAATATAGGAACAAAAAGTAGCCTATGTGCTATTCCAGGCTGAACACTATCCCTATGCTAAACTTTCACATGTATAATAATTAGTTTCCATATTTATAGATATTCGTGATAGATTTTTTAGTGATAAGTTTTGGGCTTGTTCTTAGCTGACTGTTCGCACGAAGTTTTTATAAGTATATCTCACTTTTTCAGTTTCCGCAGCAAGAGCAGGATGTTGACGATACCTAGACGAGACGATCTCTTGCTGTATCAAGCCATCGTTTTATTTTCGTTGGGAGTTACCTTGCACGACTCTATCTTAAAACATATTTTTTAAACAAAATTCGTGTTTCTAACAAGGCCCATAGACACAACGTATAATAGTAAGTAGGTCAAAGTCATGGTGTTACAGAACCAAAACATTTTAGTTCCAGTAGTAGTATTAGGTAGTTACTGATACCACTACTAGCCCAAAACTTATCTCTAAAAAACTTTCACTTATATTGTCTGTTAAACATTATTATATCTATAAATGTAGAACCTAACTGACTATGAAAAAAAAACAAGTTATTAGCCCAAACCAAAAACCTAACACTAAAAAGTATGAAATAAAAATAAATAAAAAAACTCATAAAATTTAAACCAAAATAAAAGCAAACTAATAACTTCTTTTTAAGAAAAAGTGAACCGCCTTCAAAAGAACAACCCACTAAAAATGTTTAAATAATTTTTATATACGCCATTCTAGTCCTGTTCCAATTCCTTCCCGGATAGCAAATTTCTGCCAAAAATGAATTAATAATGTAATAAGAACATTAATAATTTACCTGGGTAGGTATTTACATAGTTTTTGAAGTCGGTGCCAAACCAATAAAAGTAAGACTGCTCCCAGACAGAGAAAATTATAAGGCGAACGTATCAACGAAGTTACATCCACTCACAACGACGCGACGACGAACTTTTGGTTTGGCACCGACTCAAAAACTACGTAAATACCTACCCAGGTAAATTAATAATGTTCTTATTACATTATTAATTCATTTTTGGCAGAAATTTGCTATCCGGGAAGGAATTGGAACAGGACTAGAATGGCGTATATAAAAATTATTTAAACATTTTTAGTCGGTTGTTTTTTTGAAGGCGGTTCACTTTTTCTTAAAAAGAAGTTATTAGTTTGCTTTTATTTTGGTTTAAATTTTATGAGTTTTTTTATTTATTTTTATTAACTGTGTCGTTTAATTTATATTGATTTTATGAAATTAGTACGTGATGACGTCATCAGTGGCATTAACTTTATAAACATGTGTCAGTCAGTAAAAAAAAACATTAGCTGTGTCTGTGTGCTAAAGTCATGCTATGTCACTGTCACCCAATGGATTGTCAACAGACAACAAACCAAAATTTTAAACATTGATTCAAATCAAATCTCAACCGTCTTTATTTCCTCTGTTTCTTTTCTTTGTAGTTTGTATAAATAATCTATAATTAAAATAATTAAATTAATTATTCTTAAAATTTTAATTGTTAATTAAACTTAGATCAATCGCAGGGAAAAATAAAGAAGCTGAGTTTGTTACGTTGAGGTTACGTTAAAATATAAACAAAACAAAACAACCACCATAGAGCTATAGAGTTTAGTTTGACTTTTTTCAAACAGCTTTAAGGCATAATACTTGATCGATTTTATGCCTTTGATGACGTCATCAAGGTTAAATAAAGGTCAAATGTATTTTGTTAAAAATCTCTTAAACCCCAATATTTTTAAATGTTTTAAATCGACTAAATTAATCAGAAACCTTATTCCTCGAAACGGTTTTTCGTATGAAATAAATTAAAAAAAATGAACAATGCCCATTGTATGTAGTCATGAAATGTAGATAAATCTTAAATATAAAAAAATATATAAAAAAAAAAACGAAATCCGGACCCACTCATAATTCCTAATCTGCTATTAAAATATAATTGACTATAATAAGCGGCCCCGTATATTTACATTACTTGTGCTCGTTCTTACAGAGCCGTTATTCACGTTATCTCGTCACGGCAGGCCTGTGATGAGATCGGTGGGCATCGGTTCAACAAGCGGCACGACAGCCGCGGACCGCGCGTGCGCTTTGTCTGCGTCAAGTCAGTCCGAGTATGCAGATCTGTAGTAGATTGTAGTAGACAATGCTACTGTAGAGCACTTTGATAATCATAACTATTAATTAGCTCTATTGAGCTTCACTTGGGCATGGTATTTGACAAGGGCGGCCTGTGCTCGAGGCCTGCATGGGTTCAACAAGCCAACGGCCACGAACAGCGCGCGCGTATTCCGTGTTAATTCCAGTCGGGGCTGCAGGACGACTATCATTTATTGGCCAATGACAGTATTGTACAGCACGTCCTTAGCCATAACCATACATATATAAATACACGCATATATCCCTTACGGGGCGACACACTTCCCGTTTGCGTTCGCTCCCGAACGGTCGTGTCTGCGGCCGCTCCCGAGTGTTCGTATTGCGCTGCCCTTGTTCCCTCCCCCGCACTCGTGCGGGTCAGGTGCCAAGTTAAGCTCTTTCGGAAAGTTTTCTCTTGTGGAGGCTGTGTGGTGTCGGGGCTAATTCATCTGCCCTTTTCAGGGCGGACCCGACTGCTGCCGGCCGAAGCATCGCTGTTCAGGTGGATACGTAACCGTGACAACTAAGCCTGATCGTCCGCCGTTCACCGGCAATAGGTCCGTACTAGGTCGTTTTTTCTTACAGCGCAGTTTGCAGCAAGTTCGCCGTTCACCGGCACGTAAGGTTTTTTTTAGGAATAGGCTTCCTTTCAGAATAATTCAGACTCCCCGGGTTCGATGGAGGCCCCCACCGAATCCGGGGCTCGGCCCGATGAGCTCCAGGAACCGGTAAGTCAGTATCAATTCCTTCAATTCCAAATCCAAATACAGCAGACGCTCAAGTCATTAAGTCAGCAACTCGCAGCAGCATTCCCGGCCATCGCGTCCCTCCCGGCCACTCCTCCTTCTCTTAGTTTCCCAACTGATTCTCCGGCGTCCCCAGATGTCGAGCCTGTCGATACTATGTCAGATTTCATGTCGGTCGATTCTTCCGCATGCAAACGGAAAACTACCCCACCGGGCAGTGATTCCGACTCCGCTCCATTGATTCCAGAATCTCCTGCTCCGTTCACCGAGGTTCGCAAAAAGTCCAAGTCCAAGAAGAAGAAGAAAGATTCTTCTTCGACTTTATCTCCATCCGTTTCAGCTGCTCCAGCCGCTGTTCCTGCTCCGCAAAATGTCGCACCGGCGTCTGCTCCTGCGCCTTTTGTTTCAGCGATCCCGGCATCACAGCCTGCGTCGCAATCAGATTCGGCTCCGCCGAAAGTCAAGTCTCCGCCCCCCGTCTTTCTACGGGACAAGAGCCGCTGGACCGAGGTCTCAGCTCTCTGCGGTAGACACAATCCCAAGATCCAGTATAGTAAGGCATCCAACGTGGGTGACTCTATTAAGGTCGTTGTCAATTCCATTCCCGATTTCAGGAATCTCACTCGGCTTCTTGCTGATCAAAAGCTCGAGTACCACACTTACGCCCTCCCTGAGGAGCGTAAGATTCGTGCCGTCCTCAGGAACGTGCCGTTCGAGCTCTCGAACGAGCAAATCCAAGAGGACTTGTCTTCTCAAGGCTTCCCCGTCGAATCTGTGCACAAAATGCACAGCCGCCGAGGCAAGCAGTTCCCACTAGCGCTAGTAATCCTAGCGAGGAGCCCGCAAGGGCAGTCCATTTTCAGAGGCAAGCTCACCGTGTGCGGTCTCTCCAACATCCGCGTCGAGGTACCACACAAGCGTGGTTTTCCAGGTCAGTGCCACCGCTGCCAATTGTATGGTCATGCGGCGGCAAATTGTCATGCTTCCCCTAGGTGCGTCAAGTGCCTAGAACCGCATGGGACTAAGGAGTGCTCTCGCACTCCCGAATCGCCCACCGCTCCGTCCTGCGTCTTGTGCGGCCAGTCAGGCCACACAGCAAACTTTCGCGGCTGCCCCAAGGCACCGCGTGCTGCCAGGGCTACCGTGAAGCCCATCGAGAACTGGAGAGAGCGACCGCAGCCTAGCTCGGACGCCCCTCCAGTCAGTTCAAAGGCCCCTAAGGCCTTTACTTCTATCGTTCCAGGTCAGCGCAGCCGGGTAGCGACTCAATCGCAACCGGCCGCCAAATCGGCTTCCCAGTGCCAGAATGCAAATGGTTCTCAAGACCGCATGGCGTTCTGGATCCAGCTCGCTCCCATCGACGAGATCCTGGCTTTCGGCGCCGCTCTCGACGCCAGCCCTGAGGGTTTCAACGGTGCTCTTCCGGTCCTAACCAAGTTCGCTACCCTTATCAGGAAACTCCAGCAAGCTCAACGTTTCTAAACGTAGTCCTTCTTTCCAGCATTCCTATCTCAGAGTGAGTCTGATCACTCTAGATAATATCTTAGTTTCAGCTTTGTCATTTCTGCTAATCTTAGCTTTATTTTTTCTCACTTTCAGTTCCTTTTGGTGGCAGCCGTCTGGATGCCGCTCACTGCGCAGCCTCTCTCTCCAATTGGCTGTCGCTCCGATAAATGATCAAGAACCTGGATTAAGGTAGGTCGTAAAGGGGGATGTTTAGTGGGTATGCTCGGCTTCACTGAGTGAGTCTCCACACTGTCTGGGCATTCTATTTGCCGTTAGCCACTGGGGTTAACAGCTTATAGAATGCCCATTCGTCCGTAATAGGATTCATCCTCCTCCCGCTAAAGCTTGCTTTACTGGTTAAAGCTTGTTTTAGGGGGTGCCCAAAATTTTCTGTGGCGGAAAAACAAAAAAAAAAAAAAAAAAAAAACCCTTACGGGGTAGGCAGTATACTAGAGGCTATAAAACCATCCGATGTCACGTTTGACAAATTTGGAAGTAGTATAATGATGAGAGAGACTGTTGCAGTGACAGATTGTCAGCCTAACGCCCACAAAAGCGCCAATAAAACCTCTTTCCCTTAACTGACTTTTACAGTATGCCCGGGAAGAGAAGCAGCTGGCACATTCTACTTCTTTCTTTTGCTCTCAGTCCAGCATGGAAGCCATAACCATTCCATTGTTATATGCAACTTAACCGAACTTCATGCGGCACGTTAGCTCAAAAGTTCTTTAATCCGTTAAAAAAGTGTTTTACTAAAATATCCGCATCGAATAAGAGTTATGAGAAATAATTTTGGTTTTAGAGATCTACAAATAATTTTATCGGCACCCAATATTTTTTTTTTTACTTATTACAATATTATTTTTGTTGCTCTTCTAAACAAACTAACTTTAACTTTTTGTTTGTTTTTATTTTGACAGGTTTGACTTGGGCCAAGAAACTATCCGGAAAAAAAGTGGCGTTAATTGGGGGCTACACATTCTACATGAACGGCAAGTTCCGCTGGCGCTGCACCAAGGGCCGCTCCTGCAAAGCCAGGTTCTACTATAAAGAAGGCTTTATCTACCAATCATTCTTGGAACACATACACGAACCTGCCCCTTACATAATTCGCGATGGAATCATTCTTAAGATTTAGAAACGTCAACGGTTTCAGATTTTTTGGCATATGAATATAGTAGTTCCAACAAGTACGACAAGCTTTTTCATATAAAAATTAATTGATTTTAGCATAAGTTTAAGACTAGCACTATTTTATTCAAATACTAATAATGGCCATAAAAAACGATTTATTTTTGATTTTATTTTGAAAAATATTACATTTACTTTATTTATTATATACCATCACATCCTTCGACCAAAAGTAAATGGCAGAAATAAAAACTCAGAGGATGCCAAAGAAGGAAAAATTCAATTCTATATTATTTCTTTTCTAACGTGGACATAACTGTACAATCTGCTTAGTAAGAACGTGGATAAACCTGTGTTGAATGTGGATATAACAAGAAAAATATAGCAGTATAAAATAATTTTCATTTATATTTAACATTATTCAACACATTACAGCTAATATATCAACTAATCGTCATAAGAAAAGCAAATGCGTCAAAAAATAACATACTGATTATAGTAATATGTGTAACTCTAAAGAAGCTCCCTTTGTTAACTACTTTATGTACTTATGACTATTTAAGAAATACCGATAAAACGAAACAAATAACAATCTTAGCTACGGAAAGTTATTCATTCATATCCAGTCCTTTCCTGTTCGCCAATTGTTATAAAGTGTGACTAAGGGACAAAATTCGTTCTCAGCCCTTAAGAGGTAAGAACAAAGAATAGAAAGCTGATAAATTTTATACAAAATAACTTTGTTGCTATATAATAATTCACAAATTCACGTCACATTTCGTGATATATATTTTTTTCCTTTCCAAAACGTATTTCATATATTAATAGGTAATAGCCGTTGTCGAAGATTTGGGAAAGTTTGGTCCTAGACAACAGTACTTTTGCGCTCTTGTAATAAATATTGTTATATTTATATTAAACGTTGCGAAGAATTTTCGGTAAGTTAATATATTTTTCTCTTAAGTTTTACTTTTGTTTTATTATTTATTTCCTATTCCTAATATACTGACATAAATTTTGTCAAACATGGAGATTTGAGCATGGAAATTTATTTTTATTTAAATTATTTTGGCAACCTTCTTTGAGATAAATCGAATTTGTTGTACCGAGCAGCGGCCGGCAAAAGTTGTATGAAAATCCATAGCTGTCGTGTAAAGTCATATTTGTTGTGTTATTTAAAAATGGAACGATCTTCTCCTCCGCAATATGGCGACCAAAGGGGTAACTTCAATCAAAGGTTTAATTTAAATTTCGAACTGGCTTGCACATAGAAAGCTGATTACTGAAAAAAATACTTTAATTTTAGGAATTTTACATTCAATACTTGTATTTTCAAATAAAAGTTCTGAATTGTACTACTAAGTTTAGTTTCCGTCCATTATTTGAGAAAAGTACTATACATGTTCCTGTCTAAAGTCCTTGAGCACGTTGTTCATCATCAACTCTCTATTTTCCTGACTACAAATAAAGTCCTCAGTCAATTTCAATCCGGGTTTCGTCCCGGTCACAGCACAGTGTCTGCACTGGTAAATGTGACTGATGATATTCGCTGGGCTATGGAGAATAGGTCCCTTACATTGCTTGTTTTGCTTGACTTCAGTAATGCCTTTAATTCCGTCGACTTTGATATCCTTCTTGCTATATTAAAGTCCATCAATGTATCCTCTTCTGCAGTCGCTTGGTTTAATTCCTATCTTCGGGGTCGGTCTCAGCGGGTTCGCCTTGATGAGTCTTACTCTGGGTGGTGTGACCTAACTGCGGGCGTACCCCAAGGTGGCGTGCTCTCTCCATTACTTTTCTCTGTATTTATTAATACCATTACCACAGTTTTAACCAGTAAATTTCATCTATATGCCGATGACTTGCAAATTTATCACCACTTCACAGTTTCCAATGCTAATACTGCTATTGCTAGGATCAACGATGATCTTTCCCGCATAAGCGACTGGGCTAAATCGTATGGATTATATGTAAATCCTTCCAAGTCTCAGGCTATGATTATAGGCAGACGACACATGCGCAGCAGTCTTGATTTTAAAAATTTGCCTCCAATTATGTTCGACACCACACCCATCCTACTTACTGATACGGCAAAGAACTTGGGCATAATAATAAATGCTAACCTTACGTGGAGTGATAACGTGAACAATATCAGTCGAAAAGTACATCACTCTTTTCATATGCTAAAGTTTCTCCAAAACTTTTTACCTTTAAAGACGAAAATCTCTTTGGCACTTATCCAACCCATCATCGACTACGCAGATGTTTGTTACTTAGATGCCACAGAAGAGGTGTTAAATAAATTGGAACGTCTACAGAATTTGTGTATTCGCTTCATTTTCGGTTTGAAAAAGTTCGCCCATGTTACAGAATATCGCAAAAAACTACAATGGCTCCTCATCCGTCTACGTAGAAATACCCGTATCCTCTGTCTCTTTTTTAATGTTCTGTTTAACCCTTCCTCTCCTCTTTATTTATGTGAGCGGTTTGCCTTTACTTATCCTGTAGATGCGCTTTGTAGAGCACATAAGCGTACACTCCTACAAATGAAGTCACATAGAACCGATTTCTTTGCATACTCATTCACTGTCCATGCTGTCAGATTGTGGAACTCCTTACCGTACAAAATTCGTGAGTCAAAATCACTATATATTTTCAAAAAAGAGTTAGAGAACATTATCTTTCTCTAACTTAGGTTTTTAAATCGTATAATTATATATTTTTATATTATAGATCGTTCATTGATAAGATAATATTTCAACACTAGTTCATAGATATATATTTTATGTATTTATATATTTAATTGTATTTATGTATTTAGTATGTAGTGTATGTAATTTATATTTATTTGCTTGTAAGTAAGTTGTACGCACTTAATTTGTTCTTTTTAATCTCATTTTCCAGCCTCAGGCTTGCTGGTAGAAATTTCTTATAGAAATAAGCTTTGCCTTTGTACATTTTTTTTTAAATTTATATGTTTCTTTAATTAAGTTTCTATGTGTGTACATAAATTATTAAATAAAATAAATAAATAAAATACAATCCTTGGCTGTAACTAGGCATTGATGGACTTACGTATGTGTGCCTCAGTCCACATTCACACGTTCGTCCATCAATGCGTCTCTTGCCGGCCGCTGCAGTAATGTACTATAAGTGCCTTGATTATACAGGGTGACTGGTGGGTCATTTTTAAAGTGGTTGTTTGAGATCGTACATGAAGAGAAAATATAAAATAAATTTTAATTATTTGCTGAGTAAACTTAACCGAAACTTAAAGAATTCATTACGCAATGCATGGTTACATAAACGTAATGCAATATATATTTAGCGGGTGGTGGTGTGCGTGTGACGGGAAAACTGCTGGGTGCATGTTGAGTGAAGCAGCACGTCGGGAAAAGTGTAGTAAGGTCTCTTTATTTATTCATAGGGATTTCTGGTGATAAATTAAATACCTACTTTTATTAATAATATATAATAATATATTTATTTCTGATAAAAAAACTTATATCTAAGGATAACATAATTGTGAAATTAATACTAGTTTAAACAACATAATTCATATTAACTAAATTACAAACATAAGCAAGAAATACTATACAATAAAACGTCATATCATCTGCTTATCATGACCTAGGGTAACACAGGCATGATACCTAAACTAAGTAATTATGATTACTTGTTTTTTAGGTACAAAATATTCAATAGATTGGAATGTGCTAAGTCAAAATTAATTCTAAAGGTGTAATAATTTGATGTGCAAAAGTGTAAAACTACTATATGTATAAGCGGAAATTTATAAAGTACTTAAGTAAGGAAATTAAACTTATAATAATGTACAAAAGAAAAAAAAAAATATATAAAGCTAAATAATAACTGAGTACAAAACATACATACACCAGTCATTAATCTATATCTACAACTAAAAACACACTAAAACTTTTTAAAACGAAGTTAGATTTAATCTTATTTTAAGACAATTAACAGTTTCTCTGTTTCATCATAAGACATGTTTAAAAGTGACGCTCGTATTATCCGTTTAGTTTTGCTGTAGGTCAAGGGATATATGTTTAGTTTGGCGTTTAATCTTTTATATAACAGTGGTCCTAAAAAAAGGTAAAATCTAGAAGAAAATGCAGTTTTTGTGTTAAGTGGGCGTGCAATGTCAAGCCTCCTTTTGTTAGATGCTTGTGATTTGTAAATAAGAGTGCAATGGTAGTTTAAAATTGTGTTCATTATAAATAACTGCCTAACTGTCAGTACTTGACAGTCTTTATACAGAAGCTCAGTGGGGTAAAGGAAAGGTCGGAAATGCGAAACTTTTAAAATTGCTCTTTGTGCTCTTTCAATGTTAATGAGATGCGTTTTAGCTGCCCCTCCCCATGACGTAATACAATAATTTAGTATCGACTGACATAATGCAAAGTATACTTGCCTAATAAGTTTAGGGTCTCCTATGGTGCGCAATTTTTTAAAAACAAATATAAGCTTGCGTATTCTATCACTCACCGTATCTATATGTTGTTTAAAGGACAGAGTCTCATCGATTATAATACCTAGGTATTTAATTGTTTTAGTAGGAGAGATATACGGACACGAGCACGATTGATTATTTTGATCACAACAAAAGTGTGCGTATAGGTTAGGAATAACAGTAGTAGACTTTCGTATGGAAAATTGAATCATATGAGTTTTGTCTGAATTTAGGGTCAGTAAATGCTGCTGAAGCCACTTGTTTACTACATTAAAGCCCCGCTGAGCGTACCCGTATAGTTCACTGTCTGAGTTTGCAGAAAACAATAGAGCGGTGTCATCGGCGAATGATATGATTTTACCACCATTCATTTTAAGGTTGCACAGGTCATTAATATAAATAAGGAACAGGGTGGGACCTAGAATGCTTCCTTGAGGGATTCCAAATTCCGTGTCCAAAACTAGGTCAGAACTTAGGACATGTACTATTTTCACACATTGAGAACGATTGTGTAAATAATCTGCAAATAATTTGAGTTGGGTTCCTCTTATACCTAAGTTTTCAAGCTTGTGCAAAAGGATAGGAATAGAAATTGTGTCGTAGGCTTTGGATAGGTCTAAAAAGAGTCCTAAGGTCCGATTTCCCTTGTCAAGCTCCTGGGCTATGAAATTAGTAAGCTCTAGTACTGCATCAGTTGTTGAAAGCTTGTGCCTAAAGCCGAATTGTGCATTTGACAGGATGGACTGTTTTTCAAGGTATTGAACAAGTCTTTTATTTATAATTTTTTCTAGTACCTTAGAAATGGCTGTTAAAAGCGATATTGGCCTATAATTAGAAATTTGATCTTTCTTCCCATTTTTGTGAATAGGAATAATGACAGCTTTTTTCAAAGAATTAGGAAAAATGCCGTCCCTAAGGCACTTTTGAAAAATATAGGTTAGTGGAGTGCATAGAATATGATGAAACCGTTTTAGTATTTTGTTGGATAATTATCCCAGCCCATCGCTGAATCATCCTTCAGGCCTTTAATAATTGTAGTTACCTCTACTTCATCTATATCCAATAAAAATATTATATAATTATGATCAGAATCAAGTTCAGAGTGCTCTCCTTCAGTATCTAAAATTTGTCAACAGTCACCCTATACAACGTGTAACAAAATGGAGAAATAAAACTTAAAGGTTAGCTTCTATACCATACGTAGAATATAAAGTAAAAGAATTGGCATGATCAGTGCTGGTAAAGACTTTCATATAAATTTATTTATTTATTTTACAACTAAATATTTCGACAGCCCTAGTCAACCTAGTAAGCTAGTAAGCGTTACATAAATGTAATGCAATACATATTTAGCGGGTGGTGGTGTGCGTGTGACGGGAAAACTGCTGGGTGCATGTTGACTGAGGCAGCACGTCGGGAAAAGTGTAGTAAGGTCTCTTTATTTATTCATAGGGATTTCTGGTGAAAAATTAAATACCTACTTACTTTTATTACATAACTAGCTGTGACCCGCATCTTCGTCCGCGTGGATAACATTAGAGTTGGATAAATACTATTATTATATCCTCCTTGAAGTTAAAACTTACCTTATTCTAAATTTCGTCAAAATCGACTCAGTAGTTCAGGTGTGAAAGCGTACTGATAGATAAACAGACAGAATTACTTCAAAAACTGTTACAACAAAGCAGTGATCCGCAGTTTTACCTAGGTTTTGGGAAAAGTATGGGTAGGTAGATATTACGTAGATGATGCCCGCGACTTCGTCTGTATTGAATTAGTATTTCGAGTAGGTTATTTTCTTCTCCAAGGTCCTAACTATCATTAATAACAAAAATAAAAATGAAGAATCTTCGCCCATATAATATGTATAACTCCTAACCACAAACATAGGTAGGTAGGTCTATTAGGTACATTACAAAGGCACATAGCGTTATAAACAAATCGGGTGCCAAAGTGCCTTAAATTTTAATTCTTAAGTTTTCGCGATGACTTTTATGTATGATTATTAAATAAAACACTTTTTAACCGGATTTATCGCGTATATTTACATTTAAAATTTTAACAGTCGCTCGTGACCACGGGGTCTGCAAAGACACCGAAACGTCGAATTAAAATGTTAAATATAAATTATACGCCATTAATCCGGTTAAAAAATGTTTTATTTAATGCCTTCAATTTTACTTAATTCATGCAATATCTTCATAAATTATACTTAGCTTATTGTTATTCTAGGTAAAGCTAAGTAGTTTTTGCGTGAAAGAATAGCAAAAATCCATCCATCCAGCCATTATCAGTGTACATACAATACTACCTATAGTTATGTATGGCTGCTTTTCACTGCCAAACGGCTAAGCCAATATTAATGTAATTTGGTATAGTAGTTAACACATACGTTACTTTTTATTCCGAAGAAATCTACGGTTTCTGACTTCCAAGAGGCAGAAACAATCATGAAATAAACAAAACCTTGATTTCCATTTTATCTCTGTATGTACAGAAGGCAGTACATCAAGCGTTACAAATCTGTCAAAATTTTTTACTTGTATTTGAACTCTATGCCCTCGATAATAAGTTAAAATTGGTTGGGGAAATTTGACAGGTAATGTAACGCTTGTTCCTTCTGTACCTACCTATATTAAATCGCGCAAAAGCTTGCGCTCGCCTCCCCCCTTTTTATACCCTACCGCCGCGAGCCGCGTCCAGTGCGGCAACCGTTACGCAAAAATAATCCCTATATCATTCAGTATTCACGCGCGATGGGTTATTAGCGTATTTCATGTATAAGTTTGGTGTTTCTATACCGATTTCTATGATTCTTTTTTTATTGAATAGGTAATAATGTTAATTTTTTTAATTAGGGATGAGTGAGAATATTATAAACGTAAGAGTAAACAAATATAATCAGAATGCTCCGAACTGCTAAGCTATCGGGATTTACACGTGTTATTGTGAGTCAACCATAAAATATAGATATATATATTGTTGTGGGATATTTTTTATATAATTTTATGAAGAACATTTCTGTCATACATGATTTCTATGTAGCTTTAACCATTAAGGCTGCACACGCGACGGAAGCTTAAAAAATGAAGTAACTTCTCCCGTATTTTCAACATTTTCCTTCACTGCTCTGCTCTTATTGATTGTAGCGTGATAATAAGTATACTATAACCTGCCCAGGAGTATGAAGAATAATTTTACCAAGTTTCGTTAAAATCCGTCGAGTAGTTTTTGTTTCTATAAGGAACATACAGACAGACAGACAGACAAAAAATTTACTGATTGCATTTTTAGCATCAGTATCGATCACTAATCACCCCCTGATAGTTATTTTGAAAAAATATTTCATGTACAGAATTGACCTCTCTACAGATTTATTATAAGTATAGATTATGATCAGAATCAAGTTCAGAGTGCTCTCCTTCAGTATCTAAAATTTGTCAACAGTCACCCTATACAACGTGTAACAAAATGGAGAAATAAAACTTAAAGGTTAGCTTCTATACCATACGTAGAATATAAAGTAAAAGAATTGGCGAGATCAGTGCTGGTAAAGACTTTCATACAAATTTATTTATTTATTTTACAACTAAATATTTCGACAGCCCTAGTCAACCTAGTAAGCTAAAACAAGACTTGTGCCGCAGTCAGTGACCTTAGGTATTACCTTTCCCACACCGGCTGAACTTTGTAGTATCTGTCTTAGTTACCACTTTATTTTTACGCCATCTGTTATCGAATAGATTTCATAAAAATCGAACAGCTGTATTTAGGGTTGACACATAGATATTTTGATCTAAACTTTGAACTTGTTTTTCGGCCGAACCGCAAGGATAACAAATTATATTATTGTTACTTATAAACTACATCACCAAACATACAATCCCCAATAAGTAGGTATTATCTCTTCATTATGTTACACATTGTATATCGGAACAACTCTTTTATTATTTTCACTTCAATGGATTACTTTTCACATTGCTTATAAAAATGGTGGCGACGAGGCATAGCATCGTAGTGACAATTTTTATGTAACGCTTTTTACTGACAAAATTGTATGTCACCTGTAGAATTGTCGTTTTATGAAACAAAAGTCATGTGAAAATCCCTAACAATTGTTAGTTTACCACAAATTGTAGCATTATGAAGTATTATATCATTAATACTTATTTCATATTTACGAAAATCAGAGTGCACATAGGCTCTCCAACGCTGTAGATTAAGTGGGAGAGACAATCATTCATATATTTATTTGAAGTGACTCAATCTCTAAAATCCGGTGCAAAGCCTCCTCCTAACAAAAGGTTCACGTAGAACGACGCTGCTAACATTGTCTGGTTTTATTTCCGATATGTACACTCTTCCGATATGCTTAGGAATGTTTCCTGATATTTGATGAGACGCGTGAAAAAGAACGGTTCAGTGGTGTGGAGGTGCCAGGCCAAAGGCTGCTATGGAGTTGTCACCGTGGACGAACTAACGAAGTATGCGTTTTAAGCTAACTTCAATAAAAAATAAAAATGTTATCTTTCATGACGATTCGAACGTGCTCCTTGTTCGGCCCCATAATTACCGACGTCATCGTACGGCTATTTGCTGTTTAATTTTTCTTGCCTTTAAGGGGCCTGTTGAAAACACGTTGAAAACCAATGCTTCCAACCAAGGTTAAGGAAGGTTAAGTTGTTGACAACCAATTCCGAGTCATCCAAACTGTTACAAACGGTGGTTTCAAACAGGGAGACAAACAAGAACACAAGCCAAGGTCACGCCAGGCCACGCCCCTTAATCGTCAATGCGCTCTGATCTCTCGCGTTGGTAACATCTTCGCGATGGCAGTTTTGTATGCAATTGAGGATACAAAGAAGGAAAGGTTGAAACGCAGGCTAAAAAGCTACAAAACTCGAGTCATTTATAGATATAGTTACATATTAAAATATACAATAACAAGCGCACACACTGTCCTAAACACAGACATACATCTACATAGATAACGTAAATGCATGTCCTTTGCGTGTCCAAACCCCGACCAAGCGTCAAGGTTGGTCGTCTCTAGATTTAATATGTATTTTAATATGCGTGTATGTATGTCTGTTAGAAAATCGAGTCCACAATATCAATATCGTTCGTAATAATCGATTTCATCGGCGGTATCGGTGTCTCTGAATCTTTTTGTATTTTCCAGTAATAAATATCAGCTGTGACGTCACAATAGGTCTTAAAAAGTCGGCGCGCTTGGTTCGAATACAAATCGTGGCACTTGCGTTGTCTATGTAGATGTATGTCTGTGATTCTAAACATCGCCGTTTCCAACCCGCCAAGGTCATGTAATTTGGTTGTCAACAACCGTCCTCACTGTTGGAAACACGTTGTAAACTAACAAGGTCACCTTGGTTTGATGTTTTGTTCCCAACAGTCTAGCTGGGCTATTAGGGCTATGTGAGGGTCACAACTATGTTTTCTAGAATCTCCTAAATGATTCTAGCCACTCCAATGCCCTCTCGTCGTTGTCATTTCAAAAAGTACGGTATAGGCTATTTGAGAAAATTAAAAAAACTATTTATTTCAGTGGTGGTTTGAGGCCTTTTTCAATAAAACAATTTATAAATTTCAAACCACCATTAAAATAAATAGTTTATTTAGTTTTCTCAAACAGCCTATTTCAACATATACGACTTTGTGAAATGACAACGACGCTTTGTCTAACTTTGGCTTCTTACCTACCTACAGGCAGCGAATAGAGTTTGTTAATTTTATCAAATAAATATTTCTATAAGGCATTGAATTGCGCTATAAAAAGTTTATTTGGTACACACCATTCTCAAAGAACATTCACGCTCCGGTATTCTCGAAATGCAAATGTTTAAAATTTGTTTTTACGTTTTGAAACATAATATTGAAATCTCGACATTCTTCAGTAACACCAACAGTAAATATTAAATACATGTATATGTTACGGTAAGAGTGAATAATTGAAGATTATTAATATTTATCAATTATTATTAATAATTACCGGTTGGCTGGTTGCTGAGGCTGAGGCTGGTTGCAAATAACCGACATGGACCGGTTAGGTTAGGAGTTAACCTCGATCGACTTTCAGTAATTATTAAGAATAATTGATAATTATTAATTATCTTCAATTAAATAATAATAATAAAATAATAAATATTTTTGACACTCACACAACATTATCTAGCCCAAATTAAGTTTCTTAAAGAACTTGTGTTATGGATACTAGATAACTGATATACTTAAGAAATATATACACATACCTACATATTGAATAAATACATATTTTTTTATTAGAATAAACTTAAATAAACATATAATCATCCATGACTTGACGACTAATATCTGTGTTCATCACACAAATATCCGCCGCCGCCGGGATTCGAACCCAGTACCTCTGGCATAGAAGGCAATATTTGCTACCGCTACACCAGCCGGTCGTCGAATTATTCACTATTACCGTAACATATACCTACATTAGAATTTAATTTTCGTTGTCAAAAACGCTCATAAATATCTATACTTGAGGCATTTTCATATTTTAAGTATATACATAAAAACACTTTGCTAATAATAAATAAACATAAAGAAACTCGTGAATACTAAAATCCTATTTTTTATCATCGTCTTAGATCTAAATTATCTACGCCTAATAGGAAATTTAATGTTTCTATCGAGGTTTTTGTTTTACTTATTACCTGATAATTGAATTAAAATTAAGTAAGTAACAATATTTATACTACAGGATTACTTTAAAATTAGATATGAACATTTCTGCGATGTGTTGTATAGATCGTCCTGTGTTCTCGACGTCGGCGCTGGGCGCGCGCGTGCTGCGGCTGCGCGGGTACTGGTACACGCGGCACTCGGTGTGCTCCTCGCGGGTCAGGTGGCTGTGCGGGGACAGCCGCGGCCGCGCCTGCCGAGCCAGCGTCGTCACCATCGGCAGCACCGTCGTCGCCGCACACAACGCACACACACACCGCAAGCATCTCTAACTTCGTCATTAAACATCGCCGAATCATTGATTTACCTTTGGCAAATCGAAAAGTCATCCAACTGACAAGATTTCTTGTAGTTATTTGAGCAAGCTGCTTTAAAACAATTTTTAACAAATTAAACAAATTTGAAAATGTGTATGATAAATTCATTTTTGTGACGCCCTTTATTGTTTTGTATACTGTTTTTTGATAACATCTTATATTTAAGGTAATTTAAGAATTGCTTGGCAACTGCGCTTTGATCATACAGGAGGTGTATGTAAAAGAAAGTGTATTCTTTATTAAAAACTAAGCCCGCCTTAAACCTCAATCTCACCTACGATGGTAAGTCAAGATGAGGTCGAAGATGAAAGCACACGGGCCTAGAAGGAACAAGTTTGTCATAAAATATTGCCGGAGCACATCACCGCCGGCAAATTTGGCGGCAGATTTTAAATGTAGAATGCTCGCTTGACAGTCGGTCTCTGACGGGATTCTACCATCAAGCGGATATCACTCGGATTAGTCGCCATTACGACACGCTTATCCAGGGGCGGTCAGTAGCCTTGGTTGCCCTAAATTGTACATTTTTTTTGTGTCAATTTCTGAATACTTTTTCTTATTATAATGATGATATAATGCGATTTACATACATACATAACGTCACATAGTGTTTACAATAGGCTTAGAATTGTTTTAAAATTATTTTATTTGCTCAATTTAAAATAATATTTTTGTACTTTTACAGGTGTATTTCGGCCAGTATATACAGTATCACGCTATGGCAATCAAATGCTTAAAATTGGTGGATATTCTTTTCGACTTAATGCAGCTACGGGAGTTAGAACTAGATGGCGTTGCGCTTCCACAAAGAAGGGCTGCGCTGCTAAAGCATTAACTATAAACGGAAAAGTTGTCATGGTTCACAATGAGCATAATCATTAATGCAGCTTCCTTTGAAATTTTATGTTTTTTATTTCAAAAATAGCGAAAGGTGTATTATAAATTGTAATTAGATTAATTGTTTCTTAAATAAATAAATAAAGACGTAAAAACAAGTAAGAATCTTATGATATTAATAGTATGAATATAAATATACATTATATAGTAAATGACAAACGAAATTCATTGCATTATACTACGCATGATCTAAGAAATTGTCAAACACATTGCAGGAGGAAATCTACCTATTGAATAAATCGGGAATAAATCAATTTAAATGCGTTTTTTTATAAAAAATATATTAATTTCATTCGCGATTATTTTAATTAAAGTAAATACGACTTCTTTAAATATAATATGAAGTATTATTACCATTTATTAACAATGATCGAGTCTACTCGTATACTAAACAAGATGTATCGAAAAATGTACCTTATATCGAAAAACATTTCAGTAGTACAAAAATCTATCGTTTATAATAAGCTATTAAATAATCCGATGAATAAAGAAGGAGGATTGTTGTTGCAGCTAACAGAGGAACGGTCCATCACTACATAAACGCGCGACATTCATAAAATGATATCGTTATTATATCATCTGAAGTTATTATATCATCCCTTCTGTGATGACAGACATTATTACTCTTTGTTACCTTTATATTTTTAGTATATTTTAAACTGACATATAATATAAAGGAAACTGAGTAAGCCTGGGCCACAGGGTTAACAGATTGACTTTGGTCTAAAAAAATAGCTTATTTTATCCTTATTCAAAATACATAAAACCTCTAAAAATGTAGTGAGGGGGAAACAAGTTAATTCAAGATATGGAAATCCCTGTCATGGGTTTTTAGTATGGATGAATAACTCATAATATAGTTGAAGATACGCTGAGTAAAATTGAAGAAATATTAAATAAGAATCATTAAAAGGTTAAATGAATGTAAACTAACCGCGTTAGTTTTATTTTAAATAATTACTTTGTAATGAGGCCTTTTCGTTTCATTTTTTTTTAAGCTTTTTCAATACATACTTGATGGCGTTGAACAAAACTGAAGAGTCAATGTCAATATCGTATCCTCTTTGTTGACAGTTGACTGATCGTAGAGATAAAATTCTTGCTGATTGCCATAACCTTCAAATTAATAATATTACATTTCATTGTTTTTTATTCTCCTAGTTTGTTTTGCAGCGTTTTTTCTTTACATGAAGTAATTTAATAATTATTACACGTAGGCACGGTACTGAAATTGGTACTTGAGTTGACACTTGAGTTAGATCAGCGCCATCTAATGTTGAAAAGTGAACTACTTTTTTTTTTATTATCGTAGACTGAAAACTCCTCATTGAAAAAGGCGAAATTCTTTATTAGGTTTGGCAATACTGAGTGAATGAAGAACGAAACTATGGTAATTGACTCGTTCAGTAAGTCAATCGATCTATTTGTTCACTCGTTTGTTTGGTTTCTTTCCTTACGCTTGAGTATTTTCATGGTTTTTTCTATTTTTAAGATAGCCCTAAGAAAAGTGAAAGTTGTTAGTATCAATTTATTAGTTTGAATAGTTGTTTAAAACTATAACTAATAACTAAGTATGTATAGGTAATATCTTATAAGGTCCTATTTTATCTAGTATGCTATCTAAGTAAAATGTACTACTATTTATTTTTAATTATAAACTCTCTAAATAATTCGAAATACAATAATTCATTTATAGATCTCAACAATAACAAAAAGAATATCTTTCGAAAGTGATTCTAAGTTCACTTAACTTCTGTGTATTATTCTGTGTATTCTATAGACAAAATTATGGATATCTCAATTCCTCAACACTGGTTTATCTTGAAAATTTTGGTGATGAAACATAATTATATTTTAAATAAAAGAAAGCAAATGTCAAGTTGTTAACACCGTGGCCCAGAAATGTATGGAGCAGGTTCTATCTCCTTTAACGTCCTCATTAGTACTAGGCACTATTTCTATGAAGGATCTTCAGGCTTACTTAATAAAGGTTCAAGTTCTTATGAATAATGGCAGAATTTTGTCTGGGTTGTTTTGGAGTCCTGAGATTTATAAAAACGGAATAATTTGAATTATTTTACTACGATTTTAAATACCTTCACTTATTTTCTGTAAAGCCGGAGTTATTTAAGAAAATAAAAAGCATGCATTGTCGTAGATGGCGTGACGCAAGGAGCAAGCAGCACGAGATCAATATTAAATGAACAATCGATTCGATTAACCTTCCTTTAGTTATTACACAAAATCGAATGAAATGTTCAGCTCTTCTTTAGTCTTTGACTGACAGTGATAGGTAGGTTGACACTAACGGTTTCTGTTTAACTTAAAGTTAATCTGACATAATTGATTTGATAATTGTACTGTTCTGTTATTGCACTGTTAATTCATGACCTAAAAATAGAAACACCGACATATGTGTTTTTCGGCTTTCCCTAATACAAATAGACTCCCTTGTACATTCTGGTATTAATAACGAACCTTGAGAAATATTTTTTATTACGGAATGCTTCCACTTAACATAAGACAGTTCCTAGTATGTAGATCTGCCACTGTTCTTTACAGCTTAATTTTATTTCCAGTGCAATATCTGCAAAACGTGAATGGAAAGACAATTTTACTGAAGACCGGGTTCACGTACAACTACAGCTGGGAGTCTACACACACGAGCACGTGGCGGTGCACGAGGTGGCCGGGTTGCAGATCCAGACTCGTTATGAGAAAGAATCAAAGCTATGTAGTCAAAGCTGGTATCCAACATAATCATAAGGCACCAAATTACACTATTAAGAACGGAATCTATATTAAAATATAAACTTAGAAATTCTTTTGTCATTTATTTAGATTTGTCCGAATATCCCGATATGGGTGTCGTAAGAGGCAGGCGAGTGATGCTCATTTAGAATTGATTCATCTACAGAGTCCACGCTAGTGGCTGCGTGTGAAACTACTGGGTGAAAACTAAGTTGTAAACTTCGCGACGTATCATCGTTCCGCGATGATGTTTGCCCTTGATGACGGAAACATTTTGTAACTATTAAGTTTCCTCTTGAACTCGCGTCATCTTTGGCCAGTAAAAAACCTCAATACCAACAATTGTCATACCTTGTGCGATTTAGCTTAACAGCTACTAAATGTAGGGCTTTGCAATCATTATTTGATTATAAGCGACTAATTCAAGCGATTGCAAGAACCCAACACGGTCTAACAGTCGCACGTAGGTACTATGAATGTACCTCAATCAAAGTATCACAATCAATTTGTTTTTTTTTCTACATCACATTTATTTTGTTAAAGGCATAGAATACGGAAAATCGCGATTTGGAAAACCCTTAATTATCTACAATAACAACAGATTCAACCGAGCTATCAGCGTCAAGTGGCCGAGGGGGTACTGGACTTGTAGCCGGAACAGGTGTCGCGGCTGTCCTGCCAAAATATATACCCTCTATCATGATGCTACTAAAATTGTTGACAACCACAATCATTAGTATATTATTATTTGCGCTGTAGAATGGCGCGGGTAACAGCTCATGTAATTGCCCCATGAAATTTGATTTACAAATTATGTCTGAAACTATTACAAATACACCACATTTTCAATATATGAAATCATTAAAAACTGAAATCAACCAGTATGTTCTAGTCTACAAATAAATTGAAGTAAAAATTAAACGAAGCGTTATGCATAAAACGTAACGCCATAGTGGTGGGATGTACTTGCTTTTAATAACAGATATTTTTGATTATAAAAAAAACGTAATAATGCTTATGAAAACCAAAGAAACAAACAATAAAATCCAAATACAGTACATATTAATAATAATAAATTTATTTATTTCTCCCACATTAATATTTTACTTACACAATACTATAATTACAAACTACATATATTATAATAGGTACTCCAATTTAGGTTTTGAAGTGGGAGACTGGTGCCCCATTTAGTTTTCCCTGTACTAGGGAATACGTGTCACATACAAGGCGTTAGTGGTTGTACTGAGAGCACCGTAAACAAAATGACAGGCCCGGCGATGTAGGAAGGTATATGGCACAAAATTATTACCCGATTTTGATTATTTGCTGTAAGTAATTACAACTGAATAACATAAAAATTTTCATTACTATAATAAGTGAACTAGATTTATGCTGCGAATTTAAAAATGTATTACTTAATGTCACATCCCTAGTCATGTTGTATGTTCTATCGAAAAATGTTCCGGTGTTCCACCTTTTAGCTAGGCAGTTCGGTTAGCTCCATAGAGAAGTTAGCTCCGTCTTGTAACTTGTCTTATTTGGTAAACAAGATTTCGAGATCTTGTCTTATTGGTGCAGATTGATTTAATTTCTTAGAAGCGATATCAGGAGGGGTAAAATATTAAAATCCTTACTGCGGTTTCTAATGTAAGTAAATGATTTGGAATTACCCGAACATGACCTATTACTCGAAGTCACTATGGCGCCGTGGTTACTGTGCATATAAATCGATATCGCAGGTTAAGCGCGCTCGGCGCGGTCGGTGTTAGGATGGATGACCGCCGATCATTTATTACTCACGCACGACGACTTCCGTGCTTCGGAGGGTACGGTAAGCCCGACTGCTTATACTTGTATACAGTAGTCGTTAGGGTTTTTAACCGAATTCAAAAAAGGAGGAAAAAAAGGAGTATATATGTATGTATGTTGTAAAAAAGGAGTATATATGTATGTGAGTATATATGCTGAATCGCAAATATTGAAACACAAGCTTAAAAGTTACTTTCCGCGAACCGCGAACAAAACTAGTTCGGATCGACCAATGCTCGATTGTAAACAAGTCTACAACTGTCAAAATGGCGTCAAGAGTACCATTTTTTCTAACGTAACGGATTTGGTCGATCACTGCAAGTTCGTAAAATCGCCACGTGATTTCATTAGGGTTGGCGCTGTTTTCGAAGTTCAAGAGTACGAATGTTAGAAAATCGCGTTCGGATTTAAGCTTCGGATTGGATTCGTGTTTCAAAAGTAAGCACCTAGGTCAACAAAAATACTATTTTATAGGTAGACTAGCTTTTGCCCGCGACTTCGTACGCGCGTAAATATTATTTATGTTTAACACAGCCAGTCACTCATTGAAGAACTTTTATGCCAATTATCACATCTGTGCACTCAAGGAATAAGATTTTTCATACAAATAAAAAAGTCTAATACTTTCCGTTCCCGTGAGAATTTCGGGAGTTCCTTCCATAATACAAATGGAGAATCATTAAAGAAGTATCACATCCGTGCACGCAAGGAATAAGATTTTCATAAAAAGTATAAAATCATATCCTTCCCGTTTCCGTGGGGACTTCGGGAATTATTTTTATTACACAACCAGTCACTCATTGAAGAACCTTTATACCAACTAAGTATCACATCCGGACACTAAAGGAATAAGATATTTGATGCAAACTAAAAAGTCCATCCCGTTGCCGTGGGAATTATGGGAATTCCTTCTATAATGCAAACAGACTCCTAGTGAAGAAACTTTATACCAACTATCACATCTGTGCACTCGAGGTATAAGATTATTTCATACAAAGTAAAAAATCATTTAATTCCCGTTCCTGTGGGAATTACATGACTACCTTTCATAAGGACAACCAGACATTTTTTGGTGAACCTTTATGCCAAGTATCATATCCGTGAATTCAAGGAATAGGCTTTTTCAGACGAACTAAAAATTCCAACCGTGGGAATTTCGGGAATTCCTTCCATTACACTAACAGACACTTATTAAAGAACCTTCATGCCAAGAATTACATCCGTGTACGCAAGGAAAAAGATTTTTTCATGCGAAAAAAAAGATCATATATTTCCGTCATTATTTATAATTTTAGGAATTCCTTGCGTAAAACAACCAGTCACTCTCCGTGGAATCTTTATGCTAAGTATCATATCTGTGCACTCAAGGAATAAGATTTTTCATATGAACCAAAAGTCCAATAATTCCAGTTCCCGTTGGAATTTCAGGAATTCCTTCCCTAGTGCTCTCCCACAACCTCTAAGGATTGTACTCGTATGTTCCAAATTTCAGCTCTCACGGCCTGTAGTTATGGCTTTGCGTTGTCTGTCAGTCACTCAGTCAGTAACGGAAGAGTTTTATATATTAGGATTGTATTTCGTGAATAATTTGTATAGTTACCTACTTAGTGTTGACTTATAATTTCAGATATGAAAGCTCAGTATCTACAAATTCATAAACAGAATGTCCTGTCCATATCAGGCAATATTTACTACAAAAATAAAGAGAGAAACGGAAAACAGTATTGGAGGTGCAAACATTATAAAAGAGGTTGCAGATCTACAGCCACAATCGATAATAATGTAATAGTTTCATTAAATAATCACCATTATCATAAATAATTATTTTTACCTACTTTTCAAAATATTTATACTGTATTTAAGTTAAGCTTACCTGAGTCTATTTATCTAGTGGTGTAAATGTGTAATTATTATTGTGTATAAAAAAATAAATAAATAAAAATATAGCTTTAGGAGTTTCACTAAACTAAATTTAAATCGCTTTTATATTAGGTATTTGAGGGACTTTTCCTTGATTTTTCTGTAAAATTATTAAACTATCAGATTTCGTCAGTCCAAATTCTGTAGCTAGACAGATATGACCAAATGACTGTAAGCCATACAAAATCAATGATTGTATTAACTAAGTGCTGCGTTCCCACTGACGCGGAGCTTGGCTAAGCGGAGCGGAGAAGAGGGGTGAGTGTTTCCACTAAAGTGGAGCACAGCGGAGTAGTGAAGCGGAGTGGAGCGAAATTGAGTGCAGTGCAGCGGAGCATATATTGAAATTCCGCATTTTTGCGCTCAGTACGATTATAGCCGAGGACAGTGTGGCGGTGAGGAGCAGAGGATAGCGGGGCGGTGATAGCGGGGCGGTGCGATAGCGGTGAGGAGGGCAGCTAGGTTGTATTAGATTAGCTCTTATAAAGATAAAAATTATACCGTTCGTAAAACATTTTCTGGGGTTACTCAGGAAGGTGAATGGAAATCTAAAACCCAGAATGATGGATGGACTTTAGTTCAAAATAAAAAACATAAAAATTACAAAAATAGATTTGTAGGATTCAAGGGAAAAGCTGCCGTTGAACCGGATAGTAAATTTAAAGCTGTTGAATCACTTGTACCTATTCATATTTATAATGTTGCCAAGAATGTGACAAACTGTGATATCAGCGACTATATTTCAAAAAAGTCAGATATAAATGTAGATATAGAAAAAAATTGTTACGAAGACACAGAAAGATTATGACTCCTATAAAATTTATGTTCCAAAGCATAAATTAAATATTTTTATGAATGACGACTTTTGGCCTGACGGAATATCATATCGTAGATTTATCTACTTTAAAGAAAAAAGACAAGACAGAGATAATGCTCTGACCGTGAAATCGCAAACCAGTTCTATTAATGGATAAACCGATCAAATTAATAAGCTTCAATTGTAAATGTGTGAAAAGATCTACTGAATGTATTAGGCGTCTGTGTGTAGCTGCTGATGTAATCGCACTACAAGAAACCTGGCTTATGCCTCATGAGAATGCTTACTTGGGACAAATTGATGACAACTTTGCATTTACGGGAGTTTCAGCGATTGATACTTCAGGAGGTGTTCTGCGTGGGAGGCCGCACGGAGGTGTGGCTATTCTTTGGAGGAAAAGTTTGTTTTCTTCGGTCAGTGTGATAGAGTGTAAAAGTGTACGTCTAGTTGCTATTAAGGTAGAACAAGAAAAGCGTTCGTCGCTAGTGTTTTCAGTGTATATGCCTACAGATTCGTCTGAAAATCTAACAGAATTTACTGAGTGCTTAAGTGAAATTAATGCGATAATTGAGACTAACAACGTGGAGTCAGTTTTTGTATTAGGGGACTTCAATGCACACCCGGGTGAGTTATTTAACATAGAACTATTAGATTTCTGTACAGATCAGTCGTGGACTTGTGTTGATCAAAAGCTTTTACCGAAGGACACTTATACGTTTGTAAGTGATGCGCATGGGTGCAGGAGGTGGCTCGATCACTGCGTGGTGACTGAATCCGCCCTCCGATCTGTGATTAGTGCTGCGGTTTTGTACGACACGTACTGGTCGGACCACATGCCCTTGCAACTCGAGTGTAATTTATTCTTGTTAAAACCTAAAATTATGTTATCGAAAATAGACAATAGAACCAAGAGTAAAGTAATATGGGGGGAAAGGGACAGTTGTCAAATAAATAAATATCATGAATTATGTAACGCAAAGCTTAGAGAGATTGATTTTCCTAGTGAATTAAGTGAATGTAGCAATAAATTATGTAACAATAACAGTCATAAAATAATTTTGCGGAATATGTATAAACAAATTGTGTGTATTATGACAGAAGCTGCGGAATGTTGTAGTAAAGTTTTAAAAAATGCTAGAAAATATGTGACTGGATGGAACAAGCACGTGAAAGATGCTCATAAGGAGTCTCGGCTTGCGTTTGAAATCTGGACGCTAACCGGAAGACCTAGGTTAGGCCGTTATTATGAAAAAATGTGTGAGACACGAAAAATATTTAAAAGAAAGCTTAAATGGTGTCAAGATAATCAAACACAAATAAAAATGGACATCATAGCTAAGCTTCATGAATCTAAAGACTTTGGTAGGTTTTGGAAAAACACAAATAAAATGCATCCCAAGCCGGGTCTGCCTGTGAGCATCGAGGGTGAAAATGATCCGACTGCTATTGCCAACAAATTCAGGGAACATTTTAAAAACTCGTCCCCATTAGGTCAGGCGTCACAGATGCTGGATGCTGAGGTCACAGGCGAAGACCTTAACGTGAGGTTCTCCTACAAGGATATTGAGTATGTAATAAAAAAGATGGTAAGAGGTAAATCTCCAGGCCATGATGGACTCAGCATCGAGCACCTGCAGCATGCGGGCGTTCATCTGCCCAGAGTTTGGAGTATGTATCTTACACTTTGTCTGGGCCATTGTTATCTACCGGACGATCTTCTCAAAACCATTGTTATACCTATTCTTAAAAATAAAACCGGTGTTGCCTCTGACTTTGGTAACTATAGGCCAATTTCGTTAGCTACTATCATAGCGAAGGTGCTGGACGGTGTCCTGGATATGCATATGGCCGGACGGATAGAATTGCATGACGCACTGTTTGGCTTCAGACCGGGTCTGTCTACTGAAAGCGCTATACTAGCATTAAAGCACACTGTTCAGTACTATACAGAGAGGAGTACACCCGTGGTCGCTTGCTTCCTGGACCTATCCAAAGCCTTCGATTTGGTTTCGTATGATCTCCTATGGCAAAAATAAAAAAATAATACCCGGGTGGCTGACGAAGTTGTTTCTGTACTGGCATACTGGTACAATAACCAGAGTAACCATATAAGATGGGCAGGTTCTCTATCGGATGCGTATGGGTTGGAATGCGGAGTAAGGCAGGGAGGCCTAACCTCCCCTCGGCTTTTCAATTTATACATGAACGGCTTGATCGAGGAGCTTAGCAGAGCCAATGTTGGGTGTCACATAGAGGGCATGTGTCTGAACAACATAAGCTACGCTGATGACATGGTACTGCTGAGCCCCTCCGTCAAGGCTATGAGAAAGCTGGTGCACATATGTGAAGCTTACGCGGAGGCGCACGGGCTCAGATATAATGTGAAGAAGAGTGAGCTTCTAATTTTCAAAGCTGGCAACAAAACCTACGCTGATCTGCCGCCGGTCAACTTAGCCGGAGCTCCACTAAGAAAGGTCACGGCCTTTAAATATCTGGGCCTTTGGGTCTCCGATAACCTGAGCGACAACTTAGACCTGGAGAGGGAACGCAGGGCATTGTCAGTTCGATGTAATATGTTGGCTCGCAGATTTGCACGTTGTACGCGGGAAGTAAAGCTCACGCTGTTTAAAGCCTATTGCCAGACTTTGTATACGTGCAGTCTGTGGGTCAGCTATACGCAGCGGGCATACAGTGCACTGAGAGTTCAATACAACAATGGCTTTAGGGTGCTGATGGGACTTCCGTGGCGATGTAGTGCGTCCGGCATGTTTGCTGAGGCGCGAACCGATGGTATTCCCGCGGTCATAAGAAAACGTTGCTCCTCCATGCTCCATCGCTTACGCGGCAGCTCCAACAGCATCCTAAAGATGATTACTGACAGGTGGGACAGCCCGATTCTCGCGCACTGGCAGCGCTTGCACTGCGCGAAATAGGTTATGTTTATAAGACTATTTTATTTTATTTTTATTTTATTTGTGTCATTTACTAACCTTATTAATAAGTTTTTTATTGTTACTAACCCAATATGGAAATTGTTTATTTAATTTAATGTGTTTTAATTTAAATTTATTGATCAAAGTGAATTTGTATAAAACTAATAATAGGTTAAGAAGTGCTTTACTAACACAATATGGACTCTGGTCTGAAATAAAGATTTATTATTATTATTATAGTGGACGAATGGGGGAGTGGAGCGGCGAGATACGAAACTTGATTTTTTTCAATTTAAATGAAATTTGAATGTCGATTACCTGACATTTCAAGTAGCATCATAACCTTTTTTTTCTCTGTAGGAATACATGCTATCACGTCCCTGACCCCCCAGGGGGGAACGGTGGGGTATGTGGGGATGATCCAGCAGAAAGCCGAACCGACCCCCGCCATAATTGGAGCCCACGGTATCGCCAGTGGCATTGCCCGCGAGGCCCGGCGGATTGCGCTCAGCCTGAGCCTTGCGCCCCCCACGTAGGAAATGGCCCAGTACACGCGGTCATTTCCACACTCATAGCCTGTATGGCCCCTAACCCACCACGGCTATGAGTTGATGTTTATAATTATAATAATGTGGCTCAAATTTGAGTGCGTAGAAATTTTAAGCGACATGGTAAATACTTGTAAAGGAAACGTAGATGTAGGGTTATGAATCTATACTAATATTATAAAGCCGAAGAGTTTGTTTGTTTGTTTGGTAGAACGAGCTAATCTCAAGAACTACTGATTTGAATTGAAAAATTATTTTTGTGTTCGATAGTCCATTTACCGAGGAAGGCTATAAGGCTACATAACATCTAGCTGTGACTAATAGGAACGAAGTAACAAAGGAACATGTTGCGAAAACGGGAAAAAATATTTAATTTTGAAAGCTTCCATTCCTTAAGCTGCGTAAACGGTTTAAGTTGCACAAAAATAAAGTATTACGGAATTGTTCCTCTTTAAAAATTCTAAAAAAAAGTCGGCGACAGCGTATACCTATCTTTCAAGATTGACCCACAGTAACCGTTTTTATGGTTATAAATCGCGTTTGAAATTAATGTATTAATTTGCGATGGAGTTTTATCAATACACTATTAATCATTATCCAATTAAATGCATTATTTATCACAGGTATTTAATTGTGAAGAAAATTGTTTTTGGACATCACTTGATTTCAATCAATATCTTCGGAGTTATCCATATTTTAAAATATCTCTGCAATAAAATGTATAAAACCTCTATATAAACTAGGTAGGTATGTCCGGAATGACACGGGCGGGCGAACGAGTGATTCGCTGGCATGGTCGCCACACGCGCTGTTCATTCTCCGTGATACCTACCAAATCTGGAAGCGTATGGCCATATTCCCTCTACCTTTATTATTATTGAATGAAAAACTAAATTTGAGTAAAGTCACACTATTACAAGTTTAATTTCTGCGCAATAACTTTCTATTCCCAAAAATAAAAAATATTAAGTACCTACCTACTACTTTTTTTGAAATCAGCCTTTCAAATCAATTCTCACCTAATGGCAATTGTAAATGAGGTCGAAGATGATAGCAAACTGAAACTGCAAACAGAACTGGCTCTTCATAAAATGTTTTCGGGACGCATCACCGCTGCAGTGGTGATATTTAGCGGCAAATTTCAGTCAGGCGAGACAGTCAGCCTACCACCAAGCGGCGCTCACTCGGATTAGTCGCTATATACGAAACGTTTATATAGGGGCGGTACGGTTGGTGGGGGACTCTGACCTTCCGCCTTGTGCAGGTATTGACCGGACATGGTTGTTTCGGTCACTACTTGCACAGGGTCACCCGGAGGTGGTGTGTCCGGCGTGGGGTCGGCTGCGGCACGAGTTGACGTCTGTCGTCGGAAAAGACCTCTCGCTTCCTAGCGTGGTTAAAGCCATGTTAGGGAGTCGAGAGGCTTGGGCGGCCATGACCTCCTTTTGCGAGGACGTAATGTCGCAGAAGGAGGCGGCGGAGCGGTGCCGGGAGGATGACGCCTCGTCGGCACCGATCCACCGTAGGCGGAGGGGGGGACGGAGAAGGAGATACGCTCACCTTAGCGGCCGTAGCGGGTGAGGGGACCTGCTGCGGCATAGGGCTATGTGAGGGGAAATGGTCGCGTGTATTGGACCATTTCCTACGTGGGGGGCGCTTGGCTCAGGCTGAGCGCTGTCCGCCGGGGCTCGCGGGTAATGCCAATGGCGGTATCGTGAGCTCCATCTATGGTGGGTGAGGTACACCTGGAGGTTAGCGCTGTCCGCCGGGGCTCGCGGGTAATGCCAATGGCGGTACCGTGAGCTCCATCTATAGTGGGTGAGGTACACCTGGAGGTTTTGAGTGGGTAGGTCCGGCCTTCTGCTGGATCATCCCCACACACCCCGCCGTTCCCCCTTGGGCGGTCGGGGACTTGATTGCACGTTTTCCTCCAGTAAAAAAAGGGGCGGTACGGTTATTCTAGGGGTAAATTAGGGGTGATAACTAAATTGTCGTCAAAATCAATGAATTTGCATGAGTAAAAGCTACGAAAATCGAATGGTACGTTGTCGTTGAATATGGAAATGCTTTACGCTTGGTAGCTTATTTTACTGTTCGTGGATAGCCAGAACACCAGAGGCTTTAAAATCATATAATGAAGAAAGAATATTTTAGTGATAGGAGGTCAGACCATCGTTAGCAAAACGTCAATAAAACCTCTATCCCTTCTCTTACAGCATGCCCGGGAAGAGAAGTAGCTGCGGTACATTCTATGATTTTCTGTTGCTCCAAGTCCAGCATAGAAGCAACGAACGAACAACTTTTTTTGATATTGAAAGGTTGTATTAGTAGTTAAGATGTGAAAGCGTTCAGATAGCCAGAAGAAAAACTGAACTACATCAAAAATAAACATGGGCATAGGAATTCTAAGTAAATGTAGGAAACGTAGGAAATTATGAAGGTGTAGGTTCGATCCCTAGCCTAGTTTTATTTTAGTGTTTGTCACATCTATTGTATCTTGGACATTAGAGTCAAGGTGAACTTAATATATAACGACGATGATAACCTTAGGACGTTCATTGACTTACAGGTCGGGATAACTGGAGTTAATAATGTTGTAATTTTTGTTTTTTTTTTTTGAGTAAATTCCTCACGATTGTTTTATTTTTCCACGTTTACTGTGGAGTTGATGCTTTAACGAATTGATATGCTCGAGTCCATTTAATATGGCGGGGTATTATAGCGAATCTCTCTGAAGAGACTTAATTTTTTTTTGTTTGTCGATCAATATCGAATGATATGACTGTTGATCGATGTGGAGTCAATGACTGTATTTGATTTAATTAGACGAGATCTTGGCCGCATTTTCCGGTTTTTGCGAGCAAGGCTCTACTGAGAGAGTTTTTGAGTAAACAGTAAGTATATTACAGCGCGTAATAAACTGATTATTGTTTCGGGTCGTAGTCATGCGTGAAACTCTACCAGTAGGGGGTTCATCTATGAACACTCTCGATTTTTTTTGTAAACTTCCGCTATCGGAATAAATCGTACTATTAAGGAACAATTATGTAAGTATATAGGGGAAATTTATTCAACCGACTTCATCGAATTAAATAAATTTAATATAAGGGGGCGGTCGTTAGGTATGTGTGCGCCTTATAGTTTGTAAGTAAAGAGATTATAATAAAATGCTATCTATTAAACATAAGTATTTGATTTTATGATTAAACTGCTTCGCAGTATTGCCTATATCGGTCCCGCGTTACGGTACCTGCCCTAATACATACCCCCATTACTTTTACCCAGTGTGCCTTTCATAGGTATTCCTGTATGATATTTACTTTTTGTTGGTTACTTTTTCTATATTTTTTTGTAAGTAGGTCTGTACCTATGTCTATTTCACAAAACTGCGGATCACAGCTTAGTTGTACCCAACAGTTTTTGAAGTAACTCTGCCTGTTAATCTATCAGCAACGCTTTCACAGCTGTGTAAGTTTGAACTTCAAGGAGGATATTTTAATATAATATAAAAATATATATTTTTTATATATAACCAGTATTCACGCGGACGAAGTCGCGGGCAACAGCTAGTAAATAATAAATGTTCAATTCCTACTACCTTGGCATATTTAAAAGAAAACTTTGATTTCAGTGGAAATTGTGAGAAACTTAAAAGGCAAACAATTACTAATATTGGAGAACTACTCATTCTACACAGTTGTCCAGAACAAGAAGACGATCTCGTGGCAGTGCACGAACAGCAAGACATGCCGAGCGCGACTTACTACCGACATTAACAATACCACGATCTTGAGAGCTAATCTCCACCATTCACATAAACCTCTTCGTTATATTGTTAAGAATGGTATTTTTATTAAAACTGGATAGTTAGTAGGAGGAGGTGGAGAAAAGAATTCATGTACAGGGCTATTTCTTAATCACCACCGGCCACACTTACGAACCTGCAAATTAATTTTAGTATCGCTACATAGAAAAAATAAAGATCGGCACCACAAACTTTTATGCAAATAACCGCTGTTGACGATGACCCTATGCTCGCTACGATACTATGACGTGGCATTTCATGGAATACATTTGATAATACTATGAAGTAGTACTACAAGATGTATTGTAATAGCGCGTAGTCGTCTTTATTCTTAATGGTATTCATTCACAATCTAGGGTGACTAAGCTTTGCTTAATGTGTTGGCGAATATAACCTTGTAAAAAAACATATATCTTTTTTGCAAAAATCGTTCGTAATAGTGATACTTATAGAGTAAAAAAATACGGCCGGTGACTAAAAAATAGCTTTGTATATTGGTGTTTTTATGATTGATGTCATTACGGATCTTTTATTGCCTCGTATTTCGTGATTTTCGAGTTTATTTTTCAGTCCATATTAAATGTTCAACAGTATTTTATTAATTTTTACTTACCCCCCCGCGGACTCCACAATCTCACTCAAGTGATGATACAACACGGGTTCAGGGTTGTCAACAGAATGCTTGATCTGCATTTTTTATTTAGATTTACGAGCTTTAACAGCATTCTAGATATAAATTTTGACGTAGTATTCAATCACAAAACAAAAATTTGCAGAAGTAAGTAGTTTATTAGTTAAGTGCTAAGCTATTATGAACTGTAACAAAAAAATGTATTACCTATAGATTCATATTCATACTGACTTACCATTTTAAATTTCTGAAATGTTAAGAGGTACTATTTGTACCGTCACAAAAAGTAGGCGTTTGTTTTGATATCATCATCATCAATAGAATACACAATTGCTAACCTCAAGATTTTCCTAAGCCAAACAAACTTATAAAAAAGATAAAAGATGAAGCTGCGGTATACCCAGATACCGATAGTATTATTTAATACAGGACATGATAAAGCATATACATAGGTGTCTTCAATTATGTATAAATAAATATTTAATTTATATGGGTATTATTATAAGAGTTATATTAAACAAATTATTTATACTAATGTTTTTAAGTTTTTGCATTTATAATGCTCAATTATTCTTAAATAATCGAAAAAATGTGATAAATAAAAATTACCCAGCCAGGACTCGAACCTGGGACCCCTCGTTTGCCGGACGAGTGCTCTTCCACTGAGCTACCGGGGCCTGGTGGTACGCCTCGAAATTACTTACCACATTTTTATTTTTACGTTATATTTTTATTTATCACATTTTTTCGGTTATTTAATTTGTACTATTTAAATTTAAAAGTAACAGACGGTCACGACTACAAGGTATGCTTCTTCGTTAAATGATTATGCAAGCAGGTGAAGTGGCAGCCTTGTATTACTCTTTGACGTAATTTAATGTAAAAATCTTTCCTACTGTTTATTTTTAATTCAATATAATTTATATCATTAAACAATCTTGACTAATTAATTATGACATTTCACCCAATAGCTAAAAATTTGTAGGCAATTTCTAGGTAGAATTTTAAAAAACGCCATCGGGAAAGCATCTGTTTCTGATAAACAGGAATACTTTCTACACGCATGTTAAAACTGAATCAAGGATAAGTTAGCGCTGCACCGGCTGAAACTCGAAAAAACTGATTCTCGTTTGGCTGACTTGGTTCGATAGGTTATTTGCCTTGAGATTCTGAGGTGTCTAAAGTATGTATTTATGTGCTGATTCCTATAAGTATTAAAGTTCCTAGATGAATTATAATTGAACCTACCTCTGTTCCTTAAATAAGATCGGCTAGGTCTGCGCCACGCACGTGCTCTCCAGAAACGAACCTGCTGTTGCTGTTGGGGGGCCGGCTGGTAGCCGACTCGTGCGCGTCCTCGGGTTGCAAATGAAGGGCAGCTCCTGCGCTCTGACCGATAATAGGTCGACCTGCCTCTAAAATGGTAAATATCAGAGGAGTTAATGATGGTGATGAGACGTCTTAGCAATAGCTGTTCGCACAGCGTCCTTCAATAAACTAAAGTTCCTAGCACATAATGATAGTCCCAAGTCGTCGATTTCTCAATCCATCTGAATAATATTTAATGGCCTGTTTCTCGTTCAGTGGTTTCAAGATTCTAAATTCTCATCCTTGTCATCAGATTGCGAAATCGTCAACTCGACAATCATTTCCGTTATTTGTTTACCAAACTCATCGATTGATAAGTAATTTTGCTTTAAATTTTGAAGTCTATGTTGAATAGCAGTGGCTGATTTTTTAGGAAATAATTGTTTTTCCAAATCTGAAATAAACTCATTAATTCTGAGTACGACGATGACAACCTTAATTTCGCGGTTTGCAAAAGCCGACTTATTAGTACAAAATCAAGTAAGTTGCCGTGTGATTCTACGTCCTATTCTGATTTATAATACTCGATACCATCTATCAATTATTTTATACTTTCTTCACTATCCGAACAAATTGGCAATAAATTGAAAGCAATTTTTAAGTCAAACCTACAATCAATTTAAATACAATTGTAATACAATTAATTTTTTATTTATTAATAAATTGAAATACAATTTTTGCTTGGTGGTAGGATCCCTTCTGGGTCCGCCTGGCTAGCGACCACCCTTTATATAAAGTCTGCCGCCAAATGTTACCGCTCCGGCGGTAATGTGTTCCGGCAATATTTTATAAAGAGCCAGTTCCTTCCTAAACCCGTGTGCTTTCATCTTCGACCTCATCGTCACTTACCATCAGGTGCGATTGAGGTCAAACGCGGGTTTAGTCACTTATAAAAAAAAAAAAAAAAATCAAGACTCGTCACCTCGGCTGTCGTTGATTTATTTGAGCATAAATCTAAAATGTGCTCATACAAGTGATCAAAATTACTACAAATTTCTTGTATCAATGAAAATTCACTTTTATTTAAAGAGCTTTTATGTGTTGTAAAATACTGAATTCGAATTCAGCTTCTTCTAACTTAATCAAAGTTATTTTACCTTTTCTACTATCCGGTCCTATTTTTATTAAAAATGTTTTAATAAAGAAAGAGTGTCATATAATTATTTAAACCATTCTGCCATTAATTATATAAAAGTTATATGAAAAAAAAAATAGTTACCATGATTATAATGTAGCACATAATTACCTAACACTAAGGTCCACTAAAATTCACTTATGCTTATTACTATGGCTATAAAGACGCATTTTTTTGCACATAGCACAACACTTTATTTGCCGCTAGGGGAGGGGTGGAGGGCTCGAGCTGACTGCTCAAACAATATTTCCCGTCTCCTTCCTGTAGACCCTGGTTTCTATGCTACTGGCTCTCTGTCTTCTCAACGACCAACGAAATCTATCGCCGCATATTTTGTTTGTAATCCAGTTGTGGTGACATTTTCGATATAATGTGTAAATGCCATATAAAAACGCCAATACGGCCATCAGGAGTAACACCATCAAAATTATGTTTGTCGTACTAGCGTGAAATAAAAGTTGCCTTATTTCTGATCCCTTATTACGGTAGGTCGAATAATCACATTATAAAGCCATATTATAAAACCGTGTTTCAAAAGTTTTCTCTTACTTTTTGCAGTTATGCATTTCTTGACTTCACGAAAAGGAGGTTCAGTTTTAGAAATGAATGGTTATAGATATAATAAATATCCATCCAAAGGACCAAAGTCAAGATGGATGTGCGTGAAGCGCAATACTGGCTGTAACGCGGCCGTTATAACATGCTTGAACCAATTTGTGAAACATACAAACTACCATAATCATATGAAAACGCAAAAACCTGCAATTTGAAAGCAGAAGAATTGTATTAAAAATAAATAACAATGCTTGCCTATAGTGGTACCTATAGACAAGCATTGTTAATGACATGATTGATGTTGTAATTGTGGTGAATAAAAATGTCTTAAGTTTTCGCGATTCATACTATTAAATAAAACACCGGATTTATTGACTGCGGCTGTGGGCTTTCCTAAATTGGTCAAACTAAAAGAAACGTATCAACCCGCGTAAAAGAACACATAGCTGATATTAAAAATCGAAGAGCTTCAAAGTCTGCAGCTTGTGAGCATTCCATGGACAACTGGACAAGCCCAACCACTAGGTACTTAAGGTTTGACTCTGTGAAAATTTTATCTAGAGAGAGGCATTACATTCCTAGAATGATCAGAGAAGCGATTCAAATTAAAAAAAACACCCTAATTTCAATAGAGAAGATGGTTAGAAACTATCACCGACATGGGACCCTATCCTGAAAAACATTAAATCTAACATCCAGCAAGCTGCAAGACCTGAAAATCAAGATACTGTCAGCTGGTTTTGTGTCAATCCAGAACGCTACGCTCGGGACGCTACTTTTTCAATCTATCAATCCGACGCTTGATACCTCAGTCGCTCGTGACCACGGGGTCTGCAAAGACACCGAAACGTCGAGTCAAAATTTAAAATGTGAATATACGCGATAAATCCGGTTAAAAAGTGTTTTATTTAATGAGGTGAATAAACTAAGTATAAAATTTAATTCGAAATTTGTGCGTTGCAAAAGCGTAGGTAATGAGTTAACATTATTATGTAGATAGTAGTATTAACGAATTGTACACTTAAGGTCTTTCTTTTAAGGGGCTATTTTAAGTCAATTACTCTATATTAAGTCTATATTAAGTCGCTATATTAAGTCAATACTCCGTGGCTGAAAAGGTTGCATAATTTCAATAATAAATCTAAATTGATTCAGATACTCATTATTTAGTCTCGTCCAGGTAAACTTTCCAGAAATGGAAATCATTAGGTATTCTATATTAATCTCTGTATTATAATTATTAACTATTTGCTCAGATGTAATTTAAATTATGAGGCAGTTTGCTTCTAAAGAAAACTTTTATTTGTGTCATAAGTGATAAGGCATATGATATCAAAATCAGAACCCAGACTTTGGTACAAAGTAATATTGGTGTCGTGCTTCTTTTTGAAAAATTTAAAAGAGCTGTCTGCACGCTAATTCATTATGTTTAAAAATAAATGTATGAAGATATGTAACACCCTTAGCAGAACTAAAACCTATAGATTTCAGCGTTCTTTTCATATATTTGCTCTTTATTTTGTTCCGAGGCGTCCAAAGAATTATAAATTTAATTTAAATTGTCATTTTGTTTATAATGATTAGTAAAATAACGGTTCTCAATATACATTAAAACTAGTGAATTTTATTTAAATGCTAAATTCTGTCGTATTTACTTTGAAAATGATTATCAAATTGATAATCATTATTATTTTATCTAGATGTAAGCGACGATCACAATATAACCGTTTTGTTCATCGAATGAGTCCAAGAGTTCCTTTATGCATGGGGATACTTCAGGTCATTTCTCAGCAAGGTATAGCCTCAGTGACGTCACACTTCCGCAGTTCTAACAGCAGGAGCAGTAAGTGAAATAAAAATATCACTTGTGTTACAAGAAGGAACCTAACGCACGGACATGATCCACCGAGATATGTAATCAATAATAATGTTTATAGCAGAGTTGGAAAATTGAAAAAGAAAATAAATTCTGGTTCACACGACCGCACGCGAACTTCTGGCGACTATAAAATATGTTTGCATGCTCAGACAGAGTGAATGTGTGTACTTTTGAATAATGCTGTAATAAAATTCTGTATACCTACCTAATAACAACTTGTTTAACCACATTGCTAAATATGCCTTGTAGTGCATAGTTCACGTCTTTGTCACTTCTTAAATAAAATGCGAATACACATCCCGAAGAATTAGGACTGTCGTCGCTCGCTCGTACTTGTCGTGAGAGATTTTTATGTATTTACTGGGTGGCATATTTAAGTTCAAACCGAACGAAATAGCTAATTCGAAATTAAAACATAGTAAAATATTTGATATGACTTTTCTTTCAGTGATAAAATTAAAAAGTGCCGGAGGCAAGGATTTGCTGCTAGTCGATGGCAACAGCTTCTGTGTGCATCGCCGTAGCAGAATGACTACCACTTGGAAATGTTCCAGACACGGAGTATGCCCCGTTCGTCTCAAAACTGACAACACTAATACTAATGTACTTATGTAAATTAACGTATGAACACAACCATAATCCTCCAGAATATATAATAAAGAATGGAATTCTTACAAGAATCTATGTAAGTTGCCTATTTTAGCTTTAAACATAATATCGTCAAATAACCAGAATTAAAAAAATATATATATATTGTTGCAGTAGGTGATCTATGCGTAAATTATTAGCTAAATTATTATTTCAATTTTGAAGTTCCAATGTTGGTTTGCGATGGGGCCGTGGAATGTCTTGGAATGTTAGTGTGCAAATGGCCGCATTAGATCGCAAAGGTGCGAATTAGAAACTAGCAGTGTTGCACGGTTTTCCCGCGTAGCTCATGGACTTGAAGTAATGTTTTGATGTTTGATTTTAATTATGAAATAAACAGCAAAGTTTCCACGTTTCATTAAATAAAAATTGTAGGAAAAGATCAGTTATAGATGGTATGGCCGCCTATTGTACTCTGTATCTCAAACATCAGAGAAGTTATTTCCTAGTACATGTGCACATGAAGAATTATTGAAATATTTTTTTTACCGGATGTGATCGTATGAAATGAAAATGAAATGAATTTTTTTATTCATCATAAGACCATCGAATGGCCGTTTAATGACGTCACAATTTTGTACTTCGGCTTTAACAAGGTGTTGATAGTTATCGAATAAGATATTATAGTAAGCCAACAGACAAAAAAAGCCGGCGGAAAAAAACTCTTGGTACTCTTTTTCAGTCAGAATTATACGAATTAATACACATAGGTACAGAACATGTAGATCATGACATGAAAAAAAAAACAAACAAAAGACAGCTTATTGTGAGAGCCAATGTCATGCCACAACCAAATTACTTACGTAGTAGGTGCATTGAGCTATGGATGCACAACACGACCATGACAAACCGGGAAGAATGGAATAAAATAGTCATAGTATCATCAGCAAAACGACCTGACACCGCTAGCAGTACCCCTTCACGAGTATAACGCAAGCACCAGCCATCACCCTCTTCAACCATATTTTCATAGGGAAGAGGGTGACCCGATACCCGACGCTACCACTAGCCATGTCGCCTGAGGGAGCATGACGTTCTTGCTTTTGTCTTAACAAGAAAATAAGTGAGTGGAACAGTCACCAGATCCACAGTATCTGTAAAGACAGCTAAATGTCGTTTTAAAAATGTGAAACATACGCGGTTTTAATGAAAAACGTGTTATACTTCGTCAAAGAATCTTTGAATTCGGTTCAGGCGTTTTTGTGTTAAGAGTTGTATCTAATTTAGCTTTTAGCTTTATAACATTATAACAGAAGTTATAGCACCCAGTCACCCGACGGCTTATATTGCGCACTTGTAGAATTGAGTCCATCCACTGAACAATAATTTTACTTCATGTTGCTTTGATGAATGATGTTATTTTTTTATATTTATAAACCTACGATTCAATCACCTAAAATTTTTGGACGTCTTACATTATATCAATTACATTTGGTGTTGTTATTTTATTTGACTTAATGATAATAAATAAAACAAGTTTTAACTTTGAGTCAGTTCGTATTGTAAAGTTTATGGTAGCCTCTTGTTACCTACTTAAAGTTGTGGCGTTGTTAAGATTTATGGATGATTGCTCATCGGCAATCTAGAAGATTTTAGCGAGATGTCGAGTCCGCCCATGACCTAACTACCGTTGTTTGGCGGCATGCGGTTTTTGTGGTCACTTTTTTTGGCGAAAGCGAATAGGCTAAGTTGTAGACTACAAGTACTGAGAGTCATGCTCATTTACAATAATATTACAATTATCTGCATTTCAGATTCAAAGTTTTATTTTGGAACTACCAGATTTGGAAAACCAATGATAGGGTACGGAAACTATCGGTTTACTTTAAACAAAATGAGCACAAACTCGCCAAAAGGGAACTGGTACTGCACGGCGCGACGCGGCTGCAAGGCGTCACTCAGCACCATCGACAATAAGGTTGTCAAAGTTAATAACAACCACAACCATAAATAACCATTCTCACTGATGTAGGGGAGATCTTGTACGTTTTTTTAATACGCCTGTTTGCATTTTTTTATTTCGTTTCTATTCAAAAGATTTGATGTATTTCCTCATATGCGAACGTATGATTTACTCGACTCATTCATGGACTATACCTAGATATATACGATTTTATAACTAAGAATTTTTTTTTCTTACATTTGAATATTACTTTATACCATATTATGATATGCCATGCTACGATCATCTACGATCTGGCTACGACATTTAAATTAAATTGTGTAGTAGGCGAGTACTTGCGCATGTACTCTAGTACCTAAAATGTCACAGTTGGTTGTTTAAACTTTGACGTGAGGTGGATGAATATAGTTGAGCTTAGGTTATACACATATAGGTAAAAAATTACAAGGGTTATGCCTGTCAAATCTTAACCAGTAAAAAAAGTTTTCGTTTCACGAAAAATAAATCAGCTTGGTTTTACTAGGAATTTCTGGACTAAACCTTCCTCAAGAATTAGGCTATATAATAATATAACAATATTTTTTGAAATCAGATGGTCAGATACAGGGATTAGCACATTCATCAAATTATACAAACAAACTCATCATCTTTATTATATTAGTATAAATAATTGAATAACGGCAGTTTTAACAAAATTGGAATCAATGCTTATAAAAATATCTGAACTAAAATAATCATTTTATTTAAAAATATTTAAACTAATCTAAATTTTTTTAGACTTATCCTGTTACATCATAAGAGGGTCCAAACCATGCCTCATATTGAAGGGCCATAGATTCGGGCTGCACGTGAAGAACAAGAGCAGTGAGAGGTGGCGCTGCAGCAAGCACACGCAGGGCTGTAGGGCCACGGTCAATACCAGGCTGCAGGATGACGTCATTATTAGATGTACTCTGACTCATACTCATGGAGCTCTGCAATGGAGAATTTAGTTGAACGCTGCCTTTTGTGTTTTATCTTACCCTTTGTTAATTGCTTTGAGAAAAATAAGTTTAAGCTGAAGTCCTTTTTTAATTACTGTAAATGTAATGTAATGACCACGATAGACATTTTGCGATAATATTTTATAGCATAACAATAATTTTCAACCGACTTCCAAAAAAGGAGGAGGTTCTCAATTCGACTGTATGTTTTTTTTTGTTTCTTTGTTACACGATAGTTCAGACAATTATTAATCGATTTTAAAAATTCTTAATTCACATGATAGAAGATACTTCATAGTTGGTCCCAAATAAATTTCATCGAAATCGGTTGGGTGCTTTATTTAAAATTTAAAATTTTTAAAACAATTTGTATGATTTCGGTGAATGTTTACGTGGATGACATTATTAGTCGGCCAATGTGTTGACGTGAAGTCGTTTTTTTTAATACTCTGCATTAGTTGATTATAGCTTAATATACTGTTCCACTGAAAGAAAGGTCTTATGTTTTTTTTTCTAAATGAGTAATAAGTGATTATTTTATGCATAGTTATTTCATGCTATTTATCAATTGACTTGTTGAATGGCACCATGGTTATAAAGAAAATGTTGTAACTAGAATTGGTAATAATTTTGATGAATTTTTGTTACAGGTAATTACGTTTTGTGAGAACGTAATTTGTTTGCAATTTGCTATAGTGCCTAAATAAATAATTTCAATTAAATAAATCAGTGAGACAGCGATTCATCATGCAATATTCTGACTCGGCTCTACAAGTGAAAGTGTCGCAACCGCTTGAAAGTTATACTTCATCCGCGAGTGAATTATAATCCTATTTTGATAAACCATTGCCACATGAGGTCAATGGTGGATCCAGAACTTTAGGTTAAAGTTTGTTTATATATGAAATATTGTATAATAACTTACTTACATTCTATCTAATTTTTTCGTTTGTTAAAGAAAAAATAATATTTTCATACTTACACTTATCTTATGATAAAGATTTTGAATTTTGTGCATCCTTTAAATATTTTCATTAAAAAATTGGGGTACGTTTTTGTAGGTTAATACTCAGGTTAATACTCTTGTTACTTCAACGGGTCGTGTTTTATGAAGAAGTTGGCTATAATATGACACATACTCCTTCATATGTGGAGTCTAAAATATCTCGTGAGTTATAAATATCTGTTCTGATTACTGAGAATTTATTTTAAATTCATGTCGCCGTTAGAGTTTAAAAATAAATAAAATAAAAGTTTTTCTTTTTTCAGCCTTGTATCCAATTTTCGGGACATCTCAGCGCGGGAATGCCGTGATCCTGATCGGCAAGTACCGGTTCAACCGCTTGAAAGTTATACTTCATCCGCGAGTGAATTATAATCCTATTTTGATAAACCATTGCCACATGAGGTCAATGGTGGATCCAGAACTTTAGGTTAAAGTTTGTTTATATATGAAATATTGTATAATAACTTACTTACATTCTATCTAATTTTTTCGTTTGTTAAAGAAAAAATAATATTTTCATACTTACACTTATCTTATGATAAAGATTTTGAATTTTGTGCATCCTTTAAATATTTTCATTAAAAAATTGGGGTACGTTTTTGTAGGTTAATACTCAGGTTAATACTCTTGTTACTTCAACGGGTCGTGTTTTATGAAGAAGTTGGCTATAATATGACACATACTCCTTCATATGTGGAGTCTAAAATATCTCGTGAGTTATAAATATCTGTTCTGATTACTGAGAATTTATTTTAAATTCATGTCGCCGTTAGAGTTTAAAAATAAATAAAATAAAAGTTTTTCTTTTTTCAGCCTTGTATCCAATTTTCGGGACATCTCAGCGCGGGAATGCCGTGATCCTGATCGGCAAGTACCGGTTCAACTGCGCGCAGAAGTACGGCAACAAGACGCGCTGGGTGTGCGTGAAGGCCAAGGCCGGCTGCCGCGCCACCATCTACACCAGCAACGACGCCATCGTGCGCGTCACCGGAATGCACGACCCACTAGCGCACACTTCTGTCAACAGAGTGTGATAATTAGCATTTTATATTTTTTCTAGAACATTTTTTTATTTTTGATAATTTTCTTTTATAATTATAATCATTTCGTTTTTGTATGATAGGTTTACATTGGGGTTCAGTAATAATATTTTGTATACTCAAGTTTATCTGACACTTTTTTTAAATAAGCTAATCAATCAAATGTTAAGGCCTTTGTGTGATAGCAATAATTCGTTTTGTCTTAATAATGCTTTCTTAATGTGAAAAACATTATGTTTCTGCATGCCGCGCTGACTTCATAAGACACGAGGTTGTTTGTATCTTGTATCAAGCGCCTTCACGCAACTGCCCTGGCAGTAGGTACTTTTAAATTTATTAAAACTATCGATATGTACTTTGATTATTTTAAAATAGAGTTAAATTAAGCATAATTATACCGTCCAACAAGTTATTGTACAAAAAGATTATATTATCAGTCCATAACTCATTTTATTCCATACTAGCTTTATCCCGTAACTTCGTATGCGCTTAACTACCCTTCTCGTGGAAATTTCAGAAACTATACAACCAGACACCCACTGAAAGAACCTTTATACCAAGTATAACACCCATGCACTCAAGGAATAAGTTTTTTTCATACAAACTAAAAATCAAATATTTCCCGTGCCCGTGGGAATTTTGGGTTTTTTTTTTCTTAGCACAACCAGTCACTCTTTGAAGAACCTTCATGCCAAGTATCACATCCGTACACCCAAGGAATAAGATTTTTCATACAAACTAAAAAGTCCAACCCCTTCCCGTGGGAATTTCGGGAATTCCTTCCATAATACAAACAGACACTTATTGATGAACCTCTATATCAAGTATCACATCCGTGCACTCAAGGAATGGAATTTTTTCATACAAACTAAAACATCATATATTTCCCGTTCCCGTGGGAATTTCGGGAATTACTTTCATAACACAACCAGACACACATTGAAAAACCTTTACACCAAGTTTCACATCGGTGCACTCAAGGAATAAGATTTTTCATACAAACTAAAAAGTCCTATATTTCCCGTTCCCGTGGGAATTTCGGGAATTCCTTCCTTAGTGCACCCCTACATCCCCTAAAGAATGTGTGTTCCAAATTTCAGCTCTCTACGCTCAGTAGTTACGGCTGTACGTTGTCTGTCAGTCACTCAGTACCTCAGTCACTCAGTCAGTAACGGAACAGTTTTATATATATTGATGTTACTATGCTTTGTAATTAATCAAATAATTGATGTTTCCTAGATATATAACAACACATATAACATATCTAGGAAACATCAAACGCTTTAAGTTGCTCTAACATTTATTACCAAGAGGTTTTGAGTAATGATTTCATAGAAATTGAGCATCTTGTTTTATTTTAAATCAGAATCCTATTCAAACTTGATTAGAGATAAATTAAAAAAGTTGCTCTAAGGCTACTTCTATCTTCTGAATAATTAACGTCTTCCACATTCTTTGCTATAGGAAATGAAAAACCAATTTTCATCCAGGCCGGCGTAAACAAGCACCATATTCAAATCGGGGATTACAAATTTGGAGTTCATTACACCAGTGGAGTGAAGACTCGGTGGTCCTGCCTTCATAGAAAAGGCTGTAAAGCAGTGCTGTATACAATAGACAACGAAATCGTTTCTTCCAAAAACAATCATAATCATTAATGGGGTAGAAAACTGCCTGCTTATTCTTCTAGAGGCGCTGATTACGCTTGACCCATAACAACTGTCAAATACCATTGTAAAAGTTAATTTTATAGTGATTTTAATCAAAAAATTAGAAATGCATCTGTTTTATAGAAAATGGATACCACATTTCTCTAAGGATATACACATGCGGAACTTGTGGATGTTACTTGATTTAAAATTTTGTGGAAATGTACATATTACGGTCCCCATTTTTCATATTTTGATACATGTGCTTACATTATTTTATAGGTTTACCCCAAAATAGAACACAGAACAAGCAATTTCGATTACAACTTGTTCATTTGATAGTTTGTTATGTATGAAGCGTATGAAGCGACATCTATTTAGAGCTTTTCGTTTTCTTCTCCAGTAACAGCACGGCGTATATTTTCAGGGTCATAAAGGCCAACGAAAGAATATAAACTAGAGAAATTGCATATTTCTGCTTAGATGATCACTAAACTCTCATTGCACACACACTTTCGGTGCCTGTTATTTTTTTAAAGAGTCTTAAAAAATTTTTTATAGCTTTGCAGTGTGTCTTCATTTAGAAGTGATAGTTTTTACTCATATCAAAAAATATCTAATGATCACAATTGATCATTATGTATGAATGTACTACATTGAAATTTTTATTGTTTTATTACATTTTAAAGAATTCTTAGTAAGCAAATAGAATTATTAGAAACATGTTTTTTTTTTTATTATTTATTCGGAAAACAAACAGTGATTTATAACTAAAAATAAACAAAATATACATTTCTATGCACCAATTCCAAGTTTTCGCATATAAAATATAGATGTTTTTATAAATATCTATATTTTTATACAGGGTTAAGTATAATTCTTAAACCAATATTTACGGCAGACCCTGTATAACCATGACAAATATCTACATTAAACTAAAACTGCACCCATGACTAATATTTACACATATGACAACAAAGAGTCATGCGGCGGGGATCAAACCCCAACCAATTTCGTGTCAGTCTGCTTATCACTTGCAGTTCGTCAATATTGTCATATTATTTACAAATTACATTTTGTGATTAAAGTTCATCTTTCAATAAAATAAAAGTTTTTTTTTTATTTCAACGAGATTTGTACCCAAAATCCAACAAAACTTGAAGAGGGACTTATACAGTATGTAGTCAGGGCTAGCTAAGCGAAAACAGCGTTCATAATGCTGTCCACTGTTCACACCAATGCGATGCTTGAAATGAAAGTTGTTCATGAGGTATTTATAACTTTGATTTATTATATTGTCCCTTTTGTGGGGCCCGAGCTAATGTACGAGTTTGTAAATCAAAAAATAGCGATTATGTTTGATGATTAGCTACCTACCTTTTTAGAAAGTGTGTCCTAAAATATCCTATGAATATCCTTCTACTGAATGATACTACTAACATAACTGAATGTGTATCAAAATATTCACGAGTTCTTCCTCAGCCAGTGTGCTTTCGTCTTCAGCGACCGTCTGGTGAGTTTGAGGTCGAACGCAAAGGCATAGTTGGCTTTTAAGCCCAAACAATAAAAATTATCAAAATATTAAATACATAAATGTTAATTCATTTAATGAATATTGCCTAAGTTTCGTTGTGTACTAGATAAATCCAAATAAATAAAATATTGTATTGATTATGTGGTTATCTACTGCGACCAAAAAAGAGTAAAATAAATAAGTTGCGTTCGGAACCATCATCATCACGTTTATATGAAATTAAAAATAAACAAAAACATTGTGAACAAGCAAAAATAGTGCAAATATTAAACCATAAGTATGAAAAAATTGGTAAATCCAATTATTTTTAAGGGGATTATTTTGAAATTCATATAATAAATAAATAAATAGCCGACTGAAAGATTTTCATTCCTTTGTTGTGCTTTGTGATTACATGGTGTTGTTACATAGTGGATAATTCCAACTTGTGTTTCTTAACACGAAATCAATAGTGACATTACATTTTCAGCTTATTATACTATCTAAAAATAATAAAAAAATCAACTTTATATGTTGGGCATAAAAGCCAGGCAATGTATGGACACTGGGATGAAACCTTTGATCATCAATAAAAATGTGATGGAAACGTTAATAATGAAAAAATATGTTGTCTCTTAACAAAAAGTATGAGTCTGCTGTAAGAAATTTCGTTAGAGATAATCTGTACCTTTGTTCGTATTTTGTTTAATATGTCTTTATATTGTATTTAAACTTCTGTGTACTACATAAATTGTTAAATAAAAAAAAAGTTAAAAACTGAAACCCGACTACTAGAACACGGCTATCCTTTGAATATATCAATATGACGTAAATACATAAATATTTCAGCGGAGACTATTTTCTTTTTCATACTTTTTAGAGCGTGTTTCAGTAAAGTTGGGTTTTAGTTTTAAACTTCTTTTTTTCTTGATGTTGTATTTACATATTTGAAATGTACTAACGAAGTTCTTATATTTGATACCCCACACGAAACAGTCAACAATATTTTTTTAGTTCATTACTTTAAGTCCTCTAGAGGGCGCTGTAGTAAATTTAACGTAAGTTTAAGTATGTAGCTTATAACCAGCGGACAGTGAAAAGTCTTCTAACGACACCTCATTTGTCCAATTATGATTATTAGTTCAGAAGTTCTGAGGGAACAGATGAACATCCATACCCACATACATACATATAGGTCAAAATCATAACCCTTCTTTTTGCTTCGCCGTAGTCGGGTAATAAATAAAGTATATTGTGTCTGCCTACCCCAAAGAGAAGACAGATGAAGTTATCCATATCCATATTATTTTGATATTTTTTTGTAAGCTCTATGATAAAGTTTGAATATATTTAATTGGTGCTTTGTAGAAAGGATGACTCCAAACGCGGAAAGACAGTGAAGATAAAGGATAGGTTAAAACAGAACAATCCAAAAAAGATCAATCCAATCAGATTTCAAAAAAGGAGAAACTCTGTTTTATTACTATAACAATTTTTATCAAATAAATTAAATGAACGAACCAACTGAGTGCTCCTTTTTCAAAATACTTAAATCGATGTCATGGTTTTTTATATTAGATATCTTCTTTGATATGTCTAATAGTTTCATACTTTCCTATACTGACCGATCGAAATGTGACACTCAGTATGTTACAACAATTTATAGATAAATCTCAACACATGGTACCTATTATCATTCATAACCGATAAATTTGATTGCTTAGGTGTGTAATTTTTGGTATACTTGGATATTTGAGAAAAATTAGCACCCAATACCTTGTTAATATAAAAATAAAGTTCTTTAAACTAATACAACATAATATTGTCTTAAGTTTTCACGATTCTTAATTTAAATAAAACTATTTTTTTAACCGGATTAATCGCGTATAATTTATATTTTACATTTTAACTCGATGTTTTGGTGTCTTTGCAGACCCCGTGGTCACATGTTCAACCAGTACAATATTATGTGACATTGTATTATATCAGGAGGTTCTCAATCTCGCTTATAGGATAATGGTAGTTGACGAGATGAATGGAGTGAGCATCATGTCGCTTCATATTGTAGCTATTTCTGCAGATACAAACAGAAGTTTTTCAAATAACTGTCACTGTTTTATTTTCAGCTATAACATTTGTTCGTAGTAAGAAAGGTGGAGTGGCTATGATGGTGGGTGACTACAGGTTCAATAAACATCATCCATCTAAAGGGGCTAGGGTTCGATGGAATTGTGTGAAACTAAATTATTTGAAGTGCAAAGCCTACGCAATTACTTTCGAGGATCAAGTTTTTAAGCTACATAATGTCCATAATCATTAAGTAATTTTAGTTTGAAGTACATGTAATGCTGACATCATTTTAATTACTTGTTAAGTGTATTGAAACATGTACAGCGGTTATAATAAAATGAAGTTTTTTCTTCATATTCCCATCAATGTGCCTTTCGTGTTGACTATCTGTCAGGGACTGCATATTCGTATAATTTTTTTAAATAGTACTAGTAGTAGGTCAACTTATGTACCTACGCTTCATAGGCTTCAACTAAACTATCGAACATTCTACAGTTATTTAAAAATAAAATTTTAATATCAATATTAATATTAATACCGGAGAATATCAGTTAACTGAAAAAAAAACAGTTATGCTACAATAATAAAAAAGGTACACGAATTATTTCAGTATGAATTCCTGTAATGTTATTTTTAAATACAACTAATTTAACGGTATGACGTCATACAGAAAAAAAATGTACAGAAATTCATACCGGTATGCAGTCCTTGCTATCTGTATAGTGACTGGTACATGACCCGACATACGAGAAGAACGTTTAGATGCGATCGTTTACTAATCACTAAAGTCGTCTTGTACAGGGCCCCAAGTCTGTACCTTTTAAAACAAGCCATCGGTTCGAAAATGGCCAATCGCCGAACCGATGATGGTTCGATTTTGGCAGTCTGTAACGCACACACGTAAGTCATACGCACCACTGGTGACCACTGGTCTTTTGCCTAAATTGCGTAGTCTGTAAGCGCGAACAATCGGCGTGCCATCGGTTCGGTGCTAAATATTGGTAGTCTGTAAGGATTTCTGACACATATTTGGTCACGTGATAGGAACCATCGGTTCGTTTTGCAACAGTTGATCTTGGGACGATTGTTTTAGCAACCATTGTAAAAGTTTAATTATTTTTAACAGAAAAAAATAAGTTTATAAATAAGATTTGTTGGTGCGAGACTTTTTATTTATTGTTTAATGGTTCATTGAGTGTTAAGTGTTTTTGAAGATAAGGTATTGTGTAGTTTAAATTTATAAGGTGAAGATGAATTCTCTTGGTTGGAAGTTGATGCTAGCCGAAGACGGCAGGCCGAGATACGAAGACGCCGTCAGGCAATGTTCAAAACTTACAGTTCTCCACATCGACCAAGATTTCTGTGCACCGTCGCTAGATACGGAGTTTAAAAGGTTTGCACATTGCTGCCACAGCCTAGTGCTAAGGCTTCGTGCCTCCGCTGAGCGGTTCACGCGCCCTAGTGCCAGCTCTGGATGCTGCTGCTTGGTGGTAGGATCCCTTCTGGGTCCGCCTGGCTAGCGACCACCCTTTATATAAAGTCTGCCGCCAAATGTTACCGCTCCGGCGGTAATGTGTTCCGGCAATATTGTATAAAGAGCCAGTTCCTTCCTAAACCCGTGTGCTTTCATCTTCGACCTCATCGTCACTTACCATCAGGTGCGATTGAGGTCAAACGCGGGTTTAGTCACTTATAGAAAGTCCAGGAGGACGTCGATTTGTTGCGCCAAAATCATAGTTAAAAACTTGAAATTATCACAACAAATGAAAGTGGAGGGAATTTTTTAAGTTAGCAGTCAGTCAAACGTCTTTGTCAATCTGACTGAAGTGTACTTGACATGTTATTTTTCAAACTTTTAGTAGACAAACACGTAAAATTATCGGTAAAAAATTAATTATCATTGTTGTAATGGTTAAGCATTAAAAATATATTGCTTTACAATACTTTAGCAAGATTTAAATAATTAACAAATAAAGAAGGCAGGCGAATTATGACCTGTCAACTGATTGTAATGATTGATAGCCGAAAGATGCGTCTTAGTTTCAAACATATCGCAAAAAAACTAAGATTTTTTACTGATTTTAAAGCAATTAAAACCGTGATCAGACAGTCCATGGAAAAAAAGAAAATAATTTTTCAATATTTTCGAGAAATATTGTTTTTGAACGCAGCCAATCTATTGTTTTAAGTTTAACAGAAATCAACCCTATGAAGGGCTGAAACTAAAAATGATATTAGAGCAAAGATCATGTATGAAATTAAAATACTATTATGTCAATAAATACATACTTTTTTCATTGTAATTAAACATTAAAGCTGAACGTAGCTATAAGATATGAGATGCGGGTTCTGTCACTCACATAGATCAATCAGACCTCAACGTCAGATTTGATTGATATGTATTTTCTTGCAGTCCTTTGTGTGCCTGGTTTATTATGTTAATTCTTTTTACATTGCAGTAGGCTTATTATTACGCAAGTATTAAGCTAATATCCTGATATTTGATACTATCTGGCTGCGAAACTAACAGAATTGTAAGTTTTATAAGTCTGAGTCTGAATTGACGTCTGACATTGACGGGTAGGGGCTATGTATTTATTTTATGAAATAATTTTATTTCTGCATCAAACTCAAAAATATTGATAATATATTTAGATATTTAATACAATAAACAACCGTTTGAACCACCAACGAATACAAGACGGGGTCAATAAAAGAATTTAAGTGACAGGTTTTTGAATGTATGGACGGTGACCAATATTCTTTTGTATCAATATTTATGAATGATTGACGAGTTCTTAAAAAGACAGGCGAATGAAGTAATGAGTCACTGAATGAACCCACAATACCAACGGCTCGAAGCCCCATTGGTTCTTCGAACCACTGGTTTACCATCGGTTTCGTTACAGACTGCCAACGAAATGCACTCGATGCATGGAACAATATACTCTCTTACGAGAAAAGAACGATTACTTCATACTTCGTAAATGCATACATACAGCTCACTAGCGCTTCAGTTAATGCCATCCGCAACTTTTCAGTGTTTATAATAGATCCACTTTACACAGTAATAATCTATGCAGTCTATTACTCTAAGATAGGAACTTAATGTATAATTTTTTTTGACTTTAAAATTGTGTATATTTAATAAAAATTCATAGGTGTTTATAAATTTATTTTCCAACCATTATCTTAAAACTACTGCACAAAAGCGTCAATTTCGCAAATAAACAAACAAACAATTACAAAGTATTTAGTGTCACTATCACAATATAAAGTGTCAATTTCGCACTGAACAAATAGTACTTCCGTAAAAACACACAGCTTACAGATTTTCAAATCAAAAATTTTACAGGTTTTCAAATTAAAAATGAGTTGCTGAAATTACGCAGTTAACGCAATGAACCGTTTTTACAAATGGCGTCAGTCAGTCGTTGGCGATGGATGATTGTTTGTCTTTGATTGTCACTTTTGAGAAGATTGACATATAGACTTACGTCAAAGCAAAGTACTTTAAAGCTTTCTCATTCATACGTATAGATTTGTCCCACTTTGGCTCCGGCTGCCATCGACAGCATTGACTAATAAATTAGTAAACTCCCCCGACTCGATGGCCCCGATGGTCTACCACCGGTGCGTAAAACCAATGTTGCGTCAAATTCAAAATTCAAAATTCAAAAAGTTTTATTCATCTTAGGAATTTCACAAAACACTTGATGAAGTCAGTCATCACATACTTCGGCTTTAACTAGTTGTTGATAGTTGTTAAATAAGATATTACAGTAGACCAAGAGACAAAAAAAGCCGGCGGAAAAAAACTCTTGGCACTCTTTTTCAGTCAGATTTATCTAATTAATACAAATAGGTACAGTACAAATTGACCGTGGCATGAAAAAAAAACAAACACAAGACAGCTAATTGTGAGAGCCAATGTCATGCCACAACCAAATTGCTTACATAGCAGATGCAATTAGCTATGGATGCACAATACGAATATGACAAACTGGGACCAGAGTATTTGAACAAGAATGGAATAAAATAGTCATAGTATCATTAGCAAAACGACCTGGCACCGCTAGCAGCACCCGTTCACGAGTTAACGCAAGCACCAGCCATCACCCTCCTCAACCATATTTTAGGGAAGAGGGTGACCCGATACCCGACGCTACCACTAGCCATGCCGCTTGAGGGAGCATGACGTTCTTGCTGATGTCTTGACAAAAAAATAAGTGAGTGGGACAGTCACCAGCATGTCATACATACACTGCACAGCCAAGCTGTAAACAAAATTATTAAGTAATTAGAAACTTTTAGAAATATCCTGTTGTGCTTAATCCCATGCCTTTTTATCATCTAAGTAATCTTTAGTTTTATAATAAGCTTTTCGTGATAGAGTGTTTTTAATGACTGATTTAAATTTATTGAATGGCAGGGATTGAATTGACTTCGGAATTTTGTTATATATACGTATTGACATTCCAATAAATGATTTGCTGCTTTTAGCCAGCCTTAATTTAGGAAACGCTAACTTATGGTCGTTCCAGTCCTTACAGAGTAATTTGTATCATGATTATCTTTCCAAGTTTTAAATTTATTACTATTCTTATAAATATACATAATGTTTTCATAAATATATTGTGATGCAAGGGTCAAGATACCAATCTCTTTAAACTTTTCTCGAAGAGATTCTCTGTTTCCAAGTTTATACATTCCACGAATAGCCCTTTTCTGCAGTGTAAATATCGTGTCAATATCTGCAGCATTTCCCCAAAGTAGGATGCCATAGGACATTATACTATGAAAATAACTAAAATATACCAGCTTCGCTGTATTAACATCAGTCAATGAGCGAATTTTCTTTACCGCGAACGCTGCAGAACTAAGTCTACTCGCTAGTTACAGTCAAAGTTACAGACTCGGCCCCCAGGTAAATTCACACTTTTGTCATTCTTTTTTTTACAAAAGTTTGGCTTAAAACTTACAAATATACTTCTTTACTTATAAAAAATAAAGTTATAATTATTTGTGTAAATCAATTTGTACTTTTGTAAAGTCGTCGTTTAAAAAGGAGTATTGAATCACATAATATTTTCTTACCTTTTTATGATGATTGTAGATATATAATGCACCTCTTACATTTAATTACATGAAAAACAATGCATTTAAATAATTTTAAACTTACTAATTAAAGGCGACTACTTTGGCGATGGGGTAACGGGGCCTCAGACGCCAGTGGTCGCGGGTTCGATTCCCGCCTGGAACAAGAAAAAAATATGTTCCGTGTCTGGGCGTTTATGGTATCTTAGAACACAACATTTGCGTACTTTGATACTTTTGATTACTATGTAGTTGGTGTGATTGTCTGGGGATTTTATTTATTTATTGAAAATCTTTTGTTAGCTCCCAGATCTGAAATGAGCATCATTTGTTTATTTATTTATTCTTCATTGTACATAAACTTACACAAATTTAAAAATAAAGAACATTATAAAAAAGAAAACACAATCGGCGGCCGTTGTGAGCGATCTCTGCCAGGCAACCAAATCTGCAGGGCTATTTTCCAAAACAATGGCTTCGAGTTCATCGATGCATCAGCGACGAGTGACACAATTGGTATTCACATAGCACATAACTCGACTCCAGCGCTCATCGCTGATGGCGGCATGAGTAAGAACTGACGGATTCGTGTGTTAAGCCCCTTGTGTGCGACGCACTTGTTGCGAACGCCCTCGATTTTATTTGAATGCGATAAAAGCAATAAGTTGAAAATTTTTATCAAAGTGCGGTAAGATAGCGAAGTGTAACTTAAAAAAAATATTATGTCTACATGAAATAATTCAAAGCCTAAGTTTTTAATTTAAATATTTGTTGGTAAATATTGTTGAAATAACAATTTGTTTATCTAATTAACCTAAGTTTAGAGTAGTAAAATAAAATGCAAGATTGACCGGTGTTCTCGTGAAGCTGGTCGTAGCTACAAATGAGTAAAAAAATATTTTATTTGTAAAATAAATTTTTAAGGTTAAGTTTTCTTGGTAAATAATAAATATTTATTTTATCCCTTCATGTATGATCTCAAACTATCACATCCTCGAATTTCGAATTTCAAATGTGACCCACCAGTAACCGTGTATAAGAATATCACTAACTTTATTTCTTTTCTGTTACCTTTTAATTTTAAGTCCTTTATGTATTTTTAACTCAGAACTTCTAGTCTTATACATTTATATCTGCTTACTGTTATGTTTAAAAAATGTTATTCCATAATTGGCTGTAAGTGTTACATATAATTTTATTTTATATTACTTTAAAAGCTGTGGAATTTGTGAAAATTAAATAAATAAGTAAATTATATTTTATTATTATATTTAAATTTGTTTTTTTCTACTCTGATAAAATAATTAATGCGCCTTTGCAGTGCCCAAAGATACAGCTATTTTTAAGCGACTTCCAAAAAAGGAGGAGGTTCTCAATTCGTCTGTATGTTCGTTTTTTTTAAGCTATTGCATAGCTTCTATCGGGCCTTGAGCGTGGGGACGGAATCCAGAAATTCCGTAACGAAAAAAACCTAACACCCCCCACTCCGACCGGCATAGTCTCGGCAAGTCTCAGGCGGAACGTCAACCCGTCAACCCGTGCGCCCGAGAGCGATCCGCGCGTGCGTCGATTAACAAGTTACTTTCGTTTTGTTACCCTGTGATTACCCCGTGTAATATGGAGTGCCAGAAGTGCAAAAAGGCCTTACCTAAAAAAGGTTCGCACTTCATGTGTCAAGGTCCTTGCCAAGGCATTTTTCACCGGAGCTGCGTGAAAGGATTAGCGGCTGACCTAAAGATGGGGAAAACTAGGATTTACTGCAATAATTGTGAAGAGGATTGTTCTGAGGAAGAAGAGCAAGATGAAGGAGTGTCAGATTATGCAAAAATTTTGAAGGACATACAGAAAAAAGTAGGTGCCATACCCAGTGTTACAAAAAAACTCGAAAACATCACACAGAGTCTGAATTTACTATCGGATAAGTATGACACATTGATCGCAGAACACGATAAATCGAAGGAAAAAATCAACAAACTTGAAAAGACAGTTGCTAATATCAACAATAAATGTATTTACTTGGAGAAATGCAACGTCGCTTTGGAGCAGAAAATACAAGATTTCGAACAAAGTTCTCTGAAAAATAATTTAGAAATAGCGGGTATTGAACAACTACCGGGTGAAAATGTAAAAGAAATTGTTATAAAACTTAGTCAAACTATGAATGTCAGCTCATCAGATATCAAATGGGTCAAACGAGCTTGGAGTACCCGCACACCAAAAGCTGACGCTAAACCCGCTCCGATAATCGTAGCGTTCCGGTCAGCCGGTGCGGAAACCCGCGACGGTTGGCTCACACAACGACGCAACATGAAGGATGTAACTAGCAACGTCATTACAGGTGGATCCGCAAAGAACAAAATATATGTAAATGAAGCCCTGACCAAGGTAACCAGGACCCTATTATGGAACACAAAGAAGCAACTTCGTGATACCTACAAATACATATGGGAGTCGAATGGAAAAATTTTAGTTAAAAAATCAGACGGTGAGAAGTCTATATGTATTCGTGATGAAAGTGAAATATCCGAGTTACTTAGTAAGAAGTAAAATGTTCTATTTTTGGCCTTTTAGCTATTGATTCATGGTGTCTAAATTAGTTTATAAAAGGCGCAAACTCACTACAATTGGACTTAATAAACAATGATGATTCAGTTAATTATATGTGTACCGATAGCTTAAATTCCTGGATAAGTAAAAGTATGTATAAAAAAGACCTATGTATAATTCACATTAATATACGTTCTATAAAAAAACATTTCTCGGAACTTTTACTAGTGATAAATAATTGCTTAAATGACATAGATATTTTAGTTATAACAGAGCCTAACATTGATTTTTCTTTGTTGTCATTTTATAAGATTAGCGGATTCGATCTAAATGTATACACTCGTAAGGGACGAAGCGGTGGCGGAGTGCTGGTCTACTCGTGCATGCACTTATCCGCGCGTGTGAGTGAGATGCCTGTATTTACGTATCATGAGCGCACGGCAGAGTATGTTTCCATTGTCTTTGATTGGCAAGGTGAACAAGTTTATGTTATTTCTATTTACAGACCCCCAAGATTAAATAAACAAAATAAAATAAAAGAATTCTTAACATATTTTCAAAAGTTTTTACAATCTTTACCTATTAATACAAAAGTTATTATATGTGGGGATATAAATATTAACCTTTTAAATATTAATGATACTAACGTGAAACTTTACGAGGACATTTTGGCAGAAAACGGATTCATTAAATGTATTCATGATGTGACAAGGAGGGAAATATTAATGGGTAATATAGTAGAATCTTGCCTGGACCATATTTATGTTAAATCGCCCACAGCACTTATAAACTCTGCAGTTATAAAGTATAAAATTTCAGACCATTATTTAATAGCAGCAGCAGTACAATGGAAACAGACCCAGCCTAAAACAATAGTAAGTACTAGTGCCGCGGGAAGCGTAGGCGCGGGGGACGCAGGCGCAGCGGACGGTGGCGGAGCGGACGTCGCCGCGCGCGCAGCCGCCGCTACCGCCCCGCACACCCCGCGCTCGCCTCCACCGCGTTCGCCCTTGCGGCGTGTTCTCGATAACAGTTTGGTAAGAAAAAAACTATTAGAAACCGATTTTGAACATTTATTGAGCTTCGAATGCCCTTTAAAACTGTATAATGCCCTTACTAACCTGTTTACAGACATTTACAACCAATGTTACACATTAAAAAGTATGTCAGGGAATAGGGACAGTAGAAATGAAAAATACTGGATAAATAATAATTTAAAGAATATGGTATTAGAAAAAGACAGACTGTTTAAGATATGGTGTAACGAACCAAAGAATATGATAAAGAGGCTTAACTATACTAAATATAGAAATAAATGTCAGAAAGCAATATTAAAATGTAATATTGAGCATGATAAAAAAATTATTTTAGACTGTAATAATAATATTAAGAAAATTTGGGATAAAATTAATTCTTTACTGGGTAATAACAAACAATCGCTGGATGAGCTTATACTTAACAACATGAAAAATTGTGGAAGCACACAAAAAATTTGTAATCAATTCTCCGACACGTTTGCTAATGAAATTAAACAAATAAAGCACTCATGTGATAAAAAATGGTTAAACAGGGACAGTTATAGTAACTTATCGAACGTGTGTATGAGGTGGCGACCGGTTAGCAGTAATGATGTTAAACTAATTATTAAAAGAATGGATAAAAATAAATCCCCGGGTAGCGACCTCATACGCATGTCAGATCTTAAATTTATATCGGATAAGATTAGCCCTATATTAGCTAAATTAATAAACTTATCTGTGAAAAATCATAAATTCCCACAAAAACTAAAAGAAGCTATCATTCGCCCAATCCATAAGAGAGGTGACCATAAATTATTTTCTAATTATAGACCAATAGCAATATTATCAAGTATCGACAAAGTAATTGAGAAATGCATCATTAATCAAATAGGTTATGGCAAATAGGATTTGCAAAAAAATAAAGTACTAAATGAGTGTCAACACGGTTTCCAGAAAAATAAAAGTACAAACACATTATTATCAAAATTTACAGACGAAATTAATACACATTTAGAAAACAAAAAAACCGTTATAGCCATATTTTATGATTTCAAAAAGGCCTTTGAAACTTTGGAAACTGGAACCCTCTTGAATGGAATGGAGGAATGCGGCCTGGGGCAGCCGCTGAAACATTGGTTCAGCGACTATCTCACGGCGCGCTCTTATCGTGTAAAAATCGGAAATACGCTCAGTCAGGAGAAATCGGTCTCGTGCGGGGTCCCGCAGGGATCGGCATGCGCTCCGGTGTGCTACCTAATGCACGTGAACAGTCTGAGCGGCGCGCTGCGGCACAGCTCGGCGTACATGTTCGCCGACGACCTGTGCACGCTGCGCGCCGGCACCGACCTGGCGGACACGTGCCGCGCGCTCCAGCAGGACGTAGATGCGGTGGTCAAATGGTCACATGATAATGGTATTGTATTAAACTCAGATAAAACTAAACTATTAATAATTCAATCACCGCATCTTCGAACTGTGGACTCTCCGCTGTCTTTAATAACGCATAGTTTTGAGTGCTTTCACAAAAATCAACGGAATTGTCAATGTAAACCTATTGAGAACGTTAGCTGTGTAACTTACCTAGGTGTTAAAATTGATACTGCTTTTTCTTGGTCTTCACATGTGGATTACATATGCAGTAAGTTAAGAATATTGCTTGGTAAATTCTATCATTTAAGTTTTAAAGTCCCTACTAAAATACTAAAATGTTTATACTTTGCCTTGGTAGATTCTGTTATAGGTTACGCTCTTGACTGCTATGGACTAACATTTAAAACATATATAGATAAAATTGAAGCACTACAAATAAGATTTTTGAAACTAATGGTAAATAAAAAAACTAAAAATAGTTGCAAAGGAGATTATACTAAATTATTTAAAATATGTAAAATTTTACCTGCTAGCTTAAAACATAAATACCTTTTGGCGATTAACAACCATAGCAATCAAAATCTTAACTTATCATTTGTCCAACATGAATGCGGCACCAGGTCAGAGTCTACTTGTAAATATCTAGTCCCTAGAATATATAATTATTTTGGTGATAGAACATTAAAAAAACGTTTGCCATACTTGCTCAACAGTATACCCAAAAACATCAGACTGGAACCACGTTCATGTAAATTTAAAAGGTTGTTAAAAATGTATCTTTTAGATAAACTCTAATTATTCTTAATATCTTAAATTGTATACACAAAATAATTATATAAAATACTGTTTCAACTACTTTAGAGCATAAGCACCTACCTTACTGTAAACTTCCTACTGTAAAATAAAATGTACATATATAAAGAGACTGTAACCTGCAGTCAAACTGCGCAAGCAGTTTTGCGGGATATGTATAAAAATGCGCATTGTAAAAGTTTTTAATAAAATAATAATAAATAAAAAATAAAATAGCGGTGATACTTTGATTTCATAACTTTACATGCGGGCTTTAATAAACAATCAGCTCCATCTACTAGGAACTTGTAGAACTTCATATTAGATCAAACATTACTGCATTAATAAAATAAATAAATAATTATAATTGCATAAGTTGATAAAAAATGCTATGCAATAGCTTTACCGCGGCAGTCTCCGAATGCCCCACGTCTTTTTTTTGTGTGTTGTTACACGATATTTTGGTCAATTATGCATAGATTTTAAAAATTCTTGTTTTTATATGATAGAGGATACTTCATAGATGGTCCCATATACGGTTGAGACCGACATCGGTTAAGTACTTCATTGAAAAATTTCAATTTTTTGTAAAAAAATGTATGATTTTGGAGAATGTTTACGTTGATGACATTATAACTCAGTCAAAGTTTTAACGTGAAGTTGTTTTTTTATAATGCTCTGCATTTGTTGTTTATTTTGGTAACTACTAGTTAAACGAATAAAAAAGTGTGGGTGTGACCACGAGAACTGACGGTGAAGTGGTCCGGAGTTACTTTCAACAATGTTATCATAAGCCGCAAATCTTCATTTTCCGCAATGGACTTTTTATTAAAATTTAATCCAATCATATTTGTTGTTATTTGTAACCTAATTTTAAATGATTCATATTTATATTGAATTAAAAAGTGAGAAAACGAGCACGTAGGTTTACCTGAGGCTAAGTAAGCACCGATGCTTATGGACACCTAATGGAAATAAAAAAGTAACTTGATCCTATCCGGCAAAGCAAAGCAGTCTGACGGTTTAAAAAAGACTTGGAACCTACACAGACCAGCTACATAGAGTGGCTCAATACCAACCCCGGTTGGTACATTTGTTTTTATGAAAGAAGTGTTGATAAATAATTTTGCAGCCTAAAACGTTTTGTCTCAATTCAAGGCCCAGACCCGATCGCTTGATAATCGTAGGAGTGCCAGGAGTACCTTTTAGTAACAGCTTGATAAAAGTATGCTTCTGTAAAGGTAAAGAAAGATACATAAAAACCTTATGGGGGAGCAGTAAAAAAAGATGTACTCAATTATCTATATATAGCCAAGGGCAAATCCCATCTAATACCATAAAACCTCTTCCGATAAAACAGATATCTGTATTTGACTTCTAGTTGAAATAAACAGTGGGTGACTTATAAATGATTAACCATACTACAAGTATTTAACTTTTCTCTGGATAATAACAAAGAAGTCGAAATTTACTATGTACGTTGTTTCAGATCATCCGCCTTTTGATGCTATAAGATATATGACAACCAAATACGGCAACGCATGCCTCGCGTGGGGACAATATCGCTTCACGAAGAAGTTGACGAGGAATTCCAAGACTTGGTGGAAATGTTCCAAGAGATGGTCCGGGTGCAGATGTGTCGCAGTCACAGAAAACGATCGCCTTATCAAAATTAACGGTTGGCACACTCACAAAGATTAAAAACAATTTATTGAATCTGTTCAAGCAAAGTTCGAAAACTCTTGTGTAAATTAGAATATTATCCAATAAATCATAGAAAACAATGGTGTCTAGTTAATATATTAAGTACTACGTGGGTGATTAACCAATTTATTAATGTAAGTTTTAAAACTCTCATGGTCTTCAACATTCAAATGAACTATAACATAGTTAATATTCCGTTTTTAAATGTTTTTGAAATTACTTTAATATATTCTTTTTTGATATACTTTTTCGTTTGTTCTGTTTTCTTTGCATTTTTTATGATGTACATACAATAAATAAATTAAATCCCCAGAAAATTACACCAACTACATGGCCCCAAAGTAAGCATAGCTTGTGTTATGGGATACCATGTAGCGAACTAGGGGGGGAACTTAGAATATAAATACATAAATAGATAAACATGTAACACGAAAGTTTTTTTTTTCTTGTTCCGTGTGGGAATCGAACCCGCAACCACTGGCATCTGGGGCAGATAGGTTTACCTCTTCGCCAAAGTGGTCGTCGAAATGGTGCAGATGATTTCTACGTGGAGCTTTCGGCTGTACCTACAGTAATGAGACGCTCTTTTTCCCAGGATCAGCGCAAAGTAAGGCCTTATAATAATTTGAATTAAGGGTTACCGATAAAAAAAAAGGTTTGAACGAAGCGGAATATTAAAAACAGTTGAAACTAATTATATAAAGCTTCACCAACTTGCTCTTATCTGTTTGCTTGCAAAGAAAGTGATACCACAATTTGGCTTTGGGCTTAATCAAGACATTTTGCGATCGCCCGGCTTCAAACTCAAGTGCTTGCAAATAAACTCCAATATTTTGATCCTACAGAAGACAGACTCGTTATCATTGAATTACGAAAATCAATGATAACTATTTTCAAATAATTCTTGTCTTTGAAGGTCTCCTTAAAAAAGCTATCTCTGAAATTGTGCCGCATGTCTAAATATTGGTTTCTTGATTCCAAACTGCATTAGAATTAATTGTTCATCTGGTTAATGCCTTGAAAAGCAGATTATAAAGTTTGGACTAATTTTTTAATACGATGATTTAGCAATCCCTTTCCGCAAAGGGCTGTATCATCAACGGGTATCGTTTCTCCGAAATCTCCCACACCCGCGTGAGCAGCTGGCAGTGATTATGATATTATAACTTTTAATGGTGTTTTACTGTACAAAATGGTTGTGTTTCTTAATCCGACTAATATCAAAAGTAGACTGTAAGGGCATACGGGACAAATTTTTAAATACCATATTTTAGCAATCCCGCTCCGCGAAAGGCCGTACGCGTTCATCATCAACGGGTATCGTTTCTTCAAGATCTCCCACAGCCGCGTGAGCAGCTGGCAGTGCCGCACGTGGCGCCGGAGTCGTTGGTTGTCCGGCATGTTCAGACACCGCACAAAATGCAACAAAAAGTATTATAGAATCAGAATCTTAGGAAATAGAAGTAAAGGCTGACAAGGATTTTCGGGATTCATAATCCGCAACAAAAATTGACTATTATTTCAGTGGCGAGCAGCTTATGCAGGGCAAGGGCAATATTGACCATACTAATCTTCACTCATTTTTCGAAAATTCTAGAAGTACTTAAAAGATAGAATTTACTCCCAGTAGAATCTGGATTGTTGACGAGACGGAAGTCACTGTGGTGCAAATCCTAAGAAAGTGGTAAGTAGCTCAAAGGTTCAGCAGCGGCAAATACTATTGGTAATGTTGCATCTGTTATATAGCGGTTTATTTGTTTAAAATGCCCCCCCGAATGTGTTAGTACTGGTAATAATTTATGGATGATTGAAATAGTATATTTCATTACGAGTGCGGAAAGCCTGTCATTGCAAAGAGTTCCGACAAATGCCTACACGAGCCGAGGCGCAGCCGAAGGCGAGGGTTGACAGTCGGAACGAGTTGCAATGACGGTTCCGCACGTGTACTGAACAACTATTTTTAATACAGTTGCGAAAAAATTAAGCAATTTTATAAAATATACAAAATGGCGCCAGCCGTGAAAGATTATAAACAGAGATTTTTTTGTTTACCCATTCTGGGTAGGCAAAGGGAACTATGCCCATACAGCCAAGTCTTTAGTAGATTTTTTTGTATTGACATGAAATGAAAATGAATTTAATGAGATAAAATGAAAATGAAATCTAACCTAACTCATTGCATCAAATCATTATATCTGATATTGAAACAAATTAGTAGCTTCTTTTCAGAAATATTTGCATGAATCGTAAAAACTTCGTGGTTGATTTTTTCTTTTTAATAGTAGTGGTTGATTTTTTCTGTAATAAAAAAATCTTTTTTAATACAGTTGCTCAAAAAGTGGCGTATTGCAGGGACGTTTAGCGTTCGGGATGTGGGGTATTACACACTTGTGCTTTTTCTTTACCTTTTCCGCACTCGTGCTTTCTCTTTCCCAAATGTCAAAATAATGTCTATTAAAAAGAAAAAATCAACCACGAAGTTTTTACTAAAAAAAAAACATAGAAGTTTTTTCCGATTCATGCAAATATTTCTGAAAAGAAGCTACTAATTTGTTTCAATATCAGATAATATAATGATTTGTGCAATGAGTTAGGTTAGGTTTCATTTCATTTTATCTCATTAAATTCATTTTCATTTCATGTCAATACAAAAAATCGACTTGGCTGTATGGGCATAGTTCCCTTTGCCTACCCAGAATGGGTAAACACACAAAAAAATCTCTGTTTATAATCTTTCACGGCTGGCGCCATTTTGTATATTTTATAAAATTGCTTAATTTTTTCGCAACTGTATTAAAAATAGTCGTTCAGTACACGTGCGGAACCGTCATTGCAACTCGTTCCGACTGTCAACCCTCGCCTTCGGCTGCGCCTCGGCTCGTGTAGACATTTGTCGGAACTCTTTGCAATGACAGGCATTCCGCACTCGTAATGAAATATACTATTTCAATGATTGTGACCCCTTCACCAGAAGAAAGCCATCAGAGAGTAATCCAGTGTAACTGCTCTAAGATAATCATCGCCTACGCAAGGCAGACAACCACTAATACTTTTGTCTTTCCCTCCAGCCACTTGATGTTTGTGTGTATGGATCTCTGGAACATTTAATCTCTCTGTAATTGTGAAAGATGCATTCCCACTGGCATTTACTCAGAGCAACATTATAAACACAATTGATTGTTTTGAATGACGTTTTAATTAAAACTTAACCACGTTTAAAGCTTACTTCTTGCCCCATATGTTAATACTTGCTCCGGCTTTGTTAATAATTGTCCCACTAACAGAGAATGTATTAACAACTGACTTTTTTTGTTTTGAGGGCTCTGCTTTTGAAACCACTTATGGGTTTTTTTACTAATATAATAGATGAATAAGCCAAGAATGCTTTTAAAGAAAAATGAAACAAAAATGTTCGTTAATATTAAAAATATAAACCATAATACACAGTTTGTTAAAACCAGCCCCGCTCACCCCTAAACAAATTAAATACTTTGTAAATTGAATAGGAAGTGTTAAAAAAATATACGTTTTGTTTCAAAATACCATGTTCACGTTTGAATAAAAAAATCGACTGAGACGCACGAAAAGATGAATTATTAAATTTTAAAGTATAAACAATCCGCATATTAACGTAACGCTCAATCAACTTGTTTCGGTATGTAGACACATACACCACTGCCGAGCGCATGCCGACATCGAGCCGCGTAGATATAGCTCACGTTTCGTCCGTTTGTATAAAGTTGAATTATTGTAGATATCTGTACGGTGGTTATAGTTTCAGATACTAACCGATATTTGTATTCCATCCTGCGCAATTCTTTACTATTATGACCCCAGCTACATTTTTAAACTTAATCGGTGTATTAATTTTATTAACCTTATTAAAAATAATGAAATTAAACTACTATACGTTTTTTTGTTTCAGTTAAACATTATAAAAACGTAAGAGGAAACGATGTCATCATCGTGAATGGTTATAGCTTCTGCATACAAGCACGTACACAACAGAGAATAAATTGGCGGTGCACGAACAATAGCAACTGCAAAGCGCGAGTAACAACGGATAAAAACATTACATATTTAATTAAATCATTTTTAATGCATTCGCATAAAGCTCCAGCATTTATTATAAAAAATAATGTTTTTATGAAAGTTTAAGATAGTGGGATACTTCATACAATCGATCCCGGCTGCGACACAAACTGAGATCTCCCGCGTTCCGAGCGGACACTCTACCGACAGAGCTACCGCGTCCTGGTTGGGGCTATCGAAATTACTTAGTAAATTGATTTTTTTGTTAAATTCTAATGTAGCTTTATCTCATGGTAATGATTTGCAGTTTAAGTCGAACAAATGTTTTTGAAAAGTTGATATATCATTTTATAGAGTAACAACTAAATAAATTCGATGTTCGTGTCTCAGCCGGGATCGATTTTATTTAGAATTATTATCTTTCAAATTATATTTAAACCTTTAAAAAATAATTGTTTGATGTGGTTGTTTTTTCTGACTCCTACTTAAATAAATTAAAGAATATGAAAAAAAAATCCTTTTTTTTTAATCTAGTGAGACTTATTTAATCGATATTTTAATAGAGTAAATTAAATAAACGACCGGGTTCAATTTTCGAACAGATTTCTATTTTGATTAACTGTTAGCTGCCAAAGTCAGATTTATCCGAAAAACATTTTTTAATACAGTTGCTCAAAAAGTGGCGTATTGCAGGGACGTTTAGCGTTCGGGATGTGGGCTATTACACACTTGTGCTTTTTCTTTACCTTTTCCGCACTCGTGCGTTTTCTTTCCCAAATGTCAAAATAATGTCATTCAAAAGAAAAAATCAACCACGAAGTTTTTACTAAAAAAAAATTCATAGAAGTTTTTACGATTCATGCAAATATTTCTGAAAAGAAGCTACTAATTTGTTTCAATATCAGATATTTTGATTTGATGCAATGAGTTAGGTTAGGTTTCATTTCATTTTATCTCATTAAATTCATTTTCATTTCATGTCAATACAAAAATTCTACCAAAGACTTGGCTGTATGGGCATAGTTCCCTTTGCCTACCCAGATGGGTAAACAAAAAAAAAATCTCTGTTTATAATCTTTCACGGCTGGCGCCATTTTGTATATTTTATAAAATTGCTTAATTTTTTCGCAACTGTATTAAAAATAGTCGTTCAGTACACGTGCGGAACCGTCATTGCAACTCGTTCCGACTGTCAACCCTCGCCTTCGGCTGCGCCTCGGCTCGTGTAGACATTTGTCGGAACTCTTTGCAATGACAGGCTTTCCGCACTCGTAATGAAATATACTATTCGGGCTCTTTCCGCCTCAGTTTAAAAAAAGATTTTTTTCCTGTAGCACTTATAAAAAACCTTATATACAGTATTTTATATAAACTTTTACTCACGGACAAAAAATAGTATGTTATTTTTCAGTAATGGTGAATTTCCTATTATTCTTGTTCTGATTTTCAACGCCTCTATCAAAAATCCGACAATAATGATTCGACGAATACACTTTATCGCTGATTTCTGCTAAGAGTACCTTTTTTGAAAACGATATTCAAATTCAATCCATTTTCATTTTAATTAAACATTATAAAAATTGATGTGTTATAAAAAAATATGTTATCGTCTTGAATGGCTATAGCTTCTGTATAGACAAACAAAGACATAAAACGATAAATTGGAAGTGCACGAACTACGCCGCTTGTAGTGCGAGATTGACAACAGATAGAGACATGACTTATTTAGTTAAATCAAATTTTATGCACACGCATGCTGCTTCGGCATATGTAATAAGAAACAAAATATTTATAAAAATTTAAGGTTGATGTCATTTCGAACACCTACAAAAATAAATAATTTAAAGCATATGAAAACATGTAGGTAGGTACTTTCATTAATACGTTATTTTGTTAGAGGCTTTTTACGCCTCAGGGAAATTTCCTGAAATTTTAAAAATACTGAAACAAAATAATGTTACTGGCTAACCTTAGCGATGATCAAAATTTTAAACGCTTGTTATTTCCATAAATATGAATCTATTTTTTTTTGCGTATGGACAATTTATCAGACTTGTATGCATCATTCTAGGGGGTGTTTAGTGGGGATGCTCAGTTCAGCTGAGAGTCTTCCGCACTGTCAGGGAGTAGTCGATGGGGTCGATTATGTGTTCCCCGATTAGGCGAAGTATTCACCTTCTCCTTTAGATTCCCTAGTGATCCCTCATGGGTGCTTAATTTTTCCTATGCAGACAAAATATTACAAGTGCATTAAAAAGCGTAGGTATGTCCGCTACTGCCAAAGTGGGTTTTAGGTACTAATATTTAATTAAGGAATCTACTTTTTATTCGTAACAAGTTTCACCGTTTAAAATAACATGAAGTATGAAATTAGTACAATGAATTGCGAACACTTAAGACATTAACAAGGTTTTGTTTTTGAGGTTCCTTAAATCTGTCCAGATCATAAAAATTCTCCTCATCGAACGGTACATTTTCTGTATACAGCGACAATGTTAGAAGACCGTGAGATGGCAATGCACCAATCACAGCAGTGCAGTGTGAGGTGTGTCGCGAGCGCCACCACGACGAAGACTGTTGGCAGTGTGGCTCGCAGTAGACTACAACACAACCACCAAACGCCTGAGTTTATGCTGCGAAATGGGGTTTAAGTACATGAAAACGCATGGCCATTTTGGCACAGTAAGTCCTTAAGCATTGTATACCCGTTTAATCCTTTTTTGGGATATTTTTTAAATCGTTGGTTGTCTTTTAGATATCTCTCTCGAGCGATAAGGCCGCCTCTTCGTACATTGTTTATATTTATCTTTTTTATTGAGCTTTTTTCTATTTTGTTTATATTATGTAATGAAGGGTGTCTACAATAAATAAATAAAATCATAAAATCACCACAAGCATTGTCGACAGTAGAAAAACCGACTCGCCCTAAAGATGCCCACACAAAAGACTGTATTAGAGAATCATGATTGAAATCCCCAAGAATACCTGATGTTGGATAAAAGAGAGGAATCACCCCGATTCCGACATCAGAAGTGGGATACAAGTCGGTTTAAATGCAAAGAATTGGAACAAAATAGAAATGCAAAATTAAACAAATGAACACAGTCGAATGCACCAAACTTTATGAAAAGAAGATGAAGAGATGTGATGAACGCCAAATTAATTCGCTTTTACTAAAATCCTGTGCATGGCAGTCAATAGTGGTGGTGTTATGGAACCTAAGCGCGTGACCTCGACTTATGAGACTAAATGACAAATACAAGGCGGAAAAACTGAATTACGAAGAGATGATGCAGCGGTAGTCAAATTCGTGAATAACGTGATCAGCGTGAACACGAACGCGCTGAATCACATGGCGGCCCGATGCGCGGCGGCGGCACACGGACAGCGCCAGCACCGACGTCGGCGCCAGCTCGTGTCGGCGGCACCTCATGTCGGCGACGCAGCGGCTGCAACAACCGCAGCGACGGGTCCGGTGACGTAACTCGAGCGTCGGGTCGACGTGCGCTATGGTTGTATTGTTCAGTTCTATTGTAGCTAATCTCAGTGGATTAGTTATGAATTCGTTCTTATTATTTTGTTCAAACAAAAGAAATTAAAATCTTGTTTTGCGTTACGTTAATTAGGTTTGACAAAACTTAAGGTTCTTGCTGTAATTGGTTTGTGTGGATCAGCAGTATACAAGTCGCTCAGATTGTTACTCGGTGCATTCGTAGTCGTAGAATTAAAATTGGGCTTCATCTCCTGTCTCTGTGCGGCCACGACTGGGAGTGGCGTGCGTTTAGCACTTGAAGAATGTAAGTAATCGCTGTGTTTGCCGTATAGGGGCAATGTGATGTGTGACGGTGCCTGCCGGATGGAGATGCTCCTGTTGGTGTCTACCGGATGGAGGTTACCTGTGTTTGTGTTCTAGAGTATTGTATACTGCGCGATCTTGAAACATTTATTGTGGCTTAATGGGTTTTGTCGAACCTTTAGTACTAACTGGGTACATAGTAATGATATCACGGTCGAGCGGATGTAATTTTGTTGTTAAACGGCTTACGTCATGTTATTTTTATTTAGTCTGTGAATACTAAAGTTTGAGATTTTCTTCCTGATAATCGTGTATCCTTGGCTCGCCAGAAATCACTTTGTATCTAGCCGACCTTCGATAATTTTACTGCGATTCTAGGTGAAACGTTTTCTTTTGTTTTGATACTAGTAAACTATAATTGCTTGTTGTTACATTCAAAGTAAATTTAATTGCTTACTGTGCGCTTTTCTTACCGAAAGTATTGCGATACGTACAATGCTTTGACGTTAGATCCCTATTGAGTTTCGTGCTGGTTCTTCTCAGAAGATGAACCTTCCGAACCAGAGGTACCTTTGCGTAAATTACGAAATCTTGGGTTTGAAATTTAGATAGTAATTAGTTTTGAAATTAAGGTAAAGTGAAAACCTGTTGCGGATAAAGTTTTGAAGTTGCCGAAAGTTCAAGTACCCATTGAAGTTGCAAAGAAAGTTGTTGTTTTGGAAAGAAATTTAAAGTGTTGTGGATACCGGTTCTCGTTCGTTAGTTTGGTGACTATGTCAGAGTGATTCTGGGTAGTGTGTTGAAGGAGTCATTAGTTGGCTTAAGCTCCCCGTGGGGAATAGATTGTGATTGCTGTAAACTATGAGCGAGACACCTTGTTGATAACGACGATAGTAATGGAATTCAAAGTTTGTTTGATTTTGAGATAATTGTTAATCAATGGTGCTTGGAACTTTGGTAACTAAACCGGGATTTTTGTTGTTTGGTATTCTAAAAGATTGATAATGTAAGGAGTTCAAACTTGTGTGTTTCTTTTGAGAACTTGCCTGACTTAATTGTCAGGAGTGGCCGAGCCACCATTTCGGTATGATCGTTTCAGATTATCACACGAGGACGTGTACTAGCAGGATGGCCGTGTCGGCGGTGTCTAGCTAGCCTTATAGTTTATTTCGATTGTCTTCGGATGCCAGTACCTTCTTGGTACTTGACAGAGTCTACGTCACGAGTTTGTCACTAGCAGAAAGAATAACAACAATACAGATGATGGACACGGGGAAAGTGTTCTTCAAGCAATTATTCAAGACAACCTGATCTTCAAGAGATCATTAACAGTGCAGTGACACGCCAGTGACCATCTAGAACTGTCTAGCAGCCAAGATCAATCAGTTCAGCACCACAAGCATTGTCGACAGTAGAAAAACCGACTCGCCCTGAAGACGGCCACACAAAAAACTGTATTAGAGAATCATGATTGAAATCCCCAAGAATACCTGATGTTGGATAAAAGAGAGGAATCACCCCGATTCCGACATATATATATATTGCTAGATGTACCCCTAATTAACTGGCGCCTTTTTTTTATCGGATTGCCGCTTCTGGTGCTAAAAATATATACACCCAGACATGGAACATTTTTTTTTCTTGTTCCGTGCGGGAATCGAACCCGCAACCACTGGCGTCTGAGGCAGACAGGTTTATTCATCGCCAAAGTGGTCGTCTGACAATGAAGGGGGTTTAGAGAAATAGGTAAATAAAATAAATACCTAATATAAGTACATGATAAATGATCCGTCATTTTATTACATTTTAGATTTTAATATTTTAGTATTTACTCGTAACTACTTTAAACCAAGCTTAAATGAAATAAAATGTATATCTTGATATAACCAGCGACTAGTGTAACTGAAAATGTTGGCTTTGCCCTGTTATATTGTTCGGAAAATCAATTAAGGATCGAAACTAAATTTAAAAATAGTAACGATAAATATTTTTTGTCATGTCAATAATGTCAGTAATTGTCAATATAATGATGTAAATTTTTGAAGTCATATAATGATTTGTTTTCTAGTCAAATTTGGTTTAAATAAAATTTATTCGACACTAGCTGTTGCGCGCGGTTTTACCCGCGCAATTTCGATTCCCGCGGGATTTTTGGGATAAAAAGTAGCCTATATGGACTCGGAAGAATCCCTCTAAGTAATGGTAAAAGAAATTTTGAAATCGGTCCAGTAGTTTTTGAGCCTATTCAATACAAACATACAAAAATACAAAGGTTTCCTCTTTATAATATTAGTATAGATAACTGTTTTCTTTTTAAATATTTTTTTCAATTCAAAGGTTAATTTTGACTATCTATTCGTCAAGGTAGTTTAACTCAATTAAATGAATTTATAATGGCCACCCTTTATATAAAACTTGCCGGCGAACATCACCGCTCCGGCGGCGATGTGTTCCGGCAATGCTTTATGAAGAGCCAGCTCCTTGCCAAGCCTGTGTGTCATTATGTGCGCTGTGTGTCACCTATTTTCAAATATGTTTTTAATATAGTCTCTAAAGGTTATATTTCATTACAGTGCAGTTTTTGACAACAATTCGGGGCGCGGAAGTCCTTCTGGCGGAGGGTTACAGTTTCTGCATTCGGGAGAAAACAAAAAACTCTATTCGATGGCAATGCAACAGTCGCTTTAGAAAATGTTACGCGTACGTGGTCACTAAGTTAACGAATGGACAAGTTACCAAATTGAGACTACAGCATAATCACGAGCCGCCTGCCTTTAAGGTCCTAAATGGTATGTTTATAAAACTGTCAAATCCATCATGGCAATGAAGATTGCCTGTTTGTTGTTTTTTTTCTAAATTGTAATCATGAAAGATAATTTATTTGATTGTGTGAACTGTGTCTTTCTGTTTGTTCTATTTGTTTGAGAATTTTTTTGACTACTAATACTAAATAACTTTTGTGCGTTTTTTTTTAATCAACGAAATGGTTTCAACTTTCATTCACATTTATGATGTAATAAAACCTACTGTTGAGAGAATTTGACTTCTATCTTTTAATTAAACCTCTTATTAAAATTTCCTTTCATTTAATCTAAGAGATTTCAAATTTAGTGATTTCTAACCAATCTTTAATTTGTTGTATTTATAAACATGATAATTGAGTTGGAATAAAAGGGCTTCATATTTTGTTACCAATCATTTTAGTAAAAGATCATGCCTTGCCTTAGAATAGGTATTAGGTAAGTAATATAATTAAAGGGTTTTCATTAAGAGCGCTCGAACTTAAAATGGTAGTGCGAGTGAACATCTTTTATCTAGGATAGAGATTCATAGCCTTATAGTGGGTTTCTCGACATGATAGGGAAACATAAAATATGTTGTTTTATTGTACAGAACTAACAACAGAACTTGACTTTCAGAACCAATATTTGAAATGACCCTCTCAGGAAACCCGGTGGTGATACTAGGGAAACACAGATTCAATTGGACTGGATCGAGGAAAGGACCTACAGTTCGCTGGACCTGCGTCAAGAGACCCAATGGCTGTCGTGCAGCCGTCATCACCCTTGACAATAGGATTATTTCAAATAAAAATGATCACAATCACTGAAGGATTCAAAACATTAAGCCTTACCTTAATCGATCGTATGACTTAATCGATTCGTATAGTACCTATGGAGTTGGTTGCAAGTAGTAATTTTATGGTTTTTGATTTTATGAACGTGTCTTGTGGTTATTACCGGTAAATTTAGATCAGGGTTTTTCATTTTTCTTATTGTCAACGATGAAGGTTATTAAACACGATAGAATTAATCACTGGACAGTTACTTAGTACCGAGCCTGTGGGCTTGGGTATAACCCTGGCTTAGTCACAACAAAATCTTTATTCGCGAGTCCGTTCCGTCAGTTACAATGCCAACTCAATTAATACCGAGCTACTATCGACCGTCAGTCTGAGATACGTCCGCGCACCTAGCCGTCCTAACCGTATCTGTGTCACTTGCCATCATCCTACTTCAAGATAAAACCTATGGCGCTGCAATCGAATGTCAGTCATTCATTGCATTTAGCGCCCTCTTTAACAGTACTACCAACGTACTTCCGTTACCATGAAGTCATACTAACATCTTAATATCGCCAACTTATCTTTAGCTCCGACATTATATCTTTACGTAATATATTATTAATTAAAATCAATAAATAATAATTTATTTCTTTGAAATACAATTATGAAACATAATTTACAAAAATGAAACATGAATAAGATTGTCGTGCCTGTGCGGTTTATGTTTCATGTTTGTATGACACACAGCATCTTTATAAAAAATACTGACATCACTGTAAACAGGTTTTTTTCCCTCTTCAACTGTTCAATAACAAGGCATCAAACAACAGTTCCTTTGACATTGATCGATTATAAAAAAATAAACTAAAAAGAGGAAATGGGTTCAGTCATTTCTGAGTCATTCTGAACTGAGAACTCCAGTGACTTTATTTATTAATTATTTTCTTTTTTAACTTGCACAAAGCTTTAAATATATTTTAGGCTTAAGTAGCTGTCACTATAAATAAGTTGTTTTTAAGGGCTTTAGATCTTAACTTTGTTAGTTAAAAAATTAAATAGCTGTGTGACAAACCCGGCGATAAGGTATTTATTTAAGTATTAAGTACAGTAATCGAACATTTTAAGTATCAATGTTGAAATTAAATTATATTCATTTATAAATTTTATTTTATTTTTAACTATAAAATAACTGTATCAATATATTCAAATATGAATTAACGGCCGCATGGTGTGCTTTCAATAAGCTAGAACCTAGAACCAGGGTCCGATCGAAGGAAGTGGGAAATGTGTCACGTTCAAGGGCTCAAAATCTGTCACAGGGACCTTTGACATACAGACAGATAGATTTCCTATAGATAAAATCTTACATTGTAAGTCAAAGTTATGGCGTTTTTACAGACCTTGCGGTCACGAGTGTCTGAGACTGTAGGCGTCAGGTTGCCTGTTATCAAGTAATACGATACGCGAAAAAATCCAGTAAAAATATATTTGTATGGATATTGTTGGACCCGCAGGTATTTGCGTGCAAAGTATTATTTTTGTCCTAACGTACAATTTTATTGTCTTTCCACGCCGACTCTCATGCTTCAGAAAGTGCATTTAGCCTTCGACCAGAGTGAGTACAGTAGCTATAATTTCGCACATGTTGGATTTCATCAGAAGCTATTCGCGCTCAGAAAATAATAATCGGCACTGAGGCAGCGTGGCAGGCCCTAGCATCCTTGTTACCGGGAAGTAACCTACACGTTTACACGGTTTTTAACCTAAAATAGACAAAAGAAACTTTAATTTTTGACATTTTATACACCCTAAAGACTAATTAAATTTTCAAATTAAGTAAAGGTTGTTTGATATTTTCTTTTCTACAGTGAATATTTTAAGAACCCTTTGGAATAAGGAAATTCTTGTGGTCAACGGTTATGGTTTTAGCGTAAATAGAAAAATCAAGAGCACCGTGAGATGGAAATGCAACAGCAGGCACCTCAGATGTTCCATGACTGTTACTACAGACTCGCGCGGAACAGTGATTCGCTTGAAAGGCCAGCACAACAAAAGCCAGCAAAAATGTTTGTTGAGAGAAATGGAATGTATATAAAAGTTTAATGATATTATACACAGTGATTACATCATCCAAAGTTACTTTGGCTATCCTAACAATGTATTCTCTCTTTGATGCACATCAATAAAAATCTAATCCTAACAAGCATTTTCTTCCACCGTTGCAATAGAAATCATAGACTAGACAAACGAAAGCTGACCATGAAAAAAGGCGGGTATTTATACATTCAAGCGGAATTACTAATATTTAGAAATAAAATAAAGTTTTCTTTCAGTAAAATATCCTATCTACGATTTTTAAAGTACGTCCCATGCATGTCCCATAGCCTTGGGATGCCTTGTATGTCACCGTAAAAACTAAAGACTTAAATATGAAAAAAACACCCCATTTTTATGTTACAAAAAAAATTGGTGTTTTTTTTTCATATTTAAGTCGGTTCGATTCCCAGATGAGGCAAGTAACTTTTAGAAAATCTTAAAATGAAGAATTAGTTATATTTAAAAATTAAATAAAGTCTTCTTTGAGCAAAATATCCTATCTACAATATTTAAAGAACTTCCCCTTCAAGACCCATAGCCTTGGGATGTCCTGTTTATCATTAGATACTATTAGGCCAGGTAGCCTCGGTCAGTTTAAGAACGGTTGACTGACCTTACCTTAATTCATGTATCATGCATGAGGACTCTCATGCTTCGCAGGACAAGTTGAGACGTAGGTTCTTAGTGCCTTACACATTATGTTAAAGGGTTTTCAGAAGTCACTGCGCTGCCCTACAGTGTCGCTCGGTCCCCGAACTGAATGCTGTTACCGTCGATGCATCAAATTTTATTTGCAATAATAAGGACGCTCAATGCTGTAATTTCAAATAAAACTTGATGCATAATACTCGTAGTTATCCTGCACAGATTTAACTATGTATGATTCCAACTTTCATTATTTTATTGCCCTAAGTTTTCACGATTCATTTTACGAAACCAAAACATCCTTGTTCCATTTGGCGACCTACACGTTAGATGTTCAACCTATATATGGGAAACATATACTTTTTCTTTAGGCATTGGTAGATTTTTATCCACTCTTAGATCTGATCTGAATGGTCATATTAAGTAATGATTTACTAATTTAGTTTTTTATTTTTGCAGTGAAGATTTTGAAAACCCTTCGGAATAAGGAAATCCTTGTGGTCAACGGTTATAGTTTTAGCGTTGGTAGAAAAACCAAGAGCACCGTGAGATGGCAATGCAACAGCAAGCACCTTGCATGTCACGCGAGTGTCACTACAGACCCGGACAAAACAGTGCTTCGTTTGAATATCCAGCACAACCACAAACCGCAAAAGTTTATCGAGAGGAATGGAATATACATAAAAATTTAATAATCCAAATTAAAAAAGTGGTAAACTCTTACCTATATAGTTTTGGCGTTCATTTATTTATTCTATTGCACCTCAAGAGTCCTAAAGAGGTAAATAATGGGTCTAGCAAGCAGGGTCATCCCTCAATAAGCTAGCACTTTTTCTTCTTGCCATTGGTGCCGTGCCAACTTTATAAAACTAAGGGTTGGGCAGGTTCATTAACCAGCGATTACAGCATCTCCTTAAAATTAGGTAAAAGACTTGTTTTTGCTTAGGTAATGAATATTTTGAAGTTCATTTATTAAATCATTTGTTTTGTTACAGTTTCTTAAAAACATTCGTAACACTAAAGTTTTGGTACTGAATAGTAACAGTTATTGCATAAAAGAAAGACAACGTGGAAGTATTCGGCGATGCAATAGATTCAAGCTAGGGTGCTCTGAGACAGACAGATCCGAACTCGATGAAAAAGTAATTCTCTTAAAACTACAACACAACCATATAGGTACCGCTTAAGTTCGTTGTGCGAAAGAACTTTATGGTGATCTTACTAATATTATTAATTTGAATGTTTGGATGGTACGTATGGATGTTTGTTCCTCCAGCACGGCAGAACGGCGTAACAGATTTGGACGAAATTCGCAAAGTGATTGTATACACTCTGAAATAGTACATAGTCTTTTTATTTCAATATACCCGCGGGCCTCAAAATTTCGGGGTAAAACCGCGCGGATCAACTAGTCTTAATGTATAAAAAAATCGTTTCTGACAGGCAAATTACAGCCATAACTAATATACATAAAAAGGGTGCAGAAGAGCACTAAGGAAGGAATTCCCGGAATTCCCAAGGGAACGGGAAATATTGGACTTTTTAGTTTGTTTTAAAAATTTTATTCCTTCAGTATACGAGTGAGATACTTAGTAGAAAGGATTTTCAATGGGTGTCTAGTTGTAGTATGGAAAAAAAACGAAATTCGAACGGGAAAAGCAAATATAAGACGTTTTTAGTTTGTACGAAAAATCTTTTCCTTGAATGCACGGATGTGAAACTTGGTATAAAGGTTCTTTCATTGGGTGTCTGGGTGTATAATGGAAGGAGTTTCTCACGGGTTAGTACCAAAGGCACCCAGTCCCCGAGCTACACGTATCGGAGGACCACAAATACTATAATTATAATAACATTCTTATTTTTACTTTTTCCTATATTTTTGTAACCTGTGCAGTCAACAGAAGATCTCAAATTTATTTCTTTGAAATAATTTACTTTATTCGAATCGTATTTTCATTAAGAATTTCATTTCAGATTAAATAGTGTATAAATTATAAAACATTAATACATCGTCAAACCATATGTAAAAAATATGTACAATATTTAACAATTAAAAAAACTATGTTTAAGCACGAACGAGGCACGAAGATGGTGAAAGGAGTTGCAAAAAAATACCAAGATTGGAAGTTGCGGGAAAAAGCTCGTATGAAATAAATAGGTTAGCTCACTGTAATGCCAATTTGAACCACATTTTATTTATTGTTTTTACATACGTGTCATTAATCAAAATTTAAATTTTGTAACTCACTCCTAACGGACTGATTTATAGTTTTGGGTGGAGCTCAATGACTCATTTTCTTAGGTCCACATTAAGTATTAGAAGACTCTCACATTTTCGTACTTTAAAACAGACTTTAAGAATATTATGAATATGAATAAATTCTTGATTCTACTGAAAGCGCTAACATGCTTGAATAAAATTATATCATTGAAATGAGATCACGATGTATGTAGTTGTAAGTTCTAAAGTATAAAGGTACGTATGGGATGTATTGAATTGACCAGTGTGTGTTGCCAGTGATAACATACGGCACTGAGACGCGGTCGCTAACTATGGGTCTTATAAACAACCTTAAAGTCGCTCAATGGGCAATGGAAAGGGATTGAATCAGGAATGAGGAGATTCGCAGGCGAACCAAAGTCACGAACATAGCCAGAAGGATTGCAGAGCTGAAGTGGCAATGGGCAGGGCACATAGCTTGCAGAACAGATGGCCGTTGGGGCAGATAAGTTCGCGAGTGGCGGCCACGTACGGGGAGTCGCAGCGTAGGCAGGCCCCCCGCAAGATGGAAAGACCACGTGGCCAAAGTCGCCGGTAAACGCTGGATGAGGGCGGCGCGGGACCAATCAACGTGGGAGACCTTGGGAGAGGCATCCAGCAGTGGACATCTACTGGCTGTGGATGATGATGATGACTTATGGCATTCCAATGATCGAATGTCGGGGCTATGATATTATTTACACAACAACCAGTCCAGATGTGATGATGATTTAGAGCTAAAACAAAACCTTACGAATTGTATGAGTACATTTTTTTTAAATTCAAATAAGGACGTTTTGTTGGTAAATGGTTACAGTATATACACAGATGGCACATGAAACTATTAGATGGCGATGCTATAGCAAAAAGCTCAACTGTCATGCGAGTGGTACAACACGTAAAGCCGATGAAAATTAACTCATTATAAAATACAGCATAATCACGAACCTCCCACGTTCATTGTGAGCAGTGGGCTTTATATTAAAATATAATGATTTCACTAAGATTATTTTAAAACGGTCCATCCAAATGTGGTCCTGGTAACCCTTGACAATCCCATTAGTGTATAATGCATTTACGATTGTCATCCCTGTCGTCACGAGCGGACGCTAAACAATAATTTAAACATAAATAATAAAATGTTGTTCAATATTGAAAAAAAAGAAACATCTTTTTGATCAAAAAAAAATATATATATATATATATGTCGGAGCTAACGATAAGTTGGCGATATTAAGATGTTAGTATGACTTCATGGTAACGGAAGTATGTTGGTAGCACTGTTAAAGAGGGCGCTGAATGCAATGAATGACTGACATTCGATTGCAGCGCCATAGGTTATATCTTGAAGTAGGATGATGGCAAGTGACACAGATAGGGTTAGGACGGCTAGGTGCGCTTACGTATCGCGGACTGACGGTCGATGGTAGCTCGGTATTAATTGAGTTGGCATTGTAACTGACGTGGGAAGTGGGATCTGCCCAAGCTTTACTTTCGTTTGTGATTAGAGTAAATTCACGTGCCTTAGATAGTTCATCGTTTTGTTAGTTTTGTATAGCTTGCACAGATGAGACAAGGTAAAATTGTTTTGAAATAACGTACGGTTTGTCAAGTAATAAATAGTTTTTCGTATCGGCCCAGGTTTAAAATACATTTGTGTTTCGATTTATCTTGTCAAAATTCATGTTAAAGTAAAGCTTAGCTGTTTTAAAATAACAATATGCTGTTGCTTAGTAAAAGTTTTCTTGGACTGGATTTGATTTGAAATTAATTGAAGTAAAGTGGAAACTTTAGTTGATATAGATGAAGTTCAATTTAAGGCGAAAGATAATATTCAAAAGTTTTGATATTGTGTTTTAAGTACTTAATGATCATGAAAGTAAATTTAACGTGGTGTCGATTTAATGCTAACGTGTGAGAATCAGTAATGAATTCGTTCTTATTATTTTGGTCAAAAAAAAGGAATTAAAATCTCGTTTTGCGTTACGTTGATTAGGATTGACAAAACTAAAGGTTTTTGCTGTAATTGGTTTGTGTGGATCAGCAGTAAAGAAGTCGCTCAGATTGTTACGTCCTCGGTGCATTCGTAGACGTAGGTGTAAAATCGGGCTTCATTTCCCGTGTCAGTGCGGCCACGACTGTGAGTGGCGTGCGTTTAGCACTTTGAGGATGTAAGTAATCGTGGTGCGCTTGCCGGAAAGGGGCAATGTGATGGGTGATGGTGCCTGCGGGATGGAGATGCACCTGTTGGTGTCTAACGGATGGAGGTTACCCGTGTTTGTGTTCTAGAGTATTGTATACTGCGCGATCTTGAAACCTTTATTGTGGCTTAATGCGTTTTTTTAACCTTTAGTACCTACTTGGTAGATAGTAATGATATCACGGTTGAGCGGGTGAAATTTTGTGGTTAAGCGGCCTTCCTACTGCCTTTTTAAATAGGTAGTCTGAATATTGAAGTTGTAGATTTTCTTTCTGATTATCGTGTATCCGTGACTTGGTAGAAATCGCTTTGTATCTTGCCGATCTTCGATTATTTTGCTACGATTATTAGGAGACACGTTTTCTTATGTTTTGGTAACTTGTTATTATTTTGCCAATTGAAACGTAATATTACGATAGTGTGTGCTTAATGGATCACGGAGATAGGTAATAACGTCGAGATTGAAAATGCGTTTAAATAGTACTTTGAATTTGTTGCGATTGACAAAAGAGCTGGATTTTACTGTCGAACTGTTTGCGGTTGTCGAACAATTTTAATACTTTGTTGTTGTGAATTATGAAGTACGATGCAATGCTCTTATTGGTTTGATATACGCCATAACCGGATGGAGGTTATGAGTGTGAGTTTATATAACCAGATAGAGGTTATGAGTGTGCGGTGATGTAACCTAGTGGAGGTTGCATTACGTTTTGTGACGGAATGGACGTCACTGCAGAAGAGCTTTGCATTGTTTGCTAATTAATTGGGTTATTCTAGCAGCTTATGCTTGCTTTGTTTATTGTTCGACCGCTGTCAAATTGTTTGATGTTACATTCAAAGTAAATTTCATTGTTTAATGTGTGGTTTTCTTATCGAAAGTATTGTGGTTCGTACAATGCGTTGACGTTAGCCGATTCCTACTGAGTTTCTTGCTGGTTCTTCTCAGTAGATGGATCTTCCGAACCAGTGGTAGCTTTACGTAAATTGTTAAATCGTGGATTTAGAATTTTGATGGAAATATTAAATTGAAGTAAAATTAAACAAAATCTGTAGCGGTTAAAGTTTTGAACTTGCCAAAAGTACAAGTATCCATTGCAACAAGTAAAGAAAGATGTTATTTTTGGCGTTTGGAAGAGATTTAATGTGTTGTGGATACAGGTTCTCGTTCGTTGGTTTTGTGACTACGCCAGAATGATTCTGGGTAGTGTGTTGAAGGAGTCATTGGTTGACTCAGGTTTCCCGTGGGGAAATGATTTAATTGCTGTTAACGACGAACGATATACCTTGTTGTTAATAATGAAATTAATGGATTTCAATGTTTGATTTGGAGATAATTGTTACTCAATGGTGCTTGAAACTTGGTTAACCAAAACGTTATTTTTGTTGTTGAGTATTCTAAAAGATTCATAATGTAAAGAATTCAAACTTGTGTTTTTTCTTTTGAGAATTTGCCTGACTTCATTGTCAGGAGTGGCCGAGCCGCCACTTTGGTATGATTGTTTCAGAATATCACACGAGGACGTGTGATCACGCAGGATGGCCGTGTCAGAGCTAACGATAAGTTGTCGATATTAAGATGTTAGTATGACTTCATGGTAACGAAAGTATGTTGGTAGCACTGTTAAAGAGGGCGCTAAATGCAATGAATGACTGTTCCCGCAAGGAACAAAAAAAAAGTTCCGTTCCTGGGTGTTAATCTATTTATGTATTTATATTCTAGGTTCCCCCCTAGTTCGCTACATGGTATCCCATAACACAAGCTTACTTTGGGGATATGTAGTTAGTGTGATTGTCTGGGGACTTTATTATTTATTATTATTTATAAAAATTACTTCATTAGTTTTTAATTCTTTAAAATATATTGTGCCTTCTATTTAGGTAGTTACATAGCTAGCACACATGTTTAGTTATTATTATAGATATCCTTTAGGTTACATTCAGAAATTGGTACTTCTTAAAAATTAACATGAATAAATGTATAAATAAGGCATTTTTCTGAAAGTCAAAAATAAGCTGAATGTTCGAAAATTTTAGCGACAACTGCCAAATAAAGCACACATTGCTAGAGATTGCGTAGTGTTCAGATTGGATAAGTTAAGTTGAATATAAGTTAATGATAAATTAATTTTTTTTTGTTTCATGGCGAAATATTCTCAATTTTTTTTAAAGTGAAAATCTTGATAACGTGAGAAACGAATTTGTACAAATAGTTAAGGTCTGCAGGCTCTAACACGGGGTGGAAAGAATCTATTTGAGATGTCCTCTTATAATGTTATACTTACTTACTGTAATTACTTTTTAGCAGATTCGTTTTATATTTTTCCTTAAGTTATATATTTAGTTTGTAAATATAGAAATATATATAATAATATAATAGAATATATAATATATTGGAACTCCTTACTGCAATACTCAATTTACTCAATACTGGCCGATGTGTCATAAAAAAAAGAAATGACATGTCAAGCATTTTGACAACGTCAGTGAGAAGGAGGAAGAAAAAGGTCCGCTGAGGAGAGATGTGAGGATTCGGAAGAGAAAAAAAAGATCGGGAGAGAACGCTGGAGGACGGCTGACCGATCCGGGAAAAGCCGCCGGCCCTCCCCGGCGACGACGTCCTGGCTCTACCTGAGGCGCCCTGCTCTGCTCGGCGCTCTTCACGGCTGCGGCCGTGCGCTACAACCCTCGCGGTGGTTCCTACCGCTGTGAGCGGCCTCCCTGCCGCTAACTTAGCGGTTGTTGGTGGCTGTCTCCACCACTACCGCGGCTGTGAGCCGCGGTCTCCTACGGCGTCAACTGCGGCCGAGGGCCGCTAGCTCCAAACGTCTAAAATTTAACATTTTCCCTACAGTGCTATAGTGACTTTAAGTGCCTTTCTCGTTTTGTAAATTAAAATTAAAGTTTTTTAAGTGTTAGTTAATAGTTTTCTTCCACTTCAGCACCCTATTGAACTGCGAGCGACGGACCCCCTTCAGGGAATCGGCGTTTCGCGACACTCTCTATACGTAAGTAATAATAACTCGATGCTTTCAACTCTTAAACTACCGAAATGCGAGCCTTTTTTAAAAGTAGGTATACTTTTACTGTTGTATAACTTTAAAATTAGGTATTTACTCCGATATATTTTATTTTTATTGTTTGATTTTTTAGTTTCCAAATAAAATGGGATTTTCTGAGGTCTCCGTAGTTCCCAAATATCCTTCTGCATAGGTGATGCTGTGCGGTTTTTAGTTTATGATCTCTTATATCCTGTAACACTGTGCAGTGTATCGTAGAATCGAAGATTATACTTACCCACTTACATAGTTGATGGTAACAAACTGGTAAAGTCATCCAGTTCTTCAGTAAAAACAACTCGAAGTTGTAATCTTTCGCAACTATTAAGGAGATGTCCTAGGTAAGCAACTTGATGCGACCTGACGCGATACGACGTAAAGTGACCATATCCATCGGTAACTTACTTACTTACTTACTTATATACCTGATAACGTAGGACATCTGCTAAACAGGGTGGACCATCGGTCAGTATGGGAAATTTATAACTAAAAGCGTGCATAGAAAGATTACCTACTAAAAAGGTAGGTATCATTTTTTCTGTCAATGTCAAAAAAAAATTTTTTTCGTAGGTACAGAAAGCAGTACATCAAGCGTTACAAATCTGTCAAAAAATTTTACTTGAATCTGAACTCTATGCCGTAAAAATTAAGTTAAAATTGGTTGGGGAAATTTGACAGGTAATGTAACGCTTGATCTGCTGCCTTCTGTACACACTTGAAAGTCGAATTATTTACAGAGGATCTCCGTTCTAGGGGCCCATTTGAGGTACCGAGGTAAACTCGGCAGTTTATGGTACCTCTGATTCCCCTAAAGAAAACTGTATTAACAGTTTAGGTCTAAGCTGAACTTTAAACTGAGGAAAAGCTCCTACCCGTGGCTTTGTACACAAGCCATATCGCTTTACTATGCAGTAAAAAGATTGTTAGCCATGCCAAGAAAATGCCTACAGTAAGAAAAAATTACCATAACTGTCAGACTGACAGTTTTTCATTATGTTGTTTATTTTCTTCTGTTGATTAGAAAGCCATTCTGTCAATATTGACATTTGCTGAAATATGTCAAAAATGATGATGTAATGTTCCGAAATAGCTATTTATTACAATTTTAAATAATTTATTTTGCAGAATTTAATCATGAAAAGGTAAACATATCCTATAAAGTCTGGGTAATGAAAGTAGAGACTGGAAAAACCTAGTGAATTAAAAAATAGCATCATGGTAACCCCGACAGTAGTACGAAATACGTGGATTAAACAAAGTTGATACTAGATTATTTTTTTTATAAAAGTATCGTAAAAATAACTAAATTGGTCCTGTCCCACTTTTTGATGAGATGTATATTATTAAAACGATATTCTACTAGTATTAATCAGTTGAAAAAGTAAAAAAACAAAATGAAATAGGTAATTATTTTTATTCATTGCAATGAAATTCTGAATCCAGCAATTCTATATGGAATAAATCGTGAGTCGCTGGTATCGCTATTTCCTGCATTGATTATGAAACTATCTAAATTTTCATTTTTTATTTATTTTCAAATATTAAAGTTCCAAAATCTCTTATACCAAAACCACCAAGATCCGTTCGATTGACACCAGAAAAACGACTTTGACATTTATGCTAGTACTGCCAAAAGTACTGCCATATAAAAAGTTTGCAAAAATCCCTAGTGTCTACTTTCGTTAGCCAGACTGTATTTTATAATTCTTTGGTTTATGCCCTCTAATTTGCTAAATATTTAAAGAAAAAATCGTATCCTTTCCGTGTGAACTAAAACCACCGAGTTATACTCATACATATTTTTTTCACAGTGACATTATTAAAAAATCTGCGAGGCAAGGAAGTCCTAGTGGTGAACGGTTACAGTTTCACTGTTCATAAGAAAAACCAAAGTACCGTTAGGTGGATATGCACCAGCACGCACCTCAGGTGTCCCGCGTGTGTCACTACAAGCAGAACTGAGAACCAACTAGTTCGCAGTAACCTACAGCATAATCATAACCCGCACAAATTTATTGAACGAAATGGTGTATACATTAAAATCTGACAAAAAATAGTTATGTTACTTTCTTTCTTCATTTTGTATGCGCTTTTAAGAAGAATTCGTCATATTGATGGAGATATGTTTAAAGGATAGCCGTGGTCGTATTTTATAACAAACCATATTTTATATCAAAGCAGATTCATTTTAATAATAAAATAAAAACAAAATGGCGTACGATCAGGGCTACCCTTTTAACATATCTCTATCAATATGACGTAATACATAATTATTTCAGCGGAGACTAAATATTACTTGTTTCCTACTTTATAGAGCGTGTTTTTATTAGTCGGGTTTTAATTATTGATCTAATTTTTTTTTTAATAATAGACGTGTGAAAAAAGTAGGTATAAAACATCTAAATACCTACTTACATCAATATTAATAATCCCAGGTGGTATACTGTTTTCGTGTCACATCTTCCTTTTAAACAGGAATAGGTAATATCCAAGACTTCTTTATAGACTGAAGTGCTGAAGTGTAGGTAAAGTAATTTAACTATGTATGTGACTTAAGTATTTCAAGTTATATGTTGACCTATAAAAGTACCAATAAGAATACTAGTTACTTTCGTCATTTTTCTAACTCTAAAGTTGAAGTGGAAATTAAATAAACATTTGTAAGTTTATAAGTACGTGTTTTTCTCAGTGAGTGCCTCCAAACTTAGTTCTATGTTTATATTGACCTCATTACCTACCAATTTAATCCCCATATGTATTCAGAAATAATTAGAAATAAATAAAATATGAACATGGGTTAAGAAACCTATGTAATGCTGTCTGAAAAAAGAAAAGTTCCTGTATTCAAATCTCGTAATTAGCTGACGTTGCTTAGTAAAAAATAATTCGTGCATTGTTGTACATGTCGCGGTATTGCCAGTCAGACGAAAATTACAGAAATCTAATTCTAGAAGTTTTCAAGATGTGTTATATTTATGAAAAAATATATATATGATAAATGACCGGCAGCTGAACGGAGTTAGAATTGGCGATTGTAATTTTTCCTGACATTGGCCGTACCTAAGTGAATAATTCATCAATATATATTGTTGGACATATACCTATTTTCAGCTCTATCCAGCCCTAAAGTAAGCACAGTACACAAGCATTAACATAACTATACTTTTTTTCGCAAATACGTACATATCAAACATAATACGCCCAACCCAATGCAAACAAACAAATGGACACGAATATTTGCATAGTGTGGGAATCGAACCCGTGACTACTAGATTCTGAGGCAGGCCGCATCGCCAAAAGTGGTCGTCGAAAAGGGATTTCATGAATAATCGGCAAGTGTGCTGTCGTGCGCGGCGTGCCGCGCTATGACTGGATGGTTGCTGCGCGCGGATTTCCCTGACTAGAGCGCGGCAGAATTGCGTCTCGCGAATTCCACATGCGTCTGCCACGCACCTTGCGTTCTATATTTGGGCGTCAATATAACGTCCAAATTAAACTTCGTAAAAAATTGGGTATCATCTCGAAGGTCCGGCGGTACTTCAGCCCTGAACGGCTGCTTAACTTATACACAGCCCAAGTGAGGTCGTGCATGGAGTACTGCAGTCACCTTTGGGATGGTTCTGCCAAATACCAGCTTGAAGCGCTAGACTCTGTTGACCGAAGAGCCCGTAAACTCATAAATAACAACAACCTTACAAATAAAAAATTGCAGACGCTAGAGCATCGTCGTAAGGTTGCTTGTTTGACAGTATTTTATCGGCTAAATTTTAGTGAGTGTGCGAGTGCTCTTTTTGACCAAATCGAACCCACTCCTTTTTGCTACCGGACTACCAGACGCAAACAGAACTTCCATCCCTATATAGTAGATTTACCATGAAGTCGAACTTTTAGAGCCTCCGACTTTCAAGCAACTGCTACAGAGACATTTTAACGTGTGTTTGTCTTCTCCATGTTAATTTTGAAATCTTCTCGCTGTCAGGAAAGATTTTATCAAAGCTTGTAGGATCTTCACCATGATTATGATATATATAAATAACTACATCCCCAGACAACCAAACCTACATAGCCCCAAAGTAAGCGAAGCTTACTGTTGTCACATGGGCTACCACGTAGCGTATTGGTAGGAAACTGAGAAAATACCTAAATACGATATAGATAAACACCCAGACCTGAAACATTTTCTTTTTCCGTACGGGAATCAAACTCACAATTAGCGAGTCGCTACTAGTACAGATACGTGGCCTCCGTGGCGTAATCGTTGTCCTTGTCATGTGAGGCCTCCGCGGTACGAAGTCTAATTCGGTTTGCTTGATGCCTAGAGCATAGTACCTTGTATTCAGGCTACTTTGCCAGGATATAAGGTGGACGCACTGAAGGTTATTTGCGAGGTTAAAAACTGATGAAATTAATATTTCATCTATTTTGTACTTTAATATACCTCGCACCTCACGGTAAAAAACCAAAACGTCTATTAGCTTAGATATACGCTAAGCGACTAACTAGGAGACGAGCGCGCAGTGCGGCCGGTCGCGCACATCCAGGAATGTTCGTTTTACTAAGCTACTCGCTAGGTGACTCTCTAGGCTCTAGGCGCCAAACAGGGCACCTGCTTGTGCGGACGTAGCCTAAACCACGGAGACCGCCTGCACAACGGAGGCCACGTACCTATCACCACTTATCTTCACTGAATTAAAAGTGAGTGATTTATTAATTACCTAGATTTTAAATATCGAAAGGAAAAACGAAAACACATTCCATACGTTTTGAAATTTTCGTATAAGTGTTAAAGATCGGCTTCCGTAGTGTAGTGTTGGCCTAAGTTTGGTCGAGAGCCCGTCTGCGGTATTAAAGATCCTGGGTTCCAGTCCCAGTTAGGACAGTATAGGTAACTTACTTTTCTAAACTTGGGTCTGAGTGTAAACCCCTTAGTTTCGCTGTGTGGTGACATAGCACAAGCTTATCCTTTTAGTTTTTGTGTCATGATTCTTTTGTTTTTTTTTTACGTAGCTAACCGCCATTCCTTTTCTTTTGCTTCCAGATGTCTCATTTGTTCAAAGTTCAAAAGGTGGAATAGTCTTGAACGTGGGAAACTACAGGTTCAATAAATATCATAGATGCAAAGGGCGTAGAGTTCGATGGACGTGTATTAAATATAAATATATAAGGTGCAAGGCAACTGTTATTACTTACGATGATCAAGTTATTCAGATAAATAATGTCCACAATCATTAAATTGTACATGGCGACAAAAGTATGTGAGCAATGAGGCTTATTGAACGCGATAGAATAATCACTAGGCAGTTACTTAGTATTGAGAATGCGGGCTTGGTTATAACACCGGGTTATTCACAACACAATATTTATTCGCTGGTACGTTCCGTTAATATGTTTACAATTGCAACGCTAAAACCAATTAAAGCCGAGCTAATATTAACCGTCAGTTTAAGATGTGTCCGCCCGCCTGGCCTTCCTAATCGTCTATCTGTCACTTGTCCTCAAACTTTCTCAATGTATATCCGCGACGCTGCAATTACGCTGCAATCGAATGTCAAACTTTAATTCATTGCATTTAGCGCCCTCTATAGCATACTGCTATCTTACTTCGGTTACTATGAAGTCATACAACATCTCAATATCGCCAAGTTATCCTTAGCGCTAACATCTAGTTACTTAAAATCATTTTTTGTAGGCGCTGTGTGGCAATGTGTGGACAATGTGTGGGCGCTATTATAAGTACCAAAAATTTGAAGCATTAAAATTCAGTTATTTTATGACCAGCTATTCGCAGATCTTATTTTTTTTAACAAAAATTTGTATTTATAGGCCAATAAAATGACATAATCGAGAAAAAAGAAGAAAGTTATTAGATTATTACACATTATTGCTGCTTAAGGGCTTTATTAAAACCACCACTTTTTTTCAAACGCTTCATTACCCTACTACGTTTAATAACGCCTAATGAATGAAAAATAAATAGTTTTTCTTTTTTCAAATAAAAAGCTTGATAGCTGTTTAATGTTTTTATTTTGATTATTTAAACCAAAAAAGACAACTAAACATGTTTACTTCGAGATTTTATAAGCATTTTAAGAGTAACACAAGAGTTCTTATTTTCTTGTTCAATTTTCGTTATTGTATGCTTTTTTTAGTTCTCTAAAAATAAATATTGGCCATAATTGGCCATTATTGTTTTATTTATTTTCTAAAAACGATATTCTGCGTTAGTAAGAACGCCCGAAATCATGTTTTTAAAAAGAGGCTACCATGTCGTGAAACGTACATATTTTCTCATATAAATTATTATTTTTCAGTAAAAAAGCAATGATGCGTTTATGTAACTTTTTAATTTATTGTCCAATAAGCTGTTTATTTATTTATTTATTTTATTTTGCACGGCGAATCAACAGTTGTACAAACATAGTTAACATTTACATATAAAAACCGATAACTAATAACAGATTCACACTAGTAGATCTAAAAATATGAACAAATTTAGTTGAGCACACACTAATAACATTATTCCTCTATAATAAGAAAACAATTGCCACATAAAGAAAGATAATTAGTTTTTAAAAAACAATTTAGTAAGCTCACGCCTTACTGACTCGTAACTAGAATTAAACAGGTCAATGTCTAGATTTACGCACAAAGCATTAAAATATTTTCCAGCTCGTAATAGAAATGAATTTTGTCTATAATTAGTTTTTGAGATAGGAAGATGGATTGGTTTAAAATTACGCAAATTTCTTGAGGGAACATTCAATTTTAGTAACGACAGAAGCTCGGGACAGTCAATAACATTTGAGGCAATCTTAATTAAGAAAATGATATCGGCTATGTTTCGACGATTTTCCAACGTAAGCAGATGGTGCTTTCTACAGAGCTGAATATAATCTCTTGAGTTATAGCGCATACCGATACGGTAACATAAATATTTTAAAAACTTTTTTTGGATATTCTCCAGTCTTTCAATATAAATAGCGTATCTTGGGTTCCATATCTGAGAGGCATATTCCAAGTTACTACGGACAAGCGAACAATACAGTATCTTTATTGTTTTAACATCAGTAAAATCTTTGGAGTTGCGAATCAAAAATCCTAGAGCTTTAGTCGCCTTAGATATTATTGTATTGATATGCTCATCAAATAGTAACTTGGAATCATGCGTCACACCAAGGTCCCGCATAAAATGCACTCGCTGCAGGCTTTGCTGTTGGAGAGTATAATTGTATACAATTTTATTAAATTTGCGAGTAAATGTCATAACCGTGCATTTAGCAGGATTGAGGTCCAGCTTATTATCAGCACAGTACGCTTCAAGCCGCTTTAGGTCCTCCTGCAGAAGAATCGCATCATCATGATTACCTATCTTTGCAAAGATCTTCATGTCATCTGCAAAGCAGAGAACCTTCGATGAACGGAAGCATAAGTCAATATCATTCACAAAAATAATAAATAATAGCGGACCAAGCAATGAGCCTTGCGGCACGCCGCACAGTGGCTTGTATTTGGGGCTCCATACTCATAGAAACTAAATGTCACAAATTAGAAAAATAAAAATATACATGTCTTCAGTACACCTCCCTTGGTATACATTTTTAATATGGAACGTATGCACCGCTCCTCGAAGGAGAAAAAAAATGTTAGATATTTTTTTGTATGGGAGAAAACACATAAAGTGTTATTTTTTTAAACTGACCGAAACTGAAGGGCTGTTGCTTACGTCAGCTATTGTACCTGGCTCACCGATCAAGATGGTATACTATTTATGTACCTTTGGGTGCCGCTTTGCGCGTAGCAATTTTTTCAAATTTTGATTTTTGTACTGCAGTTTTTGCAAATAATTAGTACAATTATATGAAGCAAATAATTGCTTTGAATGCAAAAAACACTTTTTTAAGTAGGTTTGTGTATAATTACGATAATATAGATATATAGCTAGAGGATACTTGCAATAATTTTAATTTTGAATCTATGTTTAAAACTAAGGTAGTTTTAAAGACACGTAGTTATTTTGATAGATTAGTATATTATTTAATGTACCTAAATAAAGGTTACAAATCTTAACTTTTCGAATAAAAATTATTAAAAAACAAAAAAGTACATAAAAAAGCAGTAAAAATAAAAATTGTGCATTACATCAATAAACATTAATTATCACGCATGTAAAATACACATACACACACATATAAAATAGTTACACAATGATAATAATAATAAAAACATAAAACTAAATAACAATAACTATTAAGTACCTACTATTATAAGGGACAAAAAAATGTGATAAAAAGTAAAAGGCTCAGCTTGAGCTGCTGAGATTGTTGGTTTGCTTAACATGAGATTGAGACTTCGCTATGCTCTTAGAGAAACAAAATACATAAAATCATGTGGATTTAAACAACATAAGTACTTAAATGAATAAATAAAATATAAAAATTAAGTACTAAGGATAATTAGAACTATTCACAACTCTTCTAACTATGAAAATTATACTACGTACTACAAAAAAAATCTAATTGTTTACAACTTTTTTAACTATTTAAAATATAAAAATATGTAAATTAAATACTAAAGAGGCTATCTTCAACGTCCTCTAAATCCGAGTCCAACATAGACGCATTACTATCGACAAATTCAATATTCTCCTTGTCGTTACTTGCATCGTTAAATTCGTCAGTAACAAGAAGAGGTCTCATATCATAAGTGACAACTGTTTTAATTTGTTTTCTTAGCACGGGCCTTATGCTAGACAGGTAGGGATCTGACGATACAAGGAGACCATTGAAAATATATTCGTTTTTCGCCAAAATTTGCGTGAATGCTGTTCTCGGATTTTCTTGAAGTCTTTATTTCTGGCTTCTAATGCCTCTTCAGATAATTTGCCAATCGGCATAACATTGAAATGTTAAATTACTTGGCGTGTTATTCCAGCCATAGAGATCCACAAGCTTTTCTGCAGTAAGGCGCGCAAAGTTTTTGAACGCCTCAACATTAATGGGCTCTCCACACACCATCACACGCAAAATCGTTGCAAATTTTAGGACCAAACATGGATCCAAGCCCGTGATAGCGGCAGTTTTTTCAGGATCACCAAAGAATTTCCTGGCCGTGTACCCATCGTTACTTCTTCTCTTTTATTGCGGGCTTTGCTCAGAGAACACTTTTCTTGGACTCGCAGCTGCTGTTGATGTTACAGAATTTAAAGGATGTTGATGCGCCCTCATTCACACCAAAGTCTGAACCTAAACAAGTTTGCAGCTTTTCAGACTCTAAAAATATTTTCTTCTCCTTCATAAAACAAGGCCGTTTTATGTCTTCTTGTAGCCATGACTCATACTTTCTTATGAATGTACGTCTCGTGCGATTACGAGAAATCTATTTGGTTCTCAATTAACAGACATAAGTTTGACAGAATTGTTTCAATTCCGTCATGTTATTTTCTGTCAAACCATCAACGGACTTAAAAGCTTCAAACAATACACTAGGCTGTGAGAAACAACGATTATTTGCCACAAACATTAAAAGGTCCAAATTGGTACCAAAACTCTCCATTTCAACAAGAAATAAAACACACGTAATAGGTATAGTATTCACGCAAGTGCTAACAGCTACTGATGGAATGTACCTCAAATGACCTATTTATAAGTAACTACCCAAAAGAATCCTCAATGTCCCTTACTTGTGTTTTTGTTATTAATATCTAATCAACACTTGGTGACGGTGACATTGAGTGACTTCTTGGAATGCAAATTTGAAGAGAACAATAAACACTAGATATCATTTTCTATTATGGTGATTACAAAAATTATAGGACGCTTTAACAAATTACAAAATACGTAATAAGGTCGGCAACCTCTCTCTTTGATTACTTCGATGTATTGAAAAATAATAAATATAGTTATGTCATTTTTGGAATGCGATTTGAAGAAAAACAATGAACATTAGATACCATTTCCTATTATTTTTGTTACAAAAATTAAAAGGATGACGTCATCTAATTACTAAATACGTAATTATAACAAAATACGATCGGTTACTTCATTTAATTACTTCGAAGAAAAGAAAAATAAATTTGCAAAAATTCAAAATTTTAAAAAATTGCTACGCGCAAAGCGGCACCCAAAGGTACATAAATAGTATACCATCTTGATCGGTGAGCCAGGTACAATAGCTGACGTAAGCAACAGCCCTTCAGTTTCGGTCAGTTTAAAAAAATAACACTTTATGTGTTTTCTCCCATACAAAAAAATATCTAACATTTTTTTTCTCCTTCGAGGAGCGGTGCATACGTTCCATATTAAAAATGTATACCAAGGGAGGTGTACTGAAGACATGTATATTTTTATTTTTCTAATTTGTGACATTTAGTTTCTATGAGTATGGAGCCCCAAATACAAGCCACTGTGCGCCGCTAGGGATTGTAACCCAACTAGAAATATAGTTCTTAATAACTACAGCTTGACAGCGATTATCGACGTACGATGCAAACCACCTCAGCAAGTCCCCGCGAATACCGATTAATTCTAGCTTATCGAGAAGGATGCCATGCGGAATTCGATCAAAACATTTACTGTAATCAGTATAGATTACATCCACCTGACATCCCTCGTCCATAGCATTCGTGAGGTATTCGCCAAGCAAAGCCATATTTGACACCGTGGAACGCCCCTTTAAAAAACCATGTTGAGATAGGCTAAAAACGAGACATAGGGCCGAATAAATCTGGTCAAAAACTAATCTCTCAAAAACCTTAGCTACTATACATAGCTTAGAAATCGGCCTATAGTTTGTTACATCATATCTAGGACCTTTTTTATATATTGGGGTGATAAAAGCACGTTTCCAAATGTTAGGTAGACTACATTGAGCAAGAGAAAGTTTGAATAGAAGGGTTATAGGTTTAGCAATCGATGATGAACAGTTGATAAGAAATCGAGATGGTAAATTGTCAGGTCCTGCCGACTTGTAAGGGTCTAAGCATTTTAATAACTTATATACTTCAGTTTCGTCCACTGTAATAGAATAAATATCAGTGGCGTTAATACATGATGAAACGTGGCCTTTCCGAGACACGGGCAGAGAATTATTATGGGTGTGAAGAAAAGAAGACTTGAAAAATTCCGAAAAAGCATTACATATTGATTTTCCGTCGTCAAATTCTAATGACCCATATGTCATGCTACTAGGCATCTGCGTTGATTTTGACTTAGACTTTATATGAGCCCAAAACTGTTTCGGATTATCTTTGATTGAATTCTTAATAGACTGAATATACTTTTTATAACAGGTATTTTCAAGAGTCTTAAATCTATCACGCAATAATTTATATGAGGTATGATCAGCTTGATTACCATAAATTTTGAATTTACGCAGGTATTTATATTTTTCCTTTATAAGCTTTTTTAATGGTGCTGTATACCATACCGGGTAAGTGGCATCAGTTAATAATTTGGATGGTATGTATTTATCTATAAGTTTGTATACAGTTTCATAGAAATACTCAATGGACTCTTTTAGGTCGCGATTTGAAAACTCAACATCCCAATTTATGTCACCAATTTCTTTATTTATTGAAGTGTAGTCACCACGACCAAACAAAATTTTTTTTCTAGGCGCTGAATTAAGAATTTTGTATTGAAGGTTTGGAATACTAAGAACGAGGGCACCGTGATGGTTGTCTATAGGTACTAATGCGCTTCGACTACAGTCAGTTACATTGATTGTAGTATTAGATAATACTAAGTCCAGGATCCGGCCAAAACAATTATAATTCCCATTAAATTGACGTAAATTTAACATATTAATTTCATCTATAAGTAAAATTTCATTTGGTGAGCCATAGTTGCTCGGCTCAAAAGACGAATCTGCCATTGAACTTGGCGTCCACTTTATATTACTTAAGTTGAAGTCACCCACTACAATAAACTGACTATGCGGATGCGACATAACGATATTATTCAAAGAAGTTAAAAAGTTACTCAACTGTTGTGAAAATGACAGCCCTAGACTTTCTTTACATAAATATAAGGCACATAAATGAATTTCTAAGGACTGTTTAGTTTGGTACTCACTTAAGTTGATAGTTATCCATAGGTCCTCCGCGGTAGAATGATAATTTAACTTTTGTACCACTTTAAGGTCACGGCGCACTGCAACCAAAACACCACCTCCTCTGGTTAATCCTGTAGTAACGTAATTACGGTCACGCCGAAAAACTACATATCGCCCGTCAAACAACTCTGCATCCAATACACTATCCAACAGCCAAGTCTCAGTGATCACTATTACGTCAAACGAATTAGCACTAACGTTGCGATAAAATAAGTTTGTTTTCGAGCGAAGGCCCCGAGCATTCTGATAGTAAATACATAAGTTGTTAATGTTAACCGACATTGCTAGAACACATCCTAGAAAATGATATGTATAACTTATTAATTTCACTAATGTGTAGAATATTAAATTTGAAACTAATGAATGTTCCCAGAAAAAGTTTTAGGTAAATACTAAAAATTACGAAATAAGCGCAATCCACTGTTAAAGATCTCAAAACATGAATGCAAATAAACATTAAAAAAAAGAAATCGAGCGCGTTTATAGAAATCCAATAACATTCACAATTAAGCAGGTAGCAAGTAAATAGCTCACAAGTGCGAATAGGACAACAGATGCGACAATACGCACGCGTAAGCAGACATGACGCTTCATTCATCATGAATGGCCAAAGCAGCGAACAATACAACCGGAATCGGTAGATGGGTAATACTATGGTTGTCAAACTTTCGATATTTTCTTTAAATATTAGTAGTAAGTTAAAAATAGTTATTAACCAAAAATTACTTTGTAAGGAACAGATTAAGAAAATTTGTTTAAATCTGAATCTTTGGTAATTACATAGACAGGAGAAGTGTCGTTTTTACGAACGTGAATTTTAGAATGTTTAACCCAAACATAAGATATATTCTTCTCTTTAGCCACAGTTTTAACCGTTGTAAGCAATTTTTTGTTCTCAGCTGTTAGATGGTCATTCACAAAAATCTTGATTAATGGATCTCCGAAACCAAGTTCAGCGCCCGTAATAAATTTTTTAGCTCGTGCAGCGGCAACGAACTCCTCCTTTATGTATCTGTTCAGGAATCCAACAATAATAAGTTTTTTCTTTGGGTCATGAGTGGGAACCCTCGCAATGTAGTTAACTTGAGTCTTCGGAAACTGATAATTGACAATTTTAGATAGTCCCTCTAATATTGAAAATAAGTTTTCATCCTTTCTTACTGGAATGCCCTTAATTTCCACATTGTTGAGCCTCGCCCACTGTTCCCTCGCGGTATTATCTCGCTTAAGAGCTAAAACATCTTGAGTGGTAGAGTTTAGATGATCTTTAACACCCTGTAGTTCAGAAGACATAACATCAACTTTCTTTAGTCTATTCTCGAAGTCGTGTATCTGCGTGGAGTTAAATTCACAAGTTTTCTTCAGTTCGGACAGCTCACCTTTAATAGACTCAACGGTTTCTATGAGGTCGGGCAATTTCTTTAAGTACTTTTTCATGCCCTGAAGTTCTTGAAATAGAAGGTCAAGTGTCACTGAACCTAACGGGACGTCACTTGGGCTTGTCACTGGAGTATTTCCTGTAGCATCACACGAAGCGTAGCCACACAAAGTATCGGGAACGTTAACTGAGAGACGGACGGGCGTATTAGAACCGCTTTTCGACCCCGACATCTTGCACTGAGGACATCTCCAAGAAGTCTGTCGATCACGACCGAGCCTGCGATATCCGACTTCGGCAATATTGGCGCATCCAAAATCCAGGTGTCTGTTGCACCCATTGCAGAAGGCCCCGTCATTGAAATCATCACCACACGCTGCACACTTCATTTCGTTAGTGATAATTAATAAATTGTATGGTGCTCAAAGTTTGAGAAACACTGACTTTACGGAAAAAACCGAGTGACACGACCTAGCCGAATGTGAACTCAACGATGACTTTATATTGAAAATAAATTATTTTTTGTTAAGTGGGCGTTAAATACCTCTTGTGCCTTAGTTTTTTTAACTTCTTCTTCTTTGACTAAACCTATTTTCTATTTCAGTTATGTTTCTTAGGAACACCCATGGAAAAAAGATTTTATGCAAAAACAAAACAAAATTAAATGTGGTGGCTAATCTAAATCCAAAGCCAAAAGGGCAGCTTTTCCTTGTCGGTGGACATTATGTAATAAAAGGCAAATCTAAGCGTGCAAGATGCCGTCTATGTTCGATGCAAGGGAGGGATTCGCGCACGGGGCGTATATGTGATGTGTGTCAAATACCCCTGTGCGCAGATCCCTGTTTCAAAAATTACCACACGAAAAAGTATTAAATGGATTATGTTGAGTAATTGTCCAAATTTAACACGATTATTTGTAAATAATTGGCATTATTACTGGTTTAACTATATTTTAATTTAACCTAGATTTTCGTTAATTTCGATGAAGCATTCGAAACGTTGGTAATTTAAGTTACATCTAAATGCAGTTAATGCGTACAATAAACGCGAAATATAAACCATTAAATATGTAATGTAATGTATGTAATTTAATTATATATATTTGTTTTTGGTATATTTACAATCACGTTAAAATTATCCTTTAGAACGTCTTTCAAAGTAAATATAGAAATACAAACTAACTCGAAGGGGATTTATATATAATAATTATAAAAAATACAGGGTTAATTTTAATAAGCGCATCACCTCTTTCATGCAGCCTCTCTTCATCAATCCCAACAACATTTGTTCTATGACTCTTTACAAATCTTGATAAATAACACAAAAAAAAGAAAACAAATGTTTGCTCCCTCTGATATCTATTACACTGTATGTTGCTGCGTCACGCCGTAACCCCGCGCCCCGCGTCTTGGCGTGACGCAAGATTCGTGGCATCATTGTAAACAGAGTAATGCCAGTTAAGACGCAATAAATCTTTTTTGTATGGGAAAAATATTTTTTTTAAAATTATTAAGTAATTTTAAGAAGTCGTAGAACAAAATGTTGTTGGGATTGATGTGGAGAGGCTGCCTGCAAGAAGTGATACGTGAATTAGGTGATACGCGAACTAAGTTAACCCTGTACACGGAAAATATTTACCTGACTTGAAGATTATTTTCTATTTACCATCAAAGTTTTTGTATGATAATAAAGGAATTAAATTGTACCTGGTCATTTTTATTTTAGTAACACTCACAATATCATCAGACTGCAGAGATGTATTCGACATTGCATTTTCTTCTTTTTAAGTCTCTCCAGTGTCAAATTTTACGACGTAAATCGTTACAGACTCATACAAAAACTATTCTTTTCTCTTTCCGTCACGGCATTAGGAAATACTTAAAATAAGAGAATCCAATGACGAATCGGGCCCAGTGTCGTATTTCAATATAAAATTACAGTTGAGTCATAAAACTTGCTAGCATACAGACGTATGATATTATAATTGCGAAAAATATTATTAATGAACGATTTGTTTCAGGCAAAAAGTCTGATTACAGCGAAAAATAAAAATAAAATGGTATTTATGTTTTATATATTTGTTATATTTAAGAAAAACACTTGATTTAAACGGATGCACAATTATTTTATAACCACATTACATATCTAGCATAGTATAAAAAGCAAGTACAATAACCAAATGATACAGCGTGAGTATAAGTCACTGTCTTGTCACTGTCACTCATGCATGACATTACAGTTTGACATTTAGACTAAAACACCTTCCCCTTAAAGATTCAACCTCTGGGGTGGTTTAACAGATCGACCACTCCTTGTTGTATAATACTCTTGTTGAGTAACATAAGGAATAGAGCTGGAAGTACAGTCAATAGGAAACTTATTAGGTTCGACATAATTATCTAAATCGGTAATATAAGAATAGGTTTGGATACCCTGTAGAATTAATTTCAGATAATGTTCCTTTTGCCTCACATGAATGTAAAAAGTATTTTAAGTCTAAAGAAATAACATTAATTACCTCTACTCCTCGGTATCCTAGAAGTAATGGTCTTGCTGATTGCTTTAAAAAAAAAACTTTTGTTATTTTTTCTGCCGTCATTTTGAACTGTCATTATTCAATTGTCAGCCCGCGAATTTTCAATTTGATATCTTGTTTAAATAAAATTTTACGAACAATATAAATACGTGTGTAGAACAAATTTTCCCTAATGGAGAAATTTGAACAACGTGCTGTGATTAAATATTTGTTAAAAAAAAGATTAACACCAAAGGAGATCCATGATGACATGCACACAACATTAAGGGAATCTGCCCCGTCTTATACTACTGTGAAAAAATGGGTTGCAGAATTTAAACGTGGACGAGAGAACATCGAAGATGACCTTCGCTCCGGCAGGCCAATGACGTCTACGACCGAAGAAAACATCAATAAAGTGTGTGATCTCATATTGAAAGACCGTAGATTGACTATCAGAGAAATTGCAGACACTATAGGCATCTCATGTGAACGAACGCAAAACATCATTGTCCATGAACTCGGCTTTTCTAAGGTTTCGGCTAGGTGGGTCCCCAGATTGCTTTCAGTAGAGCAAAAGCGAATTCGACTCACGATTTCTCGCGACTGTTTGGAGATGTTCGAGGCTGATCCACAAGGTTTTCTTGACAGATTTGTGACAATGGATGAAACCTGGGTTCACCACTATACCCCAGAATCAAAACAACAATCCAAACAATGGAAAAAATCAGGTGAACCAACTCCGAAAAAAGCAAAGGCAATTCTGTCGGCTGGCAAGGTGATGGCATCGGTTTTTTGGGATGCTAAGGGTGTCATTATGGTGGACTACCTTACAAAAGGCGAAACAATAAACTCTGCGTACTATAGCACCCTTCTGCGCCGTTTGCGTGAAGAAATTAAACAGAAACGCCCAGGATTACTGAGAAAGAAAGTGTTGTTTCACCAGGACAACGCCCGAGTCCACACGTCTGTCGAGTTTCGAATTGTTGCCACATCCAGCTTATTCTCCTGATTTGGCACCTTCGGACTTTCATCTGTTTCCAAACCTGAAAAAACACCTCGGTGGGCAGAAATTTTTAACGAATGAAGAGGTCGAAGCCGCTGTTAACTTGTATTTTGAAGACATTGAGGAATCTTTTTTTAAAACAGGTATGGAAGCTCTGGAAAGCAGATGGAAGAAGTGCATAGAGCTAAATGGAGATTACGTCGAAAAATAAAAATATTTTTGTATGTACTTTATTCTGTTTTCTTGACTAGGCCGCGAACTTTTCAATCCACCCTCGTATTATACTTTAACTTTGAATAATTGATATAACCGTGTAACTCTTTGATTCTTAATTATGTTATTTTTGTTACAGAAAATGAAAGTAATAAGGATGATGATGAAGATAGTCAATGCCAACATTAGGTTGATGATGACTTATCAAACTTAGACGATGATGACAGTAAAGATCACGCTGAACTGTAAAATGTTCAAAGCACAAATAATCCGAAAGAAGAAAGACATTTTTTCGGATTTTTAGCTTTGTGTAATTTTAAGATTTAATAAACATGAATTTTTTTAAAAGTAGTATTCAATTTTACTCGATGATAAGATATGAAAAAGAAACTTATATTTATTATTTATAAAATTTTCTCAACTCTGATCACTTCAAAATACCTTGTAATCTTCAGGTTCGATTCTATTTTGTACGTAACGAATCTTTAATCTCTCTTGATTAGGGTACGGGCACCACTAGTCAGCCCCGCACCTGTAGTCAGCCTTTTCCAGCTAATAACCTATAGGAATAGCGTTTTATTGCAAATTCACCAATCAAGTCAGTTTAAAAAAAAGCTTTGCATTCTTATTGGTCGGTTCGAAACATCGCAATAACCCTATGTGACTGCAAGAAACAGAAATCTGAGATCATTTGAGAAGATATCGTTTTTCCATTGTGTTTACAATATTGATTCTGATAATAGTGCATTACACACCACTGATAATTTTCTTCTTAAATCTCAAACATTTTTATTACTTCTCTAACGGCACATAGATATCTCTCTCACACTCAAGCGTACAAATAATGACCTCGCGCTTATACACATAGCGACACTTTATGTGTGTCTGGGGGGATGTTTGACCCCTCCAATTGGTCTGGCTGCTGACCAGAGGTGTTCAAATAGTTCCCTAAGTATCATATATGAAAATCAAGAGTGAGATTATAAGTAAAATTATGTTATTTTTTTTGAAGCTTTAAAGCGTCTGGTAAGGGTAAGCGCCGATGGAAAGTGTCTGGCAATAATGATTATTAATTTTTAACAAAATTATCTAAAACATATGTAAAAATCAGCAGTGAGAATTTAAGAAAACTTAGTACTGTATTTATCCACCTTTAGCACCTGGTACCTATGACTTGGCCGTCGACCCAAGCTAGCAGGTATGCACACACTCAAATTACGAACTAACACTACTTTATCTCATTTATATTTTTTATGAGAAAATAAGTAACGTCTAGGGGCTCTGGGATCTTGGACTATAAACATCGCACAGGCAACTTGCTTCTGACGTACTCTTAAAAAGGGATTTATTGAGACGTTAAATTGTTTTTCTTTCTGAAAATAGCTTCTCCAATATTATAAATACAATAAATAACCCTACATTTTGTCGTCTTTCATATCTTATTGTCAAACTCAAACTCAAAAATTCTTTATTTCGTAAGTTTTTAAATACATTTGAAATAAGTCAAATAATTTACAAATTGAACTGAATCTACCACCACTTCGGAAAGTCGATCTGTTGAGAAGAAGTGGCAAGAAACTCAACAGCATTCATCTTTTAAAAATAAGAGAAATCATCTTCTTGCATCCGGATATCAATTTTCACATCAACACTTATCCATAAATCTAACAAAGGGTTAATCTTAAATATTTTAGGATTTTATTATAAAATGAAGCGTTATTGAATTCCAAAGGATATAATATAACCAAATATGAGCGGTAAAAGTCATGAAGTGACATTTCCCAAGACGGTGGTTAGTTCCAATTTTTGCCACGCGCCAAAAGATCCATTTCGGACTGTACATTATCATCAGACATCAGATTTTAATGAAAGCATTACTTTCCATAAAGTTAATAAAGGGCAATGACAAAAATATTTAATATTTCTGGAAAGTATGCAATAGTTAGGTAAAAATACTTTTGAATTCGGACAATAAAACCATGGCTCCATATCAAAATCTATTTAAAATCTAGAGCTATTAGCAAATCCAGCGAAAAGATAATTTACATTTAAAAAGGAATAGAAAAAACTTCACAAATTGTACCTAAACTTATTCATATGACTAATTTACACTTGTTTTAAACTCAAGTTTAGGCCTGTTCTTGAAATGTGGCACTCATATTTAAAAAATCTATTAATTATTAATGTAATAACCATTTCTTATCACGTATTTTGGAGGTTTGTGTAGCTAGGTTCAAAACGTATTTCATGATTATATCCATAGCTGTGTTTGTGGTCAGTCGCGCGCAGCATAAAGTATAGTTAGTACATTTCCAGCATATTTGTCTTGACACCACGAACGTCCGCCCAGAAGCTGTAGCCATCAAGAAGAAGTATATCTTTGCCTTTATATATTCTTTATTATCATTATGGCAAAGAACAGCACAGAGAATATCGTACTAAAATTATACATGTTAAAATTTGGATGGATGCATTCCTCAATCACGGTAAAACAGCTCAGATGTCAGTGAACATAGCTACTACGACGCGGCATTTCATTGACTATACTACGAGCTTGTACTACAAGATGTTTTGTAGTAGCGCATAGTAGTCTTTAATTTAATGGTCTTCATTCATAATTTAGAGTGACCATTCTTAGTTTAAAATGTTAGCGAACATATTAATTTTCTTGTAAAAGATACATCGTTTCTATAAATAATACCTACCTATTGTGTAAAAAAAATTTGCTGGTGACTAAAAAACAATCCTCTATATAAACATCCATGACTTGACGACTATTGCCTGTGTTTATCAAACAAATATCTGCCACCACCGGGATTCAAATCCAGGACCTGTGGCATAGAAGGCAATGTATGTTATCACTACACCAGCCGGTCGTCAATTATATCGTCAATATGTCTCGTTACTGTCATTATTTACAATTGAAGTCAATTAAAACTTCTATATAATTTATGTTATTATCACTTTAATGGTTATGCTCATTCTTAGCTCCCACAATTTTTGAGTCAATCATGTAAATTAACGCGTTACATCTCTTGCTGTTGTGGGTAGAGCAGTGCCATGTCTTCTTTATTCCTGCCACAGTTCTCACGCTGTACTTATAATTGCCAAGTAACATTTGCTCTCGACCCCTCTGCGATGTAACAAATTTTGGTGTCGATGAATCTGAAATTAAGTTTATTCTTACAGCATGATAATACACAACCAATGTTTAGTAGCTGGCTGCGGTCGGCTTCAACAGCCCTACCGCCCCTGGATAAGCGTGTCGTACAAAAGCGACTAATCCGAGTGCCTCGCTCGGTGGTAGAATCTATACGTATACTAACTTACAATACTTCTTGGCTCTTCTTCCTTTTTAAAGATATTTTGCTTTATATTTTTCCATTCTGGCATTATACAGGGTGTCCCACATGTCGACGATATACCAGAAGCAGGAAATACAACTAGTCTATGTGCGCGTATATTTGTACATTTTAACTCGACATTGTACAGTCTGACACAGAATTATGTATACCACCCTATCTCCCGCACACATACAATATGCATGCATATTGTATGACACATTGAGACTGGGTGGTATACATAATTATGTTGTATACTGCACAGTATCTAATGATGTTTAAAAAGCAAGTACAATAACCAAATGATACAGCGTGAGCATAAGTCACTGTAATGTCATGCATGAGTGACAGTGACATGACAGTGACTTATGCTCACGCTGTATCATTTGGTTATTGTACTTGCTTTTTATACTATGCTAGATATGTAATGTGGTTATAAAATAAATGTGCATCCGTTTAAATCAAGTGTTTTTCTTAAATATAACAAATATATAAAACATGGCGCAGTCGAAAATGTGAAGCAGCAAGCAAGTTTGCAGCATATTTTATGATTAAGTCCTATAAGTTTGATTACACGCGTTGTTGAAGCATGGAGACCACGGTGAAATTACCACCAAATTTTGATCTTCGATCACCTACCGCAGCGTCGGAGTGGCGATTTTGGAAATGTCTTTTTAACGATTATTTAATAAGTATAGGCCGGGAACAGGCAACAGATAATGTGAAACTATCACTACTGAGAAATATGATGGGCCTCTAATCCACTAAAGTGTTGATGACGTTCAAAATGTCTAACGAAGACTCTAAAAGCTATATGAAAGTGATTGCTGCTATTGAGAGGTATTGTAATCCTAAGCTTAACGAAGTCTTTGAGAGGTATAAATTTAACGATAGGAAGCAAGAGCCAGATGAGACGTTTGAAAATTATTTTACTACATTGAGACAGCTCATTTCTACATGTAATTATGACACTAAGTTTGAAGATCAGTTATTGAGAGACAGGATAGTACAAGGAATAGCTGACAAAAGAGTACAAGAAGGTTTACTCAAAATAGACGATCTTACATTGGACAAGGTGACACAAATTTGCAGAGCTAGTGAAATTAGTAGGCTACAGGCTAAAGAAATGAACCCTACTGTTGATGTGGATATGGCAAAACACAAGAAAAAGAAATCCCACAAGCCAGAGATTATAAAATTTAAATAGAAGATGCCAGAGAGAACATGGTCCGAGACAATGTCCAGCTTATGGAAAAACATGCAACAATTGTGGTCTGAAAAATCACTATGCAGTGAGTTGCAAGGTGAAGATCTAAAAGATCTTGGCTGTTGACACTTTTTAATAATTTTAGCCTTCATCCAAATATTGTTATGTCTGTACACAACTGCATCTCCTGGCTTAAACTCACTAACAGGTTTTCTAGCATACTTATCATACACATTTTTGTAACAAGACTGTTTCACAAAAAGTTTTTTATAAGTATCATATTGAATTTTGGGTTTTAAGACATCAGATGTACATGGCAAAGTTGTTCTTACTCTTCTACTGTTCAATATTTGTGAAGGTGTTACATCTAATCCAACCAAAGGTGTATTATTATATGACATTAAGCCTTCTCTAAAACCTACATTATTTTCATTACATTTCCTTAATATCTGTTTACATATGTGCACTCCTTTCTCAGCAAGACCATTACTTCTAGGATACCGAGGAGTAGAGGTAATTAATGTTATAAAAGACATTTCCAAAATCGCCACTCCGACGCTGCGGTAGGTGATCGAAGATCAAAATTTGGTGGTAATTTCACCGTGGTCTCCATGCTTCAACAACGCGTGTAATCAAACTTATAGGACTTAATCATAAAATATGCTGCAAACTTGCTTGCTGCTTCACATTTTCGACTGCACCATGTTTTATATATTTGTTATATTTAAGAAAAACACTTGATTTAAACGGATGCACATTTATTTTATAACCACATTACATATCTAGCATAGTATAAAAAGCAAGTACAATTACCAAATGATACAGCGTGAGCATAAGTCACTGTCATGCCACTGTCACTCATGCATGACATTACAGTGACTTATGCTCACGCTGTATCATTTGGTTATTGTACTTGCTTTTTAAACATCATTAGATACTGTACAGTATGCAACAGAATTATGTATACCACCCAGTCTCAATGTGTCATACAATATGCATGCATATTGTATGTGTGCGGGAGATTGGGTGGTATACATAATTCTGTGTCAGACTGTACAATGTCGAGTTAAAATGTACAAATATACGCGCACATAGACTAGTTGTATTTCCTGCTTCTGGTATATCGTCGACGTGTGGGACACCCTGTATAATGCCAGAATGGAAAAATATAAAGCAAAATATCTTTAAAAAGGAAGAAGAGCCAAGAAGTATTGTAAGTTAGTATACGTATAGATTCTACCACCGAGCGAGGCACTCGGATTAGTCGCTTTTGTACGACACGCTTATCCAGGGGCGGTAGGGCTGTTGAAGCCGACCGCAGCCAGCTACTAAACATTGGTTGTGTATTATCATGCTGTAAGAATAAACTTAATTTCAGATTCATCGACACCAAAATTTGTTACATCACAGAGGGGTCGAGAGCAAATGTTACTTGGCAATTATAAGTACAGCGTGAGAACTGTGGCAGGAATAAAGAAGACATGGCACTGCTCTACCCACAACAGCAAGAGATGTAACGCGTTAATTTACATGATTGACTCAAAAATTGTGGGAGCTAAGAATGAGCATAACCATTAAAGTGATAATAACATAAATTATATAGAAGTTTTAATTGACTTCAATTGTAAATAATGACAGTAACGAGACATATTGACGATATAATTGACGACCGGCTGGTGTAGTGATAACATACATTGCCTTCTATGCCACAGGTCCTGGATTTGAATCCCGGTGGTGGCAGATATTTGTTTGATAAACACAGGCAATAGTCGTCAAGTCATGGATGTTTATATAGAGGATTGTTTTTTAGTCACCAGCAAATTTTTTTTACACAATAGGTAGGTATTATTTATAGAAACGATGTATCTTTTACAAGAAAATTAATATGTTCGCTAACATTTTAAACTAAGAATGGTCACTCTAAATTGTGAATGAAGACCATTAAAATAAAGACGACTATGCGCTACTACAAAACATCTTGTAGTACAAGCTCGTAGTATAGTCAATGAAATGCCGCGTCGTAGTAGCTATGTTCACTGACATCTGAGCTGTTTTACCGTGATTGAGGAATGCATCCATCCAAATTTTTACATGTATAATTTTAGTACGATATTCTCTGTGCTGTTCTTTGCCATAATGATAATAAAGAATATATAAAGGCAAAGATATACTTCTTCTTGATGGCTACAGCTTCTGGGCGGACGTTCGTGGTGTCAAGACAAATATGCTGGAAATGTACTAACTATACTTCATGCTGCGCGCGACTGACGACAAACACAGCTATGGATATAATCATGAAATGCGTTTTGAACCTAGCTACACAAACCTCCAAAATACGTGATAAGAAATAGTTATTACATTAATAATTAATAGATTTTTTAAATATGAGTGACACATTTCAAGAACAGGCCTAAACTTGAGTTTAAAACAAGTGTAAATTAGTCATATGAGTAAGTTTAGGTACAATTTGTGAAGTTTTTTCTATTCCTTTTTAAATGTAAATTATCTTTTCGCTGGATTTGCTAATAGCTCTAGATTTTAAATAGATTTTGATATGGAGCAATGGTTTTATTGTCGGAATTTAAAAGTATTTTTACCTAACTATTACATACTTTCCAGAAATAGAAATATTTTGTCATTGCCCTTTATTAACTTTATGGAAAGTAATGCTTTCATTAAAATCTGATGTATGATGATAATGTACAGTCCGAAAAGGATCTTTTGGCGCGTGGCAAAAATTGGAACTAACCACCGTCTTGGGAAATGTCACTTCATGACTTTTACCGCTCATATTTGGTTATATTATATCCTTTGGAATTCAATAACGCTTCACTTTATAATAAAATCCTAAAATATTTAAGATCAACCCTTTGTTAGATTTATGGATAAGTGTTGATGTGAAAAGTGATATCCGGATGCAAGAAGATGATTTCTCTTATTTTTAAAAGATGAATGCTGTTGAGTTTCTTGCCACTTCTTCTCAACAGATCGACTTTCCGAAGCGGTGGTAGATTCAATTCAATTTGTAAATTATTTGACTTATTTCAAATGTATTTAAATACTTACGAAATAAAGAATTTTTGAGTTTGAGTTTGAGTTTGATAATAAGATATGAAAGACGACAAAATGTACAAAATGTAGGGTTATTTATTGTATTTATAATATTGGAGAAGCTATTTTCAGAAAGAAAAACAATTTAACGTCTCAATAAATCCCTTTTTAAGAGTACGTCAGAAGCAAGTTGCCTATGCGATGTTTACATATTGTCATACTTTAAAGAATACTCTTTAGGACATCATTATTTATTTTTTAAATCTCAGTAAAAATAACAATATCAGGAAAATCGTCTCTTTAGAAAGACTGTATAAAAAGTGAAGAAAGTTAAGCAGATTTTTTACAAACCTCTCAAAATACGAGCATTTCTAGATACGAGTAGGTACCTACCTAATAAAGAAAGTGGTGGTGACAAGGATGACGACGATAACAATTTATCATAAAAACATGATATTATTGTCATGTTACTCTATTTTTAATACTTATATATTCTTGCTTAATCATCTTTTTATATCTTCGACCCTGTGTTTTATACCACTAACGTTTTTCTCTAAGTTTACGCGACTTGCCTTTTTGTAGTACCTACATAAAATTAAAAAAAATCTGTTTTAAAACATGAAAAAACTAAAAGCATATGCATTCATATTTTTCCCTGTGGGAAATTATACTGATTGGTACCCCTTATTTCACTCTTACGCCCTTCTGACGCCCTCATCCAAGCGCCAAAAAGCCTTGTCGGACTGTAAATATTTTATTTGAACGTTGAGCATGTAGGTCACCTTCAGTGTTATTCGCTTAATTTGAGTCTCTTGACGGACAGCATTAATACCAATGACAATTGATAGCTTTTGGCAAGAACTTATTTTTACTAATATAATAAAGCTTTGTTTGCTTGTTTGTTAGTTTGTTTGAACGCTTCTCTCTCATGCCGTGTTTGTGACATGTTTTATTGATAAGTTGTAATATACGGTTTTACTTACTGTTTTATATTCCATTATGTTTGTTAATATTTTCTTTAGACGTTAAGTCACGTTGCATGTTTTTAGTAATTTTAGCTCATTTCTATCTCTTGTATTTTTTTAAGTAATATTGTTTGGTTTCTTTTTATTTTTGTATCTGAAAATATTATTCTTCTTCTTCTTCTTCTTTAAGTTTAATGGCAACCAGCCGTCGATACTAGGCGACGTGCTATTACTGCCAGTATCACGTGATGAAATAGACACGGTATTAGAGATGATGTTTAAAATCAATTTGACATGACAGGTTGGGCGCGACGTAGACCGGACATTGAGATACCTACAAAAGCTAGACAACATAATTATTACCATTAACAACAAACGCTATTATTATACAATTAGTAAGATATACATAATATAATACAACAATTCACTAACTACATATTTACAGAGAGATATTAAAATCTCGGATATATTTACAAAGGATTTTAAGGAAAAGGGGATGGCTAGAGGATAGGAGGACCTTAATGCAGGTGGGTCTGGGGAACTGGGGGGGCATGATATCATATAGGGATGTGGGGTGTAGGAGGCAGTTAAAGAAAATGTGATCCACTGTCCCAGGTTCCAGCCCGCAATCACATAATGGGGAGTCACGTACACCAATTCTATTCAAGAATACTGGGGAACAAACATGCCCCAGCCGTAGCCTGCTGATAATAGAGGTGACTTTTTTACTTAAACGTTTGAAGGGCCAGAACCATGGTTTTGAGGGGATTGTGGGCTGGATGTCGCCGTAAAATTTCCCCACAACACTACGGGTCTTGTCCCATTCGGTATTCCAATTTGATGACAATCGTGACTTAGCCAGCGCTATGAGATCATGGGAAAAGTACCTGTAGTGTTCCAACGATCCGGTATTGACAGCATCTCGGGCGAAACAGTCCACTGCAGAGTTTCCAGTGATGCCGGAATGACCAGGAATCCAGGCTAAAGCGATATTGATGCCGTGAAGGTTGCAAAGGAACAGGAAATGCTTAATTTGTAGGATGAGTGGGAATTTGGATCCTAATCGGAAGGGGTTTCCTTTAAGTGCCATAAGGCAGCTCAAGGAATCGGATAGGATAAGGGAGTTACTCAACTTGTTGTCGAATGCAAACTTCACTGCCTCAAGAAGGCCAATGGATTCCCCTGTAAATACTGAGGTAGAGGGAGGACACTTAAATGCTAAGAGCACCGAGAATTTCGGGACCCACACGGCTGCCCCCACGCACCCCTGACCGAGGGGCTTAGAGGCATCCGTGTAGATCAGGATCCAATCATGCCATTTACTGTTAACGATGCAGTTAAAGGTGTGGTTTGCATCGGGGGCCTTTTTTTGAATGCCAAAATCTAACAGAATTGAAGGGGCAAACATAAGGGATTCGTAGGGGAAGGTATATAGGAATTGGGTATCACATTGGAAGATAGGAGTGTTGGTAGGGATTATTGAGGAGTGACTGGATAATAGACGGGGAGGAGTTTTATTGCGCCAGTAGGGAGAGTTTGGAAGGGAATTGTGGAGGGAGGATATTATTGGGTGAAGAGGATGGGTGGAACACTGAATTGCTCTTGCCATAAACCTATCAGCTAAAAACTGTCTGCGGAGATGCAGTGGGGGCTCCCCACATTCCACCCTCATTGCATTGACAGGAGAAGACTTCATTGCACCTAGGATAATGCGCATTGACTTGTTCTGGATTTTATTAATGATCTCAAGGCCTGACTTATTACAAGGTTCCAGTAGGAAAGAACCGTAGTCAATGACGCTTCTCACTAGGGCATTATATAGAAGCTTCTGGGTGTAAGGGTGAGAGCCCCACCAAACACCTGAAAGGCAACGGAGCAAATTAATATTTGACTCACATTTCCTCGCAATGTGCTTGAGATGGCCCGACCCTGATAATCTAGAATCAAGAACAATTCCAAGGAATTTGGTCTCCTGAACAATTGGAATCGGCTGACCAAGGAAAGAAATAGAGGGAGGGGAGTAGAGTCTTTTCCTAGTAAAAACTAAGATATTACTCTTGGACGAGGAGAGGGTAAGGTTGTGGGAGTGGAGCCAGTTGCCAAGGTAGGATAGGGCGATGTTGAGGGGGTTGGAAGCAGCCTCAATTACCCTTACCCGAAGGTAAAGGGCAATATCATCGGCATATTGGAGGATGTTACAGAAGGGAGAAACAGACCTGTCCAGATCCGAGGTATAAATGTTGTAAAGTAAGGGACTGAGGACAGAACCCTGGGGGAGGCCCTGCCATACTATACGAGGTGCAAAATTAGCATGTTGGTGTCGGATCTGAACAAGTCTGCCAGCTAGGAGGTTATAGGTGAAGTAAGTCAATCTCTCCGGGATACTCATCTCGAGCATTTTCTGTCTGAGTAGGGGCAGATGAACATTGTCGTAGGCCGAAGAGACATCCAAGAACACTCCCACCACGGACTCATTGTCAGACATTGCTGACCTTAAATCCGCGATGAAAATGCTCAGGCTGTCCATCGTACTACAACCTTTCCTAAAACCATATTGGGAAGGACTGAGAAGGGAGTGATTTTCCACAAACCACTCCAGGCGAAGTTTGATCAGGTGTTCGGTAACTTTAAGGAGCGTGGAGGCCATCGCAACTGGTCGGTAGGAATTTGGATCAGATGGGTCTTTACCAGGCTTAAGAATAGGGATAACTAAGTGTTGTTTCCAGGAAGTGGGGATGTCACCAGTGAGGAAAATGATATTAATGATATTCAGGAGAACCTCCTGGAACTGGAAACCAGCTTTAGCTATAAAAGAGTAAGGGATACCATCAAGGCCAGGACTAGAGTCCTTGAGGTTGCTAAGGACGAGGAGGAATTCATGGATGGTAAAGGGATTATCCAAGGGATGTGAAGAGGTTAGTGCTGGGTAGGGAGAAGGAAACTGCTCAAGCATTGGGGCAAAAGGAGGGGCGATTTTATCAAAGAAAGGATCTAGCCATACAGATGGGATGGATGTAGTGGGGGACGGGAGGATAGAACAGGAACCACGGAAGCGTTTTAAGGAGTTCCAGACAATTGAAGGAGGGGTACGGGGGCCTAGGCTTTCACAAAATTTGCGCCACGCTAATCTTTTCTTCTTTTTAAAAAGTCTCCTGGACTGGGCGGAGATTCTTTTGTAGTTTAGGAAGTTCTGGAGAGTCATAGACGCACAGTAGGCTCGTTCTGCTGCTTTCCTTTCCCGTATCATGTCGGAGCACTCTGAGTCCCACCAGGGAGGAGAGCCTCGACACTTCGGGTCAGGATTTTTGGATGGGATATGAGAATTTGCGGCAGAACGGATGCAGGATACTAGGGAGTTAAGGCATGATTGGATATTGTCTGGAGTAGGGGTGGGGATTGTTGAAGAAAGGGCATTAGTGGACTCAGCAAAACTGGGCCAGTCAGCCTTGTCAGTTTTGTGGAGAAGTAAGGGGGGGAGTTTTTTGGGGACCGGGGTAGAAATGGGGACATGTAGAGTAATAGGGTAATGGTCGCTGCCATGGAGGGAGTGCACACGACTCCAGGATATGGATAAGCTTAAGGAGGGGGAGCAAATAGAAATATCCACTGCACCATCCCGGCGATTTGGGCCCACAATACGCGTCGGGCGGCCATCATTCATAACACATAAGTCAAGGTCATCAATGATTTCCGCCAGGCACCTACCTGGACCATCATCCGGGATGGAACAATGCATACCCCATAAGCTATGGTGGCAATTAAAATCGCCTAGAATGATGATAGGATGAGGGATTGAGGAGATGAGGGAACGGAATTCGTTAATCAGTGCAACAGTCGGGTCAGAAATGTAAACAGAAACAAGAGTAAAGTTTACAATTGCAACCGCAACAATGTTGATACTGAAAGAATGAGAAGGGAGTTGGATAAGGGAATAAGGAAACGAGCGTTTTACAAATAAGGCAGCACCACCATGTCCATCCGACCTGTCATCCCTGAGGCAGGCAAATCCTGGCAGTCGAAATCTACTGCCTGGGACAAACCATGTCTCAGAGACAGCTATAGCCAGGGGGTCATACCGGTTCACCAAATGTGTAAGCTCGTGGGTTTTGGGTCGCAGACTTCTACTGTTCCACTGGAGTAGAGTGGCCATTTTTGAGGAAGTTATAGAGTGGGGACAGTTGTGAGGCGACGTTGGACGGTAGAGGGGAGTCATCGAATCTGGATAGGATACTTATTAACATGGAGATCAAATTTCCTAAGAGATTGTCATTAGGAGAAGCTAAGGGGTTATTTAATGCGCAACCAGGAGTGGGAGAAGGTGGGTCTCGATTACCGATAATATCTTGGTGGGCAAATTTATCGTATCCAGGAGACAAAGGAGATCTAGGTTTGGGAGTAGAAAAGACAGTTTTCTTATATGATGTGGATGTGGAGGATTTTGATGCATCAGCATAGGACTTGCGGACGGCGGGGATACGGGCTGATGCTTCCTGGTAAGAAATATTGTCCTGGGACATGGATATCTTTATGGCCTTTTGACGGGAATGTTCCGGGCAGGACTTATCAGTGGCCAGATGGGGACCTGAGCACTGAAGGCAGGAGGACTTCTCGGTAGGAACTGGGCAGGAATCACCAGGATGAGGTTGGGAGCACCGGTAACATCTAGGAGAGGATCGGCATTGGGACTTTACATGCCCAAACCTACAGCAGTTAAGGCATTGGATCGAAGGGGGAATGTATGGTTCTATAGGAAGGGAGGAGTTAAACACTAGAATCTTTCCCGGCATACTTTGGCCAGAAAAAGTTAATACTACGGAGCCAGTGGGGACCCAAGACGGGCCCTCGGTGTTGTTTATTTTCCTATTAAGGCGTCTAGCTTTTAAAATAAGCCCACAGTTATGGGATGAGGAGATGCCATCAACTAGTTCGTCCATGGACCATGTAGTTGGAACACCGCGGATTAGACCCATTCTTGTGACATTATAAGTAGGTATGGATGGGACATAATGAGAGGAAGAAATGTGCTGATTGTTAAGAAAATCATTGGCTGCAGCGGCTGTTGTGAATTCCACGGAAACACGGTTACGGCCAATACTCTTTACGCCATCGCTTTTAATGAATTTAATGTTGCTTGATACTAGAAAGCGACCAAAATTTAAAGCGTTTAAAGAAGTGCCTGCAGAGGGATGGGATTCAGCCCTGGAGACATGAACTAGGAAAGGACCTTTATCTGTATTGGTGTATGATTTTTTCTCCGACAAACTTGGGTGGACGTAAAGGGACTGAATGGAAGGAGTAGAAATGGCAGGGTCGATGATAGATTTTTTGGGGACAGAAGTGGATTCGGTAACGGGCAGAACTCGTTTCCTGGGTTGGGAGGGAGGGTTAAATACTGGGGATTCTGTAAGGCACTCTGTTTGTGTGGTAAAATCCATCTCAATAACCACAGGATCAGGTGGCTTGGGCTGGATCACATTATCAGAATCCATTGTAAGTAATTGCTATGGCTAAAGTTATTACTACTTACACTTACCTATTCTGGACAACACTAAACAGACACTATATTACTAGATACTCAATGAATAATAAATAATAACGAAAAATATTCGAAAATAGTCAAAACACGTGTATATGACAACAACGCTCACTTGACCTGAAAATATTATTAAAACCAAATGTTATTTGTTTACCTGTCAACTCTAAAATTTGTCATGTTGCTTATGTCGCTTTTCAGTACAGATAATTTATAAACTGTTATTAGGTTTCATATTCATTTCTCTATCAATTATTTTTAAAATTATTACTATAATATATATGATTCTGAGACTTGCACATTTAGAAGCAAGAGAAGTATCTGCTCAACTTTTACAATACCACAACCGCTGCTCCAGAGACTAAAACCTCCTTAATACGAGAAGTGACATCCCCAAAAACCCCTCGCACAAATCACACAAATATCTGCCACCGCCGGGATTTGAACCCAGGACCTCTGGCATAGAAGGCAATGTATTGTTACAAGTTCCGGTTCCGACAAATAATTCAAATAAGTAATGTTCAGTTCTGATGAACTGAACATTAAATTTAATCATTTATATTTATTTAATAACATGTATATATTTCTAAAGATTTAATCATAATTAATACTGTTCAATCTAAAATTAGTAATGCTTTTGAATTATATAAATTCCATTTCCTGTTGTAATAAATATGGCTGTAAAACATTTGTCGAGGCAGTTGAGAATTTGGTGTGGAAGAGTAATAAAAGCAATTTAATACAATCTCGTCTATTTCTGAAGAAAACCCTATAACGACAGTTGGAAGACCCGCTCTAATTTGAAAACCACACCATCCGGAGATCACCCATCTTCACACCTCAGAAGTGGGATTACCCGAAAGACGCCATGTTGGGACCATATTTTCACGCGTTGGGAGTAAAAAGGAAAAGATCACTCAATGAAGATAACCTTGACAAAGACTGTGCATCAAATGAAGAAAATTTTTTTTTACCGCCACGAAATGAAAACAAGAAACGAAGAGTGAATCATCTCGATGCCGAAGTCATCCCAAAGTTCGACCCTGGACTGAAAACGACAAACGTGAAAGGCTGGCTCACTAAGATCGATCAACTTGGGGATATGTATGAATGGGATCAACGTGATCGAATATTTGTGATGCAAATTCGCCTTCGTGGAGCAGCACGTGATTGGTATGACGATTTAGACGACTATGCAGGCACGTGGTCACAATGGAAAGATAAGTTGTCTCGTGCATTTCCACGCTCAACAGATTACGTGGACCGCTTGGAGGAGATGCTTTCTCGTGTAAAACTCAATGACGAAACCATGACTAAATACTTTCATGATAAGATGTCGCTACTGAAAAAATGCTCTATACAAGGAGATGCCGCTTTGTCTTGCCTCATTCGAGGCCTACCGGTTGAACTAAGAGCGAACGCAAAAGCCTACAGCTGTGATACACCGGAGGATCTATACTATGGATTTCTATCATCCCTTGAAAACTACAAGAAAATTGAAACAAGAAACCTGGAGTTGAAGTCTACGTCGACCTGGAGCCGTGGAAAAATCATGCCGAAGACCTGCTACAACTGCAGAAAAACTGGGCACGATGCGCGGGAATGCCGTATCTCCCGCTGCAATATCTGCTCACGCCTGGGCCACGCTGCTTCAACATGCTGGTATGCTGCGGGAGGGTCTGGCGCGGAATCTCGAAGCGCATCTCAACAAAATCAACTACAGGTACGTCAGGTTTCATTTACTTCCTTTGAAATTATTTCTGATGTGTATAAAAAAATTGTTACGATTAATGACTTTAAAATCCTAGGATATGTAGATACGGGTAGTAAAGTAAATATTATTAAAGCCCAAATAGTTCATCGCTTGCAGCTTAAAATATCTAATTCAAATATATTAATGAAAGGTTTCGGTGGATCCCTCATTACGTCGCTAGGAAAAGTGTATTTTAAAGTACGTATTGATGACTTATACCTTGAGAGTTCTGCTGAAATAACAAATACAGATTTAAAAGACATAGATATGATAATAGGTCAACCGATTATCAATCAACCCAACTTAACTCTTATAGCTAATTCTAAAATAGTTCGATTTGTTTCTGCAATCAATACACGGAATTTCAAAAGTACCCACGAATTATCAAACTTACAATTAACGACAACGGATTGCTTAGAAAAGGTGCCATTATATTTAAACAATGATGTCGAAATCGAACCGGGATTTACTCTTGATATTTTTGTACATACCAAACATGACTTATATTTAGATAGTGTACTCGTTACACGACCAATCGTTTTTAGCTTTGGTGAAGAGACTTTTTTCATACCGCAATCAATCTTGTTAAACGGAAATTATTGTTTACAAATTATAAACTTAGGTGATTCGTATATTCGCTGGAAAGCCGGAAGGTGAATTACATCCAATAGAAAAGCCTAAACTTCCAATGCATACTATTCACGCCGATCACCTAGGTCCATTCCTTAAAACACGCAGAGGAAATATGTACATTCTTGTAGTAATTGATGCATTTTCTAAATTTGTGTTTGCAAAGGCAGTTAAAGGAGTTGGTTCCTTGGAAACTATTAAAAACTTAAAAGAGATACTATCAGTGTTCGGAAATCCGTGTAGAATAATCACGGATCGGGGGGTCCCTTTTACTAGTAGATATTTTAAGGAATTTATAAATGAAAGACAGCTTAAACATGTTCTTAATGCTATTGCATCCCCGCGATCAAACGAACAAGTAGAAAGGGTGAATAGGACTATAATCAATGGGCTTAATACTACAACAGATAGTGAATGCACATGGGATGAGAAATTAAGTGATGTTGTTTGGGGTATAAACAATACACCGCACTCAGTGACGGGCTTTGCACCATTCAGTTTGATGTTCGCTCATAGTAATACATTGTTACCTGCCTATCTTTCAAATAATATAGAACATCCTGATGCAATACATAGATTAAAAGAGTGTAGGAATAATGCTAAAACACGTATTGATAAACATATGACAATTATGAAAAATCATTATGACACAAAACATAAGCCTTGTAAAAAATATAAGATAGGTCAATTGGTACTGTGGAAAGGGGAAGTAGCTCGTGAACATGCTACAGGTGTAACAAAAAAAATTAGGTAGCTGTTTCACAGGACCATATAAAGTAACTAAAGCAGATCACTCCATTGATCGTTACACAATTGACAGTATCAAAGGCATTAAGGGTTACAGGAAATTTTCTGCTATAGTACCGGGAGAATCTCTTCGTCCTTATAAACCATCGGTTTCTGATAGTTCTAGTGAATCTGATAAAGAAGTAGACAGGGATGATCTAATTGATTTACTTGAAAGTTAAAACTGAAATGCCGGATTTAATAATATTTACTTCCATCATATTTACGTTCCCACACAGTGTTTAATTAGCATTGGATTTTTGTGCACAAATGTTGATTTTCATGTAAAACATCAAAATTTGTTATTTAAAACATCACTTACTATTAAAACTTAACCTTAGATAACATTTAAATTAGACCAATAATTTTGTTAGAATATTAGTAACCTACATACCTATATTAATTATTGTTGATAGTAAAATATATGTTTTCATTCCTTTTGATAGTTTTTTGATCAAAACTTTCCTTAGTTCAAGTCCTGTATTATGAATATAAAATAGGCAATAAGAACAAGCTACATAATATCTGGTTAAGCAAACTAGATCTGAGTGATGTATGCAACAGCACATGTTGAATAATATTTGGTGGATTCCGCCAGATCTGTGTGAAATTAGCAAAATTAATGAAGTAATATCTAGCTACCTAGATCTGTGTGAAGTATAAATAAAATGTACAAATAATATCTAGGTGTTAGGATGCACTAGATCTGTGTGAAATATAGAAAATAAATAACAAATTAAATAATATCTAAATCAAACTAGATCTGTGTGAAATTAATAACATATAAATATCTTAAAATACCCGAAAGGAATAGATGATTAAATAATATCTAGTCAACTAGATCTGTGTGAAGTTATAAGAAACAAGAATAGATAATCATTTACTTAATATTTAGTTGAAAAAACTGGATCTGTGTGAAATATACAACATAACAAAGGTTCTAAATAATATCTATTTGCTCAAACATACATCTGTGTGAAGTTACAACAAAAAAAAAAAAATAAGAAAGAGAGACAAGTCCCATCTTAATCATATTTGAAATCCCTTTTGTTTTATAGTCTATAAAGTGCCTACTGCGTTTGTTTGTTTTGTTTCAGGGTTACCAAAGTACTAACAATCAGGACCACCGGCGTGGGACACGCCTGTTGCAGGATGGCCGAGTGTTACAAGTTCCGGTTCCGACAAATAATTCAAATAAGTAATGTTCAGTTCTGATGAACTGATCATTAAATTTAATCATTTATATTTATTTAATAACATGTATATATTTCTAAAGATTTAATCATAATTAATACTGTTCAATCTAAAATTAGTAATGCTTTTGAATTATATAAATTCCATTTCCTGTTGTAATAAATATGGCTGTAAAACATTTGTCGAGGCAGTTGAGAATTTGGTGTGGAAGAGTAATAAAAGCAATTTAATACAATCTCGTCTATTTCTGAAGAAAACCCTATAACGACAGTTGGAAGACCCGCTCTAATTTGAAAACCACACCATCCGGAGATCGCCCATCTTCACAGTATGTTACCACTACACCAGCCGGTCGTCGAACTGTGTTTTACAATTGTGTGTGTTGTGTGTGATGATGGGGAATTCGGAAATATTTTATACGTTATCACGTAAGTGGGAAGTGATATAATTAGTTTTGCCTAAGTTAAGGGTAAGAAGATTGTTTGTGAGCCTTGTGGTTATTATAGAAAAACCATGTCTGCTTGAAATGTGTCTGACCAAGAATCAGAAGAGAACACAAGGGCAGTATCATCGGTAAAAGAAACAATTTTTCCGCTTGGCAATGAGGTGTTGCATAGGTCGTTTATAAACATTAAAACAAAGTGGGGCCAAGAATACTGCCCTGGGGAATACCGTACTCGATGGGTCGGGCAGAGCTCAGGATACCATATATTACGACGCTCTGCACTCTATCAGAAAGATAGTTTTGAAAGAATTGGAGCTGTTTGTCCCTAATACCTAAGTTGTGCAGTTTGACCAAAAGGATATCAGTAGAAAGAGTAACAAATGCATTGGCTAGATCAGCTGGAAATGTACTAATTATATTTCATGCCGCGTGCGACTGACCACAAATACGCATAATTAATTAGCTTTAGTTTCCTAGCTTTACTTTCCTAATTTAAGATAAAATAAGATTCAAGCAATTACAATGTAGTCTTACAACAGTTTCTTGTCTTTCTTTACATTTGACATCTAGTTTTAAATCTACATGTTGGATTAAACCCGCAACAACTATAATTGTCTGCATTTCAGATCCACAGTTTCATTTTACTAGTACCAGATTTGGGAAACCAATGATAGCGTACGGAAACTATCGGTTCAATTTGGGCAAATCGAGCAGTCGCTGGCCGAAAGGGAACTGGTACTGTACGAGACGAAGCGGCTGCAAGGCGTCAATCAGCACTATAGACAATAAGGTTGTCAAAATTAATAATAACCACAACCATTAATAACCATACTAACTGATAGGCAGCTCTTGTAAGTTTTTTTTTAAAACGCCTGTTTAAAAAAAAAATTTTTGATTTCATTTTTATTCAAAATATTTGATTGATTTAAAGTAAATTCCATACCTTTGACGCATTAAATAGTTAAGATTTTATAACTAACAACCAAATTTTTTTCTAAAATTTTTATATTGTTTAATAATAGAACATGTTAATTATGAATATGAAAATTTAGTGTAATGTAGTAACTTAACTGAAAAATTCTGTCAAAAATTTGTGTATGATAGCATGATGAAGGTAATCAATATGCTATCATTCACAGAGTATAATATACGTAGTATATATTATAAATAATAACATATAATAGATAAGTATTGAGGGCTTTTTAAAGTAATAGAATACCTAGTATTGAATTAGCAGTTAAGAACAGTAAACATAAAAACAGTTTTGGAGTTTCGGCTTCACTTGATGGCTATTTTTTTAAATAAAATGTTTAAGCACTATTTTGGAATACCTTACAAATATGTATCCGTTACTGACTGAGTGACTGAGGTACTGAGTGACTGAGTGACTGACAGACAACGTACAGCCGTAACTACTGGGCGTAGAGAGCTGAAATTTGTAACATACATTCTTTAGGGGATGTAGGGGTGCACTAAGGAAGGAATTCCCGAAATTCCCACGGGAACGGGAAATATAGGACTTTTTAGTTTGTATGAAAAATCTTATTCCTTGAGTGCACCGATGTGAAACTTGGTGTAAAGGTTTTTTAATGTGTGTCTGGTTGTGTTATGAAAGGAATTCCCGAAATTCCCACGGGAACGGGAAATATATGATGTTTTAGTTTGTATGAAAACATCCCATCCCTTGAGTGCACGGATGTGATACTTGATATAAAGGTTCCTCACTAAGTGTCTGTTTGTATTATGGAAGGAATTCCCGAAATTCCCACGGGAAGGGGTTGCACTTTTTAGTTTGTATGAAAAATCTTATTCTTTGAGTGTACGGATGTGATACTTGGCATGAAGGTTCTTCAAAGAGTGACAGGTTGTGCTACGAAAAAAATTCCCAAAATTGCCACAGACACGGGAAATATGATGAATATATTTTTAGTTTGTATTAAAAAAACTTATTCCTTGTGTGCATGGGTGTGATAATTGGTATAAAGGTTCTTTCAGTGAGTGTCTGGTTGTATAGTTTCTGAAATTTCCACGAGAAGGGTAGTTAAGCGCATACGAAGTTGCGGGATAAAGCTAGTTAAATTATAAAATAGAAACTAAATAGTTCAAAATAAAATCAAGTGGCTAGTCAGTCTGTGAGAATGACACTAAATTCAACTTTAATACCTGTACACGATATCTAGTAAAGACCAATGTTTATTGTGCACAATAGTACAAGTACTGGCAACATAAGCGCAACTTTAATAATACATGACTTATCCAGAAGAAATTTTATGATATATGTCGTAGCCAAATTGTGACATTGCCAAATTGTAAAATTCTAATTTTGTAACTATTTCGTATTTATTTTTTTATTTACTGAATTAACGCTACTCTTACTCAGAAGAAACAAAATAATTTGTAACAATTTAACCTGGATACTACAATAATAAATGAGAATAATATAGCCAGTACCGTAGTCGAGCATTTCATGGTATAGTTGGCCATGCTACGATCATCTACGATCTGGTTACGATATTTAAAAAATGTGTAGTGCGCGAGTACCTACTTGCCCATGTGCTCTAGTACCTAAATGCAAATTTTGTTGTTTACACTGTGCAATTTTTATATCTTAAATATTTTCACCATTTCACTAGCTTGATTCTATATAAAATGGATGGATATTTGTTATTTAGTACTTAATTTTTCATTTTTAACCCCATTCTTGGCGGATAAATTTATATGGGGCATTCTTAAAATAGCTTACAATATTTAATAATTATAATCATTATAAAAATGTGTAGATTTAAGTTTTTATTTTCTATTGATATTTTAAGTTTTTTTTACTATAAATAAATTAAATGATCATTATCTGTCAACTGAAATACTTGGTTCATGGTAAAAAAAATATTTTTCATTATTTAATGGAGTATTTATTTACATAAACTGTTAAATAAATACATAACCTGGAAGACATCGATCTACAGTGTGTTGAAATTGTTTGAATTGTATTTGTGCCTGCTCTTGTAAGCGAATAAGTTTCAAGATACTTATGTTACATCATGGCATGAATAATGAATTCAATCTTTATAATCGTTTTCACTTAAACTTTTTTTGCTTCACTTTGGGGACTGGAAACTGCTCGCGTTCGCAAGGTTTAGCCCTCGATGCCTTGTACGTGGTCCCTGGGTGGTGCTAAACGAGCAGTAAAATCTGGTGTTAGGCTTCGGCCGTGGCTTGTCACCACCCACTAGACAAAACCATGCCGCCAAGTAACCTAGTTGCGTTCCGGCATGATGTCTAGTGTAGCCATTGAGGAGGATAGGTCTGAGTAATCGTGCTGCATCGGAGAACTGTTTACAACTCGTAGGATAATGAATCACCGGGTAACTCGTTTTGGAGGGTAGCGGGATCCAAAGCACGGTGCACCGCTGGCCGACCGCAGGTAGTAGGGGGCCCAAGTAGCATGCCAGCCACATGCAAAAGGCTGCCCCGCTACCTCGCGAAAAATCCCGGGAGGCTCCATCGTGCCGGTTGGCGACCGGTTTGAGAGGACCCGATGGCGAACTCGGGGGGGTTCGGGCGTCCCCGCAGTCTCCAAGCGAGTTCCCCAAAGGTGCGTTACCCCTATCGAGTTGCTTGGTTCCATTTGCAGCGCTTCACTCAACTTCTGTTCTCCTCCCTATTCACTCCACTCCAAAACTAATGAAAGGTCCAAAGAAGAGTAAGGTAACACAGCGGTTGCACTTCCTCTCGTTTAAAGTGCACTTCTGTAACATCCGAGGAGTGCACTCCAATCTCAATGATGTCCACCACCACCTCGAGACGGAGAGACCCCACCTACTCTTCCTAACGGAGACGCAGATCTGTGATCCGTCAGACTCGGCATACCTTTGTTACCCAGGTTACATCCTGGAGTCCAAATTCCACCCGCACGCCGGGGTGTGCATGTATGCCAGTGACAAGATCTGTTGTCAGCGTCTCCGTTACTTAGAAGTGCCGGACCTTTCAGTTATGTGGGTTCACATAGATACCGGCCTAGACCAAATGGTATACGCTGGTATTTATCGGTCACACAGCGGAGATCGGGAGACAACGAGGCTTATGGACTATCTCAGCAGTACAGCGGACAAGGTTCAGCAACGTTTTCCCACAGCGCAGTTGGTGTTCCTGGGGGATTTTAACGTACACCACGGACAGTGGTTATACCCGTTTCAGGACACTGACCATGCTGGTAGAGAGGCTTTTAAGTTTTCGCTCACTCATGGCCTCTCTCAGCTTGTTGACGAGCCTACGCGCATCCCAGACGTTGCTGGCCACACTGCTTACTGCCTGGACCTTCTGCTGACAACAGATCCGGACAGATATTCGGTGTCTGTCACTGCACCCTTAGGGACATCCGATCACTGTCTGGTGAAATCTGTATCGCAGTACTCGCCACCTGACACCCGACCAAGTGGTTCTAGGCGAGTATGGCGTTACAAGTCGGCAGATTGGGATGAAATGCGACATTTCTTCGCATCTTATCCGTGGCGGCAAGCTTGTTTTACATCAACCGATCCATCGTGCTGCGCTGATGCAGTCTCAAGTGTGATAGGTCAAGCAATGGAGTTCTTCATTCCCTACGCTGATCTATCCCTTGAAACCAAAGCTCGCCCATGGTTTAGTGCTGAATGCTTCTCCGCTGAAAAGCGTAAGCGAGAAGCGTACAAAGCCTGGGCAACCGCTCGCAGAAGCAAAGCCGTGGATTCGCATGAACACAAAAAGAGGTACAATGTTGCCGCCAAGTCCTGCAAAAAGGTGATCAAGAGAGCTCGTTTCACCCACATAGGCTGTATCGGAGACAGAATAGCCTCATACCCCTCGGGAAGTAAAGCTTTCTGGTCCCTCGCCAAGTCGGTCGAAACGAACTTTTGTCGCCCGTCGCTGCCGCCTCTGCGGAAACCTGACGGTTCTCTGGCCCACACCGCTAAGGAAAAGGCGGATTTATTTGCCAGTATCTTTGCGGAAAATTCTCGTCTAGATAGCCAAGGTAAAATCCCACCCCAATTACCTTAGTTCGGTCCTACAATGGGTACCGTTCATATTCGACAAAAGGAGGTTCTTAAGTGCTTGCTGCACCTAGACGAGAATAAGGCTAGCGGTCCAGACGGTATTCCTGCAGTGGTGTTGAAACGCTGCGCAGCTGAGTTGTCTCCCGTTTTGACGCGTCTCTATAGACTCTCTTTGGAATCTGGTAAAGTCCCCAAATCCTGGAAGCTGGCTAACGTACAACCAGTACCGAAGAAGGGAAGCCGTGCTGATCCTGTCAACTATCGAACAATTTCAATCACTTCCATACTTTGTAAAGTCATGGAACGTGTATTGAACAATCGACTCCTGGCATACCTTGAGACCTACGAGCTCCTAAGCGATAGCCAATATGGTTTCCGCAGTGGACGCTCGACCGGCGATCTTCTCGTGTATGCCACACACTTATGGAGTGAGGCCTTGGAGGGTCATGGTGAAGCAATAGCTGTATCCTTAGACATCTCCAAGGCCTTTGACAGGGTCTAGCATGATGGTCTCTTAAGCAAGCTTCCAGCATATGGCATACCGACCGGGCTCTGCGACTGGATATCTGATTTTCTGAGGGAACGGTCGATTCGAGTAGTCTTAGACGGCTATTCCTCTGACCTAATGGCGATTAATGCCGGGGTACCTCAGGGATCTGTTCTCTCAGCAACTTTATTCTTGCTGCACATTAATGACCTCCTAACACCAGGCATTATTGGATATGCTGATGACAGCACTGTTGTTGAGAGATATATATCCAATGCGCGAACGAGCGCCCATGAAATCCAGGTTTTGAGAGAGTCTATGATTGAGCGCGTTGATTCGACCTTGCGGAATGTGTCTGATTGGGGCGAATCTAACCTGGTCAAATTCAACGCCTCCAAAACACAAGCGTGTCTATTCTCCGCAAAAAAGAGCACCTTTACTCTTACGCCAACTTTCCGGAATGTATCTGTTCCCATGACCGATCAACTAGGGCTTTTGGGCGTCACTATAACGTCCAAATTAAACTTCGGACAACAAATTGAGTCTATGGCAAAAACGGCTTCCAAAAAATTGGGTATCATCTCGAAGGTCCGGCGGTACTTCAGCCCTGAACGGCTCCTCAACTTATACACAGCCCAAGTGAGGTCTTGCATGGAGTACTGTAGTCACCTTTGGGATGGTTCTGCCAAATACCAGCTCGAAGCGCTAGACTCTGTTGACCGAAGAGCCCGAAAACTCATAAATAACAACAACCTTACAAATAAAAAATTGCAGACGCTGGAGCATCGTCGTAAGGTTGCTTGTTTGACAGTATTTTATCGGCTACATTTTGGTGAGTGTGCGAGTGCTCTTTTTGACCAAATTGAACCCACCCCTTTTTACCACCAGACTACCAGACGCAGACAGAACTTCCATCCGTATATAGTGGATATACCAAGAAGTCGAACAAAACGCTTCGATAGTTCCTTTTTGGTACGGATTGCCAAGGTGTGGAACAATCTGCCTGCGTCTGTTTTTCCTGACCACTACAGTCCTGGAACTTTTAAGTGTCGAGTGAATAGGTTTCTCGTGGATGGACGTGTAACACCATAGTCTTCATGCGCACTTTCCATCAGGTGGCATGGAAGACAAACGTCCTATCCTTACAATGTAAAAAAAAAAAAAAAACTTGAAATTTATGAAACTAAGTCATAATAAACAAGTTCTGATTTTTTTGGTTTTCATGCCTTTTTCAAAAGTTCCTATGATTGTTAGGTCAAATTTCCTAAAAAAATTTTGTATAAGTGCTAAATAAAAATCATTTTTATTTCAATCAAGTATTTTCAATACTCTAATATTCTTATCATGCGCGGTTTAAGTTCAAAGTTTAAGTGCAATAAATGGAATATACATCGCTATTCCATTTATTGCAACTGTCTCTTATTGATTTATTATTTAAAGTAATTGTGTAAATCGTTTATTATACAATGATTAAAAATAATTATTTGAGTGTTACTTGTATCCATACATTTTTACTTTTTCTTCATCTAAAACACAACTACACTTGGGACTTTTATTGCTGCGTGTTAAATAAAAAGAAATAAAAGTTATTCTAAATCTAGAACATTTTTATTCCAGTCAAATATTTAAAAACTTACCGGGGCGCGAACATTCTTGTCCTGCACGGTTACAAGTACAAAAAGCAGCGAGAACAGAAAAGTACTTGCAGGTGGCGATGCAACAGTTGTGACCGTCTCAAATGCACCGCGTCAGTGACCACGGACAGAAGTAGCGGTGCAGTCGTCCGCATGAACACACGACACAATCACACACCACCCAATTATGTGGAAAAAAATGGAATGTACATCTCTATTTAATGCAACAAGTGTTTTTGAGAAATGTGGTTACAATTATGTAAAAATATATTATAAAATGATTTGAAATGCTGTATTAGAATATTTTTACCATACTTTTTATTAGCACCAGATTGGTTTAAACATGACAAATTTCCACTTCTCATTTTGTAATTTTAGATTTGTAAAAGTTTAAGCTAAGTTTATGTTATTGATAATACCGAATAAATCGCATTGTAATTAGGGTGTAGTAGTAGTAAGAAATTATATATAAGTATACATACAAGTGTAATCACGCTAACTATATTACTCAAATTCTTGTTATAATAAAGGCAGTCTTATATCTACATTCGATGGTTTTACTCATCTCCTGACATTCGCCCTACATGGCGAACCTGCCCGAGAGATCCGCGCGACGAATATGAGACTCTCCGTATATGGGATGGAATATTTTTTCTAAATGTAACTAATGAACTGAATTAAGCTATGGCGTTCTATCTTGAGCTGCACCGTGTATACGTGTTCGTAATTTGCAAAAAAGTGGTGAAAAGTGACATCCGTGAAGATGGGCGGTTCTCAGACTAAGGAAGAAACCACAATCGTGCAGAACGCAGTGGGAAGTAATAAGGCAGCAGCTGAGCAACTGCACTATCACCTTAGCACCAGTAATATTTTACTATGCATCATCGTGCTGATACTTCTACTGGGGTCCCTGTACTGTTTGTACCGGACGTACAGGCGCTGTCATGTCAAGTGGATTACCAAGGAGATCAATAGAAATACCCTGCGAAGGTCTTTTTTCCGGCAACCACAACTTCCTGTAGCTACCAATGTGGAAGAGACGAGTCAACCCAGGGCGTATTATAAAGTGTAACCGGTTCACCAGTGTTTGAAAGTGGCGTTTACAAGCGTATAAAGTGCGTATTAGTGCGTAAAAGTGCGAAAAAATGTGTTTAAAGTAGTATAATCGCGTAATAATAATTTAAAGGTGTAAGCAGGAATGTAAATGCTGATGTAGGAGCTTTGCGTTATTGGACTTTATATTTTAAGTCATGTATTCATTTTACTGTGTTTAATCGTCATATTTTAATCTAATAATTATTTTATAGTACACACGTATCAGTTAAAGTATATTTTATATCGTGAATATCGATATATACCTAGTACGTTTGGTGGTAAGTTATGAATATTTCTTTAGAACAGATATATGAAAAATTAAAGGAAGTTAGAACATATTTAATTAAAATAGGACAGAGTAGACGTGAAGGTAAAATTTTAGAAACTAAGTTGACAGAGGCAAATGACATTTTTTGTGAATATTCTAAATGGTTATTAGACTTTGAAAATAAAGTAAAGGAAGGTACGATTAAATCTAAAGATTTTCTGTTTTATGAAAACTATCGTAAAAATTTTGCTTTTTTATATCAGGAAATTAAAATCTTGTGTCAGCCTATGGTAAAACTTCAAAATTCGAGCAATATGGATAGTTTTGATTTAAAAACGGCTCTGACTTTATTACCTGTTATTTCAGATGATGAGACAAGCGTAAAGCAGTTGATAGATAATATTGAATATTATAATTCCTTGTTAACCATGCCAGAATGCAAAAAGAATTTAATCAAATTTATATTAAAAAGTAGATTGTCTCAGTCTGCTAAATTACGCCTTAAAGATGATTATTCAAGTATTGAGGCCTTAATTAGTGACATGCAAAAAGAGTTATTGCCAAAAAAAGGCGCCGCTGCAATTCAAAATAAATTGCAAAAAATACGCCAAAATGATATGCCAATTGCTGACTATGGAAAATTAATATCCAAGTTGTTTGTGGATCTCATGGTATCGCAAGCCAACGGAAACTCTGAATGCTATAATATATTGAAACCTATTAATGAAAAACAAGCGATTAAACAGTTTTCCGATGGTTTACGAAATCGCCGAATCAGTACAATAATTTCAGCCCGAAATTACAGTTCTCTGAAAGATGCCATACAAGCTGCCCAAGATGAGGAGCCTTCATCATCAGCCGCAGGAGAGGTGATGGGTTTGTCTAATAAGAATTTTTATTATTCTAGGAATTTTCATAATAACTCTAGGTACCCACGCGGCAATGGACGTGATCGGCAAATGTTTGCTCAACGAGGGCACTACCATGGTAACTCGCCGCATTCGAGTTCGTGGAACCAGTCGAACTCGCGTGGTCAAGGACAGAGAGGGCGTTATAATCGAGGTATGTTTCGTAATAATTATTATCGCAGAAATCGAGGGATAAAGAGAAACACGGTAAATGTAATTAATGAAAATTCGGAATCAACTATAAATGAACCCCGACTTGACAAGTTTTTTCGTGAATAAACAAAGTCATTCAATTTTAGCCAATAGTAGTAGCAATTGTTTTATTCATTTATCGGTTGCATCATGCGATAAAACTTATTCATTCTTAGCCGATTCGGGCGCATCATTATCAGCCGTAACTTATAAACATGCGATCGAATTCAGCATTCCAATATATAAACATAATGTAATTATAAACGGTTAAGGCGGCGAAGTACAAACTATTGGATATGTTAATGTTCCATTAATCATTAATGGATATGTTTTTAATCATAAGTTCTTTGTTTTCAATTCGTTACCAATTTTGTCAAATGGAATTCTAGGTAGAGACTTCTTGAATAGATTTGGAGCATGTTTAGATTTCGAGAAAAATGTTTTATCTTTGAAATTAGGTTTGAACCAAACAATTTACTTACCTTTCACTAATAATAAAAATATTAATGTTTTAGAAATTCCGCCACGATGCGAGTCCATTCATTACATTCATACTGAATTTCAATCCGATTGCATTATTTGCTCACAAAAATTACAAGATGGTGTTTATTTAGCCAGTTCGGTAACGACTCCAAAAAATGGAAAGATACCTATAAAAATTTTGAATATGACTGAAAAATGTATAACATTGTCAGGAATAAAACCTACTATTCACGACCTTGACGATTATAATATTTGTAGTTTCGAGAAAAATGAGAATAATTCAGACCGAGTAAAAATATTATTTTCCTTATTGAAATTAAATGATTTAAATGACTTGGAATTTCAGAGTATTCAAAACATTTGTGCAAAATATGCAGATATTTTTTATTTAGAAGGCGATAGATTAACAACCACTGATTTTTACACTCACAATATTTTTTTGAAACCAAATGTTAGTCCAGTATTTTCCAAATCTTATAGGTTACCAGTTAGTCAGTAAGAGGAAATAAACCGACAAATTAGTAAAATGCTGAAAGAAGGTATAATAGAGCCTAGTAAAAGCGACTGGTCTAGCCCAATACTATTAGTACCTAAGAAATTAGATGAATCAGGTAATAAAAAATGGCGATTAGTTGTAGATTACCGGAAATTGAACAACTCTGTAGAGGATGATAAGTACCCCCTCCCAGATATAACTGAAATTTTAGAATCTTTGTCTGGTAGTGTATATTTCACGCATTTAGATTTATATCAAGGATACTATAGCGTTGGTTTGGATAAAAGTTGTCGAAAATTTACTGCTTTCAATTCTGGTCAATACCAAATGACGAGAATGCCTATGGGATTGAAAACCAGTCCCAGTTCATTCTCGCGAATGATGAATTTGGCAATGTCAGGACTTAATAATGAAAAATGTTTAATTTACCTTGATGATCTAATTATTTTTGGTAGGTCATTACAACACCATAATAAAAACTTACAGGATGTTTTTGAAAGACTCAGTTCCGTAAATTTAAAATTAAATCCTTCAAAATGTACTTTTCTTAAGAAACAGATATTATATTTGGGACACTACATATCTAACAAAGGTATATTACCTGATCCCGATAAAGTAAATACAGTAAAGAATTATCCTTGTCCAAAAAATGCCGATGAAGTTAAAAGGTTCGTGGCATTCATGAATTACTACAGAAAATTAATTCCAAAATTTGCTGAAATTGCACAACCACTTAATCAACTTTGTAGAAAAAATGTTTGTTTTGTTTGGGATGAAAAATGTCAAAAATCTTTTGAAAAACTCAAAAACTGTATCATATCACCTCCTGTTTTAGATTACCCAGATTTTTCAAAAGAAAATTATTTTATTTTGCAAACCGATGCATCTAATAAAGCAATTGGAGCAGTTTTATCCAATAAAAATGGAAGACCTGTAGCCTTTACTAGCAGAACTCTAAATAAGGCAGAATCAAACTATCCCGTTATAGAAAAAGAGTTGTTAGCGATAGTTTGGGCTGTCAAACATTTTAGAGCTTACTTGTACGGTCAATATTTTAAAATCAGAACTGATCATAAGCCCCTAGTGTACTTATTTGGCATGAAAGATCCGTCGAGCAGACTTATGAAGTTCCGTTTGGTATTAGAGGAATATAACTTTGACGTAGAATATGTAAAGGGTTCAGATAACGCAGCTGCAGATGCATTATCTAGAATCTGTTTAAGTTCGAAAGAATTGAAAGAGTTGAATGAAAACATTGTTAATGTCATGACACGTGCTCAATCGCGAAATATAAATAAACCTGATTCCTCCTCGTTGGACATGGTACATACCGATTTAAGGTCTGATCAGCCTAAGGTCGTAAGTAATCATGTCAAACCGACCACTTTGGCGAAGGGGTAAACCTATCTGCCTCAGACGCTAGTGGTTGCGGGTTCGATTCCCGCCCGGAACAAGAAAAAAAAAAAAAATGTTCCGGGTCTGGGTGTTTATCTATATATGTATTTATATTCTAGGTTCCCCCCTAGTTCGCTACATGGTATCTCATAACACAAGCTTCGCTTACTTTGAGGCCATGTAGTTGGTGTGATTGTCTGGGGATTTTATTATATTATTATTTATTATAAACCGGCAGAATCAGTAGAATTGCGTATGATTTGTAAAAAAGAATTGATTAAATTGAGAAAATTAAGAGTTATTAGCAAAGAAAGTAACACGTTTTGTTATGTTGAAAAGAAAAAGATAATTTACATTAAATACCTAACCTCTGACTCACGAATAACGCGACGCGAATTTGTGAGAGAGTTAGATGATTTTTGCAAAATGATAAATGTTAGTGAAGTAGGTATGTATAATTAAAAAGGATGACAATAAACAATTTATTAAAAAACTAGTGGAAGAGATAAAATCTATGAAAGATAGGACCGGTCCACCTAAACATATAATAAATAATGTGAAGACAATTTATAATGAAGATGACAGAAAAGTTATTTTGAACGACTTCCATCTTCTACCTAGCAGTGGCCATGCAGGTATGAGAAGGATGGTCAATAGCATTAAAAGGTATTATTATTGGCCAGGGTTAGATAATGATGTTAAGAACTTTGTTATGCGTTGTGTCAAATTTCAGTGTCAAAAATATTCGTTACCCATTAAAGAGCCATTAGAAATAACAACGACAGCTAACACAGCTTTTGAAAAGAAATACTTAGACTTAGTAGGTCCATTTGAAGTTGATAATAATAACCACTCTTATGCTTTAACGCTCCAATGCGAATTAACTAAATATGTAGAAGCCTATCCCTTAATTTCTAAGAAAGCTGACGAGGTAGCTAAAAGTTTTGTTACTAACTTTATTCTTAGGTATGGAGTACCGAAAGTAATAACTACAGACAGAGGGAAAGAGTTCATCGCATCTACATTCCAAGAGGTATGTAAATTACTTAAAATAAATCAATTAAACTCGACTGCTTATCACCACCAGTCATTAGGTGCGTTAGAAGTTTCACATAAAAATTTAAATGCTTTTCTACGCATTCAAATTGATGGTCACCCTGAAACTTGGAGCAGTTGGTTACCTTTTTGGTCGTTTGCATATAATACGACAGTTCATACAGAGACAAAATTTACTCCTTATGAACTTGTCTTTGGCAAAAAATGTTCACTCCCTAGTAATTTGATTCTTGATTTAGAACCACTTTATAACTACGATCATTATCCATGTGAGCTCAAATACAGGTTTCAACTATCACAAAAAGAGGCAAGAAATAATTTAATAAAGTCTAAGGAAAAGAGAAAAATCGTATGTGATAAATATACCAAACCTATTAAGTATAATGTGAATGATTTAGTACTCTTAAAAAATGAGACAGGTAATAAACTAAGTGATTTGTACTCTGGTCCATATAAGGTTGTGAAAGATAAGCAACCAAATGTAGAAATAATAAAAAATGGAAAAAATGAATTAGTGCATAAAAATCGCACAAAATTGTATATCCAATAAATAACACTTTGTTTAGTTTAAATAGTATATTAATTATTTTTTTGTTTAACAATGTACTTATCCACTGTATTCAATTTTTTTAAAAGATGTAAACGATAGATAAACGTAATTTTATAAAAATTACTTATACTTACCTATATTATACTGTACTTAAATATAACAATAACTTAGAAATATAAAAAAAAAAAATTCCTTATATTGTCACATTTTTTTTCTTTCGGATGGAAGGTGTAGTAGTAGTAAGAAATTATATATAAGTATACATACAAGTGTAATCACGCTAACTATATTACTCAAATTCTTGTTATAATAAAGGCAGTCTTATATCTACATTCGATGGTTTTACTCATCTCCTGACATTCGCCCTACAAGGGAGACAAATACTTTTTAACTCCCTTATATGAAAAGTGAAAAAAAAAATACTTTTTGTAAAAATTGAAATAATTTGTTTTTGTATGTGAATTTAAATAACATGAAAAAAAAACATAGTTTCAAAACTCCGAGGCCTAGGATATTAAAATTTGATTTTCCTATTAGGTAATGATCCCCTCTATCACCCACATTCCGTTGGTCCATTTTTTACGGTACAACTTGTATATAGAGGGACGGACTTGTGATTTGTATTAAGGAATTAAAGGAATCCGGAGTCCTAAATGTCTTTTTATTTCTGTATTAATTTTTCAAGGAATGTAAAACCTTGTGCAAATTTAGCATATGGTAGCACTGAGATATTAAGAGACAGTACGCGGGCTGAGAAAAGAACTGGCTCGTCACAAAACATTGCCGGACCACATCAGCGATGGAGCGATGATATTTGGCATGAGATTTTATATGAAGAGAAGTCGCTAGCCGGACGACCCATGAGAGGATTCTGCACATATCACTAAGCGGGTAGCTTGGACTAGTCGTGGTTTACGATACGCTTATTGAGTGCTGGAAAGACTTTTTTAGTCGACGTGGTTGAAAAAATATGTACTTATAAATCTGCGTTACGCTTCAATCTAACCTGATTAGTGAAGATGTTGCTGAATTCGGATGGATGGCCTTGCAACAGAATTGCTAAACGTAATTTGGAAAAAAATTCACAGTTTATTTTGTCTGGAATAGTTCAAAGGCTACATTTCATCCCGAAAAAAAATACAGGTTCTGAAATATATTTTTTCAAGAAAAAAATATGATTTCACGCTTTGTCAACTAAGCTTTGGCTTTATGTTTATTATATTTACATACTTACGTTTCTTACTTTCTTTTAGATTTTAGATTTATACCATTGAAACGTAGAGGCACGTGCTTAGTGGTCGACGGTCTCCGTTTCAACAAGTTTAAAACCTCCGGCCTGCACTCCTTGTGGTACTGCTCGAGACGACAAAGCAAAAAGCTCTATTACTATGTTTGATAATAGAATAGTTTTGTATAACAACTCACACAGCTGATTGACGTAAGTATTTTAGTATACAATACAATAAAAGAGTCTGAATTAATAAATATATTTTTATTCCTTAATTTATTTTATCTTAATTGTAAAATAAATTATTCAAAGACTTTGAAAACCCTTGAACAAAGGACCATGGGCGGAATCGTCCCCACCCATCATCAAAAATAAAAAGTAGCTGAATTAATAACCCTTGGCAAGATGATATTTTTTTACTATGGTGACGTTTCTCAAATGCATGGGGTTCCCATGGTATCTTTACCTTTAAACTTTCATTTTGTTGACGTATTGTTGACGAATAATTCCAAAATATCTACTCATTTATCTATTCATTGGTGCACAGCAGCAGGCGGAGCATGCATATAAAGATAACCAATTACAAAATAATTCCCTCTACCCGCTCTACCCACGCTCTAGTTGCCCGAATCATAGTCACAGTCATTTCGCTGCAGTGTACGTTCACGTGTTATTTCTGTATCTGTTATCGGTGTTTACTGTACAACTACGAACCCTACTGGACTGATTGATAGCTTTTCGATTGACCCTGGCACGAGAAAGGACTTTGTGGTACCCTTGTACCTATACCTAGTCGGACTCCAAACAGGCTTTCTCCAATCTGCTGTTCTGCTTTGGTTCAAATGCGCATGTGTATGATAGATAGGTATATTTTCGAAAGTCCTGGCATATTATGTTTAAATGCATATTATGTTCTCCGGTTCAATTAGTTTCAGTATTTCCACACGAAGGTTGTCAGGACCCGGCGATATTCCCAATTTCGCTTTGTTCAGACGTTGAGAACTTCAGATTTCAGTGTAGCTGGTCCATCAGCGATTGTATTTTATTGTCAATTAATTCACGACTGTTATCCTGAAATAGATCTTTGACATAAATAGCTCAGTGCTCAATCTGCTTCTGTTGATCAAGAATAACCTACCACGACGATAAATGAATGTTGGCTTTTGTAGTGTATGCGTGTCATATATTTGATCTCCATATGAAGACCGAAAGTTTCGTGTTTCTGCATCAGGGACTAGACATGTCAGCAACGCTTTTCTGCCACAAGTCGCTTGTCACGACTTTCGTCTGATTTCTTATTTATTGTGTGATTGTCTGGGGATTTTATTATTATTATGATCTTGATATTTTGTGGTATCTGAGTTTTTATCAGTGTAACGTATAAATATGTATGTTAATTTGAAATGTTGTGTCGTTTTTTTTTGTCGTTTGGGAGTTACCTACACATATTCTGTTCGTATTGTCAATTCTTTGTTTTCTACCCTCATACTCATAGCAACAAATTTTTTCGACGAACTATTTCCATTATTGAAGTGCTATCTAAACTTAATATATAATTCTTATTTACTTTACAGCAACCATTTACTTAACTCCACGAGGGAAGATAATAGCGATGTACCACGGCTACAGTTTTTATCCTAGAAATAGGCATATAAAAACTACAAGATGGGTCTGTACGAAGAACAACACTTGCAAGTCTCACATGACGACAGACCTGGATGGATATATTATCCGTGTCAACGAACATCACACACATCCACCGCCTCTTCATGTTATCAAGGATGGGATGTTTGTCAGGTGCTGAATGACTTGCTGAGAGCCATTTTAGTATTTACACAAAAAAAAATGTCTTGTAAACAAAGAAGACGTCTTGTAAACATTTAATTGCTGAATATATAAAAAACAATTCAATCTTTTGAATTCCATGTTGATTTAGATCAATAGCTGCATAAATTTACTCGGAAGTTTTCAAGGTCGCGTTTTGTATTTTAATTTTATTATAATTATGTAACTTTAGCTAAATATAGTTTGGATAGATTTCAGTATTGTTTGCTTGTTTAATTTTGAATGTTGTGGATTTTCTTCGAAAATGCCAATACGATTTAAATAGCCTGTTTGTAATTAAACTTATGCAGTTCAGAAAAAAACATTTATCTTTACACTATTTTTTCTTGAATTAATGCATCAAATACTCATTTGGTTATGATAAGACTGTACCTAAAATACGAATAAAACTTATTTTGAGAAGGTAAGTACTCATACAAGAAAAAAAGTTATTTAGACTCGAAGATGAAAAGGGATTTTTTTTGAAAATTATGAAAATCAATTATATAAATGAGAGGCTAGTATTACTTAAAGCAAGTATGTTCAGAATAGGCACTCACCCCCATTTCAGTTTGCCCAACTGTTTACTAAAAACCCTGTATATTTTTCTGATCTTCAATAATTGAGCATTAATTAACTTAAAAAAAGCCCTAGTATTTTGATTGATACTACTTTCCTAAAACTAATTTTACAGAGTATGATGTGCCATTGTATGTAACTTCACGCAGAGGTGGCAAACTTATACAAATAGGCCGATACACATTCAACGTGCAGCGTGTGTTCGCTAACGGAACAATAAGATGGCAGTGTTCCAACAATAGGAGATGCAGAGCGGCGTTGAAGTCCGTTGATGATGAAGTCACTGTAATAAATAGATATCATAACCATTGAACGTTCACTGTTAGGTTATAATAATCTAGGTAAATTTTAATAAAAATAACTACTGTACAAAAACTGTTTTAAATACGATCTCAAGGATACTCTTATTTTTAATAATAATAAGTAAGTATACATTTTGTTGATAGAATGAAGCCTGCCTCGCTAGCACCGACCTGTACCCTGGGAGCCGCCATTATCTCCTGAGTGTTATTTTGAAATTATGGTGGCTTTTTTGTATTGACATTTTTTAAAATCCATTTAATAGTTCAATAGGAACTGTAATTTCCATTTCGCTTGACCAATACAATATAATAGAGGAGATTACTATGGATATCTAAATAAATATCGTTCCGCTATAGCTCTACTGCTGGGTGATAATATATGCTCAGATGATCACGTCTACAGGTTACTTGAAGGTGCCTATAAGTAAGAACTCTTTTGCCTAAATATACCCGTGCTTTGGATCTAAAAATAGTACTCGATTTTGTTGCTAACTGGTATCCTTATCAAAAAAATATTGGCACTCAGTGTCGCACGATGCAATGCAGAATCTAGCTCTAATAAAGACGAAATAAAATAGGTTCGTAATAATATAATCACGAGATTCGTATTTCGATAATCGATATTATCAAAACCTCTGCTGTAGAAGCACGCCATTGATAATCATTACTTGTTTTAATCCATCAATGTACCGGCACAGAAAACACTTGAGGACTACATAAATGTAACTAGTGAATGAAGACAAATATTTAAAGATAAGTTATAACATGTAAAAAACAAAGCTGCGACGTTGCAGACCATAGGCCGCTGGGTGTTGGCAGTGATGAGAGTCAGCGCGGTGGATGTGGCGGCAATCGGCATTCGGCAGGCGGCATTCGGCATGCTGGCATTTTTTGGTTTTTAATTTTAAGTCTCAAATCGTTTAAAAACACAATTATGAATACCTAGGTGCTAAAAATCCGAATTTGATACCTGTACACTTTTAAGTACTAAATAGTTTATAATCTTACAGAAAATCAGCACACACATAAAAGGAAGCCAAATAATCCAAAAGAATGGATAGAAATTAGAAGATTTCCAAACAAAGCAATCGCAGAAAGAGCAGTCAAAGATGAAAAGACCTGGTCCCTTAAATACACTCGGAGAACCAAGACGGCCATCAAACGGTTCTACCGCTGCAATAGAGCAAAGCGCATCGGCGCGCAATGCGCCGCGGAGATACACTTGCATTATGAAATGGGTTCTGAAACCGTCCTTCTTTATAGCACGGAATTCGATCATAATCATGATCAACTTGAATCTCTTAGCACTTACGGTGTTCATAATCCTATGAACCAGCTATTTCATTCAGCATTTTAGATCGGTATGGTTTAGATATATTTATCAATTAGATATTATCAATTATTAATTAGAGTTGCGTGTTTGTGTGAAATTCAATCTTAGTATAGAAAGCGCGTGCGTCGGATATATACGCTCCGTTCTTACATTTCCACTAGAGTTATGCGTTATTGCTAAATCTCTTAATGACTGAACTGACAAATAAAGAAATAAATGTGATTACTGATGTTAGCTTGTACTTTTGTTTTAATTTATATACATCCTGTTTAGCTATTAATGCTTAATATGCGTGACATCAGCTGTATTAATAAACTTTTCAACACACTTGCTAGTAAAGTGAGCGTTATTCTATTGAATTTAGAACTATAAACTGGGCTATAAGTCACGCGTTGAATAATATATTATACCCTAGTGCAAAATATAATGAATCCTACAAAGTTGAATTGTACCTTTGTGCAAATAACATGCGAGAAAACAGAGCATATTTTATTGGTCCGGGTTATACACTAAATATTTTCAGAAACAACAAAGAGGTTTTATACCACTTCAAATCCATATACATTTTTAAATGTTTGCGCCTTATATTAGTAAAATAAATTTGTATATTAAACAAATTATTCACAATTTACAATCATTTGTCATAAAATATTAAAATATTTGCATTTACCACTCCAAATTAAACATTTTCACTTAAAATAGGCTGTATATGCTATACAGACATTGACACATTTGGCGGAAAAAAAAAACCTACGCGCATGCGCGAGGTTCGACGTCATTTTTCAATAACAATTCACAGCTTTGTTATCAAATGTGTTTGTTATTTTATGACCACGTATGCCTGTCTTTTACTCACAAGTGTGTTGAAAAACGTCGTATGAAACTCGTGAGCGTTGCTAATTACAGTCGAGGCTGTGATTAGAGCCCGAGCCGCAGGCGAGGGCTTAATAATGAGCCGAGACTCATTATTAATAATGAGCCGAGACAACTTCGCTCACTTGTTACATAATATACTATTACCGCTGAGTTAATTTATTTGAAAGTTCGCTTTTTTTAAATTCTTAATTCAAATTCAATCCGTTTTTTTTGTTTTAGTCAAACATTAGAAAAATACAAGAGGAAAAGATGTTGTCATCGTGAATGGTTATAGCTTCTGTATAGACAAACGTACACATAAGAGAATAAATTGGCAGTGCACGAACTCCTCCATTTGCAATGCGCGAGTAACTACGGACAAAGACATAACATATTTAATCAAATCCAATTTAACGCACTCCCATGGAGCTCCATCATTTATAATCAAAAATAATATTCTTATTAAAATTTAACATACTTTGCTGTTGTTTCAAACACCTACCAAATTGAAATAAAGGATATCAAAACATTGTATTAGATCTATTTTGACAGCATGTCAAATAGTAAATTTTTGACTTAAACTATCGATCTCTAAATGAAAATAATAAAAATATTACTTTTCAAAAAGGTACCAATTTGATTCGAAAACTGAGTACAACTTTTATCAACCTATTAAAAGTTTGATTTATCCTATAAACGTGCTCATTCCGCCTGAGTCTGACGTAAACTAAAACCAACTTTCAATTTCCAAGCGGTATTTTTTCAAATATTGCAGTTTCGCCTATCGATCTTCCATCAAGCCCTATATGTACTAAGTCTTTCAAAACGACTCTTAATAACTGATAACATAAAAAATGTTACTTCAATAATGCATAATTTCTTAACTAACTTAACTAAACTTAGTAAGTCTTGTACTAACTTGGAACGTACGTTGTCGTATAAAATGTGTTTACTAAAAAACGCAAAATTTTCTATTATTTGTTAAAAATTTTGTGTGGAATACATTCCACTCCTTACATAAGATTTTTTTTCATGTTCACACAAACATGTCGGAAGCAGGACCTTGTAACGGGTGCGAGCGCAATTACGTCTTCACAAAAAACAGATTGGGCGGAAAGTGGTTATTACATGCCGGCCATGTCTATGTCTTACATAGACGCAATATAAAATCAAGTGTTTGGCGATGCAGCAAGAACAGAAAACTTAAGTGTGGTGGTGCATTGACACTAATAGTGATGTAAATATTCAGAAAAAGCATGTACCACAATGTAACCCAAATTTTCTTAGTAAAATGAAGAGCGTATCTCTGTGCCAACTAGTTCGAAGTGAGAAATTATAAATCAATTTAACAAATTCTTGAAAAATGATGGCGTAAGATTAGCCATATATTCATATTTGATTCCGAATTAATTATTTCATACATACATGCATAACTTCACGCCTGTAGGCTGTATCCCTCACGGGGTAGGCAGAACACCAGAGGTTATAAAACCATCTGATATCACGTTTGAAAAATTTGGAGGCATTATTATGATGGAGAGAGACTCTTGCAGTAACAGGGAGTCAGCCTATTGCCCACAAAACAAATCTACAATAAAACCTCTGTCCCTTAACTGAATTTTACAGCATGCCCGGGAAGATAAGCAACTGGTACATTCTATGTTTTTCTTACGCTTCCAGTCCAGCATGCACTGGAAGCATGGAAGCATTTTGTACATTTTCAATCATCTACGGCTGCAGTTTTGAGCTGCACTGAATATTGAATCAGTTTCCAAATTTGAAATCAGGTTCCACCGGAATGGGTTCCTCGGGATCGGGTCATTCGAATTATAAACCCAATGACTACAGCTGAAGAAATAAAATGAGCATATTTAAGATATAAATGTGATTATTGATCTTAATTTTTGGTTTTGTTTAAGGTGAGATCTATAAATACTCACAAGTTTTGTTTAGATTGATTCCCATTTAAGTGAGCAAATGTAGTACCAGTTGGTGACAGTATAGCTCGGAAAAATTATATTTAATAGAAACCGCTCTAGTAGCATTTTTTCAAATTCAATTATAATAGTTAAGAGCAAATACTTACCGCGGTACTTTTTATCGATATAAATCATTATTTACAATTGCACAATGTTTTTTTCGTAGTTACCTACTGATATTTTTATTTCAGGGCTCGAGGCTGATGACACGCCAAGTGACAAAAAGCTAAGCGATTAAAAGGCTAAAACTATAAGGGAACTATAACCTCTGATCTGATCTAAATCTAAAAAATCTGTGTGGTTTTTCAACATTTTCCATACATACATGTGGTCTGTAACTTTGGTTACCAAATGTAGGTTTATTAGACTTCTCTGTATTATGTTTACTCGAAAATAATAATATTGTATAATGTTTTTATTTCTATTACGAAAGAATCGATAAAATGATATCCTTTTCAAAATTACATCTTTGTTTTATTGACAACCCCCGACCCGACCCTAATGGCTAGGCGGAGAAGTGATGATGATCAAAAATAAAAATAAAACTTAACACGAATTTATCACGTACAATTATACTCGTGAACACCTAAGATCACGAGTATAATTAAGTATATTTAACAAAAGATATTGTTAAATATTGCGAATGTAGTTCTATTTTGTAGTAATCCTGTACAGAAATAATATTAACTTATTTAATCCTATGCCAAAAAGTGATTTTAAGGGACCCCCCCTAAAAGGATAAATTACCATCGTTTGTCTAAAATATCTAAAATATAAATATCTATGAACTGAGTGAATGTCTTGTGGTCACAGCCTTAATGTATGTATAATGTAATGTATAACGTCAAGACAGCCTCCATGGTGAATTGGTCGAGTGTGCGAGGTCCTGGTTTCGAAACCCAGCCGGGCCAGTGAAGGCAACGTTTATTTCAGAACTAGTTCCACTGCAGGGTCTCCGTAACATAATTTTATATGAAAGCTTATGTCGGGGCTACATAGTTGGTGTGTCATATTCAGTAATGCATTTATTTTTTGTTCTTAAGCTAAATAATATGAATTTTTCAGTGTTATTTCTCAAAACCCCGAAACACAAACCGGCGCTGGTGATTAACGGCTATACGTATGGAGTGGATCGTCGAAGCAAAACCACATTTGCATGGAAATGTACAAAGAACGCTGTATGCCGCGCGCGGGCCGTTACCCATAGGGACAGTAATGAGATCTTAAGAACTTCCTTTATCCAGCATAATCACCCACCACCACAGTTCATCATAAAAGATGGTGTACTTTTGAAAATTTAATATTTTTGGTACTATTTTCATTATCGTAATCCGGAAACTACTCGAATGTAGGACAATCCGATATAGAACCAATTAATTACCAAAGCTATTAATTATGAGACTTTTTAACTCGGTTTTAAGAATACGTTTAATTTATTTTAACTGCACTTGGCGTAACTGTAAGAACTTTAGAGATTACTGTGTTATGTTAGGTGCTTTTGATATGTGAACATTTAAATGTCTTATAATAGGTATATAGATTAAATAAGGATATAGAAAAAAAATATTAAAAATCCCAATTCGCAATCCAATATTACTTTATGGTAACCAGCAATCTAGTTTTTGGTGTGATCATAGCAACGCTCATACAGTCAAGCTGTTTTCGATGAAAATTCGAAGATTTCTCTAGAATATTAAACCCGGGATTAGCGAAAAAGATCCGTAATTTTATTTTTTGAAGGTTGTTGCTGGACCGTACTCCATGACTATTTTCATTTAGTTAAACTTCATCAGCAGTAAAAATCACGAATTTAAAAAGTACTAAATATTCGTTGTTATTTTCAGTTCTTTTAAATTTAAAAGAAATTTATATTTTCCTCTATCTACACCTATCCTCGAAATACTTATTACTTTATCAGGGTAGGCAAATTTCAAAGAGTTTTTGGACTCTTTTAACATTTTGCATTTTGTGGGTTACTGCAGGTCCGCCTTTTAACGTCGATATATTTGAATTGAAAAACCCATGCAATACATTTATTAAACCTAATATTTTGATTTATTCGATCCGAGATACGTAAGAACTTTTATCCGGTATCGTCACCTGATATTTTTCTAATATCATTATTCTGTGACTAAATTCTACGCCAAATTTAATTTGAGGGAATCCGCGGGCCAAGCAGTACTGTAGCAGTGGAACTCTTACGTTTTCAGCACTGTTGTTGAGGAATCCTAAAAAAGGCCAGTGCCTGTGATCGCGGCTACCTATGGCGTGGCCCATCGCAACAAAACTACAGTTTGATGGAATTGTACAAATTATAATGTATGCCACGCGAGGATCACACACAATGCATAGGGCTACTAATGTAATCACAACAACTTCCTTTATTCATAACCATCCACCACACAAATATATAATAAGCAATGGAATACTTCATAAAATATAAATGTTGCGTTGGTTCAGTGTATTATTAATTCATTTTTTTTTTGTTCTTGTATTGTAAACGTGAATCCCAAATTTTCTTGTCGCAGGGTAAAATGCTTTGTAAAGCATGTCCGTCTGCGTTCTGTACTGTTTATTTCCACTGCTAGATGGTAATGGTACGTACCAGATACAAAGGCTCATCTAATGTCCCTATGGGCAGCGGAACATTGGATTTGGAACTTGTTCCGACCCCAGAACAAAGTATAGTACTTTGATTTACTAATTTCATATATAGAGGCCGACGGCAACAAACAATCTATCAATAAAATCACATTGAAATTAAATTGTAATTATTAAATTAAATTAATCAGTAGCAGTATTAACATAGAGGACCTATGTTTTTATGAACCATTTAACGAATGTAAAATTAGCTGAAACTCATGTGTAATACTCAATTTCGATATGGTTTAATACCGTGTATTTTAAAAATTCTTTTAAATTTTTACAGGTTATTATTATAGTGATCTTAGTTTTTTCATGCTTTACACTTGTATCCCTTACTTATTTACCCTTCATTTTACATTTACACAAAACAGAAAAAAAGACAATGAAAAAAAGAAGAAAAAAACACAATGTACGAATAGACGGCCTTACTGCTAGTGAGCGATCTCTACCAGCAACCAATATATTATGCGATAGGCAGAACACCAGAGGCCATAAAACCATCTGGTGTCATGTTTGACTGTAATGATTACCTATTATTATTATTAAAATGATATCTATTTATCAATGTATTTATTCTATTTATTTATTATTATGGGTATTACCTATAATGATGGAGAGAAACTATTGCAGTGACAGGGGCGGCCTGTCGCCCACAAATACGCCAATAATACTTGTGTCCCTTAACAGACTTTTACAGTAGGTATGCCGGGAAAAAGAAGCAGCTAGTACTTTCTTTGTTTTCTTTTGCACCCAGTCCAGCATGGAAGAATTGAAGAAATATCAAATAAATATTTTAAGATTTAAAGATACATTTTTTATTTTATTGTAAGTACACATTTAACTTTCCTAGGGCGCGTTCACTCTTAGCCGTGCAACGTGTAGTTTTAAGGCTTATGCATTCAAATGAAGGTGTCCGCATATAGAACGATACGACTGACTGTCGTATGGTGGCTGGTGGCTTCATGAATGGCTTATTCCATTTTTCATCTCTTTCATCACTCTGTAGTCGTAAATGAATCATTAGTATCCATCAAAGTCATCATACTGCTGGACAAAAGCTTGCTTTGCTCGCCCCATGCATGGTCTTGGTTAAAGTAAAACTTAAAAAGCTTAACAAATTTCATACAACTGTATTGTCCCCTAATAATAACATTATTTAACTTCCAGTGTCAATGGTGCGAAGTACTAGCGGTAAAAATGTACTGATCGTCAGAGGATTCAAATTTTCTGTCCACAAACAAAATAAATACACAACAGGCTGGAAGTGTACAAACAACAATATCTGCCGCGCACGCGTCACCACCCTCAGAGATACTGTTGAGATTACCAGGGGGTTTCTAGAACATAATCATCTGCCTCCTAAGATTTTACTTACAAATGGAGTTATCGTTAAAGTTAGTCGATGTTAACTGTGAAGCTTTTCTTAAGTTAAACTTAAGTTCTTAAGTTTATACGAGCGACTGAGGTGTCAGGCGTCAGATTGATATGTAGTAAAAGTTATGCATTATCTCCATCTGTTTCTCAGTCTTGGAGTGTAGCGTTCAGGGTTCAGACTACAAGAGCTGACAGTGTCTTGAGTTTCAAGTCGTGCGGTTTGTTGGATGTTTTGTTCACTATGCCGGTGATAGATTTCAATCATCTTCTTTGTTAAAATTAGTTTTTTTTTTCATTCTGTGGTAAGTAGAGCTTATGTACAAGCTCATGCATCGTGACAAATATTTTTGAAGAAGATTCTCGGAAAATGTTACTTCATTATATGATTTTAAACTTTCAAGCACTTAGTGGAGTTTTTTTAGTATAAAAAAGCAAACTTTTAATTAAGATAAAATGATCCTTTGGTTTCTTCAAGTATCTATGATGAATGAAATTGTCATAAAACCAAATTAAACGATTAAATTAAATGTATGAATTATTTTATTTGACTCCTATAGTCTACTCTTAAGGAAACAGTTCTAACTTTATTTGACTTTAGCAATGCAATCAATGAGGTCCATTTCCGCTCCTTTAACATGTCTCCATCAGTACTTAACTGTTTCTGTACTTGCCTGCATGGGCTTCGGCAGCATGTACCTACCTATTCATAGGTGAGACAATTTCACTGTGAACAAACTCCGAGGGTGGGTATTCTCAGGGTAGCCAGTTATCTCCATATTTTTTCCTTGGCTTTTAATCAATATATATAAAACTGTTCCGTTACTGACTGAGTTACTGAGTGACTGACAGACAACGTACAGCCGTAACTACTGGGCGTAGAGAGCTGAAATTTGGAACATACATTCTTTAGGGGATGTAGGGGTGCACTAAGGAATCCCCGAAATTCCCACGGGAACAGGAATAATTGGACTTTTTAGTTTGTATGAAAAATCTTATTCCTTGAGTGCACGGATATGATACTTGGCATAAAGGTTCTTCAAAAAATGACTGGTTGTGTTACGAAAGCAATTCCCGAAATTCCCACGGGAACAAGAAATATATGATGTTTTAGTTTGTATGAAAAAAAAATATTCTTTGAGTGCGCGGATGTGATATTTGGTATAGAGGTTCTTCAGTAAGTGTATGTTTGTATTATGTAAGGAATTCTCGAAATTCCTACGGGAAGGGGTTGGACTTTTTAGTCTGTATGAAAAATCTTATTCCTTGAGTACATGGTTGTGATACTTGGCATGAAGGTCCTTCGAAGAGTGACTGGTTGTGCTATGAAAGGAATTCCCGAAATTCCCACGGGAACGGGAAATTAACGATTTAATTAAAGATATAAACGATTTATAGTTTGTATGAAAAAAAAATCCATGAATGCACAGATGTGATACTTGTGATACAAAGGTTTCCCAGTGAGTAACTGTTAGTGTTGTGAAAGAAGTTCCCGCCATTCCCACGGGAATACGAAATATTGGACTTTTTAGTTTGTATGAACAATTATTTCTTCAGTGCATGGATGTAATACTTGATATAAAGGTTCTTTAATGACTGGTTGTGTTAAACATAAACAATGTTTATGCGCGTACGAAGTTGCGGGCAAAAGCTAGTTGTGTATAATTTTAAATCTTTCTGCCATAAGAAATACTACGAGCCACCAGCGTCAGTTTTGAGATTTGTGAGGATCGGATACCCCAAATAAAATAGGTCAAGCTTAGTCTGTATTTTATGTAAGCTTAGCTTACCCTTAATACAGATTATTTCATAATCTAGTTAACTCAACAGTAACATAACATGTAAACAAATTGTTTAAGCCTGAAATGGAACATAGAGGATGGATTTGTAGTCACCAGCCAAATTTAAATGTTAATTTCTTTAATGATATATAAACGTATATGCATATTTATTTTAGTATAGCTCAGTACAAAAAGATAAAGATATGGCACCACAAACTTTCATGGAAATAGTCGCTGTTGATGAACAAAGCTGCTACGACGCGGCATTTCTTTGATAATACTACGACGTAGTACTACAAGATGCTTTGTAGAAGCGCGTAGTTGTCTAAATTTTCATGGTAATTAAGAGTGACCATGGTTTGCTTAATATGTTAGCGGATATATTTATTTCTTTGTAAAAAAATAAATACTTTTTTTGCAAAAATCGTTTCTATAAATGATACTTGTTGTGTCAAAAAATTTGGCCGGTACAAATCAACCCTGTATATTGTATTCTCAACTTGGCATGAATAAATAATTAACTATCAGTCTATCCTCAATGAACAATATGACGTTGAATAAAATTTTCAATTATCAATGTATTTGTCTTTTCACCTAAAGAGATTTTAAAAGGGTGATAATTTATGAATTCGCTATGTTAAGATTGATGATGTCTTGGAAAGGATCCACTTTTTAAACACATATTCTTTGGCAAAAAGTATTGTTTTTTAGTAATAATAATATAATAATAAATCATTTATTTCAGGCAATACAAAGTTTACAAGATGGTAAATATAAACAAAGGGCCCATAGATATATACCTTAAACTAACATATATAAAATATACTTAAAACTACACTAAATTTGACACTATTTCACACGTAAAGTCGGCGACGTGTGACGCGAGTCATGAGACAGTCGCCCTCGAAATTTCCGGAAGACGACTCCCTGCGGCCAGAACTCCTCCTTCATGAAGGTCGGCAGATGTTGGGTCGGTACTCTCACCACAAATGAGCTGAAACTAACTTTATGGCGAGGTTTCAACCGCTCAACCCTCAGAGTAAAGGTGGTTTTCTTTCGAATGTACTCTATGACTTCCTCGACCTTTGTAGACCAGTGTACTCTGGATACGTACAGCTGCGTTGACGGTACTTCACCGCGCATCAGCTGACCTACTACGAGAGGTGCAGTGCCGCGATGGTTGCAGACGGTAGGATTCTTTTTCTTTCTCTCCAATTTGACGAAGCCTTCCTCATCACACTTCTTGTCCTGCCGAGGACGTGGAGGTTCAGTCTTGCGAGCGGGCCCGCTACAACTTTTCCTCTTCTCCGTTGTCGCCCGCTGCGATGTAGCGGCAGCGGCGGCGGTGGCATACGCGCGCGAAGTCGGTGTGCGTTGAGTCATCGGCTCCGTCACAGCGAGGGAGCGAGCGGCGGGGCGCGGGGCGCTGCAAGCGGGGGAACCGGCGGCGGCGGGACGCGGTGTGTCGCACGCAGCGACCTGCGTCATCGGCAACGCCGATTCCGGACTGCTGACAGATGCAACTTGCGCTCCACGAAGGCTCGTGTTCGCTTTAGACGCATTGAACTCTGGTGACCCACATACTAAGTTATTACTTTTTATAAGTAATACTTCTGTACGAAGTTCACTTATTGTAGTGTTCGATGCATCTAGCTTCCCCTGGACATCAGCGAGGCTTGATTTCAGGAACGTGATGTCCTTCAGCAACCTGCTTACGTCGACGTGGTCGAACCCGATGCTTGGCAACTTGTGAAGTTCCTTTGCCACAAATGCGGGAACCTCGTCCGGGTCGGTCTCCTTCAGTAGGGTGACGATGTCCTGGAGACTTCTTTCACCACCATCCCTCCTACGGGAAGGCATCTGCGCGGTCTTCCCGAGCGTCTGGTACAGTAACGCCTTTCCGCTACTTATCTCTTCCTGGGTGAAGCCAGACTTGCAGATTTGCAAGATGCTGACTTCATCCATCGTGTCGATGGCGTGTTGAATGAACGCCAACAACTCATTGGCTATGAGTTTTTCGGAACCCATAGCCATAGTGACGTGCAGCAGCAAGCGCCGCGCGGATCGCGAATTAAATTTAATTCAATACGGTAATGCGAGACACGTCCGTTTCCGAGCGCGCTTCATAAAACATTGCTATGCAAAACATCAACTATGCATAAGCGCAGTTATTATGGTGGCTAAAATAGGGAGAATGGTAACTAAGTAATAAATATCGTTTTAATCAATACTATTCTTTGCCATTATTTCTTTTCACCTAAAAAAGGGTGATCAAAAAGTACTTTGAAAAAAATATTTCAGAAAGAGCTGATCTTTTCCATTTGACTACAGTAAAACATTTTTTATTTGGACGTATAGTTTTTCCATACAAAAAAAAAAAACGAAAAACTTAAAGGAAAGCAAGCGCGTGACTTTTCACCTAATACTTCCGATTATACAATGCTGTTAAAAGGTTGCACGTGCGCGCTTTCCTATAAATGTCCGGTATTTTTTATACAGAAACTGTTAGTCAAATAAACGACGGGTTTTTTTTGTCGGATGGGGAAAGCTAGCCCTGTTTGTAGGGATGTTTTGTCCCAAAGTACTTTTTTGAACTCCCTGTCTTATGTGAATCAAATCTGTTATATTATAACACATAATTACCCAATAGCGGCAGCACTATCATAAAATTGCTTCTGGTCATGTTTTTTTAACACTTAACGAAATCAATGAATGTATGAAAATGACTAATTAAGTAGTACTTATAACTTGACTTAGGGTTATCTTAAAACCTTTTCACCATAATAACTATTGCTCATAAGGATTAGTACTAATCATACATACGATTTAATTTGCTTATTGGAGCCAAAATAATCACCTTTCATGTTTTTACTTAAACGGCCTCGAAATTGGATCAAAAGATGGATAGCTGCTGGTAAAAATAAAAAGGAAGTGATCAAATGTTACCTGAAATTGTAATCATAATTAAATCATTTTTTGCATTGTATAGGATTTAGCCTTTAGGACGAGCCTTTACCCGAAACTTCGTACGCGCCAAACTACCCTCCTTGCGAGAATTTAAGAACAATTCTTAAATTGTTCTTAAATTCTCGTAGTCGTTAGGGTTTGTCAGAAGCCATTTCGGCACCCTGAAATATCTGACATCTACCAACCAGCACCGGGCCAGCTTGGTGGATTACGGCCTGAACCTCCTCGTCACCCAGAGGAGAGACTCATAGCCCTGCAGTGGGCTAATTACATGGAGTTGTGGTGATGGTGGTGGTGATGATAAACAATTAGTTTTGAGTCACCTAACAATTTTAATAGAAGTTAAAAATTTTAGTGGTAATTTATATTTTAACTATCTTTGGAATCGGGATATTTACTCATGTACCTACCGTCGCGTCGTGATTATGGCGCTTGCAACGATCCCGAAATATCTAGAACTCAAAATAAAAAATGATCATGGTAAATATCCCGATCATAAAGATTTAACATTTTTAGGTTCAAATGTGTTATTTGTACGATTTTTTTATCGTTAAAATTTCAAACGGCTCTCAACCATGTTTTTAACAATTCAATTGTTTAGCTTACATTTATTATTTGATTTACAGTTATCTGGGTTAAAAACGAACGTGGAAAAGAAGTGCCTGTTGTAAATGGTTACAGCTTTTACTATCAGCAATCGAGTCGAAGTACATGTAGATGGCTTTGTTCGAATGGCAGCGGATGCAAGGCGAGGATAATAACCAGTCTTAATAGAACTATTCTTCATTCTTTCCTACGTCATTCGCATTCTCCTAGAAAGATACTAATTAAAGACGGAAAACTGATTAGAATGTAAAGATACTTTATAATTGATTGACCTATCTAGTATGTATTATTAACCATGACTACCTATGTTTTATTATTTGCATCACTTTGTTCAAATATTAACTTTTATCTGTAAGCCTATGGAACCTAAACTTAATTTAGGAAAACCGTTAGGTGTTCAAACCGAGACACCTAACGAGTGACTTACCTTGCTTACCATGTACGCGTACCGTCAACCTTGTACGACATCCACGACCACTATGTCAAGAATGTACGACTGAGAAGAAGAATAGAGCATCATTTGGTCTTACATTATTTTGAGTAATATTGTATGAAATATTGTATCGATTTAAAGGTTTAAAATTTATCATTTTCTTACATTGTTTTTGAAATATATGCCTCGAACATAGCTTATCCCTTTTTATAATATACCCTATACTAGTATCCGTCTAAAAAACAAAAATATGCGTGCTGGTACCTACACAGCACCGGGGACCAGAACATCTGAGACCTGAAAGTCTTTGTGATAAATTAACTTAAAATTAATTAGCGGTCATCCATCCTTGACAGCTAATCTGGCTAAATGTTGTTTAATGTACAATATTGAAACCACACGAAACATTACGCCAAAACGACTCTTTTTTAGATTTATACTTATACCTGATTCTTCAAATGGTTTTAGTGGTGTGGGCAACCCATTGCAGAACAAAGAAGGCAATTGCAGTAATTAATCAGTACAGCTACTACCACGACCAAAAGAATTCAAGGCGATGGTTCACGTGGCGCTGCACCGTCGGATCTAAGTGTCGCGCGCGGTTTACCGTCGACCGAGACAGAAACATAGTCCGAGCCAACTTGCAACATACACATACACACTCGCAATTTATTATCAGAAATGGAGTTTATATTAAATTGTAGATACTGTTTATAATTTAAGTGTTTTTGTACCGGTTTGCCCGTGATACCCCCTAGTTCTACAGCGCTGTTTCCGTAACACAAATCACATAAGCTTACATTTGTTTGCTGTGTTTGTTTGGGTAGTTATCTGTCTCTTATCAATTTAGCAGCTTTAACACAAAAACTCTGGTTTGTTTACTTTTTCAATGTGGTGAAGATTGGAGAGATTATTCACTCACGACTCAACTGTAAACGACCGAATTTAACATGTTTGTAACTGCTGCATTTCTTGTTTCTTCTTACTTAGGACTATAGCATCCTTCATAGTAATCCTTACAAATCTTTACATAATTTCAAGTTCAATATACAAGGTGTTCCTGTTGATTTCCCATAACTCTAGGATATTAATGGGACCAGGTAATAGATTAATAACATGTGAATATTTTTTCTATTTTTCATACAAAATAATTCAATTAAGTCAAAACATCTTATGTTAAATAACTTTAATGACAAAAATGACAACGTGGCATTTTCTTTCCCTTTTTTACAGGTACAGTTTGCATTGTATGCAACATTCCTCGACGTTTAAAATGTTTTTGTTGTTAATGGCGTCAGTGACACGCGTCTATTAAATTAATGTTAAAGAAATTATACAAGGGTGATAATTTATGAACTCATTACATTAACATTGATGATATCTTGGTAATTATGCACTTTTGGACCACATATTCTTTGGCAAAAAGTATTGTTTTTTAGTAACGAACAACACCTTAAAGTTATGGGAAATCAACAGGAACACCTTGTAGGTATATAGAATATTACGATCAGGAAAAGGGTTTTAAAGCAAGACACGATTACATCTTGAGTGACAATTTATTTACAAATAGAAATAGTTTATATAGTAAAATGTACGTGCATAATTAAGTTAACAATATTTGATTTTATCTTGGTATTGATTTTATCGAGCACGTTTGGTGAATAGGAAATAATATATTGATTCTCTGTGGGTCACGTCGGAGGACGCCACATAGAACATTCAAGAAAAGACAATTTTACTCACAAACGTGCTTAGTTACTACTGCAGGCCAAAGTCTTTGCACAGCGAGACATGGCATGTTCCAGCTCCAGCTCATCAAGCCCTTCAACCGAATCGAGGGTGCCGACTTCTGCCACAACCACGAGTACCACGACACACCCAAACATATAATCAGGGATGGAGTTTATATTGAAATTTGTAAAAAAAAAAACGTTTTTTTTTTTTTTGACATATATGTATGTGTATGGACACGAGTGACTGGTCACGAATGATCGATAATGGAACGCTTTGTATGTAATCTGGCTAAAATAGTATTTTATTTAATATTATAATATGTATTATATTATAATCGTGAAAACTCAAGACAAATTTAGATTATATGTGATTTCAGGAACTTGGCTTATCAGTGAACGAGGCAAATAATCTATGGCGGTTACAGTTTTTACGAAAAGCACAAAAATATATCTACTATTAGATGGGTGTGTACGAACAACATTTGCCCTTCCACCTTGAATACAAGCTCCGATGATTTTCAAATTATATGTGTCTTCGGGAAGCACACTCTTCCTCCATATGTCATTAAAAATGGAATATTTATAAAACTTTGAAAGTAACCTTCCAGCATCTTGTTTTAATGCTGCTGGACTGGACTGAGAGTGAACTCAGTCCCAGTAGAATGTGCCAGCTGCTTCTCTTCCCGGGCATACTGTAAAAGTCAGTTAAGGGACAGAGGTTTTATCGGAGTTTTTGCGGGTGACAGGCTAACTCCCTGTCATTGCAATACTCTCTTTCTATCAATATAATACCTCCAAATTTGTCAAATGTGACATCAGATGGTTATATTATAGCCTCAAGAGTTTTGCCTACCCCATTAGGGATACAGGCGTTAAGTTATGAAGAAGAAATTATGAGTCTGACATTTTTATCATAAATTTCAATGAGTAAACTCATTCATAATAAAATATTATCCTTAATCTTTTTTCTGTGCTTTCAATCAACATAAATCGTAAGTTTATGATTTTTATATTCGTAGCAGAAACATTCAAAGAAAATCCGTTACTTTTAACATTAAATTAAGAAGTGTTCACAAATAGAGCTGTTGATTGAAAACAAATGGACTTTGACAGTTTTGCATGATTTTGTTTGCTTTAAATTGTGCTACAGCACAGCAGAAATCAAAAGGTGATCAAAATCTATGATTTAGATTTAGGCTTAACATTGCTAAATTACACGAGCAAACTAAGGAAATATTTTTTTATTTGCATGTACTTAATTTCTTCTCAACAGTGACCATTATTTCACATAGAGATGTTCGATGCTTGCATGTTATAAATAATAATAATAATAAATAAATAAAATCCCCAGACAATCACAACTACATGGCCCTAAAATAAGCATAGCTTGTTTTATGGGATACCATGTAGCGAACAAGGGGGGAACCTAGAATATAAATACATAAATAGATAAACACCCAGACACGGTATTTTTTTTTTTTCTGGTTCCGTGCGGGGATCGAAGCCGCAACCACTGGCGTCTGAGGCAGATAGGTTTACCTCAACGCCAAAGTGGTCGTCACTAAATTATACGTTTAACTTAGTTGATTTTGTTCGTTTCATGAATGAAAGAAACGAACAAAATCACACACAAATGAACGACAGTTTGACTCCTATTATTTCAAAATGAACAACTTACTGCTCTTGAAACTGTTATTTTTCATTTATGACAATGGCGGTATTGTATTAAAGTGTGTTTTATTTACGCAGGTGATCAAAGTTCTTTTATATATTTTTATAATAAAGTTTACAAAATGTGTGCATATGTAGATTAGGGTAGCAACGGCCATAGTTTAACTAAGTATTTTTCTTATTTTATTCTAGTTTGCCCATAGAAAAAAATATTGCCTATAGAAAAAAAATATTTTTAAAGGGGAAATTCCGTCCTATTCGGACGAGTAAAATTCAGGCGAATCGTCCACTAACTCTGTTACAATGAACTGTTTAGCTAACTCTCATAGGTCATAGGTAATGTAATTTAAGTGTCAGGTCAGTTCTTTTGCTAAGAAAAGAAACGACTTATTTTATAGGTAACCTAGGTTGGTAATAAGCATTCTTAAAATAAGAAATATTTAATAAATAAATATTATAAATATTGAGTCTTATGAATTTGATATTTCATTTCAGTAATTTTGGCAAGGAGCTACAACGGCAAACCGATTTTAGTTGTAAACGACTACACTTTCTATGCAAACGGGCAGCACAAGACAACGACTTCTTGGCAGTGCACAAACAACAGAACTTGCCGAGCGCGTTTAACTACTGACAAAGACAACACTACTATCATAAGAGCTACATTGGACCATTGCCACGATCCCATTCAGTATGTCATAAGGGACGGAGTGCTCATCAAAGTGTAAACATAAAGGTAGTTATTTATCACATAATCTGGACTTAGCTCTGAGAAACGACTTCTTCCACACAACATGGGTCTAAACCTTTTGAATTTGAACCTTATAAAGTATGTAAGTTATTTATAAATTGTACCCATAACATTTTCACTCTCTCTAATTTTGAAGTACTAAATGTACACTTGTTTTATGTTATACTAAATGGCTTTCTTAATATTCATCTTCTTTTATAGTGGTGGTGGTGAAAAATGTAAAAGGGATATAAATACTTATTATTAGTGGTTACAGTTTCTCCCGTCGGATTAGCTGGAAGTGCACCAACCACAACGGTTTTTTAATAATGTTTTTAAGTTTTTTGCATTTAAAATGCTAAATTATTCTTAAATAAATGAAAAATGTGATAAATAAAAATCATTTATTTAAGAATAATTTAGCATTTTAAATGCAAAAAACTTAAAAACATTGTTGGGGGTTAATCCAACATATAGAATTAAAACTACGTAAACTTAAACTAGGATGTCAAATGTAAAAGAAAGACAAGTAAACTGTTGTAAAGTTGAACATGTAAATGATCTTATTCTATCTTAAATAAGGAAAGTAAAGCTAGGAAGTAAAATTTAAGTAAAGGTGCGTACGACCTTCACATAATACGCTATCGATTGCTATATCAGCGAATCTATCGATGCGATGTCACGATTGCTGTGTGAGCACATCAATTTACCTTAAAACCATGTACTTTGTACATACTGCCACACCTAAGTTACACAAAACAACTAAAACCAAAATAAACAGAAATAATGTAAACAAACTTAAGAATAAAACTTATTACATTATCTAAAATTCAATTAATGGAATATGCAGAGTAGATCGAAACTATTTTGGGATATAAGTAAATTTTAAAATAATGAAAGGAATGCACTAATGTGAGAATATTAAAATAGCTAAACTAACAAAATTAAACATTTAAGTAACCGTTACTAAACACGTAGGTATTAGAAATTAGTGTCAATTATCACTCTTTAGTTGCACTTGTTAACTGTCTAGTTTAGTGTCAAATTTCACTGATGGACCCGGTAGCTTTGCACTCTCTATATTAAACACGATAGGTCCCGGCGTTCTCTGTAGGTTTCTCTGCAATTCCGTGCTTTGTCTTCTATCGCTTCTGCTGTCTGATCTCTAAGACGTGATATCTCTTCGACGTGTCTTTATTAACCAGCACGTAATAAATATTATGCTCAGTAATACACTTCCGACCAAGGTGTAAATTATTATATAATGGTGCGTGTCGTGGTTTGATATAAAAGTAACACTGGATTGTTCCTTTAAAATGTCAATATCCTTCTGTAAATTTTGAAATATCTGATTGCGCGACTCAGTTTGAATCTTCGAATATGCTAGGGAGTTATTCATAAGCTCATTTAACGGCGATAATATAGGCATTATAACTTTATCATTCACGTATAACTGACTTGTGTATTCCTTATTTGCATACAAAATAAACCTATCTGTTTTTACAACGCATCCCTGACCTAGGGTAATACGTCCTTTCCCATGTAAGCGCTCTGTCGCCAGTCCGTCTGGACATAATATGCGTACTAAGCATTCTTCGCAGCACGCGTACAACCATGTGTTTTTATTGTTCAGCTTGACCCACTTATCAACACACTGCAATGTCTCAGTTTTGCAAAATGTATAATATTCAATAGCTTCAATTATTTTTAATTGACAAATGGATTGCGTTGGCTTCATACGGTATACAAGTTGATGTAAATGGCAAAGTAGTTTGTTTGTTGAAATAGTAAGGCACGCTGTTATATCGGATTGCTGTAGTAGAATGACCGTATCTTTGTTGATATCGAATGCAATGTACGTAGAGGCAGGTATAGCATAGGTTGCCATCTTCTTATTTAAACTTACTGGCAGACTTATCAACTTATTAAGCTCATACTTAGTGTTGCTTAGGAGTGGAATTAGATAGAATAAGATCATTTACATGTTCAACTTTACAACAGTTTACTTGTCTTTCTTTTACATTTGACATCCTAGTTTAAGTTTACGTAGTTTTAATTCTATATGTTGGATTAACCCCCAACAGTGGGCTTGCGGGCTTACCGCAATTGTGCTAATCTCTTATAAACGGAATATTACATTTATTCTATTCCGTATGTTCAACCGTACAAGGCAAACACTGTTCTTGGTCTTGAATAAAAAAATAAAACGCTGTGTATAACGAACAACCTTAATCTTTATTCATAATGGCACTTATGAAAGGCACTTATGTAATTGGTAAAGATGAACGCAATATACTCGAAAAAAATATTTTTTCAACACACTTGCTCGTAAAGTGAGCCTTATTCTATTGAATTTAGAACTATAAACTGGGCTATAAGTCACGTGTGCATAATATATTATACCCAAGTGCATAATATAATGAATCCTACAAAGTTGAATTGTACCTTAGTGCAAATTACATGCGAGAAAACAGAGCATATTTTATTGATCCGGGTTATACATTAAATATATGAGCGCGCGCGTCCAGGCGGTATTAACTTAGAGCCGAAGCAGAAGAAGTTTTGTCCTGGCCTTGATCCACAACCGTCGACATCTAGCATTAATTATTTAATGCCAAATCATTCCAGTGATTTGTCTATGTCGCCGACATACCTACACTCAGGACGAGCTGGCACTTCAAATAATAATGTAGAATATAAGTTTGTTAACTGTACCTTCAACAGCTGCTTCAAATAAATTTTATGACCAAAAAAAAAAAAAAAAAAAAAACAATGTTGGGGGTTAATCCAACATATAGAATTAAAACTACGTAAACTTAAACTAGGATGTCAAATGTAAAAGAAAGACAAGTAAACTGTTGTAAAGTTGAACATGTAAATGATCTTATTCTATCTTAAATAAGGAAAGTAAAGCTAGGAAGTAAAATTTAAGTAAAGGTGCGTACGACCTTCACATAATACGCTATCGATTGCTATATCAGCGAATCTATCGATGCGATGTCACGATTGCTGTGTGAGCACATCAATTTACCTTAAAACCATGTACTTTGTTATTAAACATATTATTAAAAAAACATTGCAATGCTTCACTTTAACTGGGATTCACAATTTCTGTAAAGAAATTGATCTCGGGTGGTCTTAGCTGCAAAGCTTATACCATTAGATGGAGCTACGTTAGCAATATAACGTAAAAACAAAAATGTGATAAGTAATTTCGAGGCGTAGCGCCAGGCCGCGATAGCTCAGTTGGAAGAGCACTCGTCCGGCAAACGAGAGGTCCCAGGTTCGCATCCTGGTCGGGTAATTTTTATTTATCACATTTTTCATTTATTTCACAACGGTTTTTGTTTCATTTAGATGTTTAGATTGAGGAACCACCTTTAAATTCATATAACTAGGTAGTGATATATTTTGCTGCTAAATAATGGTGAAATAAGAATTTAAAAACCAGATGTGGCTCCTCAATCCTTACGGACATGATTATCTGGGGATTTTAATTTATTATTTTTTAAAAAGCTTTATTTTTCATTTTATAATGCTTAATACAATTTTCCCAGCAGAAAATCGTATTTATTTGGTATTTTTATCTATAATATTTACATAGCTATTGTGATGTCAGTACAATAGGTATTACGGCATATAATAAGTTATTAAAGTTGACCAAACAATGATTGTAGTTTTAATAAGCAATAGCAAGCAGCAGCAGAAAGCACGTCTTCGTCGCCCATGGTCACAAACAAGACGATGAAGATTTGTGTGGACGGATACAGTTTACGCGTAGATCGCGCCGTTATTGATTGATTGAGTGTGAAGCCAGTATGTGTCTGTTTACGAAATAAAACAAGTAGTCACAGGAAAACTCAAAAAATATATTAATTCACATATTACTTATGTAAACGATTTATAAAAATTAATGTGCGCTTTAAAACACGCCATCTACCGTAACTTTATGCAACTAAATTTTATAAAAATATCGCCCCTCAAAGGACATTAGGCCTTTAAAACAAAATAAACAAGAATGTAATTTAAAAATAACAAATTAGGCTCTTTAATTTTAAGGTTTAGGTAAAAGACATAACTTTGTGATGGGTCGTTTGATAATAACATCCTTGGGTCATAGACAGACTCATGTTCGGAACGTGTAAATTTTATAATAATTACTTTATGATACTTATTTAGCGTTAATTATGTTCAAGAGCTTACAATAACTAAGATATAAAAATCGAACATTACATTTTTTTATAAAAATATAATAAAATAACGTATTTTTTGACAACTTGTCCCCCTTCTGTGGACTGTTCACATACGGGGCAATAATATTTCTATGCATTCTATTTTGGTTTCGATTAAAGATACTATGATATATTTATCGTTTTAAATATGTCACATTGTGACCTTTAATATTTTTTTAATTGGAAGTCATGAGTACCTTATTTCTGTAAAAAAAAATAAAGTAAGCATTAGGTTATGTGTTCGCGACTTTTCTGTGCACCTTAAAATTAAACCTTTATTACTATTTACTGATTCTACCACTACGAGATTATTATTTAAATAGGCAAAACTAAATATCTGTCACTCGGCTGGCCATTGTCAGACGAAGCGACGCCTGAGAGCTATTTAATAAAACGTACTTTTTTTGTTTTGAGTGATTTTGTCAGAGATCAGTGCAACTTTCCTGTTCCTTCTGATTTCCAGCTTTTTATGAAATGTTTTAAAAACACGCAGTCATAAGCGCGTATGTAGAGTATGTTCCAAATCCTCTTGGAGTGGTTTTCTAACCTCAAAAACAAAACGTTGCTGTTCATTACACACTCGACGATCCCTTCTGTGGACGTCTTTGCTGTGAACTTTCATGTCCACTGAAGATACTTTAGTCCACACGAGGGACTTTAGATTGAATTATATACAATTAAAATGCAAGAAATTTATTTACAAGTTTAAAACTACTAACTAATAATATATTATTGGTTTATTTTATAAATAATTTAATAAATAAAATTATTTATTTACTATAAAAATATCAAAATAATTGCTATTTAAGATGCTTTGAGATGGTCTTTTCTGTATTTAAATTTGCTTATGTATCTTTGCATTTGTATGTGTTCCTCAGTTTTGTAATTCAAATCAATTTGTGCTAAATTAGTGTTCTCTTAAATGTATTAAAATATTTTGTGTGGTGTATAAAGTTTGCGATTTTTCAGGTAAAATGCCACGTTCTAGTAGATCTCGGTTGAATTTGAACGATAAAGAGAAGAAAGCACGCAGGCGGGAACAAAAAAAAATGAGTATGCGTCGAGCTCGAGCCAAATTGGATGCTGTGGCTATAGAAAAAAGAAGAAAAAAAGATAGAGAGCGATATCACCGTAAAAACAATTAAAGACTTTACACCACGGGAACAACGACAAATTAGAAAAATGTGGCGGGAAAAATCCAAGCTTAGACGTGAGAAAGAAAAAATCAAAAAACGTACTGATCAATTACTCAAAGATACACTTCCCTCTAGCCCCTGTGTTATTCCACCTTTTCACGAATTTCATCTGGAAGAGCAGTCAGTGCCAGAAATAGGCGTAGATTACAAATTAAAAACCAATACCTAACTAACAGATTACACTTGTTAGAGAAAAATTTTGCTAAATATAGAATGAGAATCGCAAGACTAAAAAAAAAACAAACAGCAAAATAATGTCGCCACAGTTAACGTCAAACAAAAAATTTATGACTTTTTACTAGATGATGAAAACAGCAGACTTACTGCGGGGAAAAAGAAACAATTACCCGTCGAAAATTAAAAAAGCAGATACGTCTATTAAATGATATACTATTGAATCTGTACAAGTTATTTGTAAATAAATCGGGTTTATCAATTTCATACGAAACCATTTGGCATCACCGTCCTTTTTGGGTAATATTCCCTAAAGCCACATCTAGAAATACTTGTTTATGTCTGAAACATACTAATAAGGATTTCATAGTTCAAGCCTTATACCAAGCAAAGATTTTAAAGTATTCCTCTGCAACTGAAGTTTCCAAATCACTCTGTTGCAAAAACGAACTTAACGTATCTTGCTTGGAACGTTATTGTGTTCCATGTTCTGAAAAAAAAAATAAGTTATAATATTGTAAACGGTGACGACACGATAATTTATCAAAGATGGGTTACTAAAAATGTAAGTGCAATCGTAAAAGGGCAAGAAAAAATATTCAAAAACACTCAAAGAAACTGTAAGAACATCACAAAAGTTGCTCGTTCAGATTTTTAAAACCAACTTACCGTTATTTATGCAGCATTTGGCAAATATAATTAACCAGTACAGAGCAACCAGAAACATCAAAGAAAATCTCACCCCTTCAGAAGGCTTACTTCATATAGACTTTTCTGAAAATTACGCCTTTAAATATGGATCAGAAATTCAGTCAGCTCATTTTGGCGGATCAAAAGGCCAACTATCATTACATACATGCGTATATTATTGCACTGATTCTCATTCACCGCAGAATTCAATTAAAACGACATCCATTTGCACAGTTTCCGATAACTCATTAACTCATTTAAAACCCGTAATAAGACATATCAAGGAACTTACTCCTGATTTAAAAAAATTACACATTTTAAGTGACGATCCTTCAACGCAATACCGGAATAAGACTATGTTTCACATGATAGTGAGTTATATAAGCAAAATTTCTGATACAGATTCAATAACGTGGCATTTTTCAGAAACAGGCCACGGGAAAGGTGCGCCTGATGGCGTCGGTGGTTGTGTGAAAAGAATTTGTGATACTGCCGTTGCCAACGGTAAGGACATAATTAACATAACCAACTTTGTTGATTGCTTAAAAGAACGTCGCAAGGGTATTCTTGTTATTCCAGTACAAGATTCAGATGTACCTGAAATACAAAACATAGCAGATGCAGCCAGGCTACGCCCTTTTAAAGGTACTTTTAAAATTCACCAATTTTGTTGGTCCATAAAATATCCTAATTTACTTCATGCCAGAAGACTAAGTTGTGTTTTATGTGCTAATAATATAAGTTGTCCTCATTTTCAAATTGTTAAGATATTTATTACAGAACAAATACCTGAGGATTCAGTTGATTCTTCTTCAGAAACTGTCTCAATAAGCCCAGTTATTTCTTCTCACAATACTGCATCTGCTTCGACAATATCTGGGCCTAAAACACCGCAATCATTCGAACTACATATGGAAACATCATTGCCGTCACTGTTTGCAAGTCAGAATACTCCGCTTACTCCAAAGAAAAGGCTTAACTTTCACGACATTTTCTCAGACACTTTTGATTCTTTAACATCGCCGAAAATATCCATGAGACAACCGGCAATGACAAACAACAATTTAAAAGAAATCTCTCTGCTAAAAACAGCTGAACCCTGTCCAAGTCCATATTCTGATTATTATAGAATATGGACAGTGATGAGGAGAATTTACCACCTACGTTAATCACCAGTAAACGGCCGGCATTTTTGATGATAGCTCCGATTCTGACTCACCGCCAAAGATAGCCAATGGATCACCTTTCTATTTGATTTAATTTTAATTACATTAAATACATTTTTTATTTATTATTGTTCTGTGGACAAACCTATTTTCTGTGTACAACTTTGTTTTGTTAAAATTTTGATATTGAAAGTTTTTAAATCGAAGATTTTAAAGAAGTTTTTATAATCATAATAATAAGTTTATTAATTTTAAAGCAAGCAAAAATATAGATCTCATTTCTATTAAGAATAATTTTAGGTTTTTGGTTAAACATGTTCCTTCCTGTGGATTACCTGTATTTTCTGTAGACAACAACAATGTTAAGAATCGATCTGATTTCTTATTTTTTGTTGATATCTTTAGTTGTATCTAATAAATAAATACAATTTTGAAATAAATCTTGACTTTTTTCATATTTTTTTTTCTTACTCCATTTTGTGTATGACCCCCTTACACTTAAGACTCACACCTCTAATCAAACCATCAGATCCTGAATGAGTTTGAAGAACTCTACCTAGAAGCCACTTCTATATATTGTTGTGAACACTAGCCCATTTATTTCTATTTTGTAATTCTAGACTCCACCCTTTCCAAAAATATTGTTATTTCTGTTGTAATAGAAGCCATCTTTGTAGGTAAGGAACATTAATTTCTAATAAGTGGTCATCTGATGTGATATTAGTTGGCTCACCAATTAAAGAATGGCCTGGTGTAATGGCACACTGTCTTATCATAGAGAGGTGTTAATGGGCGAGAGTTCAAACATGATTCTATCTGACAAAGTAAGGTGTGATACTCTTCAAATGTTAGTTTTGTATCATTTAGTGCACGGGATAGATGTTGTTTGACAGATTTTATATTGGCCTCCCATAAACTACCCATGTGAGGAGCTCCAGCAGGGTTGAACTGCCACTCAGTGCCATGCTGAGCTAAGGCTCCAGCAATCTCGTGTGGTAAGTTTCTTAACCATTCTATATGAGATCCCTTAAGTAATTTGCTAGCTCCTACAAAATTTGTTCCACAATCACTAATTATTTTTTTACAATAGCCTCTACGGGCTGTGAAACGTCTAAAATCAGCTAGGAAAGCTTCTGAACTTAAGCTTGTGACTAATTCTAAATGAATTGCTTTAACAGCTGTACATACAAATAAAACAATATAAGTTGTACATGTAATTATTTGTTTTGATGCCAGTGGCGAAGCTCTTGGTTAGTGGTGCAGGTTTATTCTGAGAGAATATTGGTTTTACAATTTCCAATTCGCAAACCTATGTTCTAAAAATTGTGCTAATTCTTTCCATGTTGGTAAGTGATCAGATGATTCTATTTTCTGTTCAAAAATTTTATGTGATTCAGGATCAAGTTTTTGAAAAATGTAAAATACAATTAAATCATCCCAAGAATCCTTAGGTAAGCCAAGACTCTTTAGCACAGCTAGACACTCAGTAGTCACGTCTAGAAGATCGCGTATGTTTTTTGCATGCTATGTTAATTCGTTGACTCATTAGTTTTGAAATATTGAATATTATGTATTGACTATGTTACGTTTGTTGTCATATCTCTTGTTGATTATCTCCCAAATTATATCGTAATTAACATCCGACACATGTATTTGCTTCAATAAATTTTCTGCTTCGCCTCTTAAACTTGACTTTAGGTATTGGCATTTTTTTACTTTGCTGGGTGACTTGACATGTACAAATGATATGAACAAATCTCTAAATGATAACCATTCTTTGTAATCGCCCGAAAAGGTGTTGAGATGAATTGGTGGAAGCTTTGTTGTGATGGTGTTTTGTGGTTGATCTATGAATTCATTATCTTTCGGTGTGCTGTATACTGTCTTACTATCCTCTATGTCATCTAATTTTTCCTTAAATCTTGTTTTCAAATCAAGGTATGTTTCAAAGCAATTTTCAAAAATGTTTCGTGTGAAGTACTCGGATTGTTTAAGCTCTGGCCCAGCACTCAAAAGTGAGTTGTGTTGTTTGTCAAAAGATTCCCAGAACTTTTCTAACACCTCTAGTCGAGTATCAATAAACCCTTTAGTTAAACGATCTCTACCCGTTTTTTTTCAAATTAATTAAAATTAATTTGTTAATCCAAGATTTTATCCATGTTGAATATTGTATAGTTTTTTGTCTTATAAGTCTAGTACTCACGGATACCAAGATATATGCAATCCAAAGAGGATTCAATCAAAATTCACAAAAACACTCACTGACACTTTTGGACCTTTTATTATTATCAGGTAAAGCACTCACTGCACTTATAGATTAACTTCAATTACAAATTCGCTTTCTATTCGATATAACTGCAGTTCATTTTATTTATTTACTGATAAAATTAACTTTGAATTTAGATTGATAAACGTTATCACTCAGTCACTCAATTAACTGTTCTGTTATCACTGCATCCATTTAAAAAAAAAATATCGTTTGACTGTGTGGGGTGTGGATAATGTATTTGCTGCCGATGGCCTTGCGTGCACGATCCATGCACAGCCACCCGTGTGTTTGTTTTTTAAGCGTCACGAACCGATTACTAATCCGGCTCGAGGGACCAAATGTTTACGAAATAAAACAAGTAGTCACAGGAAAACTCGAAAAATATATTAATTCGCATATTACTTATGTAAACGGTTTATAAAAATTAATGTGCGCTTTAAAACATAATCAGCGCCATCTACCGTAACTTTATGCAACTAAATTTTATAAACAGTGTCTGTGGACAATATTTTCATTTAATGCGTTGTTTTGTTCAAAAACGTTTTGTTTGCTTTTTGTTATGCTTAGTAAAGTATAACCTACGTTCTGCTAAAACTCTCAAGGTAGACATAAAACTGGTAGCGTTAGATTCTTCCAAATAATAAAAGAACTAGAATACCTAATAAAAGAATTACCTAATAAGTCTCCGGGCTCTTCGGTCAACAGAGCTGGTATTTGGTAGAACCATCCCAAAGATAACTACAGTACTCCATGTACGATCACACTCAATATTGTTGAATCGTGTTTGGATCACATGTTAATAAGAGCGCCGTCTTCATTAATCAGCTCAGCTGTCATTAAAAATAAAGTGTCTGACCATTATTACGTCGCGGCGTCTATACTGTGGAATTTTAAGCAATGTAAGTGTAATAATAGTCTGCCAATATTCGAAACCCCGTGTGTTCTTGACAACAAGCTAGTAATAGAAACATTACTCAAAGTTAACGTTGAGGAATTACTTAGCATAGAATGTCCAGTTCGATTATATGAGGCTTTTTCAAGTTTATTCATAAAAATATATCATGAGTTTTATATGATAAAAAACATTAAAATAAATTATAGCGATAGAAATAATAAGGTGTGGATAAACGATAATTTAAAAAATATGATAAAAAGATTAGACTACACTAGATGTAGGAATAAATGTACCAAAACAATACTTAAATGTAAGATATGATAAACTAAGTATAATAAACTGGAATAAGAATATTTAAAAAATATGGGATAAGATAAATAGTCTACTAGGTAGTATAAAACAATCCTTAGATAAAATAATAATTAGTAATATGAAAAAGCAAGGTAGTGTAAAAGATATCTGTGATAAGTTTGCGGAAAGCTTCGTAATCAGGTTAAACACTTATGTTCAAAACAATTTTTAGAAATAAGTAGCTACGTCAAGCTGTCGGATGTTAGCATGAGATGGCAACCAGTCAGCGCTTATAAGGTAAAACGTGTTATATCAAAAATAATGCACCTGGAGGTGATCTCGTGCGGATGTCTGACTTAAAGTTCTTAATTATCAAAGTAAGCCCAGTTATGGCAAACATGATTAACCCGTCTGTAAAGCATCACACAGTTCCATAAAAATTAAAATGACGAATTTGCATGCCATATTATGTGGTGAAATATGAATGTTCTAGTACTTATAAGTAATTTTTAGGATCTTCTTGTACCATATTTTTTTGCAAATAAATGTTTGATTTGATTTGAAAAGAGGTTATAATTCGACCCATTCATAAAAAAGGTAAGCGTAACGTTTATATTAACTACCGGCCCATAGCTGTACTATCCAGCCCTGACAAAATTATTGAAAAATACATAACTGACTAACTTAGCAATTTTATACAGTCAAATCAAGTCGTAAATGAATGCCAACATGGCTTCCAAAAAGGCAACAGCACTAATACTCTACTTTCGAATTTTACTACCGAAATAAATAGTTACCTAAATGAAAAGAAATTAGTGGTTGCAATATTTTGCGATTATACAAAAGCCTTTCAAACTTTAGATAAAAACACCTTATTAAATGCAATGATCGAATGCGGTGTGGGTCAACCACTAAACCAATGGTTTCGTGATAACCTCACATCGCGCCACTTCTCTGTCAGGGTCGGGGACACGTTCAGCGAGACGACGGGGTTGAAGTACGGAGTACCGGAAGGGTCCACGTGTAGACCCATTTGCTACTTATTACACGTCAACAGCTTATGTAGTGTGTTATAGTACTGCCCAGCTCATATGTTTGCGGATGATCTCTGCACGGATAATGCAGGTACAGACCTGGAAGAAACGTGTCGTATGGTCCAGAGAGATGTCGATGCTGTAGTCAAATGGTCTCACGACAACGGCATTGTGTTAAATACAGACAAAACTAAACTGCTCGTCCTATACTCACCTTACCTCCGTCCTGCTGAACCGTGCTCTAGTTTATTTACTCATAATTTCAGTTGCCTTCATAATCACTTTGTTAATTGTCAATGCAAACCTATAGAAAAAGTTAATTGTGTTACTTACCTTGGTTTAAAAGTCGATAATAACTTCTCTTGGTCCCACCACATAGACTATGTGATAAATTTTATCACTTAAGCTTTAAAGTTCCCTTCTCGATTTTAAAATGTCTATATTTTTCCCTAGTTGATAGTATACTGAGTTATTACACCCGCGCGCTGTCCTCCTCAACTTCACTAACCATCAGGGATTAAGGTCAAAGAGGAACAAAAGCCTGACGTTTACTGAAATGTATGGATTGATTTTATTTTACTAACCTAACCTAATATCTAAAATACAAGAAAAATATGGAAACACTTAGATTATCAGTTTGGATACTATAATTTATTAATTTTGCATCTCTTGTTATTACATTTTCAGGAAAGCTTGTGAAAAATGAAAAAGGAAACAATATTTTGCTGGTGGATGGCTTTACTTTTACCTTTCACTACAAAAACAAGAACACAACTGTATGGAAATGCACGAATAACAAAATTTGCCGCGCTCGTGTCACGACACTCACTAACTACATGACTGTCAAATCTAAGTTCTACCACACTCATGCCCCGCCTAAGTATTTTATTCGAAATGAAGTACTTTTTCGCTTCAGGATTTGATTTAAGCTTAAATATTTTGTATTTAAATTTATTCGAATTTTATCTCCTTTATGTGCCACGAACCTAGCTATTAAGAATGTTTTTTACTAATAAAATATGGATGTATTTCCAAAATTTAAATTTATGATTATTAACTATGCTATCGTGTCAATAATAGATCAAATTAAATACTTAACAAAAAATAAATGATTTGATATGTTTGATTTTTTAGAACATCGATCAACACTAAGATAATATTAATATTAGTTAAAATCGTAAAAGTTAGTTCTGTAAATAAAGTTAATAAAAGAAAATCCGCAGACAAGCACACCAACTACATCGCCCCAAACTAAGCAGAGCTTGTGATATGGGATACCATGTAGCGATGTGTGCAAAAAAAATGTATGGGGTCTGTGTCAACCACCTAGAAAGTTTGTCTACATCATAACGATTCTAGAATAGAGGCAAACCATAAATGCGAATGGTAGTAGTAGTAGTTATAGGAGTAGTTATATTCTTGGTTTTTTTTATTTGCAAACAAACGTCCTATACGTTTGTCTTCCATGCCACGTGATGGAAAGTGAGCATGAAGATTATGGTGTTATACGTTCATCCACGAGAAACCTATTCACTCGACACCCTAAAAGTTCCAGGACTGTAGTGGTCAGGAAAAACACACGCAAGCAGATTGGTCCACACCTTGGCAATCCGTACCAAAAAGGAACTATCGAAGCGTTTTGTTCGACTTCTTGGTAAATCCACTATATAGGGATGGAAGTTCTGTCTGCGTCTGGTAGTCCGGTGGTAAAAAGGAGTGGTTTCAATTTGGTCAAATAGAGCATTCGCGCACTCACCAAAATGTAGCCGATAAAATACTGTCAATACCTACTGGTTTAAGTCAGTCAGTTAATTATTTTGATATTTTTTTCTTGTTTGAAGCAACTGTTAGCATTATCTGAATATTTTTAATAATAGTAATTGTTAATTATGTACTCTTTATATTATTTTATCACGTTTCAGATGCAAAGTCACCACAATTTGTTATATCGCGGAAGGGTCGAGAGAAGATAGTAGTTGGCACTTATAATTACACCGTGAAATCTGTGTCAGGAATAAAGAAGAGGTGGCACTGCTCTACCCACCACGGAAAGGGATGCAAAGCCATAATTTACACAATTGACTCAGAAATAATAAGAGCTAAGAATGAACACAACCATTAAATTGATAGTATAATTTATATTGAATTTTTAATTTATGGGGCCTTTACTTTAATAAAGAATTATAATCCCCCGACTGAAATGATTTATGTGACGAGAGATAATTAACGTGAAAAGCTTTTTTAAAAGTTCACTTGATCTCACACAGAGTCGGTCATATTATGAACAACATACCTACTATTCGTTTTCATAGCACTTCCTACGCTTACCTATTCGGAGATGTAGATGTCGCAATAACATAGGTATTCAACTCCCTATGAACTTTATAAGAAGAGCAAGAAATTCCGTCTGGGGCTACCATTTAATGAATTCGTTTTGTAGTTTTATATTGAAATTTAAAATATTGATGGCAGCCCTCGACGGATTTTCTTGCTCTTCTTATAAAGTTCATAGTAGTTACCCATGTAGTTTATTTAAATACATAGTGAAGTATTATAATAAGTATTTACAACTCAACTTTGCTGGTGGCTCAACTTTGCTGGGGCTTTGTTGTAACGTAACTCGATATCATATTACGTAGAATGGTTTGTGCAAACTAATGTTACCATTCTTCAAAACCACTTTAAAGATTAATGGTAACATGCAGCGCCCCCTGGCGAGTTGTTACAGTAACACCTATCTAAGAACATGCACCAATCAAACCCAAAGCGATCACTGAAAGCCACATTTAAATCGGACCAATGGTTTTGCAGAATTAATGGTTGTTATTACAAACAAATGTTTACTGCAGCGCCCCCTGATGAGTTGTTACCGCTACACCTATCTAAGAACATGCACCAATCAAATCCAAAGCGATTACTGAAAACCGCATTTAAATCGGACCAGTGGTTCTGGAGATAAATGGTAACATTGGTTTGCACAAACACACAAACACCCTCTCACCCCAAACGCATATACCGTCTTCATTCCATCGTGGGTGAAAAGGTCGAGGAAGTATAGTAAGTACGAATAAGTATTCGTTCTTACACCAAGCGATAATCTTAAACTACTCAGAATTACACAGTATCTAAAATATGGGATATGAATAAAATATGAATTGTCTTAATGGGCATTGTTCTTTTTTGTTAACTATTATTTTTATTATGTTTTTATAGGTTAGGTAATAATCTTTAACCTATTTTGAGAGACTAATTTGAACAGTTTTAATTTTTAGTGTGTTTATAAATTTATATTGATTTCATTAAATTAGTACGTAATGACGTCATCAGTGACATTAACTTCATGAACATGCGTCAGTTAGTAAAAAACATTAACTGTGTCTGTGTCAAGGAACACTATACTCAAGAGAAGAAGCGCCACTTCATACAAAAGAAATTACCCCGTCAAAGAAATAGTACCTGCTAAGTGGGGTCGGATAGCGCTGGTGTCGGCTTTTTTGAGCTGGCGGGAAATTTAAAATTCATGCATTCTCTTTATGGCGGGAGATTTAAACTACCACGAGATTGGCTAGGTGGGGTTCCACTTTCATTGTGTAATATTATAATTTTATTCTTAATAAATTTTACCTCGAGCAACAGTGTAAATTTTAAAAATAATCATGAAGCACAAAAGCGACAGCTAAATATATTGCTCGAGGCAAAATACAACATCTTCAATAAAACAAGAATTGAGAATTTTTCAATATTTTTAATTTTTTCAACAAATGTTTGGTAGCCGACTCACTGTAGGATTGTCTTTGAGCCACAGTTGGCTCTTACAAGCAAAACAACCACAGCTATTTTCCAAAGGATCTTTGTTGATACTCCTTACGGCTAGTCTTTCAATTTTATTTCTTTTATTGGGTTATCCCACAGTCGTTCATAACCATTTAATAACTTGAGTCAGCCCAGTTGTGATGGTGGTTTTCTTTTACATCCTATAAACTCAATATTCCTTATAATTGTTTTTCACTGGATGATAAATTCCTTATGTGGACTACTGGCTGTCCAATTAGTTTTAAATACTTGTCCATCTTCCTTGTGGAGGTGAGGTGGAGTTTAGTAAATCGAATAAATTATTGAAATGTATGAGGAATGTGGCCGTTGCAATGGTTACCGCAGGCATTTATTCTGAAAAAGAACATGTAACTATGTGCACTTTGTCAAAAATCTCTCTACATATGCTGATCTCTTAAACTACTGGTTTCTCATAGATTGTAAAGAAATGTAAATTGAATATGAAAACAATAAAATCATTATTGGAAATTATACAAAATTTTATAATAAATTACAGCTCAAAATATTTCAAAGTATTTTGGCATGATGTTAATATCTATTTTAATATTTATTTGCATTTTATTATTAATATGTACTTTACAAAGAGTAGAACTATAAGATATAGTCATAATTTATTTGAGTTTATTTACTTTTTTTTGTTCAAGCTACTGCTGTATAGGGAGGATATCATGGATGGGGCTTATTTACTGGGCTGTAATAAATATATGTATTTACGTTTATGTGTACTGGTACTAAGATAAATATATATAATTGCCGATAGAATGATCAAAGTTTAACTTACTTGTTGATGCTTTTGTATATACTTATGCCCATTGTCAAAATATCTGGGTGGCCAATTTCACTCGCATTTTCTTTTTCATTGGGTTTGATATGACGCTTTGATAGGTATGGAGTGAACACAAAGTGTCGATTAACATAGTCAAGTTCAAAGAACTGTTCAATATGCTTCCAAGGATAACTCTCCATACAGGGTATAAACAGGTGCTAACACAACGTAATACACAATACAACGTATGTAAGACTTCTGCTAAAGTGAATACGTAAATCTAATTGTAAGAAAATAAAACCAAAAGTCGAAAAGGAAATACAATCAACACAAGCAACAAAATCTCACAAAGAAAACGTAAATAAATATGGCCGGTCGGTCGGTCGGTAATGGCCGCCGTCATTTGTTGCCATAAAAAAATGTTCGAAAATCCGCCGATATACTAACCTAATATTTAATTTAATGTTAAAATTAATCTTAAGCTCCAATATTTGAATAAAATTAGGTATATTTTTTTATAGCATTGTTAATCAAAGAAGTTTGATAATAATGTCACTGTTTTTAAAAGCAAATCACGAACTAACGAAACTATAATGCAGCGATTTGCGCCAACAATAGCAACACTTAATCCAGATCAACTATCATAGATTTGTGTCTGTGTGCGTAATGTGTGTACATACACGAAAGTGATCATGCCCTGGTCTGTGTGCTAAAGTTATGTAATGTCACCAAATGGATTGTAAACAAAAACATTTCGAAAATTGATTCAAATCAACATTTTAAGCGATTTGATGCTGTCAAGGTTATATAAAGGTCAAATTTATTTAGTTATTTAGGACAAAACCTAGTACTGTAATATACATTTTCACTCAAATAGATAGAAAAAGCTTTTGTCGAGATATTTTCACACATTACGTACGAACACAACCTAATTGATGGGTTGATTGATATGCATGCATTGCGATGCAAGAGATTAAGCTACGAGAAGGGCTCCCGCACTGGGAGGCGGAGTCAGTACAGTTAGGTGCGACAACGAGTGCAGCGAGGAGGAGTGTGTTAGGTTGCACATAGTATTACTACACGTGCGCGAGCCGAGCGAGCAAAGCTAGCGGTGTCGTAGCAGCGGCCGGCGAAGCGCCATATACCTGGTCAGCAATTAATTTATAGTCAACCCTGGACAATCCCGACATGGTCAAGAGTCAAACGTTTAGTCATCGAAATAACGATGGTCATAATGCATGCACATTTTATTTCTATCTTTGAAAATCAGAACAATTGACATTTAAGTATCAACCTATTATTGAAGCCAAAGATCGGTAAATATCGATATCAACTGGATAACTGCATTTGTTGCTGCAATGTTAAATTGAAGTTATCTCACAAAGTCTACGCGACTTCGGTCATTTTCTGTACTTGCCGATTAGAGTTTTGGCAAGTTTTCGTCATACAAACTAAGCCAGTTCAGTTTGCACTTTCACTCTAATGGCCTTTGTAAATAAGTGGTCAGGACCCCGTAGCTCAGTGGTAGAGCGCCGGAATGCGGGAGATATTGATTTGAGTCCCAGTTGGTATTGATATTATTTACTATTTTATCCATGAACTTAATATTTTAGCATTATAAAATCCAAAAAATCTTTTTAAATGTATGTTCTTCTTCTTTAGGTGCCATCTCCTATCGGAGGTCAGCGATCATCATGGCGATTTTAACTTTATCGACGGCCGCTCTAAACAATGACCGAGTGCTCATCCCGAACCATTCACGCAGGTTTTTGAGCCAAGATGTTTTGCGTCTACCTGGTCTGCGGTGTCCTTGTATTATCCCCTGTATTATAAGCTGCAAAAGTTCATACTTCTCCTGTCTCATATGTTATACTGTCAATTAGACACCTGTCACGTCAGTTTCAATTAGACGGCATTCAACTTAACCACTCGTGACCATCGTGACAAAAAAAGCAATATTCTTAAGTAACTGAAAAAATGTGATAAATAAAAATAACCCGACCAGGACTCGAACCTGGGATTTATCGTTTGCCGGACGAGTGCTCTTCCACTGAGCTACCGGGGCCTGGCGCTACGCCTCGAAATTACTTAGGTAACACGTTTTTGTTTTTACGTTATATTGCTAACGTAGCTCCATCTAATGGTTTGCTTTGCATAAGACATGAAAAAAGCAATATGCTATAAATCAATTTGAATGCGTTAACAGACGTTTAATACTAGTTACAGTTCAAATGGTAAAAGCCCTTTAAAGTAATAAAAAAATTTAACTTTTAAAACGTTACCAAGGCGATAGATTAATTGATGTATTAATGAAGTTCTACATAAGTATTATGAGCCAATAAAAACATGACATATTTACAGGTGCTGAAGTAACGTGGGCTAAAAACTTAAGCGGGAAGCCAGTACTTGTTATTAACGGTTACAGCTTTACCTTACAAAGAAAAGGCAAAAAATCTGTGAGATGGATATGTTCTGCGGGCAAGGGGTGTAAGGCCCGCGCGTTTGTCATACAAACTAAGCCAGTTCAGTTTGCACTTTCACTCTAATGGCCTTTGTAAATAAGTGGTCAGGTCGTAGTAATGTAGACTTACTAAATCAATGTTCGAAAAATTTAGTTCTGGAGTCATACAAAAACTATACATTTTAAAATTTAAAATAGACATACGGACAAGCATCGCACCTTCAAGAACTGCTCCTTCGTTACATGAAGATGCAAGCAGGTGCAGTGGCAGCCTTGTGTAACTCTATAACGTACTTTAATTTGAAGTTCGATTCACAGTTACAACATCTTAAATACAATTCCTAGATTTGTTTTTTTTTAATTCAATATCATTTTTAACGTCATTAAAAAATCGCAGTAATATGACATTTCATATAATAGTTAAAAATTAAGTTTAACAATTTCTAGGCTGATCGATAATAAACACACCTAAACTTAATCAACAGGTAAAATTTTAAAAACGCCCTCCGGAAAGCAAGTTTTTCTAATAAACGGGTACACATTCTACACGCATGTTAAAACTGAATCAAGGATAAGATGGCGCTGCACCGGCTGCACCAGTCACAGATGCCCCGCGTGCCTCACCACCTCACTGGATGCTGATGAGGTCTACCGCAGGAGACTGGATCACAACCATGCCCCGCCTCACTTCATGGAGCGTAATGGTGTGCTGTTTAGACTCGGAACCTAAAAGTTTAAATGCTTTAGTCCATTCAAAATTCATCAGACTTTTTAGAGAAAAAAACTAATTTATTGTAAACGTTCCTCCGAAAAAAAAAATTTTTATAAAACTTTCTGTAGCTTCTGTTTTGAATCACACTGAAATCACTGCAATCACACTTGATTTGCCAAACACCTATTTAAAATTGAAAAGAACATTGAATTTGGACCTTAAGTTTTTTTACAATAGATGTTTGAAGGAGTAAAACTGGATTTTGAGAATAAAAAGGAATAATCCCAAATATTTTAAAAACGGTATACTTTTCGATTACATGATTTGGGAAATAATCTCTCCTAAGTTGTCTTAAGAGATTTCGGTCTAATTACTAATAATCCTGTATAAAGAATACATTTAAAATAAAATTAATAATATCAAAAGCATATTACAAACATAATTATGTTAATTGTATTATCATGCAATGCATTGTTTCGACTGCAACTATCACTTTATGTGCACTTTCGGTTTTCCTTTTATTTTTGACTTTTATCGCATCACCTCGATTCTACTACCTCTTGAGACCCGAGCAACCCGAGGGACTCGGATTTTCAAAACAATGTGTATTATTGCTATATTATAATCAAGATTTGCGCTGAACTTAAGATTTCCTTCGACTTCAATGTTAATTAAACTAACAAAAACAAAAATTTAGTTCAATAACCTTTTAAATATGGTTCATGGCTATCTAGTCAATCTATTAATAACAACTAGACGGTATTACATAGGTACTGAAATATCACCGGCCAATGGCTCTAACACTATGGAATTTAGTTTGTTAATAATTGAGATATATCCAAAACTTTGTAAATTATAGGTATTTCAAAATAAATATTTTATGTTTTATTTTAAATGTTTTGTGTTAACATCAAATGACAGTGGTGCATCAAAGTTTAATTTTTATTTAAGAACTCAAATTTGAAAAGTTTTACTGTGAGGCATAGCATAGCTACAGTGAACTAGCACTTGATCGTCTACTTCATGTCACCTACTTACTAATAATGACTCTGTGATGATTAGGTACATTGGTAATTTTTTCATTAATATTTTTTACAGATTCAGGAGTTGAGTTTCTATAATCGCAGTGAAGCAGAGATTTAATTAAGTTTGGAAAGTATAAGTTCTGCGTCGGCACAATCAAAACGGCCGTCAACGTTGGGTTTGTTCCACAGTACTTTTTCAAAAGTTCTCAATCTCCAACTCCATCTCCAACACCATCTCCATCTCCTTCTTATCCAACGCCATCTCCATCTCCTTCTTATCCATACAACAGCATGAACGTCATGCTCCTTCAGGCGGCATGGCTAGCGGTAGCGACGGGTGTCGGGTCACCCTCTTCCCTAAAATATGGTTGAGGAGGGTGATGGCTGGTGCTTGCGTTATACTAGTGAACGGGTGCTGCTAGCGGTGACAGGTCGTTTTGCTGAAGAGTTACTTTTTGAATTTGACTCTGACTTCCCCATCTCCATGTCCACGTCCGTGTTTATATCCCGTCTCTGTCCACGACTATCCTCATCTCCATCCACATTATCTGTATTATCTCTCACCTCTATCGCTACATCTATCTACTTCAATCTTTACCTCTATATCTATGTCTACGTTTCTCTCTAGTACTTGATTGCCTAATGTAAAAATATGATAGTAGACTCCAGAAGAGCACCAACTCGTTCATGGGTGTACGCTTTTATAATAAAATTCCAAAATATTTAAGATTAAGCCTTCGATAGATTTAGGGATAAGACTTATATAAAGTTTTACTACAAGATATCCGGATGCAAGAAGATGGGATTCCCTGGTTGTTGATTGTTATTGTATATTTTTAAAAGATGATTGCTGTTGAGTTTCTTGCCACTTCTTCTCAACAGATCGACTTTCCGAAGTGGTGGTAGATTCAGTTCAATTTGTAAATTGTGTGACTTACTTCAAATGTATTTCAATACTTACGAAATAAAGATTCTTCTGACTTTTTTGACTTTTTGCCACCGTCTAGCAACAACTGACTGGGCAATATTTTTAAGAATATAAAAAAATAACTGTATTTAAAAAAAGAGTAAGTGCGTATAATTTACTATTTGGTGTCAAAATTCTAAATGTCTAAAAATATCTTCGTTGACATTTTTTTCAGGCAGCGGTACATAATCACCGTACGTTGTTGGTTTTTGTCCATATTTTATTGATTTTTACTATTGCAAGCATAAAAGCGAATCTTGCAAATACAATGACTAAATTAAGTTAAACTTTGCATGAATAGGTATGGTCAGATATTTAAGAAAATTAAAATAGATAACATCCAAAAATGTACTTATACATTATATGCATGTATAAGACATTTTTGATCCACCTTGATATACATTTTCTTCATAAAAACAATATGTTTTGTGATATTAGATTCTTTATTTGAACTACGTTACTTACCGTATATGAGTCACGTTATATTGTAAGATGTTGTTTCTTAATCCGTTTGATGCTATAGCAGACTGTAAAGCTATCCTGGAATAATTTTTAAATATTATATTTTAGCAATCCCGCTCCGAGAAGGGCCATATGCGTTCATCATCAACGGGTATCGCTTCTCCAAGATCTCCCACAACCGCGTGAGCAGCTGGCAGTGCCGCACGTGGCGCCGGAGTCGCTGCACGGCGTTCCTCATGACCTGCGACGGCGCCGTCGTCAAGTCCGACCTTCGGCATAGCGCAGGCTGCGTGCAGATGCAAATGATGTAGCAGAATCTGAAAACCTATTTACCTCAATATTGCTTCCTTCTATATAATGTACTGCTTTGAGTTTTGGCTCGTGCTGTGAAAGCTTTCTTATGGAGGGTTTCAATAATCAACTGACTGTCAGGAGTAAAAGTTACGGCCAAAGACTTGTACGTAAAAAAATTGCATTTCACAATCCCTACAAGCTACGAACATCCGTTTACTGACAGATATTGATACACCAATTAGGATATTTTCCATAGCAAATAGTTACGAATCGTTACTTACATAATAAGATCCTATGAATTATAATAATCGTGCAATATGTTTTTGTTTAAATTGCAAAATGTGTATTTTAATTTTAGTTGCTTCTATTAGCTTTAAACTATTTTTATAAATAAAATTAAGTAACTTCATACTAATATTTAAATTTAAATAAAATGCTCCATCTATTGTGCGTAAAATTGAATATAAAAATATGTGTGAAAAGAAATATACAACTTTTTCTGTTGAAGGTTTTTTTTTATGAATTTTGATTAAATAATTATATTATATTAAAAAAATATATGACTTTTATTCTCCCATACAAAATGCCAATTTTATATGTAAGGACCTAATAAATAAATTTATAAATAAAATAAATAAATAAAGCAATTGTTATAAACAGTTGTAAAATGGACTAATAAGAAGTTGAAACTTATAGCGGCAATAAGTTTTTTCAAAGAAACGGACCAAATAAAGCTCTTTCTCTCAAGTAGAAGAACCTATAGAAGAAAAAACACAATATAACGTTGAAAAATCACCTAAAATATAGTCTTACTAATAAATATATCCTTCATGCCTAAAAAGAAATAATATATATTCATGTATAAAATTGTATTAACGGAGGAGGGCGTTGTTACCCGCGACACAGTAATTATTTACTCATGCGGTAACATCGACATAATAATTGCATGTAGTCAATATTTATGTTCCAATAAAGATTTTTTCATTTTCATTTACAAAAAAAAATATATGCTTGTGGCATAGCTGTAAGAAGCCAGTATGATTGACTTGTACTAAAAAAAATGCGCAAAATGTGCTGCGGCAACCAAACATGAACGGCTGCACGTTTTTTTAGTTTTGTGCTTCACGATTCTTTTTTTATTTTAAATTACTCACACAGTAAAACAGAAGTGAGTAATCTATTATATTTATTTCATATTTTTTTTATTGAAGTGAGAAGTTGAACCTTTTTTTGTTAATTTGATTTAGATAGAGGTTGGTTTTGTTTCCTTTCGATAATATTACTAAATAACATTTAATACTTAAGTCTGATTGAAAAGTCGTCGTGGCGCCGTGGTTACTGTGTGTATCTTACGATATCACAGGTTAAGCAACGTTCGGCGCGGTCGGTACTTGGATGGGTGACCGCCGACCATTCGTTTCTCACGGCGACTTCCGTGCTTCGGAGGGCACGTTAAGCTGTCGGTCCCGGGTGCTGTATACTTGTATACAGTAGTCGTTAGGGTTTGTCAGAAGCCATATCGGCACCCTGAAAATTCTGACATCCACCACCCAGCACTGGGCCAGCTCGGTGGATTATGGCCTAAACCTCCTCGTCACCCAGAGGAGAGACTCATGCCCTGCAGTGGGCCCATTACACGGAGTTGTGATGATGATGATGATGAGTTGGTGTGATTGTGATTGTGATTGATTGATTGAAAAAGCTAAAGCTGTAATATTGGATACTCAAATATAAATCTTCGCGTTATTGTTAATGCCTTTTAATTAAAAGAAAAAACATCGATATGTTAAGAAGTCCCATGGACTCCACCAGATAAATAACAGTATATTTAGGCAGCTAATTAACAGAGGGTTGAACAATGTGATGTTTGGTGGTGGTGAATAATTCCATAATTTTCTTCTTCTTTATTGACCTTTTCAGAAGCAGAATATTGAGTGTGTTTTGATGTTTAATAGTTCGAAATAAATTTTACAAAAAACATTGTTGTGTTTTAGTTGATAGATTCAATTTTAATATTTTATTGTTATCAGGTAATCTACTACACGGTTTAAGTACTACAGTTTATTTTACACCCATAGGTATTTTTTGTTGTTTAAGTAAATTCGTGTTGAAGTAAATCTTAAATATCTTTGGTGATTTAATACTCGCAGTTTATAAAACACGTACCCCGCAGAAGTTAGCCTTTTAAATTGTAAAGTTAAGCTTACATAATATTTTTGACTAGGTTTTACATTTACAGATATAATCTCACAAACCATACCTACGAACCAACACTCATCCGACATTTTTGCATACTCTACTTCGCAAAGAGGAGAACAAGTTTTGCTGTAATTAGGGCACAGGTACAACAAACAAAAGACCTCCAAAAAGGGCAACATTACTTGGCGATGCAGGAAGCGAGAGAACGTGACCACGAAGGAAAATACCGTCGTTAAAACTACTAATCACACTTGCATAAGCACTTGTCATAAATGACACAGTGAAGACACTTCGGTTCATGGAAATGTATGTTGGAGACTTATAAGCTGTCCTTCAATGAGCTGAAAACGGCCAACCTAAACTAATGGTAATAATGTAGTCACAAAAATCTAGCATCCACTTTTTCAAGTATCTGATGACAAACAATATTTTTTGCCAGACGTTTCACTATATTCTTCACACTATAGCTTTTACCTAGTGGTTTAGGTGTAATAAAGTTTAATAAGCTTTCCACGAGCCCTACGTTCTGGCTTTATATTTGATGCGCAAATTTTGTTTTACACTGTTTTATATTGTTACCTAAAAATATACTACTTATTGATGTTTATGTTAGTTACTTGAATAGTATGTAAAATTTTTTGGTTAACTGAAACAAGAAATGTCCAATACTTTAAATAATTAATATAATATTTATGGCATTATTGCTGTTTTGGTAATAATTTTTTTAAAATTAAGTTTAATAACGTATTTTTAAATAAAGTATTCTTCTGTTACGGTATCATCATAATAGAGTACAACTGAATAATCTTACAAAGTGTTTTATTGTTTCACAAGTTAAAATTTAGGCTTCTTGGGAAAATGACACCATGGTTCAGGTATGGATGATTTTTTGTATCATGAGATGTGTTTTAGTTGCAGGTGTAGATGTAAACCTGGTTATTAACGATCAAAAATAAAATCAGTATTTCTATAGTTTGTAGTTCTACAACTTTTTACAAATTTAAATAAATAACACGAAAAAAAAAACAAATTTCTCTGCTCCCTCTGTTTTTATTACTCTGTATTTTGAGCGTCAGCCCGCAACCCTCGCGCTCTCTGCACTTGGCGTGATGCGAGGTGCGTGACACCAGTGTAAATAGAGTAATCCCTTCTTAGAGACAATATATTATATTGTTTTTTTAATTATCTTCGCAGTACAACTGGCGATAAATGCACGTGGTAAAGAATTGCATATTTCGTCAAGATACAGTTACTACCTCAAAAGGCGTAGCAAGTCGACAACCCACTGGCGCTGCACGTGCAACAAAGTTTGCCGAGCTAGTATCATCACGGATCTGTGCAAACGAAAGCTGCTCAAATGTAACCTAAAACATGCGCATCAACCGCCTCAATTTATCATCAAGGAGGGAGTTTATTTTAAAATTTGAAGATTCTAAAGGGAACTTTAAGGGCATACAATACTAATTTAATCGGATTTCGTCCGTTTTATTATTATGTTTTTACTCGAAACTTCGTCATCGAGAAGTGGACGTCTACTGACTGTGGATGATGATGATGATGTCTTTGGGCAAATGTTGTAAAAGGTGGGAAATTTGTTGATTATGTAGTCACTCAAAGGGCTATATAAACTTTGTAAACTTTCAATTATAGTATTATCATACAATGAAAATATAGAAAACTAAAATAAATTTATATATATATCTAATATAAACTTATTCTTGAGGAATAGAGTCCCTAAAGACTAAGCCTAATGACTAGCATAGCAAGTTAAGAAAATGAGTTTTCGTCAAATTATAAAAATGACGAATTCCGTACCTATATTGAGTTATAGCCCCAAGTTCAACTGAAAATTTTCTGTCTTATTTCATGTTGATTATGTCAATAAAAACGTGAAACATATTCCAAAGTGGCCGCTACACTAGCTCAGTAATTATTAAACTAAATTTCAGATTCAATGACACCAAAATTTGTTACATCGCAGAAGGGTCGAGAGCAGATTATAGTTGGCACTTATAAGTGCAGCGTGCATTACATGTGAGGAATAAAGAAGAGGTGGCAATGCTCCACCCATAACAATAAGGGATGTAAAGCCGTAATTTACACAATTGGCTCAGAAATAATAAGAACTAAGAATGAACATAACCATTGAAGTGATAATAACATACAGGGTTGATTTTTAGTCACCAGCCAATTTTAAATGTTTGTTTCTTTGATACGATATAAACGTACCTGCATATTTATTTTAGTGTCCCTCAGTACAAAAAAAATTGTAATATGGAACCACAAACTTTAAAAAAAATAGTCGCTGTTGATGAACATAGCTACTACGATGCGACATTTCTTTGATAATACTACGACGTAGTACTACAAAATGTGTGTAGTAGCGCGTAGTCATCATTATTTTAATGGTAATTTAGAGTGACCATGCCTTAGTTAATATGTTAGCGGACAAATTAATTTCCTTGTTAAAAAATAATTGCTTTTTTTTGCAAAAATCGTTTCTATAAATGATACTTATTGCGTAAATAACTTTGGCTGGTGACTACAAATAAACCCTGTATATTAAAGTTTTAATTTACTTAATATTTAAATGCCGTTAATTATAATATTTAAATTATATAAATGCCGGAAAGGAAAATATGGAGCAGAATATAAAAAGGAAGAAGAGTTAAGAAGTATTGTAGGTAAGAATAAGTATTGGTTCTGCCACCAAGCGGGGATCACTCGGATTAGTCGTTTTTTTACGATACGCCTATACGATAGGGCTGTAGAGCGGTTCCAGGCACAGGGCACATACCTATAACAATAATTCAACTTCATACAAATGGACGAAACGCGAGCTATACCTACGCGGCTCGATCTCGGCAATGTTCATGACCCTGGTACTTCTTAAATACTTGACTGAAATAAAATTGATTTTGAATTAGCACTTACAAAGCAGTTTTAGGCACTTTGACTTTATAATCTTAGGAAACTAATACTGTGTTCATGGTTCAAAATAAAAATAAGTATATAAACATATTTTTGATTGTTTAATGGAGCATACATAAACTTTATTAAATACGATAAAATCGTCTGGAAGACATCGATCCACAGAGATAAAATCGCCTTGTCGTTTAATCCCTTTATATTCTTTATCGGAAAGTCTCTAAATAAATTATACACTTTGTGCCTGCTCTTGTAAGCGAATAAGTTAGAAGATACTCATTGATTGTGACATGAATTAAATCTTAATATTTATTGGAATTATTTTTTTTTAATTCTTTTTGCTTCGCCTGAAGTTAAAGGTAAAATCGAAATTGCATTAAACCAGTCCTATTTTTTTATTTTTATTCCTGCTTGTGTAACTGAATCTTAAATAAACCTCCTATGATTATAAAGTCAAAGTGCATAAAAACTGATTTGTAAATGCTAATTAAAAAATATTTTTATTTCAGTCAAGTATTTAAAAAGTACCAGGGACAAGAAAATTCTTTTCCTGTGCGTAGAAAAGTTGAAAGTGCAAATAAAAATACTTGCCATTAACATTGCAGCAGTAGCCGCCGCAAGTGAACCGCGTCAGTGAACACGGACAGCTGAAGTAGCGGTGCAATCGTCACACGATCAAAATTCAAAATTCAAAAAATTCAAAAAGTTTTATTCATCTTAGGAATTTCACAAAACACTTGATGAAGTCAATCATCACATACTTCGGCTTTAACTAGTTGTTGATAGTTGTTAAATAAGATATTACAGTAGACCAAGAGACAAAAAAAGCCGGCGGAAAAAACTCTTGGCACTCTTTTTCAGTCAGAATTATCAAATTAATACAAATAGGTACAGTACAAATTGACCGTGACATGAAAAAAAAACAAACACAAGACAGCTAATTGTGAGAGCCAATGTCATGCCACAACCAAATTGCTTACATAGCAGATGCAATTAGCTATGGATGCACAATACGAACATGACAAACTGGGACCAGAGTATTTGAACAAGAATGGAATAAAATAGTCATAGTATCATTAGCAAAATGACCTGGCACCGCTAGCAGCACCCGTTCACGAGTTAACGCAAGCACCAGCCATCACCCTCCTCAACCATATTTTAGGGAAGAGGGTGACCCGATACCCGACGCTACCACTAGCCATGCCGCCTGAGGGAGCACGACGTTCTTGCTGATGTCTTGACAAGAAAATAAGTGAGTGGGACAGTCACCAGTATGTCATACATATACTGCACAGCCAAGCCGTAAACAAAATTATTAAGTAATTAGAAACTTTTAGAAATATCCTGTTGTGCTTAATCCCATGCCTTTTTATCATCTAAGTAATCTTTAGTTTTATTATAAGCTTTTCGAGATAGAGTGTTTTTAATGATTGATTTAAATTTATTGAATGGCAGGGATTGAATTGACTTCGGAATTTTGTTATATATACGTATTGACATTCCAATAAATGATTTGCTGCTTTTAGCCAGCCTTAATTTAGGAAACGCTAACTTATGGTCGTTCCTAGTCCTTACAGAGTAATTTGTATCATGATTATCTTTCCTAGTTTTAAATTTATTACTATTCTTATAAATATAAATAATGTTTTCATAAATATATTGTGATGCAAGGGTCAAGATACCAATCTCTTTAGACTTTTCTCGAAGAGATTCTCTGTTTCCAAGTTTATACATTCCACGAATAGCCCTTTTCTGCAGTGTAAATATCATGTCAATATCTGCGGCATTGCCCCAAAGTAGGATGCCATAGGACATTATACTATGAAAATAACTAAAATATACCAGCTTCGCTGTATTAACATCAGTCAATGAGCGAATTTTCTTTACCGCGAACGCTGCAGAACTAAGTCTACTCGCTAGTTGTGAGATATGGGCGCCCCATTGCAATTTAGAATCTAAGGTAATTCCAAAAAAAAACAGAGTTATCTACTAGATTTAATCTGTTCCCATTAAGCCGCAGATCAGACTCAACTTGTTTTACATTTGGTGCAGAGAATTTTATACATTTAGTTTTTTTATCATTGAATGCTAGATTATTTATATTGAACCACTGAACAACATTTGGGGGAGCATTTTTTACATCGTCGTAGTTTATTTTCTGTCTTATCATTTTAAAAATTAATGATGTGTCGTCAGCAAACAATACAATCTCATGATTATTGCCTACCATATAGGGCAGATCATTTATATAGACTAGAAACAAAAATGGGCCCAGAATTGATCCTTGAGGCACTCCCATTCTCACAACCGACCCAGCCGACCTTTTCCGGTTAACCTCAACCTTCTGAATTCTATCACTTATCGTATGAATTCAAAAGGTCGAGGTCAGTGCCTTTGATGCCGTAGTGGTGGAGTTTCCTGATGAGAGTGTCATGCTGAACACAGCCAAATGCCTTAGATAGGTCACAAAATACACCTAGGGCATCCTCCGACCTCTCCCAGGCACCAGTGATTATTTCAAATAGTTCAACACCAGCATCAGTTGTTGAACGGCCCTTTGTAAATCCAAATTGTTTATTATGAAGTAAATAGTTATAGGTGAAATGGGCAAAGAGTTGATTAAGAATATTATTTTCAAAAATTTTACTACAAGTAGGTAGAATTGAAATTGGTCTAAAATTAGTAGGGTCTGTAGTGCTACCCGACTTAAATAAAGGTATAACCTTACTATGCTTCATTAAATCAGGAAACTCCCCACTAATAATACAGTTGTTAAATATTTCAACAAGGCAAGGAGCTATTACATCTATAATAGAATTTAATATTTCAACAGATATGCCCCACAGATCAGTTGTCTTTTTAATATCAATTGTCTTAAATGTTTTAATAATATCCCCGATGTCTATGGGTTGGAACTTGAAAGACACCTTGCACTCACTCACATGATTTTTGAGCAATGATTCAGCCGCCACAGGTGATGAGCTTAATGATTTAGTAGTTAAAACTGGAATTTCAGCAAAACAGCTCTCAAATGCTGTCGCAACATTTTCATCTGCTTTAATTATTGTATTGTTAATAACAAGCTTAAACTCACTATTGTGATTCTTAACTTTCCCAGTGTCCTTATTAATTATATTCCAAGTAGTTTTAGTCTTATTAGCACTATTTTTAATCTTATTACCTAGATAGATTGAGTTGGCTGCCGCACAAACTTTTTTAAATAACTTTGAGTAAGTTCTGACATAGTTACAAAAGGTGTCATTTTTGTTATATGATTTCTCATGATAGAGATCATATAGGTGCTTTCTACTGATATGTATACCTGTGGTAGCCCAATCACTGAATGATTTACACTGGTTTTAGAGAATGATTTACACTGGTTATTTTGGTTTGATTACATCTTTTTCGGAATAAATACACTGTCATGTTGTTTATTTATTAATCTACTTAAGTTACTGTATTGTAAATTTACATTATTGGAGTGGGCTATAGTAGGTATATTGTTGATTAGACCACATCGAAATCTCTCCAAACGTTTGTCATTGACTGGAACAACCATTATACTCTTATTAACCTGTTTTTCTTTTGAGTATTTAAATGTAACCAACTGACCGCTGTGATCAGAGCTTAGTTTATTTATTACTGATGAGTATACTGGAATTGCATCAGAATACACATTATCTAGACAAGTTGCAGTGGTCTTTGTTACCCTAGTTGGTTGTAGAAACAGGTTAATAAGATTGTGACATTTAAATAAATTTATTAACTTTTTACTCAAGGTTGTCAACATTAAAGTCCCCACAGACAAATATTTTCTTAGTTAAATTACTTAATTTACCCAATAATTCTTCCAAAGCTAGTTCAAAACTATCATAGTTTAATTTAGGGGGTCTATATATGCAAACAATTATGAAATTTGTCAATTCTACACAGAATATTTCAATAGTTTGTTCAATAGATAGGCTCACTATGTCCTTACGTTCCTTAAATTTTAAAGATTTATTTAATATTATTAAAGAGCCACCATGTATTGCTGTCTTTCTATTGAATGAACTAGCAACTTGGTGCTGAGCAAAATTTAAAGTTAATTGGTGTTCTAATAAAAAATGTTCTGTTATACATAGTATGTCTATATGGTCAGCATTCAAAAACAATTCTATTTCCAGGACTTTTTCCGAGATGCCCTGTATATTTTGGTGTACCAAGTTTAAATTACTTTCATTGTATTCAATTGACATATTGCTAGATGCTCCAGCATCTGTTGTCTTATTCTCTAATTTAAAGACTTTGGAATATCCAAATTTGTCAACATAGTGGAACTATATGTTTCACTATGGCCCGAAAATACAGAAGACTGCTCAATAAAAGCAGAGTTATTAGCTAAATAATTAGCTGTTTTAAAAAATAAAAAGTTTAATAGCACTTTTGCTATCTGTTTTAAAACGAAATTAGATATGTTATATCTATCTTTAGTCAAATCAAATTTAAATTTATAAATAGAATTAATGTCAAGTACATTCAATAACATGCTTGTGGTGCTATTAAGACATAATCACAATCCACCCAATTGTGTCGAAAAATATTACATCGCTATTTAATGTTGTTACAGTCTCTTATTAACTTATTATTTAAAGAAATGTAGTTATAATTTTGTAAATCGATGATTATAAAATGATTTAAAATACATTATTAGAATATTACTTGTATGTACAAATTTTTACTTTTTCTTCATCGTGGTGTGAGGTTCGAGGTGCGTGACACCAGTGTAAATAGAGTAACCCCTGATTAGAGACAATATATAGATTTTTTTATTTATCTTTGCAGTACAACTGGCGATAAATGCACGTGGTAAAGAATTACTTATTTCGTCAGGATACAGTTACTACATCAAAAAGCGTAGCAAGTCGACAATCTATTGGTGCTGCACGTGCAACAGAGTTTGCCGAGCTAGTATCATCACGGATCTGTGCAAACGACATCTGCTCAAATGTAACCTAAAACATGCGCATCAACCGCCTCGATTTGTCATCCAGGAGGGAGTTTATTAAAAAATTTGAAGATTCTAAAGGGAATGTTAAGGTTACAATACTATTTTAATTCTATTTTAATTACAATATTATTTTAAGTGGACGTCTACTGACTTTGGATGATGATGACTTTCGGCAAATGTTAAAGGTTAATGTTAAAGGTGGGAAATTTGTTGATTATGTAGCTTTTCAAAGGACTATATAAACTTTGTAAAATTTCAATTATAGTATTATCATACAATTAAAATATTGAAATCTTAAATAAATTTATGTATATTTAATACTTATTCTTGAAAAATAGAGTCCCCAAAGACTAGCCTAGCATAGCAAGTTAAGAAAATGAGTTTTCGTCAACTTATAAAAATGACGAACTCCGTACCTATATTGAGTATAGCACCAAGTTCAACTGAAAATTGTCGGTCTTATTTCATGTTGGTTATGTCAATAAAAACGTGAAACATATTCCAGAGTGCCCGCTGCACTAGCTCAGTAATTATTAAACTAAATTTCAGATTCAATGACACCAAAATTTGTTACATCGCAGAAGGGTCGAGAGCAGATTATAGTTGGCACTTATAAGTACAGCGTGCATTACGTGTCAGGAATAAAGAAGAGGTGGCAATGCTCCACCCATAACAATAAGGGATGTAAAGCCGTAATTTACACAATTGGCTCAGAAATAATAAGAACTAAGAATGAACATAACCATTGAAGTGATAATAACATACAGGGTTGATTTTTAGTCACCAGCCAAATTTAAATGTTAGTTTCTTTGATACGATACAAACGTACCTGCATATTTATTTTAGTGTCGCTCAGTACAAAAAATTGAAATATTGAACCACAAACTTTTAAAAAAATAGTCGCTGTTGATGAACATAGCTACTACGATGCGGCATTTCTTTGATAATACTACGACGTAGTACTACAAAATGTGTGTAGTAGCGCGTAGTCATCATTATTTTAATGATAATTTAGAGTGACCATGCCTTAGTTAATATGTTAGCGGATAAATTAATTTCCTTGTTAAAAAATAATTGCTTTTTTTGCAATAATCGTTTCTATAAATGATACTTATTGCGTAAAAAAACTTTAGCTAGTGACTACAAATAAACCCTGTATATTGAAGTTTTAATTTACTTAATATTTAAATGCCGTTAATTATAATATTTAAATTATATAAATGCCGGAAAGGAAAATATGGAGCAGAATATAAAAAGGAAGAAGAGTTAAGCAGTATTGTAGGTAAGAATAAGTATTGGTTCTGCCACCAAGCGGGGATCACTCGGATTAGTCGCTTTTTTACGATACGCCTATACGATAGGGCTGTAGGGCGGTTCCAGGCACAGGGCACATATCTATAACAATAATTCAACTTCATACAAACGGACGAAACGCGAGCTATACCTACGCGGCTCGATCTCGGCAATGCTCATGACCCTGGTACTTCTTAAATACTTGACTGAAATAAAATTGATTTTGAATTAGCACTTACAAAGCAGCTTTTAGGCACTTTGACTTTATAATCTTAGGAAACTAATACTGTGTTCATGGTTAAAAATAAAAATAAGTATATAAACATATTTTTGATTGTTTAATGGAGCATACATAAACTTTATTAAATACGATAAAATCGTCTGGAAGACATCGATCTACAGAGATAAATCGCCTTCTCGTTTAATCCCTTTATATTCTATATCGGAAAGTCTCTAAATAAATTATACACTTTGTGCCCGCTCTTGTAAGCGAATAAGTTAGAAGATACTCATTGATTATGACATGAACTAAATCTTAATATTTATTGGAATTATTTTTTTTAATTCTTTTTGCTTCGCCTGAAGTTAAAGGTAAAATCGAAATTACATTAAACAAGTCCTATTTTTTTTGTTTTTATTCCTGCTTGTGTAACTGAATCTTAAATAAACCTCCTATGATTATAAAGTCAAAGTACCTAAAAACTGATATTTAAGTGCTAATTAAAAAATATTTTTATTTCAGTCAAGTATTTAAAAAAAGTACCAGGGACAAGAAAATTCTTTTCCTGTGCGGAGAAAAGTTGAAAGTGCAAATAAAAATACTTGCCATTAGCATTGCAGCAGTAGCCGCCGCAAGTGAACCGCGTCAGTGACCACGGACAGCTGAAGTAGCGGTGCAATCGTCACAGGAGGACGTAATCACAATCCACCCAATTGTGTCGAAAAATATTACATCGCTATTTAATGTTGTTACAGTCTCTTATTAACTTATTATTTAAAGAAATGTAGTTATAATTTTGTAAATCGATGATTATAAAATGATTTAAAATACATTATTAGAATATTACTTGTATGTACAAATTTTTACTTTTTCTTCATCGTGGTGTGAGGTTCGAGGTGCGTGACACCAGTGTAAATAGAGTAACCCCTGATTAGAGACAATATATAGATTTTTTTATTTATCTTTGCAGTACAACTGGCGATAAATGCACGTGGTAAAGAATTACTTATTTCGTCAGGATACAGTTACTACATCAAAAAGCGTAGCAAGTCGACAATCTATTGGTGCTGCACGTGCAACAGAGTTTGCCGAGCTAGTATCATCACGGATCTGTGCAAACGACATCTGCTCAAATGTAACCTAAAACATGCGCATCAACCGCCTCGATTTGTCATCCAGGAGGGAGTTTATTAAAAAATTTGAAGATTCTAAAGGGAATGTTAAGGTTACAATACTATTTTAATTCTATTTTAATTACAATATTATTTTAAGTGGACGTCTACTGACTTTGGATGATGATGACTTTCGGCAAATGTTAAAGGTTAATGTTAAAGGTGGGAAATTTGTTGATTATGTAGCTTTTCAAAGGACTATATAAACTTTGTAAAATTTCAATTATAGTATTATCATACAATTAAAATATTGAAATCTTAAATAAATTTATGTATATTTAATACTTATTCTTGAAAAATAGAGTCCCCAAAGACTAGCCTAGCATAGCAAGTTAAGAAAATGAGTTTTCGTCAACTTATAAAAATGACGAACTCCGTACCTATATTGAGTATAGCACCAAGTTCAACTGAAAATTGTCGGTCTTATTTCATGTTGGTTATGTCAATAAAAACGTGAAACATATTCCAGAGTGCCCGCTGCACTAGCTCAGTAATTATTAAACTAAATTTCAGATTCAATGACACCAAAATTTGTTACATCGCAGAAGGGTCGAGAGCAGATTATAGTTGGCACTTATAAGTACAGCGTGCATTACGTGTCAGGAATAAAGAAGAGGTGGCAATGCTCCACCCATAACAATAAGGGATGTAAAGCCGTAATTTACACAATTGGCTCAGAAATAATAAGAACTAAGAATGAACATAACCATTGAAGTGATAATAACATACAGGGTTGATTTTTAGTCACCAGCCAAATTTAAATGTTAGTTTCTTTGATACGATACAAACGTACCTGCATATTTATTTTAGTGTCGCTCAGTACAAAAAATTGAAATATTGAACCACAAACTTTTAAAAAAATAGTCGCTGTTGATGAACATAGCTACTACGATGCGGCATTTCTTTGATAATACTACGACGTAGTACTACAAAATGTGTGTAGTAGCGCGTAGTCATCATTATTTTAATGATAATTTAGAGTGACCATGCCTTAGTTAATATGTTAGCGGATAAATTAATTTCCTTGTTAAAAAATAATTGCTTTTTTTGCAATAATCGTTTCTATAAATGATACTTATTGCGTAAAAAAACTTTAGCTAGTGACTACAAATAAACCCTGTATATTGAAGTTTTAATTTACTTAATATTTAAATGCCGTTAATTATAATATTTAAATTATATAAATGCCGGAAAGGAAAATATGGAGCAGAATATAAAAAGGAAGAAGAGTTAAGCAGTATTGTAGGTAAGAATAAGTATTGGTTCTGCCACCAAGCGGGGATCACTCGGATTAGTCGCTTTTTTACGATACGCCTATACGATAGGGCTGTAGGGCGGTTCCAGGCACAGGGCACATATCTATAACAATAATTCAACTTCATACAAACGGACGAAACGCGAGCTATACCTACGCGGCTCGATCTCGGCAATGCTCATGACCCTGGTACTTCTTAAATACTTGACTGAAATAAAATTGATTTTGAATTAGCACTTACAAAGCAGCTTTTAGGCACTTTGACTTTATAATCTTAGGAAACTAATACTGTGTTCATGGTTAAAAATAAAAATAAGTATATAAACATATTTTTGATTGTTTAATGGAGCATACATAAACTTTATTAAATACGATAAAATCGTCTGGAAGACATCGATCTACAGAGATAAATCGCCTTCTCGTTTAATCCCTTTATATTCTATATCGGAAAGTCTCTAAATAAATTATACACTTTGTGCCCGCTCTTGTAAGCGAATAAGTTAGAAGATACTCATTGATTATGACATGAACTAAATCTTAATATTTATTGGAATTATTTTTTTTAATTCTTTTTGCTTCGCCTGAAGTTAAAGGTAAAATCGAAATTACATTAAACAAGTCCTATTTTTTTTGTTTTTATTCCTGCTTGTGTAACTGAATCTTAAATAAACCTCCTATGATTATAAAGTCAAAGTACCTAAAAACTGATATTTAAGTGCTAATTAAAAAATATTTTTATTTCAGTCAAGTATTTAAAAAAAGTACCAGGGACAAGAAAATTCTTTTCCTGTGCGGAGAAAAGTTGAAAGTGCAAATAAAAATACTTGCCATTAGCATTGCAGCAGTAGCCGCCGCAAGTGAACCGCGTCAGTGACCACGGACAGCTGAAGTAGCGGTGCAATCGTCACAGGAGGACGTAATCACAATCCACCCAATTATGTCGAAAAATATTACATCGCTATTTAATGTTGTTACAGTCTCTTATTGATTTATTATTTAAAGAAATGTAGTTATAATTTTGTAAATCGATGATTATAAAATGATTTAAAATACATTATTAGCATATTACTTGTATGTACAAATTTTTACTTTTTCTTCATCGTGGTGCGAGGTGCGAGGTGCGTGACACCAGTGTAAATAGAGTAACCCCTGTTTAGAGACAATATATAGATTTATTTATTTATCTTTGCAGTACAACTGGCGATAAATGCACGTGGTAAAGAATTACTTATTTCGTCAGGATACAGTTACTACCTCAAAAAGCGTAACAAGTCGACAATCTATTGGTGCTGCACGTGCAACAAAGTTTGCCGAGCTAGTATCATCACGGATCTGTACAAACGACATCTGCTCAAATGTAACCTAAAACATGCGCATCAACCGCCTCGATTTGTCATCCAGGAGGGAGTTTATTTAAAAGTTTGAAGATTCTAAAGGGAATGTTAAGGTTACAATACTATTTTAATTCTATTTTAATTACAATATTATTTTAAGTGGACGTCTACTGACTTTGGATGATGATGACTTTGGGCAAATGTTAAGGGTTAATGTTAAAGGTGGGAAATTTGATGATTATGTAGTTTTTCAAAGGGCTATATAAACTTTGTAAAATTTCAATTTTAGTATTATCATACAATTAAAATATTGAAATCTAAAATAAATTTATGTATATCTAATACTTATTCTTGAAAAATAGAGTCCCCAAAGACTAAGCCTAGCATAGCAAGTTAAGAAAATGAGTTTTCGTCAACTTATAAAAATGACGAACTCCGTACCTATATTGAGTATAGCACCAAGTTCAACTGAAAATTGTCGGTCTTATTTCATGTTGGTTATGTCAATAAAAACGTGAAACATATTCCAGAGTGCCCGCTACACTAGCTCAGTAATTATTAAACTAAATTTCAGATTCAATGACACCAAAATTTGTTGATCGATGATGATAAAATGATTTAAAATAGTGATTGTGATTATAGTGATAGTGATTGGTATTACACTCACACAACATTATCTAGCCCAAATTAAGTTTCTTAAAGAACTTGTGTTATGGATACTAGATAACTGATATACTTAAGAAATATATAAACATACATATTGAATAAATACATATTTTTTTATTAGAATAAACTTAAATAAACATATAAACATCCATGACTTGACGACTAATATCTGCGTTCATCACACAAATATCCGCCGCCGCCGGGATTCGAACCCAGGACCTCCGGCATAGAAGGCAATTTATGTTACCGCTACACCAGCCGGTCGTCGAACTATGTTAGTAATTTTCAGTAGTAATTTTCATATTAGGCAATTTTGTCAAAGGATGCGAAAATTTGTTAATGTAATGACTCAAAGGGCTATATTATCTTTGTACACTTTCAATATAGTATTATCGTAATATGAAAATACTGTGAGATCAATAATAAATACATTATTAGAATATTACTTGTATGTACAAATTTTTACTTTTTCTTCATCCAAAACACCACTAGGTACAGTTGTGACTTTTTATTAAAAAGTAAAAACATTTTGAATAAAAAAATATAAAAATCATTAAGCAAGGCTCTTTAACATTTTTATTGCAGTCAAGTATTTAAAAACCCAGCGGGGCTCGAACCAGCAAGACCCTGTACGGTTACAAGTACAAAGTGAACCGAGAACATAAAAGTACTTGCAGGTGGCTGTGTAGCAGTAGCAGCCGCCTCAAAAAAGCATAAAGTAATCCATCAGTACACCCTAAACAACACCACTATACGGCGGGTAGTATCAATCGACGACCTCGGCGTTACATTTGACGATAAATTAATTTTTGACCTTCATGTAAACAAAATCGTAAACAAAGCATCAAAAGCTCTTGGATTTGTCATGAGGACGGCCTCAGAGTTCAGCAATATAAAAACCTTAAAAATATTATACTGCGCATTTGTTCGGAGTCAGCTGGAATATGCTTCATCTGTATGGAACCCCCAATACAATGAATATGTAGACCGAATTGAAGGTATACAGAAGAAATTCTTGCGATTTCTTCAATACAAGGCTAAGACACACGATACCGATTACATATCTCGATGTAAGCGATACCATTTTCTACCGTTGAGCAGGCGAAGGCAGATAGCAGACATTTGTAATGTAGTAAAGATTATGAATAATGCTATAGACGTACCAGAGCTTTTGTCTATGGTTGGTATCTGCGCGCACACGAAATCACTTAGAAATCCTACATTGTTACACGTCCTCCCCGCAGGTACTAGCTATAGGCAGAACTCGTTCATAATTAGATCGTGCAACCTCGTGAACAAGGCGCTGCTGAGACTGAACGACCTGGATGTGTTTCTTACCAGTGTCCCAAGTGTTAGAGCGGCACTCTCTAGGGAATTCTTTTTACCTCACTAATACTAAGTTATTTTCTGTACTTTTTAATTTTTTATTTTTTATTTTGTTTAACTGCATTTATTTCAATTTGAGTATTGTTTAAAATTCTATGTTATTGATTCTATGTATATGTAATAATAATAATAAGTATTTATTTCGTTGCGTATGTATCTGGTTTTAAACAAGAAAAAAATATTGCAACATTTAATCTTTATGTAATTTTCCATGTAAGTTTATTTGTCTGTGAAAACGGCTTATTGGCCTTATTTTTCTATTGTTCAAATTATATAATAAATAGCTGTAAGTTTTCCGTAAATAAATAAATAAATAAATAAATAAATAAATTGCACCGCGTCAGTGACCACGGACAGAAGTAGCGGTGCAGTCGTCCGCATGGACACACGACACAAACACAGACCACCCAATTATGTCGAAAAAGATGGAATATACTTCGCTATTTAATGCTGTCACTGTCCATAATTGCTTTGCAATGCAGTTATAATAATGTAAATCGATTATTATAAAATTATTTAAAATACATTATCTGAATATTACTTGGTCTAAACATTTTTCCTTTTTCTTTATCCAAAACACTAAACATGTGATTTATAATTGCTGCGTGTTAAATAAAAAGAAAGAAAAATCTCCTAGCAGTACTAAATTTATAACATTTTTATTCCAATCAAGTATTTAAAGTACAAGTATGGCTAAAAGTACAAAAAGCAGCGAACACACAAAACTACTTGCAGGTGGCGATGCAACAGTTGTGACCGCCTTAAGTGCCCCACGTCAGTGACCACGTAGTGACAGAAGTTGCGGCGCAGTCACCCGCATTAATACACGACACATTCACAATACACCTAATTATGTCAAAAAATATGGAATGTACCTCCATCTCTATACAGGATACATTTTAATTAGCGCATCACCTCTTACATGCAGACTCTCCACATCAATCCCAACAACAAGTCGCAACAAGTGTCTCTAATTTCTTTGTTATTTTTAAAAACATAGTTATAAAAATGTAAAAATATAACTTAGTATAAGTTTAGGCATGTCATAACTAAGCCTATGCTTAGTAGAGTTTAGTGCAGACGGGCATTAATGTTGATATGAATTTATACGTGTAATTGTTTGAAAAAAATGTTATATCTGATTCTAATTCCGCAGAAACCCCAATTGAATGTAAATTAAACGATGAAAAGTCTAATGTTTGAGAAGGGAATTTGTCATATCAAAAATTTATAGACATTTTCATGTATTTTGCGGTCCTAACTCACCCTGGCATAGCCAATTCAGTTACCTATTAAATCCAGTTCAATAATAGTTACTCTTATTACACTGGACTTATGCTAAAGGGATTTTAAATATTTGTCTCATACTTAAACTTATTGTTCAAAGTATTCTTATCTAACCTATAGAATAAACATACAAAAATTCACGCCTGTATCCCTTATGGGGTAGGCAGAACACCAGAGCTTCTAAAACCATCTGATGTCACGTTTGACAAATTTGGAGGCATTATGGTGGAGAGAGACTATTGCAGTGGCAGTAAGTCAGCCTATCGCCTACAAAAAAATCTAAAAAAAAAACCTCTGCCCCTTAACTGACTTTTACAGTATGCCCGGGAAGAGAAGCAGCTGGCACATTCTATGCTTTTATCCCAGACACTATGCCAGTCCAGAATGGAAGAATCAATCGGCAATAAAATTAAATATATTTGTGTAAAAGTTTGCAAGGTGTTAAGCATAAAAGTTTATGAAAGCTCTTCGTATTGTAAAAATAGAACAGTTGCATGATTAAACAATGTATTTATATTTTTGGGGTATAGGTATGCACAAAGTTGTAATGTATTATGAGTTTTTTTTGTTTTGATAAAGTTTTCAAAACATTAATTGTAATGCACAGAAATGCCACCCACAATAGTACCAAGTCTATTCATCTGCGTAATTTCATTCGCCTACTTTGTATGTTATAATAAAGTATGTCTATTCTGAGCAACCACCGCGTTTCATTTCAATAAAAAGGTTTGTATTATTAGTGATCATACAGCGAAGTACTTATAAACACAGACCTGAGGCAGCTTAGAAAAGTTCCCAACAGACCAGCGCTCAAAGTAAGTTTTTGAGAGACTGGGATCAAATCAGGTGTGCGATCACAGAACTTTATCGAATCGTTTGTTAACGAATGTTCGTATAGTATGGAGACGGTTTTTAAGAAAAAATTTAAATCTATCCATTGCCGCACGGCCAGTTTAAATAAATGTGTGCCTTGTTAATTTTGAATGTTTGTAAACATGTTGTACTCATAAATATCTGTAAAATAAAAAATTACAATGTTACTCAAAACTTGCAACCGACTCCATACTATACGAGCATTCGTAAACATTCGTTAATATACGATTCGATAAAGTGCTGTGATCGCACTACAGGACCTATTTTGATCTTACATAAGTATAAAACAAAAATGACTTAGTTTCTTCAATAATAGTACACACTCATTATCCACCTCAGTATGTCATTAAAGGTGGCATTTTCTTCAAATCCTGATCATTAGGAAGAATTGCTCTGGGGTTGTATGGGATTCGCTTATAAGTAAATCAACAGCCTACGGAAAGCACTACTTACTGTAAAATAAAAAACAAACGGAAGCTTCTAAATATAATAGGCTAACCTTCTTTTTTAAATTTAAGCTCTTTTCGGTGGAGTAATTTCCATTTTTCTCTCTTTTCTGCTAGAATATTATTTGGGATTACGGGGCCAATTGAGCACTCTTATCTGCTCGTCACACTGCGACCTAAACAGATCTATTGCGTGAGTCCCCATCTACAACTCACCGCACACTCGAATGGAGTCCAGGAAAATCAAGGTTTTTTATTTATATACGAACAGATTTCTTAAGACAGTAGATTCTTGTAAACTAGGTTCTAATAAATATTTGCACGCTATTTAACAATAAAAAAATTAGAATTTTAAGCATTATTAAGAACTATTTGTACTCATTTTTTCGCAAATAAAAAAAAGACGTGTGGCACTCGGAAACTGCCGCGGTAAAGCTATTGCATAGCATTTTTTATCAACTTATGCAATTATAATTATTTATTTATATTATTAACGCTGTGCCGGTCGGAGTGGGGGTGTTAGGTTTTTTTCGTTACGGAATTTCTGGATTCGGTCCCCACGCTCAAGGCCCGCGATAGAAGCTATGCAATAGCTTAAAAATTATTTGAATTGAACTATGTAAGCCTGTCAATGGTTTAAATTCAATAACAAAAAACATTTTTAAGTTGTTTGATGTTTATGTTGTTTAGACTACTATCAACACTATCTTAATAAGTACCTATCAATATTATTTAATATCGTCTTAGTCAGTTACGGAGGTCCTCGGTAAATGTCCCGGTAATGTTACACGACGAGCCAGTTATTTGCTAAACTCGTGTGCCCGTGTATCTTTGACGTCGTAGTCGTACACATACCATCAGATGAGGTTGAGGACCACAGGACCACATGGCGACACGACCAGATCGCAAACATAATTCACCAGAAACAAGTAATCAAATACAATCTTGTCCCCCACCAGCTGTGCCCTATTACAAATATCAACCTGAAACAGTTTTAGAAAATTCGACTCACAAATTATATTATGATAGAGCCATTTTAACTGACAGAACAACACTCTTTAATAGACCTGATATCACAATAATAGATAAAATAAACCACACATCTCAATAAATAGACATAGCAATCCTGAATACTCATACATTACACTATTTCTGAAAAGGTAGCAAAATATGTGCCTCTTAAAGACAAGATAACTAGGATGTGGCAATTAAAAACTTAAGTCATAATACCAGTCGTTCTTTAGGTGTGTTTAACAGGTGTAGTTCCCAAGCAGATACACCGATCACTTAAAGAATTAGAATTACCAGCCCACTCCATTTTAATAAAGATACAAAAATCTGTTATTCTCAACACCTGTAGATTGGTCCGCAAATTTTTGAGCAATTCCGAAGATCCAACGCAAAACAATACCCTTTTTAGTACCGTACTACTTAAGGTGCACACTTGGCTTAGGTGTGCACTTTAACTCTGGCGCTTAATTATTTTAAGTAAAATAATAATAATAAATTTCGTTTATTTTAGCATCTTGGCCCACTTGTAAGTAATACAACTTAACAACTATAAATAAATAAATAAATATAAATATTTCTGACACTCACACAACATTATCTAGCCCAAATTAAGTTTCTTAAAGAACTTGTGTTATGGATACTAGTTAACTGATATACTTAAGAAATATATAAACATACATATTTTTATTAGAATAAACTTAAATGAACATATAAGCATCCATGACTTGACGGCTAATATCTGTGTTCATCACACCGATATCCGCCGCCGCCGGGATTCGAACCCAGGACCTCTGGCATGTATGTTACCACTACACCAGCCGGTCGTCGAACTATGTTAGTAATTTTCAGTAGTCATTTTCATATTAGGCAATGTTGTCAAAGGATGCGAAAATTTGTTAATGTAATGACTCACAGGGCTATATTAACTTTGTACACTTTCAATATTGTATAATCGTAATAAGAAAATAGTGTGAGATCGATAATACATGCATGTAGGTATATCTAATGTATATTTAATCTTGTCGGAAATAGAGTCCATGAAGCCTAAGTCTAATGACTAGCAGTGCAGGTTAATAAAATAAGTTTTCGTCATCTTATAAAAAATTACGAATTTCGTATATTAAGTTGTAGCCCCAAGTTCAACCCAAAATTGTCTGTCTTATTTCATGTTGGTTATGTCTACAAAACGATAAAATATATTCCAGAGTACCTACTGGCTTACCTTCTCAGTTTTTCGGATGCAGTTGACTTCACGTTGTTGAGATAAAACTAAAAAATTCTAAAGCAGTAATTATTAAACTATATTTCAGATTCAATGACGCCAAAATTTGTTTCATCGCAGAAGGGTCGAGAGCAGATTGTAGTTGGCACTTATAAGTACAGCATGCATCGCATGTCAGGAATAAAGAAACGGTGGCAATGCTCAACCCATACTAGTAAGGGATGCAGAGCCGCAATACACACCATTGGTTCAAATATAATAAGGACTAACAATAAAAAAAAATATGGAAAAATATGGAGCAAAAGGCTGTGAGAAGGTGAGGTAAGGTGAAGCCGTGATGTTTGGATGCAGGCTTTATGTGAAGAGTGACCGACAGACTGAAAGGCAGATATGAGATTCGAGCAGTCATCCGAATTGCATGTTCAAACAAGACATATTTATTAATGATAAGACTAATGTCTATTCATAGTTAGAGTCAAGTTCAAAATAATGTAAATGTTAATCACAAAATAATGAGAAAGTAGATTCAAAAGACTTCAACGCCATCCGGATGGCGTTGAAGTCTTTTGAATCTACTTTTTCTATATCTATATATTTACGAAATCAAATAAGTATAAGTGTGTTATCCGTTGTCTTATACCTATGAAACAATGTATGTGCTTACTTTAGGGCTAGATGGGGCTATAAGAATATATGTCCTTATTTTTCAGTGATAGATCATATACAGGGTGACTGGTGACAAATTTTAGATACTGAAGGAGAGCAGTCAGTACTAGATTCTAATCATAATTATGTAATAAAATAAAAAGAGGTACATTATTTTTCACTAGAATTGCCTATCAAGAATAGAAATAAGTTTACTCAGTACGTAATTAATATTTATTTTTATTATATTTTTTCTCTTCATGCATGATCTCAAACCTTGACCACCGACTTCCACGGAAACATTGTGCGTATCTACGGCCATCACACTTATCCCGCACCTCATGTTGTTAAGAATGAAGTTTATATTAGACTTTAATGATAATATCTTAAGACTGCAAGTCGCTTGTCCGAGCCAGCTTTTAGAGGTAAGAAGCTGTAGGCAAAAACCTGCCCTTGCCACAAAGCGCTAGATAAGAGATTATTAACACAACGCTTTATTTAAACCTTTGACTAGTTTACTGCTCGGCATACGATCACGCAATTTTCTACCTTTAAGTAGGTATACGATACAATACAAAAACACTTGCCATTAACATAAAATCATACTTTTAAGTTACCATAAAAAGGTAACATAGAAGTAATGGAATTTGGGTGGCCTTATTCCTTCAAAGCAATCTTTCCCAGGCAACTCCTATACTTAACCGCCGTAGGCGTAGCTGCTTAATTTATGGCGTAGGTATTTGAAATAATGGTAATAGTTCCTTCTTATATCATTTGCAAAATTGTAGTACATCAGTAAATGCAGGTACTTCAATTTTGGGTGAATGTACCTAGATATAACGTCATCATCAAATCATAAGTAGTACCTAATAAACAATACTCGTCATGTACTTACATCTTGTATGACTTTATTTAAACTTATTGAACTTAAAAACTGGACTTAATATTAAATTATATATTTCAAAGTAAGTATTTCAGTCTTTTATTTTATCTTTTATGCGTAAGCATAAACCTTTTATAGTTCACAGACATGTTAGTTTAAAAGCATTATATTAGCAAAGAATCACAAAATGTACACTTTAATACTTTATTTGCTTGTCCCTGCTTGTCGCTTCTATTTATTTTTACAAATGTTATTTAAAAGCTCATGTAGTATATGTGCTTGTCTTGCGATTTTTCTTTGAGACTTACTGTATTCCGCAGTTGGATTTTTAGTATTTGTAATTACTGTTTTGCCACATTACATTAAAAACCCGTAAAAGAGATATCAAATAACCGCCTTCTTAGATTAAATAATCGTGCTACATTTTAAGCGCCGTTCAGCACGTTTTGTGTTTTCAGGAGTTACTATGAACGATGAATTTGCATTCACTTCAACTAAGCGTGGTGAGTTGATGCTGTTGCTTGCTGGACAGAAGTACCACAGAAAACGAATCAACAAGAACGGTAGCGTGGTTTGGAAATGCAAAATCAAAGGTTGCGGTGGCGTAGTTATCACCCTCAATAACTCAAACATTGTCAGAACTACCAAACATTTATGCTCTATTAACGAAGAGAACTTGTAATTTTATTCGGCTGTGCAAATATATCTGCTTTTTATAATTTTAATATTTTTTTTATAATTTAATAGTTTTGGATTATTCAATTTGTGTATTACGGGAAAATTAAGGTTATAACTACATGTTAAATGCAAGAACACAAGAATGAGGTTGTTGTTGACACGTTTATTGGTGGGGTGTAGATTTTCTTACTTAGATTCTCCGACTTGCTAATAAACAATTTAAAAAAGTTATATTTGAATATACATAGTCTGTTACAACCAGCAAAACGCACGATGTTAATTGTAAATAAAACAAAAAAATCAGAGAATGATCTTAATATTTATTATTATGATAGAAGGTGTAACTAATTTTACTGGGGGATATCAAATAATACTAAGAGTTACTGTTTACAAAGTTTATTGTACAAAAAAATGATTGTAGAACAAGCAAGATATAAAATAAAGAGATTTCAATGAGTTTACAGGGTGTGGTATCTCAGGTGTTGGTCTGATTAAATAAATAAGCTGAAGGCTGGTCCAGGCTAATCCACCCGAACCAGTACACAGTACAATCTTAAAACTAAAATCAGTCTAAGACCGTTACAATTAATGTTGAAATACAAATTTAAAACTATATTCAGTACTACTACTGGATGGCTAGTAACGTCAGTTGTAGGTAAGAGATGATGCGAAGGTAAAGAGTATTTGTAAGTAAAAAAAAAATAAAAGACTCCACCTTTAGGACGGTTGTTGGCGGTAAAGTAAACCAAAAGGGGTACCCGGCTCGCCGACCAATCCCGTTCAGGACGACCGCAGGATCCCGAGCTGTAGTCCGCTGAATTTATAGGGCCTGGGGTTGTACTCCCACCAGGAAACCTCCCAAATGGGAGGTTTGACAATGTACGGATTGAGGTAGCAAGAGAAACAATTCGCCAACGCAGCGCCGAGCTCACCGGTTATCACTAGTCAGCAATTGTGAAATAAGTCTACATGTTTGACTCGGTGATCTGGCAGCTGACCGGCTCAGGAGGAAACTCCTCTCTCTTCAAAAATTTGCAGAAATAAAAAAACCTCTCCTATGTCAACCCGGCTTTTATAACCTTTAGCATAGAGTAACAACACCTATTAGAGAGTTAATGTCAAAAAAAGATAAGGCAACGAACCCACTCGGTTTTGATTGACAAAAGGTGACAGTCCATCGAACCAAACACAAGGTAAAGAAAAAAGGTGTTACACACTCCCTCGCCCACCAGAATTTTGTTGGGAAGCAACAAAATTCATGCTGGCCCACCAGCTAACTAGTCCCTCCGGAATCTAAACAATCCGGGGAACTAAAGGAAAAGAAGAGAAAATCTAACCTGCCCCTTTCATATCTTTTATGTGGCTTACACTAAGTTTGCCCTTTGCATCCCTCAGAACGTAAACCAAACGGGAACGCTTTTCCGTTACGGTACACGGTTCATACTTGGGGGCTAAGTTGCTGGCAAACTTCTTGGCGGCATCACGGTGGAAATGCGTCCGTCGCCAAACCACATCTCCTACGTTATACGCTACATCCCTCCGGCGTTGGTTGTAGTAAACAGAATTCCCACCGTGAGCCTTATCCAGCTCCTTACGGACGGCGTTGAGATGACGAGACGCCGGCAGGGGACCGACCAAATCGATGCTGACGCCCTGGAAAGGACTACGGCAGCTCTTCGGGGATCCTTTTAATCCGGGGGTACGTCGATTAGTACTCTTATATCCTTTACATGTGTTACATCCGGATACGTAACTGACTACATCATCGTACATGCAGGGCCAGTAATAACTTAGGCGCAATCTCTTATAGGTTTTACTCAAACCAAGATGCGAGCCGAGCGGCGCATCGTGGTTGTTCCTAAGGAGGTTTTCTCGGGCGGCGACCGGTACAACCTCTTTCCAATCATAATCTCTGGTTAAGGTGAACTTATTTTTAGTGTAGCGAAACAAACGGCCGTCAATAATTTGAAAATTCGGGCAAGACTGCGGCCGGTCCCGGCAACGCAAAAACAAGTTACGATACCAAGGGTCACTGTCAACCTCGTGAAGTGCTGAAACTGGTCCCCTATGGTCGAACACATGCTCAAGGGGGTCCGTGCGACCCAAACCCTTATCCTCGAACGAAGTAGCCTGGAACTGTTGAATGGCCCTATCAGCTACCGGTCTCTGGACTGAGCTTAAATTATCGAGAGGGGGCAACTGCCGAACTTCCGAAACAGCGCCCCAAGAAGCTCTTCGGGGGCGTAGGGAATCGTCAGCGCCTAGCAATCTGAGGACGTCAGGAGCGATACCAAAAGCTCGCCAAAAATTTAATCCAAAAATTAACTTCGAAGTAACCTGAGGAACTACATAAAATTTAATTATTTCTGACTTTTCCTTTGTCTTTACGGGTAATAGTACGAAACCAGTAACAGACGAGCGTGTACCATCGGCTGTCACGATTGAATTTATTTCGTCGCATGGGTAAAAAGTAAACCCGGTTCCTAACTGCTCATGAAAACGGTTTCCTATTATAGAGATTTCAGAACCGGAATCCAGCAAACCTGAACAAGGGCGCTGGTTAATAAAAACGTCTAAATAAGGCCTAGTATCGTGATCCTCCTTAAATACAACATTGGAAATTAAACTATATGACTTTGAAATTAAACAAACATTACTGGGTGAATCCACCCTACGTCCATGACTAGAATTCGAGTTTTCAGCTGAACCGGGCGGTTTAGTAACCCGATTCAGCTTTGCGAGTTCCTTTGCGCGGCAGTTGGAACATGAGGCAGCAATCTCACCCTTTAGCCCGCAACGGTAGCAGATAACTATACGAGGTTGCCTACACTCGGCTAAAGTATGACCGTTTACGCGGCACTGAACGCAGAATTTCTGTAAGTCGGGATTCTTGGCACTGACAGCACTGACTGCACGATTGCCCCGGCCCTTATAAGTCAAATCCGACGCCACCGCATGCTGCACGTTGCGTGGAGGTTCGACGAAGGTCTCGCAGCGGTATCGGACAGCCTCCAGCTGTCTACAACGTGCCTTTAATTCTGCTAAGGAGTTAACCTCCACCAAAGCAAGCCCGCTGGTGTAGAAGGGACGCAGACCGAACCTGACGATGTCCAGCTGCTCCGACTCACCTAAAGGTTTCGAAAGGCGCAAAAAGTATTGCGACATGATATTTATATAGGTGGAAACACTCTCCTCGGTTCCCTGAGTACGAGCACGGATCTCCTGCAGGAGTCGGTGGTCGTAATCTATCGGCAAGTACTCCTCCAACATCAGCGACCTCAGCTCCTGCCAACTATCTACGGAGTTGCGTACTCCACGGTACCAGAATAAAGCATCCTCGGTAAACAACTCGACGGCGGACATGAAAAGTCGCGCCTCCGAAATACCTCGAGCCGAACACAACTCCTCGACCCGCTGTATAAAAACCTGTACGTCCTGACCGTTAAATTTTAAATTAAGTGACTGCACATTCGCTGCCCTATCACACCTGACCGGCACAGCCACCTCGGCGACCGGAACCTCCTCCACCGTGGGAACCTCTGAAGCTTGCTGACTGGTCTTAAAACTCGAGAACATATTTTCTAACCAAAGAAGAACGCGTTGGAGTCGAGTCTCCAACTCGGCGAGGATTTTTCTTTCCTCCTCTGAACGGGGCTGGACGCGGCCTAATCGGTGGAATAAATGGTTACCGAGGGCATTAACACGTTTCAAATTTTTAAGGTAAGGTTTATGTTTACGCAATTCCTCTATCTCATCTAGCTTGGTCGATATGGTCTGCAGTTCCGCAGACGGGTCACCCTCAAACTCCGCAATCTCATCGGAGGGTATCTGTTTGGCAAGATTTTTGATCTGTGCCCGTAACTTTTCTACGGTACTAGCAGGCTCCGCATCTCTGATAGCCACCTCGTAAACTAATTCGTCCTTTCTTAAAAGGTGGAAGCAAATGGGCCTTTCTTCCATTGTTAAATATAAAATGACCAATATTCAATTAAGTTAACTAAAAGTTTCCTTAGTACGGAATGCAAAATTAATTGAAGTTAATGAAATGACCACGATATCTAGTATAAACAATATTCAAAGAAATCTTAAACTGGACGAATGTATGTCCAAGTGAATACACAAAACGACTAAGTTTATAAATAAATAAAAAGTTATTAAATAAGTAAACAAAAGTTACTTAAACGGAATGTATCCCAATCAGGACCACTAACCATTCTAGTATATTGGTAATAAAAATTAAAACTTAAAAAAAAATTAAAACAGGTAGAATGTATCATGTACAAATGACATGAACAAAGTATAAGGTAATAAAACAAAATAAACAATAAAAAAATAAAAAAACTTACAAACTAAGAGGGGGCAATGAACTGCTGCCTCCCTAGGCTAAGGTGGAAAAGCCTTTTTGTTCCCGGTAAACACACACTGGCTGTCCTTCCCTAAATCCGGAACTCACACCATAGGCGTTTATGAGTTCGGATTTATTAATGGGAAGGATGGTAGTACCAACCCAGGCGAGCCTTGAACGGGGCCCTACTACCGGTGTAATCAGACCAACTATCACTGAGCAAGTGACCAGTGATAATACTAAGGATTTAACCAAAAAAAAAAGAAGCTAAATCCTGAGATACCAAGTCCCTGTTCGGGCGCCAAATTGTAACTAATTTTACTGGGGGATATCAAATAATACTAAGAGTTACTGTTTACAAAGTTTATTGTACAAAAAAATGATTGTAGAACAAGCAAGATATAAAATAAAGAGATTTCAATGAGTTTACAGGGTGTGGTATCTCAGGTGTTGGTCTGATTAAATAAATAAGCTGAAGGCTGGTCCAGGCTAATCCACCCGAACCAGTACACAGTACAATCTTAAAACTAAAATCAGTCTAAGACCGTTACAATTAATGTTGAAATACAAATTTAAAACTATATTCAGTACTACTACTGGATGGCTAGTAACGTCAGTTGTAGGTAAGAGATGATGCGAAGGTAAAGAGTATTTGTAAGTAAAAAAAAAATAAAAGACTCCACCTTTAGGACGGTTGTTGGCGGTAAAGTAAACCAAAAGGGGTACCCGGCTCGCCGACCAATCCCGTTCAGGACGACCGCAGGATCCCGAGCTGTAGTCCGCTGAATTTATAGGGCCTGGGGTTGTACTCCCACCAGGAAACCTCCCAAATGGGAGGTTTGACAATGTACGGATTGAGGTAGCAAGAGAAACAATTCGCCAACGCAGCGCCGAGCTCACCGGTTATCACTAGTCAGCAATTGTGAAATAAGTCTACATGTTTGACTCGGTGATCTGGCAGCTGACCGGCTCAGGAGGAAACTCCTCTCTCTTCAAAAATTTGCAGAAATAAAAAAACCTCTCCTAGGTCAACCCGGCTTTTATAACCTTTAGCATAGAGTAACAACACCTATTAGAGAGTTAATGTCAAAAAAAGATAAGGCAACGAACCCACTCGGTTTTGATTGACAAAAGGTGACAGTCCATCGAACCAAACACAAGGTAAAGAAAAAAGGTGTTACAAAGGATCTATGACAATAATGTATGAAAGAAAATATCGGCCTAATGCTCGACACGGCTGAGGTTGTCCAAGAAGCTACCGTGAATGGTGTTCACTATCGCGAGGTGACAACGGGCTTCTTCTGCTCAGAAATTGATCACAAGAAGCATCTACCATAAGAAAAAATATTAAAATCTTTTTGTTTTATTTACAACTAGCTCATCCGGCAAATTTCGTCCCGCCTAACAGTCGATTCTTTTTTTATATTATAAGGATAGGACATTTGTTTTCCATGCCACCTGATGGAAAGTGCACATAAAGACTATGGTGGTACACGTCTATCTATGAGATACCTATTCACTCTACACTTAAAAGTACCAGGACTAATAGTGGTCAGGGATAACAGACGCAGGCAGATCGTTCCACACCTTGGCAATCCGTACCAAAAAAGGAACTATCGAAGCATTTTGTTAGACTTCTTGGTAAATCCACTATATACGGATGGAAGTTCTGTCTGCGTCTGGTAGTGCAGTGGTAAAAAGAATGACTTCTTGGTCATAAAGAGAAATGTAGCCAATAAAATACTGCCAAACAGGCAACCTTACGACGATGCTCTAGAGTCTGCAAATTTTATATGTAAGGTTGTTGTTATTAGTAAGTTTACGGGCTCTTCGATCAGCAGAGTCTAGCACTTCGAGCTGGTATTTGGCAGAACCATCCCTAAAGTGACTGCAGTACTCCGTATATTAGTTTTATAAATATATTTTTAAATTATTATTACTCTGAAAGCTATCGCTGTAAAAGACTTCTTAAAAGACAGTTCTTTTTCTAAAAATATGCTTCAAATAAGTTTTCTATAGATATGGCGCTAGTAGTATGTACCCAAGCAAGGTGCTTTAAAATGTGCCTAGCTATCGGTAACTCTTTATGAATGAGATCATCTTTCTTATAATTCAATTGTCTGCTTCGTATACCTCAGTACTAAACCATGTGTTGTCATTTGAGTATACGCAGCCCAAAAAGTGGCTCTCGGGTTAACTGTTTATTTAAGAAAAGTTTATTAATTTACTTATAGAATGAAACACGGCACGGGATAGGCAAACATTAACTTATATTTTTCTTCACAGTTCATTGGTACAAAAACATACGCGGTAAAGACGTTGCCGTCATTAATGGATACACTTTCCTTAAACATGGGGAATATAGAAAAACCTCTAGATGGCAGTGCACGCTGACAAACAAATGTAGCAGCAAAATAATTCTCGACAAAAAGAAAAATATTGTGCGAAAAGAGTTGAATCACGCTCATCCAGCACCGAGATATGTTATCAAGTCGGGTGTATTGATTAAAGTATAGGTAATTAAGCATTCAAACTGATGACTTAAAACAAAATGTAATGGTTCTTACCTTTGCGTATTTCGTTCTACTTAATCATGAAAAAAGCTAAATGGTTCCAAAGATTGTTTAATCTATAAATAGTTGTAAGTCAATTTGTACTTCAATTTAAAAAAAACTAATTAAGACTGTTTGTTTTATGCATAACACCAAATTTTTGTGAAGTGGTTTTTTGTTGTAAAATATCTCTACTTTGAACCGGCTACGTTGATGACTGTCAATTCAGTCAATCGTTTCCATGGTGTGTATGACCTCAAATTTCATCAAATCTTATATAACTTTTTGACTTGACTTGCTTATTTTTCTTATTTAATTTTATAATTTGTTTACCTAATTTGTTAATCTTTTTTTTTTTTTTTATAAGTGACTAAACCCGCGTTTGACCTCAATCTCACCTGATGGTAAGTGTCGATGAGGTCGAAGATGAAAGCACACGGGTTTAGTAAGGAACTGGCTCTTTATACAATATTGCCGGAACACATTACCGCCGGAGCGGTAACATTTGGCGGCAGACTTTATATAAAGGGTGGTCGCTAGCCAGGCGGACCCAGAAGGGATCCTACCACCAAGCGAAACCTTGACATTTGCCTAAATTCAAATTAATTCTGTAATAATAAAATGAAATATATTTATACACATTTTAATATAACATGTAATTTTATAATTAGGGTGTTGTTTCCGTGAGTAAATTTAATCTTAATTTTATCAAATTTGTTATATTTATTTTGTTTAATTGATCTGGTTTGTTTCTATCTTTAATATATTAAGTGCTTATAATAATTTCTAAACTACAATTTTTATGTTGTGTATGGGCTGTAATTGTCTGAAATAAACGATTTTTATTTTTATTTATACGAATTCTAGTCAATATAAAACAAACATACACTTGCAGACCTCACTTCATACAACTCCAAATTCTTACTCTTCCATGTATTTATATGCTAGAGGTTTGTCAGTTCGTCAGAAAATATCCAGGATTCTAAACAAAACGCGTAGATATGCATACGGAATACTCCCTGCGACCAAGCCGAAGAAAACAGCTCATAGCTCCACCTTCCTGACTAAAACTATTGGCACACGGCCCGCTGGAAATGTCCATAAAATTATATAATCACCTCCCGGAATCCCAATTTATTTTTATTTTCCAGAAGTGCCTATGAACGATGATTTTGCTTTCACTACAACTCAGCGTGGTGAGTTGATGCTGTTGCTTGCTGGACAGAAGTACCACAGAAAACGAATCAACAAAAACGGCTGCGTGGTTTGGAATTGCCAAATCAGAGATTGCCGCGGCGCAGTTGTCATCCTCAATAACTCTGACATTGTCAGAACTACCAAACATTCATGCTCTAATAAAAAAGATAAATTATAGCGAACATTGTATTTGGCTGTGCAAGTTCTTGTTATTGAAATATATTTGCTGTTTATAATATAGTTTATATTGTAATTAATTATTCATGACATTTTTGCGCTGGGTTCCCAAGTGATAATAATGCCGAGAGTAGGTAATTGTTTTAGCTTATTTTATATGTGAGTATTTCATAGGTAAAAATTACGATTATGATTAACTAGTGCAAAAAAATATTTATCTACTCTTCGTTGTAGGAAGTTCCGGAATACTCACATCCTATCTGTAGTTTACCGTACTCTGTATTACAAAGCTATACCCGATTATTTGAAAAATCGGATTAACTATCGGTGCAACAGCAATGATCGCAACTTGCGCTCTTCCTCGAATCTCCTTTTAGCGACACCATCACATAGGTACTTCCTCATTTTTAGGCAAATCGTTTTATGACCGATCGGTGTCATTATGGAACGAGCTGCCGATGGAGATCTGCCTAGCTCGAAATCCGCACACCTTTAAAAAACTGCTTAAACAGCATTACCTTAAGTAACATTGTTCATCTTAATACTCTCATTGTATATAGATATAGTTTGATTATCAATATGTGTATATGTCATATGTATGCATTATTAGAGTTTACATGTATATGTTATTAATATTTAGGTATGTCTATGTAATTATTTGTATCAACCCTATTTTATAGATTGTGTACCAACGCCCATCCTAATTCCCACTACCTAAACCTGTCAAGACTCGGTTGCCTGGAAGAAATCGCTCTACAGCGATAAGGCCGCCTTATACTAAATTAAATGTACCTTTTTTACTTTCTTTTTATACTGTTGGTGTACAATAAAGAATTTTTATTATAATTTTATTTAAAACATTAAGTGTCCTCGGTACTCATTAAGCGCCGGAGTTAATGTACACACGGGCCTAAGCCAAGTGTTATTGTTTTGGGAATTGCTCCCCAAAAATTTGCGCCCCTCTTAAATTTACTCCGGCGAATTTTAAAGTTTGACCATGTGATTTGTTGATGGTCATGGCAAAGCAGACACGAACTTATTTTTATGAACTTGATGGTAAAGCAGACAAGAACATATTTTTTTGAACTTGATGGCAGCGCTTGGGATCTTGGGAATGCGTGCGAGGTATAATAATCGTTTTTCTTTTGAAACATTCAGTTAATTTTGAGCCTCGAGTATATTTTGATGTACATTTATTTGAAATCTGTTTTTTTTTTCCGCCAAAGAACCTTTGACTCCCAACAGAGACTCTCTAAGGGAATCTCAAGATAGGAGGAGGTGAGTACTCAAAAGTACGACAGGGCCCTGCATAGGGGACACATATGTGTACCCTTACCCACTAAACACACCTTGCTGAACTGTTGTCTTTCTAGGGACAATCGATCGAGGATATGAAGTCGGTAATAAGTGCTGCGCTGGTTTGTAATCTGGTCCCATTGCACAACTTTGGCGGTTTTAAATTATGTAACAACATAACTGGTGTGCCAACTTTCAAGGTTAGTTGGTGACATGGAAGACCTGAGTGTTTAAGTGAAATCAAGTAAGAATTGAAAATTTGCCTGTGTCATCTACATTGAACACGGAGTCTTATAGAACTGTACACTACCTCATCCCCTGGAGAATATTTCAGAAATAGCTCATTTTTAACCGCTTCTTGGTCATTTCTTAGAGTGAAAATGGTAAGCTCATACAACCAAGACACTCTTTAGAATTCCTGAATCGAATGACAAACAATCCTTGTGATATAATGTTATACTCATGGAAACAACCTTAAAGCAACTATAATGCAATGAAATAAGGGCTATTTTAGAAAGTTGTTAACAAAAACTTAACTTTTAAAAGTATTTATGAAAAGTTTATGCAAAGCAGAAAAGTAAATTAATTATATCGTGTGCTTCCGGTGGGGACCAAATCTTACTTAAGAACCGGAATTATATCTAGAACGCAGTGTTTGTAATATTTTTTACAATTAGGTAAGTAAGAATCATCACAATAATCACACAAAAACTACAAAACCTAAGTAAGTAATTGCTTATAAGTAAACTTATTAGCAAATTTATTTCACACATTTTAATTGTTTATTTTGTATCAGAAATCCCCTCTCACATTGAGGGCGCCAATTTCGCCAAACGAATCATTTTAAATTTTGACCAGTCATATTTTTAAGTCTAGAAATAAGGAAGTCCCAATAAGTAGAAGGCTCCTCCTTCTTTCTTTATCCTTACCTACGCAGATCATTTTGATTTGTAATGTTTGTCCGTGAAGGGTCGGCTTAGAATAGCCCTGGATAAACGTGTTCTAAAGGCGACTAAGCCGAGTGACACCCGACTGGCTGGCTTCATATAAAATCTCCGGCGTTATGTGTTCCGGCAATATTCTATGAAGAGTGAGTTTTTTCCTGAGTCCGTGTCCTTTCGTCTTCGACCTCATCTTCACTTACCATCAGGTGAGACTGAGGTTAAACGTGGGCTAACCCGCTTTAATAAAAACTTCACTTAATAAAAAACCGTAAATTATTTCTCTAATACCAATTTTCATTCTGCTACATCTATAAATAAATAAATAAAATCCCCAGACAATCACTCCAACTACATGGCCCCAAAGTAAGCATAGCTTGTGTTATGGGATACCATATAGCGAACTAGGGGGGAACCTAGAATATAAATACATAAAAAGATAAACACCCACACACGTAACATTTTTTTTTTCTGGTTCCGTGCGGGGATCGAACCCACAACCACTGGCGTCTGAGGCAGATAGGTTTACCCCAACGCCATAGTTGTCGTCAAATATCTATAAATGAGAAAATTTACTTTACCGCCCCATTCTACTCTGCTAGGGAGAAATTTCGTAAATTTCATCTTTAAAAATCATTTATAATAGCAATTGAGAACTTACATACCTGATTTTACACTAATGACTGCAGAAATGGGAAAATTTCCATAAGAACTTCATCCCCCCATTTTAGGAAAATTTTCTCCTTTTCATCTACTCAGTTCATTTTTAAATGCAATCGAGAACTTACTTTCCAAGTTTTATACTGATAAGTCGAGAAATATAAAAAATTTCATACATTACCCTTTTGAGGGTAATTTGGTCCATTTTATCGACACAGGTCATTTTTAATTGTAATCGAGAACTTTTATACTAATTTTCATACTTCTGAGAACAGAAATGAAAAAGTTCAATATAAGCTTGGCCCCCCTATTTCAGCTTCTTAAGGGTTGAATTTCTAAAAAATCTTAGTGGTAACCGACATCATATATAAAAAAAAAGGAACTCCTGTACCTAATTTTAAGTTTCTATGTACAGTAGTTTTGGCTGTGCAGTGATACCTCAGTCAGTCAACTTAGCCTTTTATATAGGTAATAAATAATAGATTTATGTCAATAGTTTTGAAAAATATTATTTTTATATACAAATTAAAAAAAAAGAGCTAGTTTACTTACAAAATGAAATATGGGACAAGTAAACAGTTATTTATCTTTTTTCAATTCATTGGTGTAAAAACTCACGTGGTAAAGATGTTGTCGTCGTTAACGGATACACCTTCTTTAAGCGTGTTCAATATAGCAAAACCAGCAGATGGGTGTGCACGATGACAGGAAAATGTACCAGCCGAATCATTTTTGACGAAGAGAAACATATTTTGCGAAAAGAGTTGAATCACTCTCATCTAGCGCCGAAATTTGTTGTCAACAATAAAGGTATATTGGTTAAAATATAAGTCCGCATTCAGAATCATAACATAAAACAAGTGATCGGTACCCATTTTTCTTATTTTATTTTTTCATGTTAATTGTTTAATGGTTCTAAATAATTTGTAATCGGTAACTCAAATTGTATTTTTTAATAAACTAAACTAAACTAAGACTGTTCGTTTTATACATCATTGTATATGTATATACATACTATTTATCACGAAGATCACTTATCGTATATAACTTCAATCATCTGCTTCAGATGCCACACTCACCATGTGATGTATAGCAGGCGAACACAGACAGGCGAAAATGTGACAATAGGGTTTAATATTTGTTATGATCGCGTTTTTATTTATTTATTCATTTTAAAATGAAATATGAGACAAGTAAACAGTAACTTTTCTTATTCTTTACAGTTCTTTGGTATAAAAACCCACGTGGTAAAGATGTTGTCGTCATTAATGGATACACCTTCCTTAAACAAGGGGAACATAGCAAAACCAGCAGATGGGTGTGCACGCTGACAAACAAATGTACCAGCAAAATACTTCTCGACAAGAAGAAAATTATTCTGCGAAAAGATTTGAACCACACTCACCCAGCGCCGCGATTTGTTATCAGGTCGGGTGTATTGATTAAAATATAATTGAGCATTCAAAAACAAATGGTACTTTTTGCTATACCTATCTAGTTCAACTACCTATATAATAATTTTTAATTTAAAGTGGTTCTAAAGAATTTGTAATCGGTAGCTGTAATATAATTTATATATTTTTTAATAAAACAATAAAATTGGCATTGTTTGTTTTATAATTCACATCAAAACTTCGTTACTTAAAATTTTATTTCGAAATCTCTCTTCTTTAAACTTTATTCATTTGAAAATTTGAAAAGTTGCACCCGTATGGTTAGTGGGACTTTTTTGGACTTTACAGTTTAAACCTGTTCTAAGCAGGCGCGGTCCCAGGGGGGGTCACAGGAGACATGACCCCCCCCCAAAATCATGAAAAGATGAACCCCTTAAAAGAGAAGGAGGAAGAAAAAGATACTGCTGATACAAAAAAATTGTCGTGACCCCCCAAATTCAGTTGTGACCCCCCCAAAATTTCAATCTGGGACCGCGCCTGGTTCTAAGTATTTTCCAGATTCCTCCTATGAGGTGATTCCCTTGTTGCTGCCGCACTGACGCATGTACGTGCGTGCTTGCGAAAGTGCATTTCGACTAATATCAGACAATTTGATACCGCAAGTACCTATACGTAGTATGCGCGTATATGCGTTAAAAGCGGTGTCAGTGTGGGGAATCGCCAAAGTTAAAATTATTATTGCTGCATTGGTATCCCTTGAATTTACCAGGGTTTATGGAAGAAATCGCTGTTCAGAAATTAGTTGAAAATACACTGTCTTTTTATTTATTGTCTGTACTTATTGTAAACTGAAGTGTAAATAAGTACAGACAATAAACTTCTTTCATGACTAACTTACTTTAGCTCTGATATACATTCCAAAGATGAGAAAAGAAAAGGTAAAACAGTAGTTAACTAATCGTTTTATTTTCAGTTCAATGGTATAAAAATAAATGTGGCAAAGATATCGCCGTGATTAGTGGCTACACCTTCCGTAAACATAGCAATTACACCTGTACTAGCAGGTGGGTGTGCACGCGGACAAACCATTGTACCTGCGTGATAATTTTTGACAAATGGAATAACATTGTGCGAAAAAATTTGAATCACACTCACCCAGCGCCGCGATTTATTATCAAGTCGGGTATATTGTTTAAAATATAAGTAAGCATCCGAAATAATAATTAAAACCAAGCGATACCTAATTCATGTGTTTTATTTTTCTCAACTCCAAGATTCGTTAACAAATCGGGTATATTTTTCAAAATAAAACCAGGATTCAGAACTATGACAAAAAAAACAAATGTTATTGCTTATTCGTGTTCTTTGTTTTGCTTTTTTAGAGAAAACATTGTGTGGTTCCAAAGAATCCGTAAAAAATATAGGCACTGGTATGTACTGTTTTTTTTTTATACATCATACCAAAGCTGCGTATATAGAACTCCTCTCAAACACTGGTAGTAAGAAAACTTAGTACTTCAAGTTGACACCGATATGATTAGTCCATTAATATGTTGTTGGATTCTTTGATATTTTGGACCACGCTTGAGTCTTTGTTAATTGCCAGATTCCTACTCCTAGTAAAAACTATCACCGCGGCGCGGCGCTGCGGTCAATGAAGTGTCATTCAGTCATTTAATTAATTCAGCGCCCTCTGTAAGAAAAAATCTCAATATAGAGAAAAGTAAAACAGTAGTTAACGTAGGTATGTTTAAATTCTTTTTGTTTAAATCTCGATATTATGTGCTGTAAGTTATTAACGAGTATTGAGAAATAGACCTTAGTGACGCTGTGAGCAAAAGTTTCCGTTTACTTATAATAGAAAAGTTAATTGATTGATCCTATTTAGACATTCCCGGTGTAATGATCAGTCAGAAAAACGATATCCTTTTTCTGTGCTTGGGTATTATGCTTTTAAAATTAAGATTTCTTCAGTAGGTATAAATGGTGCGTTTGATGGCTTTTGTATTGGTTTAAAATCAAATCCATGCTTATGAAGCTTTTTTTACAGTTCAGTATTTGAAAACGGTACGTGGTGTCACGATTTATTCGTCAGATAGAAATAAAATGACAAAAAAATTGAGTATTTAAAATTATAATAGGTATAGTTATTAAACAAAAAAAAAGCAACAAAAGAAGTAATCAGGGTCGTAGGTAGGTATTCTCACTGGCACTCAACAACGTAACTCCAGCAACACTCCCCTGTTCCAGTCCTGGTCCGAGCGCTTGAGTCCGCTGTATGTTATTGACGCTGACCGTACTGGTCATCCGGCTTTCCTTAGTCAGTCTCAGTTAATGCCGTCTAGTTTTAATCAAGGGAATATTTTGGTATAGTGTATTTTATGTAGCTGACTGTACATTTATTTTTCTGTTTATTTGTTTCCTTAATCCAGCCTTAGTTCCCAGTATGGGAATAACCACAATATATGATTATGTTTATTAAAATTGCAAGATAAACTTAGGCAAGGTAAGTAAATTATTTAGATCAAGTAAGTATTTAGCGCGTACGCATTTAATCACGAACGCACCGGTCTCTGTCGCGTCGCGCGCTGGTATGTCAGATATAAAAAGTTACTTTATGGGTATGTGAACTCGCTCGTTCAGACCCGTCCGTGCAACCTATTCCCCGCGTCCGCGCTCTAGAGGCTAAATACCGGTTCAGGTTGCGGTGCAGATATTAAGTTTAAAAATTGTACCTACGTTACAGTGGTACAGAAATTCTTTTTGTAAACGGTTACAGTTTTGTCGTACATAAAAAGTACCGAAACAATTGCATTAGATGGCATTGTAGCAGCTACTACGTCAACGAGCATACAACCAGTGGAGAGAGCGTGCGGGGCTACCGCGGTCGCTCAATTTGACCTATATGTAGGGCATGCGACAGAATTTTGAGTCACACTTCCCGTTTGCGTTCGCTCCCGAACGGTCGTGTCTGCGGCCGCTCCTGAGTGTTCGTATTGCGCTGCCCTTGTTCCCTCCCCCACACTCGTGAGGGTCAGGTGCCAAGTTAAGCTCTTTCGGAAAGTTTTCTCTTGTGGAGGCTGTGTGGTGTCGGGGCTAATTCATCTGCCCTTTTCAGGGCGGACCCGACTGCTGCCGGCCGAAGCATCGCTGGTCAGGTGGATACGTAACCGTGACAACTAAGCCTGATCGTACGCCGTTCATCGGTAATAGGTCCGTGTTAGGTTGATCTTTCTTTCAGCGCAGTTTGTGTAGTCCTTCGCCGTTCACCGGCAAGTAGGTTCCTTGTTAGGAATAGGCTTCCTTTCAGAATAGTTCAGGTTCCCCTGGATTCGATGAAGGCCCCCATCGAATCCAGGGCTAGGCCCGGAGAAGTTCAAGAACTCCGGGGTCCGGTAAGTCAGCACTTGCAATTCCAATTTGATCAATTCCAAACCGAAATTCGGGATAGTGTGCAACATATGTTCGCGTTATTCGCATCAAACCTTCAGGCACAACTCACGAGCTTCTCGGCCACTCATGCCTCCAACGCGTCAGCCCCTCAGGCATCGTTCTCCCTGGCCCCTCAGGCCTCACCACCCCAGACCACCGAGGTCCCTCCCGCGTCCCTCCCGGCCACTCCGCCTTCTCTTACTTTCCCAACAGATTCTCCGGCGTCCCCAGATGTCGAGTGTGTTGAAACTACGCCAGACTTTATGTCGGTTGATTCTTCCGCGTGCAAACGGAAAACTACGCCACCGGGTAGCGGTTCCGACTGCGCTCTTTTAGTTCCAGAATCTCCTGCTCCATTCACCGAGGTTCGCAAAAAGTCCAAATCTAAGAAGAAAAAGAAGCAAGATTCTTCTTCGACTCTATCTCCATCCGTTTCAGCTGCTCCAGCCGCTGTTCCTGCTCCGCAAAATGTCGCACCGGCGTCTGCTCCTGCGCCTTTTGTTTCAGCGATCCCGGCGTCACAGCCTGCGTCGCAATCAGATTCGGCTCCGCCGAAAGTCAAGTCTCCGCCCCCCGTCTTCCTACGGGACAAGAGCCGCTGGACCGAGGTCTCAGCTCTCTGCGGAACGCACTCCCCGAAGATCCAGTATAGTAAGGCATCCAATGTGGGTGACTCTATTAAGGTCGTTGTCTGCTCAATTTCTGATTTCAGGAATTTCACTCGGCTTCTTGCTGACAAGAAGCTCGAGTACCACACTTACGCCCTCCCTGAGGAGCGTAAGATTCGTGCCGTCCTCAGGAACGTGCCGTTCGAGCTCTCGAACGAGCAAATCCAAGAGGACTTGTCTTCTCAAGGCTTCCCCGTCGAATCTGTGCACAAAATGCACAGCCGCCGAGGCAAGCAGTTCCCACTTGCGTTAGTAATCCTAGCGAAGAGCCCGCAAGGGCAGTCCATTTTCAGAGGTAAGCTCTCCGTGTGCGGTCTCTCCAACATCCGCGTCGAAGCACCACACAAGCGTGGTTTCCCAGGTCAGTGCCACCGCTGCCAATTGTATGGTCATGCGGCGGCAAACTGTTTTGCTTCCCCTAGGTGCGTCAAGTGCCTAGATCCGCATGGGACTAAGGAGTGCTCTCGCACTCCCAAATCGCCCACAGCTCCGTCCTGCGTCTTGTGCGGCCAGTCTGGCCACACAGCAAACTTTCGCGGCTGCCCCAAGGCACCGCGTGCTGCCAGGGCTACCGTGAAGCCCATCGAAAACTGGAGAGAGCGACCGCAGCCTAGCTCGGACGCCCCTCCAGTCAGTTCAAAGGTCCCCAAGGCCTTTACTCCTATAGTTTCAGGTCAGCGCAGCCGGGTTGCGACTCAATCGCAACCGGCCGCCAAATCGGCTTCCCAGTGCCAGAACGCAAAAGGGTCTCAAGACCGCATGGCGTTCTGGATCCAGCTCGCTCCCATCGACCATATCCTGGCATTCGGCGCCGCTCTCGACGCCAGCCCAGATGGTTTCAACGGTGCTCTTCTGGTCTTAACCAAGTTCGCTCCCCTTATCAGGAAACTCCAGCAAGCTCAACGTTTCTAAACGTAGTCCTTCTTTCCAACATTCCTATCTCTGAGTGAGTCTGATCACTCTAGATAATATCTTAGTTTCAGCTTTGTCATTTCTGCTAATCTTAGCTTTGTTTTTCTCACTTTCAGTTCCTTTTGGTGGCAGCCGTCTGGATGCCGCTCACTACGCAGCCTCTCGCTCCAATTGGCTGTCGTTCCGACGATGACTAAGGACCTTAATCAAGGTGAGTCAAAAGGGGGATGTTTAGTGGGTATGCTCAGCCTATCTGAGAGAGTCTCCACACTGTCTGGACATTCTATTTGCCATTAGCCACTTATGGTTAACAGCTTATAGAATGCCCATTCGTCCGTAATAGGATTCATCCTCCTCCCGCTAAAGCTAGCTTTACTGGTTAAAGCTGGTTTCAGTGGGTGCCAAACGACTTTCCTTGGCGGAAAAACAAAAAAAAAAAAAAAAAATTTTGAGTCAGTCACAGCAACTGTAGGCTAACGTACGGACGTCCCGCGCTCCTGATTATAAGCAAATTAAAACTCGAAATAATGCCTAGTTGTGCAATTAAATGGTGTGGAAAGTCAACTACGACTTCAAGCTACACAAAAGATGGGGTATCATTTCATAGGTAAGTGGATTTCTACTCTATTTATTCAATTTGATAAACAAAATAAAATATTTTCATTTCTGAAATGCTCGCGTTGTTGTCTTTCTTGCTATCTCTTTCTGATACACTGTTTTGCATATTAGCAGTTGTCTCTTTTTATTTCGACAGTGCTGTTCGCAGGATTGCTACGTTTCATATCGATATTTTAAAATAGATACTTTCCTTATGTTTTTTACATTGTTATTGCTTTATGTATTGCTCTTGGGTTTGAATGCAAATTTACAGAAAAAGGATTAAGTTGAATGCGATACAAAATACTGGTATGAAATATAGATAAAAAATATATATTTCAAGCCTACAGTCTGAATAGCTTGATGGATTTTGACAAAGGTGGATTTTAATAATTATTGTAGTTGTTATCTTTTTGGATGGTTGAAAAATGGTTTTATACAGGGTGTCCCAATAAATAGTGTCAACTGGAAGTTGAAATATAGATGGATACTTAGAGTACCTTAATTACGCCCATGTACCTTTCGCAATTTTTTTATGGTTTTCTATTTTATTTTTATTTCTGAGAATTTCAACCGAAATGACATTCCACCTTCAGGAATTGCCATTTAATATTCAGAATAATCAAATCCATTATTTTAACGTAAAACTTGAATGAAAAATAATGATCGGTGAGTTATGACTTAAAAACCTTTGAAATATAAATACAAACAGATGGTATCATGACTCTTAAACCTTACCTCCATGACATAGTTATTCAAGTTCAATTTTATTTCAAATCTAAATACTGAACAGATTTTGAATAATTAAAAAAAAAGGTCTTGTTTAACATATCTGTTCTTTAAAATGGTTTTAAATTACTGTTTTCTGACCTTGACTCAGGGTGTGAAACCTTAAAAAAATAATAGACTGCCCCTATTTTGGGAAAAGAAACAAATTGTCAATCTTTTAAAGGTTTTACGTTTTGTATTGTTTTTACTGCACGTCTTATATGTCTTCGTTGTTCGGCTAAATTGCTTATTTCCTAGATGTATTTCCATTAGCCAAACTATACCAAGCATTACGCATGTCCTTTTATGTCTGATACGACCAACACTATAAAAGCAGCTAGACTTACCAAAATTTAGTTACGATACAAAGTTTGCTCAATCAAAATTCTTGCAGTTAGCAGGTCACAAATTGTCAACACTTCTATCCGTTCAAAATGAACGAATCAGCTATCAAAACTGTTATATTGACACGCCTATATCGTCATCTATGAATTGTAGTACAATCTAACTCGGTATCTGTCACTTCAAATTATATAAGGAAAATCAACATGGGTTAAAAAATAGTAACCTCTTATGGCTATAGTAACATACGCTAAAAAATCATTATACCTACTAATAATAAATCAAACCATAATTTATGTGATAAAATGTGATTTGTTTTTAATTCTAATACAGACATACGTGCGTACCTAAAAATAGTGAATCTATAAATGGCCGTTATAACAATTATTCCAGTTTTTGTCGATATCGATATTTTTTTTGGAATCCCTAGTGAATCTGATGTATTTTGGCTGTCGAGTCGTTGCCCAATGACAGCGGGGAAAGGATACCTCTGCCCCCGCCGCTTTTTGGTGACTTGGATATAGAACAAAGACGTGCCTATGCGCTCTCCACTGGTTTTATTCTCGTTGTACTACGTCAAGTGTGGCGCTAGTGTCACCACGAAAAATGATAATGGTACTCGTGTAGTGATGACCCGCATAAACCTAAGTCACAGTAATCACATCCCGCCGTAATTCATCGTAAGAAATGGAATATTCATCTTAATTTAAAGCAAGCACCCTTCATTATATCAGTATGCGAACTTTATATTTAATAACTTTTTAATAATTGACAGGCTTGTAGAAGTACTTTAATAGAGTATGTATATGCTATTATGAAATAAACTTTGTCTTACTTAATAAGTAATTTTTTATTAAATCTTGTAAATTTATTCAAGTACAGCCTGCAACAGAATAATGTATACCACCATCTGACGTCGCACGCACACGCGCGTTCATCCATACTCACTCACACCACGAAAGTCACCCAATCCAAGCATAATAAGTGGACGTGCTTACGCACACACGCACACTGTGAAAATACTTCACTTCTGCTGATTCATTAATTTGTTAAACTCGTTCTTAGCTACTCTCAAGTCTCACATGACGAGCTATATGGATGAATAGCAGGCAGACAAGATAATATTATGCTAATTTCGCAACTTCAAGTCATAGCGTCCATGGCCTAGCGGTTTAAGTGTCTAGGAATGAGATCTGGACAGGTCAGGTGTGGAATCCCACAAAAAACTGTGATTTCATATTCATTTTTAGAGATTGAAAGAAGAAATATATTACAACTTTTTTGATGTTTTTTATTAAGTTTGAATTTGAAGTAGGTAGCTATTATTAGCGTAACTATTCGAAATAACAACGATGCCTCATTTCTTAAGACAAAATAAGTGGAAGACCCCGATTATCTTTTATTGTGTTGCTAAATTTATTTTTAGCTTGTCATATCTTTAGAAAAAAAAAGTTTAATCTACCCTCTATTATTTAATATTGTGTAGTCGTGTTTCTAGATGGTTTGCATTCGTCGTTACTTGTTACTACTATCAGATTGTTGTGCCCAAGTGAAATTAAAAATGAATTGTCATTTAACATTGCTGCAGAGAGCTGAAATCATTGTTTCATTCAATCAATACTTTTCCATCAGGGAAATTGCACGTCGATTGATGATATCTGTAAGTTTTAAGTTAATTATTATTCTGACTTAATCCTTGTATTAAACGTGATCGTTATTTCTATGTTAATCATTTTATTTTCAGAGAAAAACAGTGCAACTATCTGTTCGTCGTTAAGAGGAACCGGGGGATATATCCATTTTTACCCACTCGTTCGACGGCCACCACGGCATATGATGTGAGTTTGCAAACTGTGTGACGACATTTGAAAGCAAGCAACATATATTGTTACAGGTAAATAAAGAAGTATATAATCCGACGTTAGATATACAATATATTATAACTTAAAATTAATTAACTTTCTTATGCATGCAATATAATTTGTTTAAACTTCAAGGGAACTTAAGTTTATTTATTCATTTACAGGCTAGCAAAAGAGATATTGATGAACGAAAGCAATATTTGGAATTTGATTGGTCTAGCAATGTAGTTATTTTTACGGATAAAAGACATTCAAGTCGGACAAAGATGGCCGTAAAATATTATGGAAGAGAAAATGCCAACGTAATGATGCTCGAAACACCCTACCTGTTAGTTTAAGCGGCCGCATTAAACGCCGAGAATTTGTGGGGTCAAATGATTTTAAATTGGGATTCATCACAAGTGAGGTCCAGAGCCAAATTAGAAGGGCGGGTTATTTCAACTTGGGAGATGATGAGAGGATCTGCCTTGTGCTGGAATTTAGTTGACAGTATGAGATCTCGGTTGCAGCAGGTCATAGACACTGACGGCGCTCAAATTAGCTATTAATAAAATAGTGAGGTAATAGTTGTCTTTTAAAAAGTAGATAATCCAGAGTGAATGATGTTATTGTTGATTGGCTTAGAAATAAGCTTAGCTTAGCTTATTTATAGTTTCTGGCTAATAACATGTTGATTCATATTTACAATGGAATTATTACTTCAATTATATAATAATTATTAATTACTTATACGCCAAGTGACAGAAAAATTAAAGTGAGAACTGTCATTCAAATCTTTCAAATAACAACTATAACCTAAACTATGATTGTTTTTAAAATTAATCGTTTAATAAATTTGTGAAATAAAAATTCCTAGTCAGACGCAACATATTGTGAAATGCAAAAAATAAATAATTATCTGGAAAAGACTGTGTTGTTTTAATTAGTAGGTAGTTTTTACCTGCACCTTATTTTTCGATTACTTGCACTATATTTAATTTATTGATTAATTAGAATATAAATATAATTAGAATATAGAACATAAAAATTATATTTATATCATTTTAAATTATAATAAATTATTAAAATATTTCTTAATTTAAATGAATATATATTAAGGTTTATTGATGAATATTTCTTCATTAAATTTGAACAAAAAAAAGATATTGAACAAATATCTTTAAACATTATTAATTTAACAATCAATCAATAATTTAACAATAAAAAAGACATATTAATATAGCAACGGAGAAAAAAAAATGCAGACCTTTCAGAGTTCTATAATATAAAACAATAATCTGCACATTATACGGCTGACATAGGCTCGTCGAAGTACTGAAACTAAAGATCTATACATCCGTGTAGTTATTTTATTTCTTGTTGTGACACGATGTAGTTGGTTAGCTTATTGGCTTAGTTAGAATTGATCTTTAGTTGTGTGCGTACGACTGGTGGTCAACATTATTCTGAGTCTTCCGCACACATACAACGCGAATGCATATTGTATGTGTGCGTGCGTCTGGGGTGGTATACATTATTCTGTTGCAGAGTGTACACGTCAAAAATATTGTATCTACATAGGTGTATTGTGTAGGAGACTCTACCTACCTACTCTACACTAGAGTTACATAAAATACGTTGTAAAAATACCCGTAAAGGGTAATAATTAATGAAAAGTTTAATGAAAAGGGATATCAGTTGAAATGCACCTCTAGAGTGTGGAAGGAGAGTCAGTATGGAAGTACCGGAAAGACACGTCAACTTTACAAAAAAATATTGTTCTTGCTGGATTTGAACCAAGGACCTCCACGAACCTAAACCTGTGAAACCTTCACAGATGACGTCAAGTTTAAAATAAAGGTTAGGCACCTACCTGCCTACTTAACATACTCACAAATCGGCACCGGCCACACGCAGCCTCTGACCCCAATTGGCTGTCGTTCAGATGAGGGTCAAAGCCCACCTCGGGATCGACCAGCAAAGGGGGTGTTTAGCGGGTAGCGCTGGGTTCGGTGAGTCCCGCACTGTTAGGGATTGGCTGGCGGTGTCTCTAACGAGCATGTGACCCCCGGCGGTCCCCTCTATTGCATCAAGCATTCACCTCCTCTCCTTCTGAGATTCCCTTAGGGGCGTCTAGTAGGTGTACCAAAGTTTCTTTGGCGGAAAAAAACGGCACCGGCCATATTATTTTTTATCATTTTTGGGAAACATACAGCATGTAAAACACTTAAAACTAAAAGAAAACATTAAAAAGTACATAGGCCAGCAAAGTCTCCACTGTTACATAGTATCTAATTTGCAGTTTTTTGAATATACTGAATAATAAACGAATACATAAGTTATATACCTAACTTAAAGTTATTGCAAATATTTAAATACGGGTCGCCAAGGTTTGGAATGAACTGCCTGCGTCTATTTTCCCTGACCAGTATAGTCCTAGTACTTTTAAGCGTCGAGTGAATAGGTTTCTCGTGGATGGACGTGTACCACCTTAGTCTTCATGTTCACTTAACATCAGGTGTCATGGAAGACAAACGTCCCATCCATATCTTTATAAAAAAAAAAAAAAAAAATTACTTACAATTATAACTTAATATTATTTCAGAGTCAAACCCAATAAAACTCAGGTAAATAAATAAATTTAAATTTGGGCAAAAGAAGAAAGAAAAATAAATCAATGTAGGGACATTATTTATATTTTTTATATACTGGGATAAGGATGAAGAGAATATGTCTTTAGTTGAGTATATGTTATTATAATTACTGCATGTTCTGGGAATAAAAGAGTTCATGACATAGTGTTATACATATAAGGGTATGAAAAACAGACCTTGTTTACGACTGTTAGCGCGCGGACAGCGGATATTTAAATAATTACTATTGTTATTGAATACAAAAAGGTTACAAAAATAAGGCAGAGTAAAATATTACTTATACATTTTTTTTAAACAATCATCACTAGCAATGTTCATAACAGGAGATGTTTCATTACAAGTACCATTATAGAGTAGTTTCTAACCGAAATGACCTTATATGACTTCTCAGTTGCCAGTTTCGTTTTGCTTTGTAAAAGTTTCTTATTTTCTTTTGTGAGATGATCGTTAAAAATACAGGACTCCCACACTTAACAAAGACGAAAGAATCATGACCAACGATGTATGGAAATCCGTCTCAAGTTGAATGACAATAAATCTTTATTTATTATAGACTACGTTTTATAAACTATTAAATAAAAGTGTTAATTTTCACACAAGTACCCGAGATTTGAAGTAATCCAACAAATTCTGAGATAACCTAGAAATTATGTCGTAACTACTCGCAACTTATAAAATGACCATAAATCACTCATGTTGTTACAAAAAAACAGAGTTAGGTAAAAACAAAACAAAAGTAAGAGTATAACTATGACCAGACTTTTCATGTAGGTGGCCATTAGGTGTATTTAATATTAGAACAAGAATACCGGGTGATTTCTGGGTATCAAAAGTGAACCATTGACACATCGGCTTCTCATTATCACTGGCATTGGTTGATCAGAATCAAGCATCGACATGATTGATTAGGTACAGTAGACTCAAGAGTTCAGAAACACAACACAAAACGTACTGGCGTATTAAAACAATTTAATTGAAAACGTTCTGTCGTAAGTTACATGAAACACGCTTAGTTTTTTAAAACAAACACACTAACGAATTTCCGTAAGGAATATTACTATTTAAGTGGAGAGATAAATCACGGTGACTATTCTCAATCGACAAATAAACAGTAATGGCGGCTACCGCAGGCGCCGGCTTATGGATGATGACAGTGGAAGATGACATCTATCTTGACAGTTGCACCTGCGTGAATCGAAACACAAATATAAATAATTTCACAACGGTACTATAAAATCATACACAGCACCTACGTTATGATATTACTAATTACCTATATAGCTATTTATGAGTCTAATATAATTTTTGTCTTGTTTTTGTGTAAAGGTTCATCAAGCTCATACTTACGTAACTCGTTCAAATAAAAACAATGAAAAGAACGAAACGTCAATCATGACTTTATTATACGGGAATGTATATATAGCAATCGTTAATTTACTGTTTATCTCAAAATCATAATTCCGGATGCGAAAACTAAATTCCTGACGTGAAAAGCTTGTAAAAAATAAACCAATAATTTCTATAATTATTTAGTTTTCATACGTGCAACATTTTGAGACTGCTTTTGGTCATGTCCTTTGTCGCTTTAGGCTGCTCCGAAAAGACACAATAGAAAATCGTCCTTTTTATAACGATTTAACATTTTAATTATAATAGGTTTAGGTTTAGTTTTGTTATTCAACTCTCGTAACAAAATCAATGTCAGTTGGTATGAGTGGAAATTTAGAATGATTCGCAATATTTTTTATAATATTAATAAGATTCTCGCCTTTTCTCTCAGGAATCCCCTGTATTTCAATATTTGACCTCCGCGCCCACTGGTCGCGATCAAATTGATCGTTCGCGAGCTTATTTACTGTGCTGTTAAGTGACTCAACGTGTGTACTAGACGACTTTAAACATGTCTGAGCTTTCTCCAATTTTACCAATTTATCCGTTATAGTTTCATGCTCACTATCAATTAAAGAATGTATTTGTATTTAAGTCAGATAGTTCGTTTCTAAGATAGTTCGCTGATAATTCATAGGTGATGAATGTTTGAAATAAGCTCTGTAACTCTCAATAAACTCTTTTTGGATGTGACTAGAGAGAGATTCAGCTATGTCAGAGCTGCAAAGCGGGTAAGCTTTTTTTACGGGCAGTGGTTTAGGTTTTTTACATAAACTTTCTTAGGTCCAGTTGCCATGCTTACAAGGGTGTCGTCTTTTTTAACTCTTTTGCTCCCGAATTGCAGCAGGGACAGCACCAAGACGCCAGAAACTCATCGTTCACGATTACATTATAGTACAATCTGTTTGATATAATCCTTGGCAATTTATGCATGCAATCATCAGTTTTTGGTCTGTAGTGCCATCTATCGGTGAGTGGCAGCACATAAATTGATTTAGTTGAGACATAACACCATAGAGAAATATTATGCATAACACTCAGTTATCGAGAGTGTCAATTTCGTTCTAAATAAATGGATAGATGGCGTAACGATATAATTATCTAACCGCTTAATTTGTTTACGTACTTACAGACATCGTAGTCTAGTGGTATAACACTGACCTCTCAAACCGAAGAGTGTGGGTTCGAGTCCGCAACGGCCAGAGGTTTTTTTCTGTGATTTTCGAGCTCCATCCACTGGCTGGACCAAGTTTTTTTCTTCTCACTCTAAACGCCCACAAGGAGGAGTTTGTTGAAAATAAATAAATAAATAAACAAAAACAAAAGAATAGTAAGAGAGGTACTAATAACACGTCTGCTCTCAAGTGCTATCTGAACTTAACTGTTATGGCCTTAAACCCCCTCCTCACCCAGGAGACTCATAGCCCAGCACTGGGCTTATTACAAAGGGTTGTGATGGTGATGATGACTTAACATATTGAATAATGTTCTTTTTATCATATTCCAGCACCTATGAGTGCGCCTTAACCTCTTTAAAAGTATCGCTTTCGGTAGGTAACTATTGTTTTCAAAATATGATTTCGTGGTAGGCATAATGTCTTACAGCGCTCTCTAGTTTTTGAAACAGAACAATTTTGATATCGTCTGCTGGCGCCGCACCATGGACATAGGTCCACGCCCTAAGACCGGACAATGATCCAGAAATAGACACGCATAATGCGCTAGATATTTTCTTCGGGTTCATCATATAAATTAAAACACACTGTGATAGAGAAAAAGCGCTGTAGTCTCTTAAACACTACAGTGTACCTAGTCACTGTTTACATTGAGGTATGGGTATGCTAAATAAAGTCGGTAGGTATGTTCTCAGGCAACCACGAAAGCAAAAATCTGCGGTCCTATGACCGACCTATACCTATGTTTAAATGTCCAACCGCAGCCCATCTTTGTGCAGCTTGTATTCATAAGGTACCTATGTGCCTAAAATGTGTAGATATCTAGTAATTGGATGAGTAGGTACAGACTGCTAGCGAACCCTATCGAAAGGAGCCCAATGATAGTAGGTACCCATGGTACCTAACTACTCGATATATGAACATTACAGAGGAACACCGTCATCCGTCAACGTCTGAGAATCGAACCCAGAACCTCGACTACCGCTGGCATACTTCATAAGGTAGGAAGGAACCGTAACGTCATACCTCTGTGTACGGCACCTTCCTATTCTACCATTAAAATATCTGGAAGTTTTTGCGGGGACACAACCCCAGACAGCTAGCGAGCCGCATACTGACTCGTGACTTACCCGTAGCCGTACGATCACAGGTGACCATCGCCTTGTTTTAAAGCATTGTTTTGTTAAGAGAATAATGCTTTAATTTACCTACTTTTTTAATTTTCTTATAGAAGTATGTAAATAAAATATGCCAATAAAAGTCTGTATTTCATTTCATAATTAGAACATTACCGAATGAGATTATATAAAAATAATTATTGTATTTTATTGTTTTATTTTTTAGTCCTGATTAATACTAGTTACCCATCATTTTATTTATACAGGGTCAATTTATATTATACTATAAAACTTTAAAATTGGGATAAGAATCATAAGTGGGTTTAAATTACGAAGTCAAATTCAATCAAAAAAATTATAAATTAAAGTTTGAAAATAATTTTTAGTGAATAAAATTTAAGTTTAATCTACAATTTACGACTAGGTACATAGCAAAAAAAAAAATTAAACATCTAGTCTTTTAAGAAAATCACTTAACCAAAACAATAATCTTACGCGAATAGTACCTACGCATCCGAGCGAAGGTCGTTGACGCGCGCCCGTTTGCGTGACCCAGTTACCTACTTAGCGCGGAATCAGCTGTAATTACGTCAAACATCAGGATAAAAGGTGGTTCTAATGTCCCATCACACTACTGTTACAGGCTTTTGACAATCAATTTCACGTTAAACTAATTGTAAATACTGTTTTAGTTTTGATTTTCATTAAATTAAAAAATAAAATAAAGCATTAGTGCTTGAACTCTTTGTTTAAACTAGTACATTTATTTTACACTTAATTTAATGTTAGAATGACGTGTTAAAAAACTGGAATCACCTTATTTACAACTATTATAATTAACAGAGTAGGTATGTTCAAAAATAACTTACGTTTTTACATTGCGTCCTGTCGTTGATGTTAGATCCGATACTCGTAATCACTGACAACCAATTCAAAGCAACTGCTGCACATACCGTCCTTGCTGCTGTATACACAGTCTTGCCCGTTTAAGTAAATTCATTTTCACTCTTAGTAAACTGTCCTTCTCAGTTCTGACGACAGCAAAGGCGTCAGTTATTCTACTTTTAAGTTCGTCCGCACTTTGAATCGTATGACCGTCCCGACCATACACCAAGTCTTTAATTCGACCCCAAAAAAAAAGTCTACAGGTGTAAGGTCAGGTGATCTAGGTGGCCAGCTCACTGGCCCTCCGCGTCCTATCCATCGCTCACCGTACTCTTGAGGCATGTATTCACGCACATTCCTGAGAGCACTCCACGTTCCACATTCCACAGAGCCATTTCCAAATATTCTTGATTACTGTACGCGTAATTCGGCATTTTGGTTACTTTAATCTTACTAATCGCGCGCGCGTATCTCTAGACAGACTGGCGAGCGAGTGGAGGGCGTCCTGTAGGTTTCAAACATGGACGCCGTGGCCGCCGCGCGACTAACCAATAGCGTGACGTAGGCGCCGGCGGTGGCGGTGCGGTGGCTCGAATTTGACTTTCGGCTCGTTTGATTGTGCCGCGTAAGAATGTATAGGTATTATTTGGTAATGAAATTAATAACTTATTTTTTAATTAAAATAAATGGAAACGTTTTTTTATTTCTTGCTATGTAGTCGTAAATTACAGATTAAAGGCGATTGAAGTTTATGGACTTACAAGAATTTTGAAATTTTAATTTAAGAAAAATATTTAAATAAAAAAAAATTTTTTTTTCGTAAATTAAACCTACTCATGATTCTTAACCAGCTGTAAAAGTTTTATGGTGTATTATAAATTGACCCTATATACTCCTGACCAAAAAGTAGGACAGTACCTACCAATATTATTATTTTTGACAATAATTTTATTTAAAAAAAATATCAAGTATCCTGTTTGTTTAATCCCTAAGCACAGTAAAGATATCTACAGTAATTCAACTTCAATTGTTGATTGAGCTTTACGTTAATATGCGGATTGTTTATACTTTAAAATTTAATAATACGTCTTTTCGTACGTCTCAGTCGAGGCGCAAGTATTTTTCGGTCGCTAATTTATAAGACCGTTTTGTTATTCAAACGTAAACATGATTTTTTGACATAAAACGTATTTTTGTTGAACACTTCCTACTCAATTCACAAAGTATTTTATTTGTTTATATAAAAAAATATATATGCGTTCACAAAACTAAATTGAAGTAAACACAAAGTAGGCAAATGCGATTTAAATGCTGAAGGCGGGCAGCCATTGGATACCACATGTGAACGGACCGCGGCGCAGTAGACATTTATTTCAAAGATGCGGCCGAGTTGAATTACTTGTAGATATTTGTACTGCGCCCTAAGTGTCGTACGTCGTGCTAAGTACTTAGTCGGTGTCACCATGATGGGATTTTTAAAAATTCGCCAGATTTTTTCATTCTCTACTTTCATTAGCCAGATTTTTTTGTAAAATGCTTAATTTACAAAATTACTAATCGAAAAGGAATCGGTTTCCAGATATACCTGTTGTAATAAACCATAAAAAAAATACTGATTATCCGACCAAATTCGAATGTCTACTAAAAAGCAACCGTTTCATACATACCAATGACCTTCTTAATAGAATGTCTTATACCTAAGTTGGCAATACAGTCACGTTCAAAAGTTTATTACAAGATATAACATGAGGACAAAGTTTTTAACTATTTTACTTCCGTAGACTTAATCTACCTACTTTTTGTCTTTTGGTTTACTGTAATATTTTATTAATACGAAAACCGTTAATAGTTTTTGAACGCTATTTCTCGCACAATTATCACAAATCAAGAATAACTCGTGCTTATTTTATTTACAGCCGCACATTCAATTGTTGTCGAGATACACGATTTTCCTAAACGTTACCGCAGCAGGAAACTGAATATCTCGGGAACCTGAAGACCCACTAGGTAATTATTTTTTCAGCGCACTAATTCCTACACCCATAAGGCACAATATTTCTCACTACGACCATTCGTTTAGAATTTTCCAGCTGGAACAGCATTACCCTAGCAGGAATCATTTTTTTCAAAACAAAATACTTACCACTAATTTTTAATTTGGCGCACAATTACAGCACATTACGACTCATTTGTGCGCCCAATTACAGCTCTCTAGAAGCAACTTTCCAGCTACAGTAACGGACACTAGTTCCCAATATTTCTCGTTCAAAAACCAAAATCTTTAACAAAATAAACAATTTTACACAAAATTTGAATCAGAAAATGACACACATAGTCAAGTACTGTTAAAAATAAAGTATAAATCACTGCACAATAATGCTTTTTTTACAAAAACCATAATTTAAAACGAACCGGTTCTAAGAAATACCTGTTGAATTGGAATATACTAGGTAGTACCTAATTTTACTCGTTGCAGAGCCATATCTTTATCAAAATATTTTTTTTTAGGCAAAATCAGAGAACCCTACTAAGTAATATAATAATTGTGAAAATGAAGATGAACGATGCAAGTCTACAAGTTCATATGGCTAAATCATTTAAATCGAATAAAAAGCAAACTAAAATTTTGGAAACAAATATCGTTTCTATCTTTTAATCGTCGATTTCTTTGTCTTACTTATTAGTCCAGGACCTAATAAACTACCATACCAAATTACATTAAAATCGGTATTTTACGATATTTCAAGTCTGCGGTGCGTGAAGAGACCATTAGTTTCGTCCATAATCGTATAGGTGGCACTGTTTTCAATCGAAGAAAAGATGGTTATTTAAAACCTATATTAAGATACTTAGATAACACTTGGATATTTTTTTTAATTAATCTTACGAGGAGTGCGAGAAGCGAGGTTGTTTTAAATTGTTTTTGGTACAAATTTTGGTATAAAATATGTCACTAAAGCTCATTAAGTATCTAGGTACTTGAGCTGATATATCTAACATCTTCTCTACATATTATAAAACAATGTCCCCCGCCGCGTCTGTCTGTCGCTCTATTCGCGATAAACAAGAAAAGTACGGGATGAAATTACATGCAGTTCTGAACAACAAGTAGGGTGATCCCTGAGGAAGGTTTTAGTGTATAAAGAGTTAAGGTTTTATGCAAACTGTCGATTTTACGACGACATTAAATCAATATGTCGGAAAAAATTAAGCTGGTCGGAAGCTTTCCTCGAAAACGCTGCCATAACCTTTTGAGTTACACAAAAATAATGTAGGTATGGTATGGTGGGATTGTACCTCTTTAATAGGTCTACAAAAAAGTCCGAGATAGTATAAGTATGTCTATCTTCCAAGAACAACTTACAATAATCATTTTTGGCTTTTACATATTTTTACAATAAAATTATGGGTTATTTGCGAACCTAATTTTTAACAATTTAGTATTAACGCTTATCCAAGTAAACACGTTTGATTAAATGATACGATGCATTTAATGTAGATCAACATTGCTCCTTACACTACTTATATGAAAAAAAATAATATGTAACGAGTTATCAGAAAACAAAAAAATCGGCCGAGAAATTAAGTTCAAACCAATGAAGCGTTGTCACGACTTAATTTATCAAAATGTAAACCGATGATTTAGGGTTTTTTATGTAGATAAGGATAAAAAATAAAAACACACAAAATAATTTATTCACAGCCCTTTGATTATGTACAAAAAATTGGCGACTTGAGCCGTAATTCGAGGTACTTAATCTTAACATGTCACAAATGCACCAATACTACAGTTAGGCCTACAAAACGTATGTAATGCTACATCAATCCATATCCATATGCTCTACCGATTTTTGATACGATGCATACGTATTTAAAATGATCTCGAGACAGGAGAAAGGCTTCTTTATTTTGCAGTTATCAATATCTCACGTCTGTCTTATACGTTTTATCGCCTAAAGCGCTTAACCGATTATGAGTTTCGATATACGGATAGAAATGATCTAGAGAAAGGTCATAAAGTGATGTGGTGGAATAGGGAAACAAATTTTGTAAGAAGATAATTTGATTGACTTGCAAATCTGTATTATTGATTTCCTAAAGTAAAAAAATAACATACATACATACATAACGTCACGCCTGTATCCCTTATGGGGTAGGCAGAACACCAGAGGTTACAAGACCATCTGATGTCACGTTTGACAAAATTGGAGGTATTATAAAGATGGAGAGAGACTATTCTAGTGACAGGAGGTCAGCCTATTGCCCACAAAAACGCCTTTAAAACCTCTGTCCCTTAACTGACTTTTACAGTATGCCCGGGAAGAAAAGCAGCTGGCACATTCTACGTTTTTCTTTTATGCTGGACTGGGAGCGAAAAAATAAATAAACACGTAATTAAGTATTTTTGGATATTCACCCAATTTATAGGGTTAAGTACAGATAGTTTCTTCCAAATAGGTACCTACATCTTAACCACTGGTTCGATTCTTATGACTGTGGATTCATGGGTAATGGAGGTCTTGAGAATGGACTTAAGCTACATTATTTTTCTATAATCAACGAATGCAGAGCATAAAAAACCATCTTCACCTCCAAAACTTTGGCTCAAGTTCGACAATGTAAATATTCTCTGCACCTACTCGTACATTTCAATATTAAAATTTTTTCATGAAGTACCCACTCAAGCAACTTTCATTAAATTTATAGGTATAGGGCCACCTCTGAAGAATATTTAAAACCGATTCATAATTGTCCAAAAATCGTGTTAGAAATAGTTTTGACTGATCTAGCACAGTCGACAGTGCTAATAACCTTGCATCCTAATAAGTCCCAGAAATAAAAAAATCCTTAAGTAGGAATTTCTGATCCCGTTTTTTATTTTCAGTTTTTACTGTATAGTTAGTTATTTTTTGGACTTCCACAAACTCGGGTATTACGGCGCAGCAATGTCATCTACGAGTACGTAGGTATAATAGTTTTTCAAGTAGGTAACACTTTCTGACAGTCCACATAAATTAAATACCTATGGGAAAGGATGGTTAAAATTATTTCCCAATAAAACTTTAGAAATTAACTACAATAAAATTCAAGTGTAAACAACAGCCATGTAATATCAGAATAAAATATAATAATCATAAATGACATTGTCAAATAGACACTAAGTTTTTCTACCAGTGTAGCAACCTTTTTGCTTTCAGCTACCTATAATAAGGTACGCCACATATTCCCCCTCGCCAGACCGTGACTACGGTCGGTAAAATTGTGTGAAGCGAACTCTTCTGCCGCTGCGGGTCATCTTCTCCTCCGAAGGTGATGGCGCAGCGGAAGTGGTTTGGAGTGCGTCCTCTTCAGTAGCGGTGATAGGCGTAGGGTTTTGAGCAATCTTAGCCATATATGCCGGTTTTAGTCTATCAAGGCTTATAGTAGTTGGCTTGCCCTTGACTTCTATGGTGAAGTATTTCGGCTTTCGCTCGATGACTCGATAAGGACCGGCATAGGGAGGTTCTAAGGATCCACGCACGTGATCTTGGCGAAGAAATACATGCGAAGAAGTTTTCAAGTCCTGTGGCACGTAGAATGGTGCAGAAGTGTGCCAAGCAGTAGGTCGAGGTGACAGTTGTTGAATGTGGCGTCGAAGGCGAGTAGCATACTGCGTGATGTCATCAGTGCTGGAGTTGTCAGTAGGAGAGAGAAACTGCCCAGGTAAGCGAAGAGGCTCACCGTATACAAGTTCAGCTGCTGACGTCTGTAAATCTTCCTTCCAGGCGCTGCGAATGCCAAGGAGCACCAGCGGAAGGGCTTCAGTCCACTGTGTAGTATTATGACACATAATAGCTGCCTTGAGTTGTCTGTGCAGTCGTTCAATAATACCGTTTGCGGCCGGATGGTATGCAGTGGTGCGGAAATGGCGCGCACCAACTAGTGCAGTCAGTGACTTGAAAAGATGGCTCTCGAATTGGCGTCCGCGGTCAGTGGTGATTCGAGCAGGGCATCCGAATCTGGAGATCCAGGTTGAAACAAGGGCAGCTGCGCAGGTTTCTGCAGTGATATCTTGTAGTGGAACCGCCTCAGGCCATCGTGTGAATCTGTCGATGACGGTAAGGCAGTACCTGTAACCACAAGACAAAGGTAAAGGGCCCACGAGGTCTAAGTGGATGTGGATGAACCTCGCGGAAGGTGTAATGAAGGATGAAAGTGGAGTTTTGGTATGTCGGATAACTTTTGATTGTTGGCAATGCAAGCATTGTCTAGACCACTCTCTACAATCGCTGCGTATCCCTGGCCAAACAAATCTTTGCGTGACCAGTCGCACTGTAGCTGAGCTTCCAGGGTGATGAAGGTTGTGTACCATGTCGAAAACTTGCTTGCGGAGCTGTGGCGTTATGTAAGGACGAGGTTGTCCATTCGAAATATCGCAGAAGACTGATACATCACCCTCGAATGGTTTTCTTCTTTCTAGCTTAAGACTGGAGCCATGAGTCATCAAATCTTGCAGTTCAGAATCTGATTCCTGAAAATGTGCAAGATCTTGATAGTCTATGCATTGTATTTCTGTAACGCGTGAAAGGGCATCCGCTACAACGTTTTTCTTTCCCTGTATGAATCGGATATCAGTTGTAAATTGACCGATAAAATCCAAATGGCGGAATTGACGTGGTGAACAATTCTCTTTATGGCGTACAAAGGCAAAGGTTAAGGGCTTATGATCGGTGAATATAGTAAAAGTTCGAGCTTCGACCATATGCCTAAAGTATTTGATGGCTTCGTAGATGGCAAGTAGTTCTCTGTCATAAGGGCTGTATTTAGATTGAGGAGTAGACAGTTTATGTGAGAAGAAACCAAGAGGTTCCCAGTCCGTACCTTTTCTTTGCTGTAAGACTGCGCCTATAGATTTGTCTGACGCATCAGTTACGATTGCTAGCTCCGCAGAAATGTCTGGATGAGCAAGAAGAGCAGCTGTCGATAGTGAAGTCTTGCAATCTTCGAAAGAACTCATCAAATCGGCTGTCATATCTACAGGGTGAGAACCTTTTACCGATGGACCAGCTAGTGCAGCGTTTAACGGCGCTTGAAGTTTTGCTGCATTCGGTATGAAGCGACGGTAAAAATTTATCATACCCAGAAAGCGTCGTAACTCCTTAACTGTTTTGGGAACAGTGTAATTCTGGATTGCTTCGATTTTGGACTGGGTAGGGCGAATTCCTTTAGAAGAAACGTTAAATCCTAAGAAAGTTACTTCAGATTTACCCAAAACACACTTCGACGTGTTGATCAGGACACCATATTGCTTGAGACGATCAAATAACTGCTGCAAGTGACGTTTATGGTCAGAAATGGTCGGAGAATAAATCAGCAGATCGTCGATGAACCCGTAGCAAAAATCCAGCTCTCGAGTGACTTCGTCGATAAACCGCTGAAAAGTTTGGGCAGCGTTGCGAAGGCCAAAGGTCATGTGTTCAAATTCAAAGAGACCGAACGGTGTAGTTATCGCAGTCTTCGGAACATCGCTCGGATTAACTTTCAGTTGATTAAATGCCTTCACAAGATCGATCGTCGAAAAGATGTTACATCCTGACAGCTGGTGGGAAAAGTCCTGTATATGCCGCACAGGGTATCTATCGGGAATCGTCCTAGCATTGAGTGCCCGGTAGTCGCCACAGGGTCTCCATCCGTCATCTTTTTTTCTAACAAGGTGAAGCGCTGAAGACCATGGACTCTCTGAACGCCTAGCAACACCGTTAGCTACCATGTCTTCAAACTCCTTCTTTGCAGCTTGCAGTCGGACAGGATCTAGACGTCGAGGTTTGCATGACACAGGTGGGCCAGGAGTTGTTCTAATAAAGTGCATTGTGTTATGCTTATACGGAAGAGGCATACCTGCAGGTCTTGTAATCTCAGGATATTCTCGCAGAAGCTCGTGAAACTCCGAGTCACCTGTCACTGCTTTGATTGAGACAGTGTCTTCAGGTAATCCGGACGAAATAGCGCTTACCGACAAAGATGTTTTGTCATCAACTAGGCGTTGGTTCTTGCAATCTACTAAAAGACCATAATAACTTAAAAAGTCAATACCTATGATAGGCCTAAAAACATCAGCAATGGTAAAAGTCCAAGTAAAGTTTCTCCTCAAGCCTAAGTCGAGTTGCAGCTGTGTTGGACCATAGGTATTTATAATAGAATTATTGGCTGCTGTCAGGGAAAACTTCGATTTGAAACAGGGCGTTTTGACGGCCGAACGCGGGAAAACGCACAGGTCAGATCCAGTGTCCACAAGGAACTGCATTTTCGATGCGCGGTCGGTAACAAAAAGACGGCCCGTTGAAGTAGTAGGACAGTCGTTGGCCGCTACTTGCGACTGCCCTGGGAGTTTACCGCCTCGAATTTGCAGGGCTCTTTGCGCTTGGCTGCTTTGACTCCGAAGTTATAGTGGTAAAAACAGAGTGGTGAGTTTGGTGGTGGTTGCTTATGTGGTCGTGAGCGTGAGCGTGAGCGTGAGCGTTGGCGTTGGTGGTTATTTCGATTCCACTGAGATCGTGAAGAGCTTCCGCTGGAAACTTGTTCCGTCAGCTTCGCTACCTGTTTGGTTAGTTCACATACCTGTATAGCCAGGTCTTCATACGCTGATGAAGAAGACGAAGTCGCCGCTGCAGATGCACTAGACACTTGCGGGGTATTAGGGACAATCTCGTGAACTTTATCTGCAATGTCACATAACTTTTCAATAGGTAAATCAGTTTGGGTAGCGATAACTGCCTGAATATTTAGAGGGAGGCGGCTAGTCCAAATAGTGACTAAAAAATCCCAGGGAACACCTGGACCAGCTAGACTCTGCAGGTGGCGCAGGAACTGTGAGGGTTTCCTGTCCCCCAACTCCTCATGCATCAAAAGCTGTTTTAACTTCTTCTCCTGTGAAGCTGAAAGGCGTTTTATTAATTCCGATTTTAATTTTGTGTATTTGTCAGTTGCAGGTGGATTGGTTATTATGTCCTTGACTTCGGCAGCATACTGATGATCCAATTGAGAGACAATATAACAAAATTTGGTTTCATCCGTTGTAATTTTGGAAAGTATAAATTGACTCTCAACTTGAGCAAACCAAAGAACAGGCTCTTGTGGCCAGAAACTCGGTACTCGTACACCCACGCGCAGTACTTCGTGGCCATAGTCACCATCATTAGCCATCTAAAATTTTTATTTAAGCACCAACAAAAAAATATATCTAAAAATTTTTCGCTCACCACTCGGTGTAACCACAACTTTATAATAATAAATCTGGAAATTTCCGCTGCAATCCAATCAGAGGTTTTTCTTTTATTGTGTTCCGTAGGTCACCAAATATGGGAAAGGATGGTTAAAATTATTTCCCAATAAAACTTTAGAAATTAACTACAATAAAATTCAAGTGTAAACAACAGCCATGTAATATCAGAATAAAATATAATAATCATAAATGACATTGTCAAATAGACACTAAGTTTTTCTACCAGTGTAGCAACCTTTTTGCTTTCAGCTACCTATAATAAGGTACGCCACATACCTATAGAATAAGTTTTAACTTCAAGGACATATAGTGCGACCGGTGGGAGTTTGCGTTCCTGACAGCTGTCAAAATCATACATTTTTTCCCTTTCGAATCGGAAATAAACTTTATTCAGTGGATATAAGGAGCTGTCAGGAACGCATTTACGCAACGGCCGCACTTTAGTAATATTATTTATCCAATCGCAACGAGGTTTTCTGACAGCTCATTAGAAAAACAAAACGGTACAAAAGGGTTCGACAGACGGCGCTTTACAAAAGGCGAAGTCTTGTCTGTCATATAGCCATTTATTCTACACTGCGTTTTTAAAAGTAAAGAAATTTAATCGACGTCTGTATCAGAAATTGAACTTGTACTTACCTAACTATAGATGATAATACCACTCACTTACACTATAGTATGCAGACTAACGCATGCTAGTTTGTCTTCCATACAATTGGGAAATTCTGATATAAACTAACGCCACCATACCCTTGGGCTCGGAACTATTACGAATGCGTTCAAATAGCGTTCATAATAGAGCTGCCACTCAAGAAAAAAACAATTGTAGATTTCATAACACACTATTAAGCTATTCACTTTAATTCAAATAAACCTAGGTATTGTAGCTGGCCTAATGCAAAACACGTATTATTACTCACCTATTTTATTGAGTAGGTAATATTTGTTTTATTAAATTCTTGAATAAGCAAATCTATGGCTACAATTTTACAGATCATCATGGTCTGAGTTGTCCCTTATAAATTCAAACTTTGGTGTTTTTTCATATGTTTCCTGTAACAACTTTTGTGAGCAAATAAAAAAAACCTACTAAACTGAATGAGTATAAATAGCTGGGTGGAATATTTTTTTAAATCTGGCAACACAAATTTTGTGTTGTTGTACGTACTATGCGATTCAGAAATGTTGTATTACTAAGAATCCGTTGGTTTTCAAGTGAAATACGTTTGCGTTTTCAACTTTTTACCAATTTACATTTTTTATTGTTCGAGGATAAATTTATTCTTAAGTTCGAGGATTATTTCCATTAGGCTGCCTGTCCATTGATGCGGTGCGAAGCAGCGGAGCAGAGATTTTATGCAATCCTATTGGTTAATATTTCTCCGTTTCTCCGCTTCAATGGACAGGCAGCCTTAAGTTCTGCAAGCAGGTAGTTCTAAAACTTTCAATACCTACCTATTTTAGATGAAGCATCTCCCGCCCGCACCCTTTCCCCGCTTTTTAGTTCCGGTCCCGGGGCCTAGTGGGCGCCTTAGTGCAAAATCGGCGAGACGGCCATCTATACTTAAGTACTTATTTTCATCTATGCTCCATCGGCTTTTTAAAAGTGGCATCTATAGAGGTTTTTTGCTAATCTTTATGAGCTGCCAGAAAATTCATTAGCGATATTCAGGCGGGCAACAGCTAGTACCTAACTCATATAGTTGTCTATAGTAAATTGTTGAATGAAATTTACCTAGTACAACTCATGTTTATCAGTAATCCTGAAACTACCTTTACAAGATGTGCTTTATACTTACAAGCTTACCCGGTTTCCAACTATTACGATAGGTAGGTACCGAACTCTTCGTTTATTCCATTGACAATAGGTAGTTAGGTAGGTACCTCCTTTTATTATAGTTAACCTTATAACACCATCACCTCCATGAACCTTTTTTCCCGTTATACCATCAAAAAACCTTTTTATCATAATATTTTACCAATCAAAAATAGTAAGTAAACTTAATATCTACTGAAGCAGAACGAGGTTTAAATTCAGATTTGGACCCAATAGAAACACAGTTCCACTAGACTTGCCATATATAGTAGACACTCACGTTCCTAAAGTTTGCCACCAAATGCGAAATTAGACCATCGCCTTGGCACAACCACATAGATGACGAACAATGTCGAGATGACAACATCGTCAAATTACCTATTACCACTATCAGGAACCCTGAAATTACCTTTACAAGATGTGTTTTATACTTACAAGCTTACCTGGTTTCCCACTGTTACCATACAACTCTTCATTCATTCCATTTACAATAACTTTTTTTTTATTATTATTGTTTACCTTATTTCCAAGTGTTTCCATAAAAAACTCTTCCTTCATTCCATTTACAATTCCAGCTTTTATTTTTTACCTTACACCACCATCTCCATGAACTTTTAGCCGTTACCATTTTGACCTTTATACCATCAAAAACCTTTTTACCATAATTACATTTTACCAATCAAAAATAGTGAGAAAACTTAAAATCTACATACTCTCTATAAATACAAATAAATCTTAATCTAAGACTTAAAAATTTCATTCCTACATCTAGTGCAAAAACAACCACAACAACATTTTTCTGTGCAAAAGGAGTTAATAATAAAATTAAGGAAACATTCAATAATAAAGCACATCTAGGATGTAGTTGTGTTTGTTCATATTGGGCATTACAAATTGTTAACCCAAAATAGTCATCTTGAAAACCTACCTTGCGCATCACCTACAGCTCCACCTTCACCTCCTCCAGTTATATTACTATCACCAGTTGCCGAGCCATCAAATCCTGCGTCAAAAAGAAATTATTGATTTAGGTTATACTAAACATTACCATACAAAACCTATTTCCATACTTTGTAACAAGTTATCTTACCAGTCATTTCCATATTAGAGTCGTCTTCGCCAAAGTTTGTATCGTCATTATTAGTGCCCTCTTCGTCCTCATCCCACATACTTTCATTGACAAATTCAGGTTCCATTTTTGGTGCTACAGCGTTATTTTCATCTCCATCAGGTATCGTAACAAATTCTTCTTTGGTCGAACCAGAAGGTCCGGCTTCCAGCGGGTCAACACATTTACGTTTCGCAGGTCCACTTTGTGAAGATGAGGAATTGTTTGATGCTATGGATGGCCTATTCGGTCGCTTAACTGCTATTGGAGTTGAGGAGGGCTTAGAATCTAAATCAGTCTCTAAATTAGTCATTACTGATTGCCTGTGCTGTGACGACCTTGGGCCTGGCCTTGAGGTCGGCTTTGGTTTAGATGGTGTGGAACTTTCTTCATTTTGATTACCGGTTAAACCTTTAACTTGAAGTTGTTCCGCGGTACTAATAAACGACGCTAACTCTTCTTGCTTAACATTAACTTCTCCTTGGTACATAAATTGTAATAAGTCCTTTAATGCAGCATGACTAACATCTTTTAAAAATACTGAAAGGAAAACAAAAAAAAACATGAGAAGCTTGAAGGCAATTCGAACTATAAAAATCTCAAAAGGACAGGTTGACAACTTACCTATGGGATGCTGAGTCGGATTTAACTTGAACATTTCTTGAAAGTATGGAGAACATACTGATAAAACTAATTTATGCGCTTGCAGTAATCTGCCCTCGGCAGCTAACGTCACATCCGTTAAATCTCCACGCGACAGCAGGCCGTGGAAGCCTGCCGACATATTCGCGTGGAAATTGTTCCAACATAATGAAAATTGTTCATCCGACGCCATGGCGGCGGCTGCACAAAAGAAACAAAGGTTAGAATCGCAAATACTTTAAAAAATTACACTGATATTTAAAATTCGATTGAGCTCAAGTACGCACCTTTATCCTAATTTGTGCTCTTGTAACGGTAATAGAAACATCTGCTAATAAAAATATAATGTTTGCCTAGTTACACAGTACACACGTGTGCTTGATTGAATCTTGAATGAAATGAATGTAACTTGAGTTTCGTCGGCTTCGTTCGTTCGGTGGCGTCCATCCATCCCATTAAGTTCTATTGTATGTATAGAGGCGCCCTTGTCAACATATAGAATTTATACATATACAAATATCATTCATATATGGTATAGAACAATAAATATATATTTTTCTCTTTTTTTCACGGCTAGGTTTGCATATGACGAAAGAGACATATATATTTTAGATATTGCTATGTGTGCCACATACTGTCAAAGTTCATTTGACAGCTGTAGGTACGTGCCTCAATTCGCCATCTTTGTTGCTCGTATTTCGTGGTAGTTCGTTGTCAAGTGTTTGTTTATTTGAGATTTGCATAAATAAACAAGAAATAGTTGTTTAAAACTAAGTCGCAGTGTGGTGAAACTGTAGGTCAAGATGCCATCTTGTTGCATTTTAAAATGTGGTGCAAGAAAAATCAAAAATCAAGTAGCATTGACTCTTCTTATGTGAGTACCATTTTTCATGTAATCTATACTTATAATAAATCTGTAGAGAGGTCAATTCTGTACATGAAATATTTTTTCAAAATAACTATCAGGGGGTGATTAGTGATCGATACTGATGCCAAAAATGCAATCAGTAAAATTTTTGTCTGTCTGTCTGTCTGTATGTTCCTTATAGAAACAAAAACTACTCGACGGATTTTAACGAAACTTGGTAAAATTATTCTTCATACTCCTGGGCAGGTTATAGTATACTTATTATCACGCTACAATCAATAAGAGCAGAGCAGTGAAGGGAAATGTTGAAAAAACGGGAGAAGTTACTTCATTTTTTAAGCTTCCGTCGCGTGTGCAGCCTTAATGGTTAAAGCTACATAGAAATCATGTATGACAGAAATATTCTTCATAAAATTATATATAAAATATCCCACAACAGTATATATCTATATTTTATGGTTGACTCACAATAACACGTGTAAATCCCGATAGCTTAGCAGTTCGGAGCTTTCTGATTATATTTGTTTATTCTTACGTTTATAATACTCTCACTCATCCCTAATTAAAAAAAATTAACATTATTTACCTATTCAATAAAAAAAGAATTATAGAAATCGGTATAGAAACACCAAACTTATACATAAATTCGCTAATAACCCATCGCGCGTGAAAACTGAATGATATAGGGATTATTTTTGCGTAACGGTTGCCGCGCTCGACGCGGCTCGCGGCGGTAGGGTATAAAAAGGCGGGAGGCGAGCGCAAGCTTTTGCGCGATTTAATATAGGTAGGTACAGAAGGAACAAGCTTTACATTACCTGTCAAATGTCCCCAACCAATTTTAACTTATTATCGAGGGCATACATATTCAAGGCATATTCATATTCAAGTAAAAAAATTTGACAGATTTGTAACGCTTGATGTACTGCCTTCTATACATACAGAGATAAAATGGAAATCAAGGTTTTGTTTATTTCATGATCGTTTCTGCCTCTTGGAAGTCAGAAACCGTAGATTTCTTCGGAATAAAAAGTAACGTAAGTATGTGTTAACCAAATTACATTAATATTGGCTTAGCCGTTTGGCAGTGAAAAGCAGCCAAACATAACTATAGGTAGTATTGTATGTACACTGATAATGGCTGGATGGATGGATTCATGCTATTCTTTCACGCAAAAACTACTTAGCTTTACCTAGAATAACAATAAGCTAAGTATAATTAATGAAGATATTGCATGAATTAAGTAAAATTGAAGGCATTAAATAAAACACTTTTTAACCGGATTAATTCGTATAATTTATATTTTACATTTTAACTCGACGAATATACGCGATAAATCCGGTTAAAAAGTGTTTTATTTAATAGTTATACATAATAGTTATCGCCAAAACTTAAGACAGTATTAAAATTTAAGGCACTTTAAGGCAAAGAGTTATACATTATATGGGCGAAGATTCTTCATTTTTATTTTTATTATTAAAGATAGTTAGGACCTTGGAGAAGAAAATAACCTACTCGAAATACTAATTCAATACAGACGAAGTTGCGGGCATCATCTATGTAATATACCTACCTACCTATACTTTTTCACAAAACCTAGGTGAAACTACGGATCACTGCTTTGTTGTAACAGTTTTTGAAGTAATTCTGTCTTTTTATCTATCAGTAACGCTTTCACAGCTAAACTACTGAGTCGATTTTGACGAAATTTAGAATAAGGTAAGTTTTAACTGCAAGGAGGATATAATAATAGTATTTATCCAACTCTAATAAACGGTATCCACGCGGACGAAGTCGCGGGTCACAGCTAGTATCACATATAACCTCTTGAATTCAAATGTAAAGCTAAGTATATATAAATAAATGTTAAAAGAATCTGTATCTTACCTTATTTCCGAGTAACAGACTCTTTTATTTATTTCATTCGTAATTATTTTCATAGTTAAAATAGGGTTATGCTCTGATTAAAATTATATGTATATGTTTAGTGGATTTTAATGTTGATTACATACAATAAGTACAAATATTTTGTTTCTAGATTTCCAAAAAATGAAGGATTGAGACAAAAGTGGTTAAGAGCAGTTAGTGAAGAAAATATTAATCCTCGGCAAAAGCAGTGGTTTGATTGCTCACTGCATTTTCCTGAAACATGTTTTAATAGAACTCTAGATGTAATAAGATTAAGAGAAAACTCAGTTCCTTCAATATTTCCCGTAAGTATCAAAATAAATTTAATATAACATTAGGTAATTAAATTATGTCAAATTCAAGTTGATTATAATAAATTTTTAATTTGCTTTTTGTTTTAATTATTTCTTTCTTTACAGGTAACAGGAAATTTTATTGATAATTCTAGTACATCTGCAGTTTGTACCCAATTGTCAATACCACATCCAGTTGCGAAAGAAGCTCAGAAAGAGGTATTTATTTTTATAAAGCATATTTTCTTATAACGTAGGTATCTAACCATGCATGCTATAGTTGGATACAGTTAAAAATATACAATATATTTTTCACCAACAACCAATTAATTCAAAGAGTGTAAAATAAATATAAGTTGAGTCTTATAACAATAAGGAATAATTTAAAAATATTCGAACAGAATAACAAATAATTTTGTTTTTTCATATCATATCAATCAACTTTTGATGCCAATGTTGCATTCATTTTAATAAATAGCATTTTATAATAAATATTTAATTTTCAGGTCACACTTTAAAAGAAAATTGAGGCGCCCCAAGAAAAGTGTGATGAGCAAAAAAATAATTAAGTGCCTGAATGAAAAACTTCGGAGGAAAAACAAAAAACTAGTTAACTTTAGAGAAATCATAGATGATCTTCGATTTAAAAATCAAATAAATATTGAACAAGCTGTATTAATTGAAGACTTAGCTGGATCACCAGATTTTCTGAAACAAAATGTGTTTTTAAACAAATTGGTATTATTTAGAAATGAATGAATGAATGAAGTGTTTTTTTTTATTTAATAACCGATACCTATTTAGTTCTTAATTAATAAAGTAATACTAGTACCTCCTATCATTATGGATAATGTTGTGATTAATTTCACTGACACAGCAAAGAACTTGGGGGTCATTATGTTTTCAAACCTCAAATGAAACACGAACATCAGTGAAATTAATTTGAATTTTGAAAATTCCTTCCAAAATCCTTGTCGCTCTAAAATGAACTCAAGTGTAAGATTTCAGCTTCCTAGGTCCAACGGTTTAGGCTGGCCGTTGATGATCAGTTAGTCAGCTTGCAATTTCATATATTAGATTTTTATGTAGGTATGATTCAGTACATTTAATCTTATATTATAGTTTAATTATTTTATCTAACACATATTATTATTGCTCCTCAATCAAACTCTCCAGTCTCAAGGAATTTCTTTATTAGCAGTACCTTTGTACCTACTAACTTTGTATAGATCATTCATCGGTATAATGTATCTTACTTTGTGTACATAAACTGTTAAATAAATCAATTAAGTAGGTAGGTAATGGTACCTAATTTAAGTGAAATCCATATGCACATTATATCCTGACCGTTTGCCAATTTTTTTCCCAAATCTTCCAGCTTGTGCGTTTTTTACACCTAGATACCAATTACCTCATCAATCATTCGTTTAAATTAGCTACTTCACAAGGCAAAAGTGCTGCCAGTAATTTCCACCATTTCGAAAAAAATCGTATTTGTGTTAGTAAAATAATTTTTATTTTAATTGTTCACTTTGTAAATAATATATGCATACCAATTTAATATTCCACAATGATTTATTATATAAACGCTTCTATTCTTACTAAATTTATGAATTTTTAATAATAAATGGTTTCTTTGTTCTTAACCGGTAAATCGAACATAAAAAATAAAAAAGTAACGGTTTATTTATTTATTTATTTCACGAACAAAACCAAAATATAAAGGTTTTACGCTAACTAGGTACATGATAACGGTTTATAAATTTAACAGGTATACAAGCCTTGCTTACGGCAAATACGTTTTGTGTCATCGATAAAATATTCTGAAATGCAAAATAGTGGGAAGTCGGATGGAAATAGGTATTTCTGGATCATAGCAATTAGCGTTCCCCAGTCTCTCTTGGGGTAGCCCAAGGCGAGACAGGGTGTGAAGTTATGTACTTATGCAAAATAGTTTCAGGAGTATCTTATTTAATAATCGATTCATCAGTCCTCATTATAATAAGTGCATACAAAGGAGACACAGAGTGCGAAGAAATTGTGGACAAAATTAAAGAGATCGATTATTCAGGATTTTCGAGAAGAATAAAGTACTTAGGTACTTCAGTAGGTAACTCATTTTGCTTAATCCAATTATTTACATCAAATCAGAAAACTGTGATGGTTTGACGATTATGTGACGCAAGTAGTGGCTACTTCTGCTATAATTAATAGTAATTAATTAATTATAAATAATTAACGACGAATCGGTTGGTTCATTGCTTCTACCCGGCTTACCCGATAAGTTTATGTCTATGACTATGGTCATTGAGCCATTTGAGCCTTCAGGGATGAACATTACAACAGACTTCATAAAAAACAAAATTATTCTATATGGAAAATGTATATTCAAATGAAACGAAGGGTAGCTGATTAAGATAGCTCTAACTCAGAACATACAAAGTTGGCAGAAGAAGAAGCAATGTAAAATAGCATTAAACGCGGATCGACTTTAAGGGAACGTGACGTCAAATGCAAATGTCAATGTCAAACCGACCAAAACAAACAAACAAAAACAAAGTGTGTTTGTTACAATAGGAAACTGGTAAATAGCGCCATTAATTAATGTCCACTTTTAAATAAAAAAACCAGATAAAAAGAAACGGACAAATGCTTTCAGCGTTGTTTTTCTTAGTTGAAAGTTGAATAAATGTGGCTGGTATGTAGATTCTGGTGCCAGTAAGGCACATGACTGCAAATGAAGTTTGGTTGAAGAACAGGTTACTTCGACAAGTTTATCAGAAATTATTGTTGCAAATGAAACTACTACAAGTAGGAAGTACTACTTAGTATCATGTTTGGGTGATGTAGATCCTAGGTCAAATTATAACTATAAAGCACAGCTGAAAATGTGCATGTCAAGCTTCACAACTAACCCCTTATCAGTTAGGATAACTGTTAAGATCGCAACGGAAACAGTGTTGCTTTTGGACTTCACAAAAAAAAAGATGTTCAAAGCAGTGTTAACATCATCAGTAGCTGACAGTATACCAAGAGAAAAAAATCAAAATGGAATAGAAGATACAATAGCCACATACTTGCTGGTTATGTTGATTATGTGAAAGAGTATAAATTAATGACCCAACAAAAAACCATGTTTCCTATCAGTAGAGATGTAATGATACAAGAGTAGACCCTAAGGCAAGATACAGTGACTGTCAGTATAGAGAGCACAGAGTCAGTGGGGGATGTAGTAGAAGAATCTGTGGTGAAGTTAGAGTCACTGAATGAATCAAGTTCAAGTGAATCTGATTATTTAGACACATAGGATCTACTTTCCGAAGTAAGTCCAAAAAGTTCTCAGAATGTACAGAACAGTAACAGTAGTCACAATTCAAAAGCAACAACGGAAACATCACATACAGAACTCAATTTATTAGAGCTACCTGAAAAGAGAGTAAGAAGACTCCAGAGAGATTAGGATATGCCAACATGAGGAGATGATTAGGATATGCCAACATGGATATTGGCATTCTTAGGAATGCCAATAGCCTCTTGCTCTGAAACATCTGCAGAGGCTATTGGCATTCCTAAGAAACAATAACAAAAACAAGAAACAAAAATGGTTGAAGGTGATGGTGGAAGAGCTGCAGTCTTTTGAAGAAAATTGAGTGTGGGAAGTGATTGATACTCCCAGTAATGCAAGTATAGTGCAGTGAAAGTGGTTGTTAAGAAAATAGCTAGATGTTGATAAAAGAGTAATATAAGTGTGCGGTTAGTGGCTAAAAGTTTTACACAAAAAGGTGGTGTTGACTGTAAAGAAACATTTTCCCCTAAGATCAGGTACAAATATTACTTGTTTGGATGTTTCATCCGCTTACTAAATGGTTACCTTGATAAAGACATTTTCATGTATTTTCCAGAAGGTTTCCTTTAAATACTTGTAATGAAGGTTTATAAATAAAAAGAGGCAATGTATGGCTTGAAGCAGTAAGAGAGTAGAGGAAACATTATATCATAGGTGGAAAGGATAAAATGCTGAAAAAAAAATTATACCTCTGATATTGCTGGAGTTAGAGAGATGTTTCATTGAGACAAAATATAATTAATTTTTTTCCTAAATATTCAGCATAACTGGGAGTATCTGTCTCTTTCCATTACTAAAATAAGTTTCGCTTAAGACAAAAAGCTGGTGAAAAGTAAGAACAAAATGTTCAGGAAAAGATTGCAAAACTCTATCAACTTTGAAAACCCAATTCATCAACAAATGCTAATATACGGCAATAGTGTCTTATCCATTCAACGGAAAATACTAATCTACTTGATTTATTTATATTTATTTTTTATTTATTTATTGAAGGTGTCAAATTATAATGATGAAAGAAGAAAGAAAGAAAAAAAGAAAATATCTATTTGTCAGAATGTGGTAAATAGGTACAGTTCTTATAATTAATTTCAGTGCAGACACATTCACCCGTTTAGGGCATACAAAAATTTAACTCTAACAAAGTTTAAGTAAATTTATTATAATATTATTATCTAATTAATTGCCTAAAATAACATACATATTATATTATATTATAATGTACTATTTCATGTCAATTTAGGATTGAATGTCAACTTTTGTGATTAAAATACTCATTCAAGTCATAAAAACAATTTTGGACTAGCCACATCTTAAGTCTATATTTAAATTTATTGCATACCAGATTTTTGATGTCATTAGGTAAATTATTATAGAAACTTTTGCTAATCTAATACTTGCACTGGTAATGTAATTTTAAGAAATTTTGCTAATCATTACCATATCCTCGTAAATACCTTATAGCATAATGTATTTTTCACTAAATGGCTAATGATACTATGACGGCTTGGCTGTGCAGTATATATATGGCGTACTGGTGACTGTCCCACTCACTTATTTTCTTCTCAAGACAACAGCAAGAACATCATGCTCCCTCAGGCGGCATGGCTAGTGGTAGCGTCGGGTATCGGGTCACCCTCTTCCCTAAAATATGGTTGAGGAGGGTGATGGCTGGTGCTTGCGTTAACTCGTGAACGGGTGCTACTAGCGGTGCCAGGTCGTTTTGCTAATGATACTATGACTATTTTATTCCATTCTTGTTCAAATACTCTGGTCCCAGTTTGTCATGTTCGTATTGTGCATCCATAGCTCATTGCATCTGCTATGTAAGCAATTTGGTTGTGGCATGACATTGGCTCTCACAATCAGCTGTCTTGTGTTTGTTTTTTTTCATGTCACAGTCAATTTGTACTGTACCTATTTGTATTAATTTGATAATTCTGACTGAAAAAGAGTGCCAAGAGTTTTTTTCCGCTTTTTTTGTCTCTTGGTCTACTGTAATATCTTATTTAACAACTATCAACAACTAGTTAAAGCCGAAGTATGTGATGACTGACTTCATCAAGTGTTTTGTGAAATTCCTAAGATGAATAAAACTTTTTGAATTTTGAATTTTAAATGACTGTTAAAAAAAAAATACAATGTTACTAAAACCTTGCAACCTTTATACTATATGACATTCGTAAACATATGAGTAGATAAAGTTCTTTGCTTTCACCGCTGATGAGGCTAGTGACCCCACAGACAGACACCTTATTTGGTTTTTGTTGTGTAAAGCTAAGTGCTCCAATAACATGGGAGAGTAGGAAACAGAAAACAGAAACAGCCTAATAAGAAGCATATCTTGAAGCAATTTTTTTACAATATTTTGTACTAGAATTGATAGGTTCATGTAATAAAACTATTATGTAAAAGGTTTTCCAGATGTTAATCATTATAAGTTAATTTACATAAAAGCCCTTGATATAATAAAAATATTACACTCTCATACTTAACTAATTAATCTATTTATATTTTTTGTGTAGTTATTATACATAGGTATGTGCAAAGCAGGTAAGTAAGTATTGTGAGATTTTTTTGTTTTGGTAAAGTGGGGGTGTTGAGTGGTTATCAAAACATTTTATGTAATGCTCAGTAATGCCACACCTATAATAATACCAAGTCAAAATTATAATGTGTAATTTCCTTCGCCTACTTTCTATGTCATAATAAAGTTAGTCTGATTCAAACCACCAGCATGTTTCATTTCAATACAAAGGTTTGTATTTTGGTGATCATACAGCAAAGTACTTATTATGTGTTTACTAGCTGCTGCCCGCGACGTCGTCTGCGTGAACGCTATGCAGCACCAAACGCACCTACGATTATAACACTGCTAGCGTGATAATATGTAGCCTATATGTTGACCCGACTTCTTAACTATCTTCATGCCAAATTTGAAGTAAATCCATGCAGTACTTTTTGAGTTTATCCCGGAAAGACAAACAGACAAACAGACAAAAATTCTAAAAACTATATTTTTGTTTCTGTTTCGATTGTAGATCATACCCCAAGTATTCTTTTAAAAAAATATTCAATGTACAGTTTTGACTTTCCTACCATTTTATTATATGTATAGATAATAAGCCGAGGCAGCATAGAAAAGGTTCCAACTGACTAGCACTCAAACTATTTCAGTGACCGGCACCAAACAAGGACCTACTGCATACTTACATAACACAAACATTAGGATAAGTCATAGTCCCTGTAATATGTAGTATAATGTTTTTTATGATATTTTGTTACAGTGATGTTACTCGAGAACCCATGAAATTCAAGACCTCTTACTGACCTAGAAGAATTCTGCAGTTGCTATGATTTGTAATGTAGGTACTCTTGTTTCGTTAGTTTCGGATTTTTGTACCTACCTATACCTTTTAGTACTTTTGTAGTTGGCACATGTATATTGGGTAAATTACCAGGTTTGGAATAAGAATCAGATTCTAATATGACATTTTTCATAGGCAGTGCAGAATTCACTGATGGTTTACTATCTTCCACTAATGTATCAGTTACCATGCTCCCCTGTTTCGGGCACAAACTGAAGTTTCTTACCTGAATAAAGGGACAAAATTATAAAATGATAAGTTTATTAGACTAAAGTAAATTAAAAAGTATAGCTTTTTGTTATGGTTACGAAAGAAAAACATTTTGATCTCCAAAAAAGCATTGGCATATTAGCTTGTGAGCGAATTGAAACACGTTTGAAGTAGATAGGTACCTATATAAGTACTTGTCATATTTTATAATACATTTTAATAATTTGAATTGTACAATGAAATAAAATTCTATTTCTTAATTCCTTACTTGTATATTATATATCCTTACTTGTATATTTAAGCCAATATTTGTAATTTATGCTTTTCTGAAATTAATAAATATTTTATTTTTTATTCAATTTTTTTTCTATAGGTACGTGTTGGGTTGGCTTAGAATAACCGTGAATAATCCGAATAACCCCTGCGTGGTAGTGGGATCCCGTCAGGGTCCGAATGGCTAGCTACTAGCGACCACACTTCATATAAAATCTGTAGTCTAATATTACCGCTCCGGCCGGCGGTGATGTTGCAGCAACATTTTACGGAGAGCCAGTTCTTTCCTAGCCGAGTGCTTTCATCGACCGTCATCTTCACTTACCTACCTACCATTAGGTGAGATTAGGGCCAAACAGAGGCTTTAATCGATTTAGTCTTTAATGAAAAAAAAATTGTAGCAATTAATGAACAAGAATTTAGTTATGATCGGAATCTGAATCGAACCTGCACTTTGTCGATTCGTTTGTTAACGAATGTTCATATAGTATGGAGTCGGTTTCAAGGTTTTAACATTGTAATTTTTTATTTCATAGTTATTTAAGACTAAGTACAACATGTTTACAAACATTAAAAATTATCAAGGCACACATTTATTCAAGCTGACCGTGCGGTAATGGATAGATTTCAATTATTGCTAACAAACCGTCTCCATACTAGGTATACAAACATTCGTAAATATACGAGTCGATAAAGTTCTGTGCTCGCACTGCTGGTTCGATCCCGCAGGGATTCGAGCATAGTCCTTTCCATTGGCCGCTGAGCGACTTTAAGCTTGTTTATATAAGGCCCATAGTTGCGACCACGTCTCAGTGTCTGGTAACACACACTGGTCAAAACCTTTGTCTTCAGGCACTGTGGTCCAAGTGGAAAGTTGCGAGTAGTTTATATGTAATGTGGCGCTACATCGATTTGTATAAAATTAAATTTAAAAAAATCTTGAAAAAATGAACTTCTGGTATATTTTTTAGAACCGCTACTCAAATGCCCAGAGTACCTACTCAGTTTTCTCACACGTATTTGTGATATCTGTTTGTCACTAAGTCACGTACTTGCATTTGTTGTCGTTTGCATTAAATCTTTGTAGTAAACAATTGCATAAACACACACATTTTTCGGTTCCAAAAAATAAAAGTATCTTTTTTGGTGACTAAATCCGCGCTGATGGTACCTAAGTGAAGATGAGGTCTAAAATTGCGACACACGGGTGCTTAGGGATTGGATATACATTTTTTAACATAATTTTATCCAAATCACTATAGGACTCTTAGAATAAAATCGTTTTTAGTATTCAAATGGGATAACAGGATACACGTAAATCATTTCATCTGAACATCGTGTTTTTTTTTTTGAAAATGTATGTAAGTACTTATAGCACTATGTAATACTTACCTATAGGTATGTAAAGAATGTTATGCGTTCATTGTTATACTTGGTCTTTACTGATTACATTGCTAGGATGTGGGCTTCGCAAGGTCACTAGAAATGTTAAGTTATTCATATAAATTCATTTTTTTTTTTATTAGTTATATTGTTGAGTTCTACACGAATTATGTAAGTAGTCATGTTTTTAATTTTTGATGCTGAGTTATAAATTGATGCCGCATAAACTGGGCATGTGAGATACCTATAATGCTTGGGTTGATAATAGTTCTCTATTGTTAGCTGATATGTTTCTTCATTGACATGACTTTTATACAGGGTGACTGGTGACAAATTTTTGATACTGAAAGAGAGCACTCTGTGTTCGATTCTATGTAATAAAAGTAGGTACTTAATTTTTCACTAGAATTCCCCATGAGTAAAAAAGTACTATGTTACAATTTATTTACTTTACATACAGCGGTAGCGTTAATCAGACTGCACCGCTGTCGCTCTCGCTGTAAAAGAAGACGTAAACCCACACTTTCAACAAAGGAAGCGAGTTTCATCATAATTGCGAAGACAACAGAAATTCGAATTCTATTAACAATAGAATTTAGTAAATTCTTTCAATAAAAGTACGATCAATGTACAGCACAGAGGTTTTGTTAGCGTTTATACGGGCGATAGGCTGTCACTGTAATAGTCTCTATCCAAATGTAATATTAAAATCAAAAGTCAAACGTGACATCACATGGTTTGATAGCCTCTGGAGTTTAAAAACTAGTTTTTACGAATTCAAATCAAGGTTTTACAAAAAACTTCTGACCTCTGCGATGCTTTTTCAGCGATATATCGACGATAACGTATATTTTACCGTTCAATGGCGCGGCCATGGTTTTATAATCTTACAGCTTCTAAAATAAAAATCCAGTATTTTTTTCTATTTTTTTACAATTTTTTTACAAATTCAAACTGTGTTACCTAAACTTCTGGTTTTAATAATAATAATTTATTCAATTTCTCCAATTAAGTTTGTGTAGAAAACAGTATCTACCTTATAACTAGTTGCAACAAAATAAGTATTGTTTTTTCAACCGACTTCCAAAAAAGGACGAGGTTCTCAATTAGTCTGTATGTTTTTTTTTGTGTCTTTGTTACACGGTACTTCGGACAATTATGAATCGATTTTAAAAAGGGAAATAATAAAACGAGCGACTAAAAAACAAATTTGGACTGGAAATAATAAAACGAGCGACTAAAAAACAAATTTGGACTGTCTTGAAAAATATATGAAAATGAACGGTTTTAAATACTAATATTGCGACTGAATTACTAAGTGAGCGACTAAAACACATATATATTGCGATGAAAGAGATAAGTTACGAGAAGGGCTCCCGCACCGGAAGGCGGAATCAGTACGGTTAGGTGCGACGACGAGCGCAGCGAGGAGGAGCATGTTAGGTTGCATATAGTTATACACGTGCGCGAGCCGAGCGAGCGAAGCGAGCGGTGCCGCGGCAGCGGCCGGCGAAGCGCCATAAACCTGGTCAGCTATTATAGTCAACCCTGGACAATCCCGACATGGTCAAAAGTGTTTTTAAGCCGCTGTTTCATTGATTCTTCGTCACTCGCTCTCAGTCGCTCACTTAATTAAAACAGTAAGCCAAATTCATTATTTTTGTCACCTAAAATTTTTATTTACAGTTACTCGATTAAATACTACCCTTTTAAAAATTCTTGAAAAATTCTTCTATCATTGTGTCATATGATAGAAACTATTTCATAGTTGGTCCCATATAAATTTTATCAAAATCGGTTGAGTACTTCATTGAAAATTTCAAATTTTTGAAACAATATGTGTTCGACGACCGGCTGGTGTAGCATACATTGCCTTCTATGCCAGAGGTTCTGGGTTCGAATCCCGGCGGCGGTGGATATTTGTGTGATGAACACAGATATTAGTCTTCAAGTCATGGATGTTTTATGTTTATTTAAGTTTATTCTAATAAAAAATATGCATTTATTCAATATGTATGTTTATTTATTTCTTACGTAGGTATATCAGTCATCTAGTATCCATAACACAAGTTCTTTAAGAAACTTAATTTGAGCTAGATAATGTTGTGTGAGTGTCAGAAATATTTATTATTAATATGTAGGTATGATTTCGAAGAATGTTTACGTTGATGACATTATTCGTCAGCCAATGTTTTGATGTGAAGTCTTTTTTTTAATGCTCTGCATTCGTTGATTACTGTTAATTATAATTATTTGGGCACACCAGCCCCCACACTAGGATTCCCTGTGTTGTGGATAGTTTTTTTTAAAGATTGCAGTACTAATTATGATTAAAATAACAACATTAAATTGACACAAATCAAACAATCTAAAGAGATAATTATCAAAGCAAACATTAAAAAAATTGTGAAGTCCTCTTTGTAGGCAACACATAAAACAATGTACAATAAAGCCAATCGAAAATCTTAATATAGTTTAGTATAATATAATATAAGTATAGTATAAAGTATTAAGCTAAATAATTCTCATAATTCGACCGATCTTCAACTTTTTCAATTTGTAATATTATTAGTTATAATGATGACAGTAGAATTAAATGATATTAGGTCAGTATTATACTGGGCTGAATCTTACGAAAAATATTATATGTACAAAACATTTTCGATCTGACAAAATAGTAAAGTTAGCTATTTCTTTGCAACATATTTTAATTATTACAGTTTATAGCGTAGGTTTAATAATATTACATGTATGTATGTGTGTAATTAGTTTAGGTGTGAAGTGTCATGTTGAGTGATTGAGTTATGAGGTGGCATGTTCAGTAATTGAGTTAGAATATTGGGAAAGTATGTATATGTTATATGTATATGTAAGGAATTATTGTTTTCTTTTTAATTTGATATAACTAATTGAACCCTCTTAACCAGTTTTTTAGTTTCCTTTTGTACCTCTGGTGCAATGTTTCGTTTGAAAGATCTACTTGGCCGCGCGGTTCGGCATGTTTCAATGGCGCGGCCACGTTGAAACCCTCATAACTTTTTAACCATGCCTTTTACAAATTTTACATAATCTTGGCATGGTTCGATTAAAAAAAACCCGTCATGTCTGCGCGGTCGATACGGACGCTTTTTTGACAGGTTTGGAACGCTTGATCTGCTGCCTTCTGTACATTATCAATCGTGGGGCTTGTATAAAAATATCGTAAATAAGTAACCGTTACAATATAAAAATAGCAGAGCAGCGTAGTGAAGCGGAGCAGAGCGGAGTGGAGTGGAGAGCACCTACTTTTGGAATTGCGCCCTTTTGATTATAACGGAGGACGGGGTGGTGTGTAGGTACTATAAAAATCAAATAATAATTTCTATTAACAATCTAGATTGCCTGGAGCCAGGTCGAATTTGAACAAAGATATTCAAATATTCAAAGGTGTGTATTTAACTTCAAAAAGGGTTGTTTCTGTTCTAACAATGAACGGATATTATCACATGAAATACCCCTCTAAAGGACCCATACTACGATAGGCTTGAGTAAAGCAAATAACGGGCTGCGACGCTTCTGTAACTACAAACTTACAAGCATAAATATTTAAAATCTAAACAAAAGCATAAATCACAAGTCATCATTATGCCACTCCTAATATGCGCTTTTTTCTTTTCATCTATAGGTTTAGATATTAGTACGGTTGTGGATTCTAAGTAAACTTTATAAGTTAAAATGACCGATATATTTGTTTCAGTTAAAACATACACCAACGCGAAGGGTAATATTGTGGCGTTGGTAAATAATTATACTTTCACTGCCCAGAGAACCTGTACACAATCAATAAACTGGGTATGTACGAACGGAGGCAAAGGCAGATGTCAGGCGCGACTGACTACTGACAAACCGCCTACGAGGGTCTTCCACGGACGGTTGCTGCACACGCATCTACCACCTAAATATATCATCAATAAAGGAATCTTTATCAAACTTTAAATCATAAATATTTTTATAGCATTAAATAGTTTGCAGCCTATAAGTATTTTAAACGTGAAAACATGAATGAACACCGATATAAAATGAAAATAATTATATCGACGTATAATAGTTATTAAATTGTGATTTTAGAAAAGTCTAAAGTAAAGTAAATAACCGAGAATAAAGAAACTGCTATCTTGAAGTCGAAAGTATGGCGAAACTTTGGCAATTGACGACTCAGTTTACATACAAAGATCGATCTTGACTAGATTACCGGATGCATTTGCACCTGTGGCATGGTTTTACTAACCTTGCAGTATTAAATTCAGGCGAACACAAGGCTTTGACAAATTTTAAATGCCCATAATGCCGACATGTTATAGAATTGTCTGCGACAAAAGAACTATGCTTATCTTACCTTGGAAGGAGCATCAACCCATACACGAACCTGGAGTGGTATCTCAGCTATTTCTTCTGGGCCCGGATAGTGTGATGTCACTTCACAAAGTAAGCCCTGCTGTTCAATCAGCGAGTTGTGGGACTCTTGTTTAGAGAGGAGCATCCATAAAGGCGGTTAATGGCATACAAGGATGAAGCACACGCTTACCGAAAGGGTACCTGTAATTGCAAGCAAACCGGTAGTGACAGTTGTACTGAAGTATAATGACACCTATAGAAAAAAATATAAAGATTTGGCTTATAGATAAAATCGCATTTTTTGCAGCAACCTTAGTTGATTTGATTGCGTTGGTATTGTCAGAAAAAGACTTATACTAAATTAACTTATACTAAATTTAATTCTTCTTGTAAGTACTTACTTTTTAAGAAAATAAGACCAGGAATTTGTAATTCTGTGGACAGAAAACTGTTTCATTTTCATTTCAACACGACTTTTTAAGCTGTACAACATAAATCATATTAAAATTATTTCCGCTATATTAGGTATATTATTAATCACGATCACATTATTTTATAATTAACAAATTTTTTAACTTATTATTTTACCCTTTTTTGTCTTTCAAAATTAGATTAAACTTGCACTGTTAGAATTAAATGTTACTTAAATATATTAATATAGTATCTTTTCAGGTCCTACTTTTGTAACGTCAAGTCGTGGAGCGCGCTGCATCGTATATCAAGGATACAGATTTGTGAAGCATTTGTCAAAAGGATTAAAAACTCGTTGGTACTGCGCCACTCACCATTACAGGAAATATTCCGCCGTCATACATACAATAGAAAATGAAATTGTTATATGCAACAATAAACATAGTCATCCCCCTGTCACAGAAACAAATTTCAATTAATTTTCAGCCAAACAAGACATGCGAAATGCTATGAATACATACATACCATACATACCTACATAACTTTACACGCCTGTATCCCCTTCGAAGACACCGATGCCGCCGATGAAATCGATTATTAAGGACGATATCTATATTGTGATATCAATTTTTTAACAGACATAATACGCGCGCCGCGCGTCTGAATCCAGTGGCGACCAATCTTGACGCTTGGTCAGGGTTCATAATTCTCAGCAGCTTAATAATTCTCAACAGGTTCCGAAATCCCGCTTGCACATCCCAGATCTTGCTTTCTGTTTCATTCATCACTCTTTCGATTAATATATTTGCATACATTTTGCCTGCAATACTCAAAAGGCTAATGCCACGGAATATAATCAAATTCCATGTGAAATATGAAAGTATGGAGTGAAGCGAATCGTTATATAACGATCTGTCTGTATTTAAGGATTTTCTTTAAATTTCAACAATGCTTAAGGTGTAAAATTACCTCTTCGACATTAAAAGTAGAACAAATGAATCAGTGACATGGCACTGCACGAGCAACAACGAGTATAGATAATGTGCTGCGACTGTAACTATGTACTTTATTAGACACCAAATTTTTTGTCAGCAGAACACCATGAACATAACCACAAGCCACCTGAATTCATATTAAAACAATTTGCTAAAGTGATTAAAAAAGGTTAAATGTTACCTCAAAAATTAGAATAATATTAAATACTGGAGCAATTATTTACGCCTTATTTACTTAAACAAACCTTTTTAAAGTATCAGTATAACATTTGCAAGTATGCAATATAGTTGCAGGTATGTTAAACTGTCAACAAATAGACTCAAGATCTAATGTCCTTATGGCTTTCTAATTTTGATTTATTTATATAACAACTATATAATTCAAATGGCACATGAATGAATATCTAATCACAAATTGTATCCAGTGGGAAGAAAAATAATTTTAGTGATCATATTTCATTACCTATTAATTTATTTTGTGCTTTGGGTTCGGTACACGAAAAGTACCTATGGATCGTAAAACCTGTTTTGTATTTATTTCAGATCCTACGGTCCCAAAATATGTTATGTCACGGCAACGCACCAGACTCATACAAATAGGCAAATACAAATTTGGCGTTCAATCATCTTGCGGGATGAAGACAAGATGGACGTGTGTCAGCCGGACTGGGTGTCGCGCGATATTGTGCACTGTCGAAGGTGAAATTGTGTCTATGAAGAACGAACACAATCATTAAACTTAGATTTTATTCAAATACAAAATTTTCCCGAAACTTCGTAGGTTTGCGCTTAACTACTTTTCCTGTCGGAATTTCAAAAACTCCTTCCATTATACGACCAGATACGCATAGAAAGAACCTTTATACCAAGTTTCACATCCGTGCTCTCAAATAATAAGATGTTTCAAAGAAACTAATAAGTATAAATATAAAAAGTATAAAATATTTCCCGTTTCCGTGGGAATTTCGGGAATCCCTTCCATAATACAACCGGAAACCCATTGAAGAACATTTGGACCTTGTTCCGCATCCGTGCACTGAGGGAATTAGATTTTTCATACAAACTAAAAAGTCCAATATTTCCCATTCTCCCACGAATTTCGGGGAACGCCCAGTCTGCACTGTGGCCCAGTGGTTATGGCTGTACGTTGTCTGTCAGTCAACCATTCAGTAACGGAACAGTTTTATATTTAAGATATCAAATACAAGATATACTTTAAAATCGAAAAATGATATTTTGGATGCTGATCTCTACGACCGCTATACTGCGGATTTTTATGAATCATCTAATAAACAAAAGAACTGTATGCCTATTTTAACTTTGCATGAGAAGTTTCTTCTTCACAATGTATAATTTGTGAGCAATCGGAATAAAATGAACATAGGAGGCCTTTAAATTTAACACTTAGGGTTTTTTTAACTAAGCTTTATTTTATCATTTATGAAATGAAGATATTTGGCGGTCTTTTATAAATAGTAATCGCTGGCCAGAGATTTAAACATTTAGCCATTAGGAAAGTGTCAAAATACGGACGTGCAAAAATAGGGTTTTCAAATATCGCTGACATGTTGACTTTGTTAGTGATGAAAAATTGCTTACTTTTTATTAAAGGTACTTACTTTTTGTGGGTAAGTAGCTATATGTTTTATTATTTATCTACACTAACTTTAATTCTGTTTTAGGAACATAAACACAAAGATGGTCTTTATTTATCTTGGTATCTTTTATATGGCTCCTTGAATAAAATTTTAATATTAATATCATAAATATATATTTTAATATCATTTTTAGTATGTTATTTTTTTTGTAAATGAAGGTTTCCTGAAAGAGATCGCTCATGAGTGATAAGGCCGAATAAATTGTCTTGAATCCGGTTTTCCTTCTATGTACAATATTTTAATATGTTTATATCCTTTTGATTCGGGCAATAAAGTGTATTTGTATTGTATTGTATATTTTCAATACGAGTTATTATGACACCATTTTATTCCATTGATGTGAAAGTTTATAAGAACATATTTATTTTACCTTTTCACGTCTTCATTCGAAATATAGTACACAGGTTGACGGTATACTTAACATTGTTTTGTTTCAATGAAATGATGATTTTGGGATACAAAACTCCCTATAACCAGCTTGTATATCTTCAGTTCCCATTTTTTTCCTACTTTCTTATATTCTTCTGCTTATTTTAACAGAACAAGAATGTTTTACCTCATTAAACCATCTTCACCACAAGCTCATTGGTTACCACAACATGCAGCGGAGGAAACCTAAACTGGTGCGGCCGAGTTCGTCAATTTGCAACTCAGCAAAATTGGTGGAAAGCTCAATTTGCAACTCAGCACAATTGGTGGAGAGCTCAATTTGCAACTCAGCACAATTGGTGGAGAGCTCAATTTGCAACTCATCACAATTGGTGGAGAGCTCAATTTGCAACTCATCACAATTGGTGGAGAGCTCAATTTGCAACTCAGCACAATTGGTGAAGAGCTCAATTTGCAACTCAGCACAATTGGTGGAGAGCTCAATTTGCAACTCAGCACAATTGGTGGAGAGCTCAATTTGCAACTCAGCACAATTGGTGGAGAGCTCAATTTGCAACTCATCACAATTGGTGGAGAGCTCAATTTGCAACTCAGCACAATTGGTGGAGAGCTCAATTTGCAACTCATCACAATTGGTGGAGAGCTCAATTTGCAACTCAGCACAATTGGTGGAGAGCTCAATTTGCAACTCAGCACAATTGGTGGAGAGCTCAATTTGCAACTCATCACAATTGGTGGAGAGCTCAATTTGCAACTCAGCACAATTGGTGGAGAGCTCAATTTGCAACTCAGCACAAACGAGGGAAGGACACTTCCCCAGGAACATTAACAAGCAGCTGAGATGCGTCATCTACCACTTTAAAAGCAAATGGCAGTGTAAGGCATGCATAAAAACTTTATGCATTATAAAGCCGTGTTTTGAAGACTATCATACAAAAATTGTACGTGGTTCCTGACTTTAGTTTTTTTCAAGGCACTATTGTTTTCTAGGCGTATGCCTTTAATTAGCAACACGAAGTATCTAAATTGACACTCGCTCATGTATCTAAATTAATAATCGTTCTGAAATGCTAAGAAAGAAAATATCGATAAAAGGCCCGATTTATCGTTGTCGACGGTAGCATGCCAGCCCCAAAGGCACGCGGATCACTGCCAACGCCAGTCTAACCATGCGTTGCGTCTTCACTTCATTAACTTTCGGTTAAGTTTACTCAGCAAATAATTAATGTTTATTTTTTATTATATTTTTTCTCTTCATGTATGATCTCAAACTATAACGTTATCGAATTTCAAAAGTGACCCACCAGTCACTCAGTATTTGAAATTAAACGAAACGCATGTTTTATTATAATGACTTAAAAGTATATAACCAATAAGGAGAAAATCCGCGTTATATCCCATTCCTTACGCTTCATTATAATATATTATGACAAAAAATTGTTTTCAGATACGCCATGCTTTATAGACACCAAGATTGGAGGACAGATTATGAAAATAGGAAAATATACGTTTTACTGCCATAAAGACAGACGAGGTGTGATAACCAGGTGGTTCTGCAAGGAATCAAGAAATGCGAGCAAGAGATGTAAAGCTTCTGCGGTCACTGTCGGTCAGGAAATTGTATCCTCAAATTTTTTGCATAACCATTGAATTTTCGATCTGAACTGTTTCTTTTTAAATTAAAATATTTTTTCGGAAAAATTTAATCGAAAGTGCTTGTATGCCTTAGTGATCTGGGGATCTGGTGCTGATGAACCATGTTCATTTCGCCATTTTAACCATTTTCTGCTGCCTTTTGAGAAGAAAATTTAAATGTTTTAAAATCTTCTTCAAAACAGTGACTTCGCACATACTTAGACTTTTGGAACTTATGATATTATTATTACACTTCCCTACTTGGGTATAAAGGACGTAGGAGAACTGAGAGGTTTGTCCTGGTCGGTGAGATCGTTCCTGTTTTTCCATTTTCTTTTATATTTAAGTACTTGTGTTTTACTTTTATTGAGTGAAATTTATCTTGTATTTAACTTTTGTGTGATTTTCATAACTATACATAATCAGCACTTTGTGGTTTTTTAAGTATTTACAATATTGCGAAACAAGTAAAATTTATTTGTGAAGTAAAATAAATTTAACTTGAAATATTTGTTTCCAATTTATGATTAAAATTTGTTTATAGCTTAGAACTTGTTTTTTTTTTATATGAAATCCACTTTGGCTTCTAATAATAGTTTAAATATATAACTACTGCGTGCTCACTCAATGTTGGGAAATTATTTTGTCATTTCCTTTCCAGTTTTCTGTCTTTTAGATTGTATAGGTTGTCTTCTGGTATAACTATACCACAAATTTTTGCACACTCCACATTATGTTAATAAAAACATTTTTATGTAGGTACTTCAGAAAATTTAAAACCAACCTACATAAAGTCAAGGCGAGGAAGTCAGGTCATCGAGATTGGAAGTTACAAATTTGGTGCTTTTGGGTATTGCCAGGCCTGGCTCACTCCGCGCGGTACATCTGTTATTTACCTACAGCGAAGCGCTCCGCCGGCGCATTTCGAATGGGTCGCGTGTGTATCACGCGCGCGCCCGTCCGGACCTACCTAATAGAACTCACAGTAATTCTATGATCGAGGTCGCAAATAGTATTTAAAAATGGACATAAAAAGAAACAAATATTCAATTAGATTATGTTTAGACTTGATTATGTTCAATGTAGCAAACAAAACATAGGTAGTAGGTATTACTAATTATTCGTCGTAACTTTTTTTCATTTTGTACTTTAGGTAACTTGAAACAATATTTTTTACAGAGGTAGAATAACAGTAATACCTACATCGGTAGATACTTAATTACAAATAAGGAGATTAATTATTCTTCACTAGGCAGCAACCCTAACAGCGTAAGAAAAGATAAGAGGCATGCGATAGAAAGAGACAAAACTTCTAGGTATATAAATTTGCAGGTACGTAATGCTGTGCGAGCTGAATTCCACCGTATCGCGTCGTAGCAAGACTCGAATTTATTTAGATCTTCTTGCGGAGTAATTCTTCTGTACCAACGGTACTATTACTTATTCTGTGGTATTGCTTTATACTTGCTTGCTAACGCTGGCATCAAAACTAGATGGCGCTGTCTGAGCAAGTCTGGGTGTAAAGCATATTTATAAAATACACACGTATTCGTCGTTGGTAAAGTTAAGTATTTTCAAGATGTAAAATAATAAATCTTAATGAAAACAGTCAAAAAACCTTAACGCAAACAATAACAAACTATAACACTTAATAGCACAGCAGATAACAGGCAGCAGGTCAACTAAAACAAAGTACCTAACGGCGACAGAAAACAAAGCACTTCAGTACCTATAAGTTTTTAAACTGGCATGGTCATTAACATTTAAATTAACTTTAGAAACGGGATATTTACCATGTTTTTGATTTATTTTGAGTTCTCGATATTTCGGCACTGTTACAAGCGCCATGATCACGACGGTACTGAAGATGCGGGTAAGCGTGTTTTTTATTCACGGGCAAACAAATCTGTCTACCCGCTTTATTTTGCGTTTCGATCTTTGGTTACCACTACTATTGTCACTGTTTTCACTTAAAGTTAAAACTCGATTTTGTTTTCGACACGCAAAACTCACAGTATCGACTGGTACATACTTTTTGTATTGAGATGGACTTTTGCACAGCTGGACCACTGGATTCCATGCAGCAGAAAGATGGAAACCGTCTTCACGGTTGAAATTAGGATATTTGGTAATCTCAATAGCCTCTCTGACCAATCTAGGTATGTAATGTTTATCAGTTGAGATTACCTGAGGCTTATGTAGTTCGATCCAATGTTGTGTTCCAGCTTCGAGTAGATGTTGTGCTATGGCTGATTTATTCGAGTCATTGTTTTTTACAGCTCTAATGTGCTCCTTTATTCTACAAGCGACTGTACGTTTAGTTTGGCCGATATATGATAAACCGCAGCTGCAATCCACTTCGTAAACACCAGGATTATCCAAGGGAAAGTTATCTTTAGGTGAACGCAACATTTGACTTACTTTCTTGAAGGGGGTGAAGATAGTGTTGACTGAGAATTTACGTAGTATGTTTGCGACCTTATCTGTCACTCCCTTAATGTAAGGCAGGAATGCTGGTTGTCTCTCAACTTTGTGCTTGCGCTGTTTATGTGTAGTCTGCTGTTTAGTTGGCCCGGCTTTTACTTTGTAGCCATTATTTTGTAGTACCTTTTTGACATGCATCAGTTCGTCTGGTAGGTGGTGTTTGTCGCACAGGTCGTATGCGCGGTTTGTGAGAGATGTTACTACAGAATGAAGCTGTCGTGGGTGGTGATGGGAGTCTGCATGAAGGTATCGGTCTGTGTGAGTTGGCTTTCTATACACCGAATGACTTAATGAACCATCTTGGTTGACCTTCAGAAGAACGTCTAGAAATGACATCACTTTTTCAGATTCCATCTCGTACGTGAACCGGATCTTTTGATGTATATTATTCAGGTGGGCTTGGAAAACCTTTATGTCCCGTTCAGTTCCGTCTATGATGCAGAACACGTCATCAACATATCTTTTCCATATCTTCGGCGGTGAAGGCGCTGTGGGAATGGCCAGTTCTTCGAAATACTCCATCCATATATTTGCC